>OX459029.1:63846979-64500085 GCA_949775025.1 Tricholauxania praeusta | reverse complement strand
ATCTAATATTAAAGTACTTACTTACTTACTTAGATGGCCATAACAACCCGTTGTCAGGTTACGGCCGACCTCATTAGCTCTCGCCAGGCGCCTCTGTTTTGCGCGCGCCTTCTCCAATCGTTAATGCCAAGCGCGGTTAGGGCTTCCTCAGCTTGGTCTATCCACCGGAGGCATGATCTCCCTCTTCGTCGTTGACCGGGGACCTTCCCTTCGAATACCTTTTTCGCTGGAGCTTCTTTATCCATACGATGGACATGACCCAGCCAGCGTAGTCGCTGTATTGTTATACGCTTAACTATGTCGATGTCGGCGTAGAGCTCATACAGCTCGTGGTTCATTCGAATGCGATAGTCGTCGCCAACTCGAACAGGACCAAAGATTTTGCGGAGAACTTTCCTCTCGAACACCCCAAGAGCGGCTGCGTCTGTTGTCGAAACCACCCATGCCTCAGCGCCATAAAGAAGCACAGGTAGAATGAGCGTCCTGTAGAGTGTGTGCTTTGTCGATCGAGAGAGAGCTCTGCAACCTAATTGCTTACTGAGACCGTAGTAGCACCTATTAGCAATTGTTATTCTCCGTTTAATCTCCAGACTGACATCATTGTTGCTGGTTACGGCAGTGCCAAGGTAAATGAATTCCTTGACGGCTTCTAATTTACAGTTGCCCGCTGTAACATGAGAGTCTAGATCCGGTGCTCTCTTGTTGATGTTAGTAGACATCATGTATTTCGTCTTGCCCTCGTTTACCGTCAAACCCACTTTGGCTGATTCCTTTTCAATAGCAGTGAAATCAGCAGTAACATCTCTCTTACTCCGACCGATAATATCAATATCATCAGCGTACGCAAGGAGCTGAACACCTTTGAAGAAAATGGTGCCATTATGATGCACACCGGCTTTTCGTACGATCCCCTCCATAATGAAATTGAAGAGATCGCACGAGAGCGGGTCGCCTTGTCTGAAACCTCGCTCGGTATTAAAAGTTCCGGAGAGGTCATTCCCTACCTTGACGGAGCTAAACGTATTGCTCAACGTCATCCTGCAGAGCCTTATCAACTTTGCAGGTATACCGAACTCAGACATTGTTGCGTATAGGCAATCCCGCACCGGGCTATCGAACGCAGCTTTATAATCGACGAAGAGATGGTGAGTGTCGATTTGATATTCATGGGTTTTCTCCAGGATTTGGCGTAGTGTAAAAATCTGGTCTATGGTGGACTTACCAGATCTAAAACCACACTGATAGGATCCGATCAGCGTTTCTGTATACGGCTTCAATCTTTCACACAATACGCTCGAGAGGATCTTATATGCGATGGAAATAAGACTGATACCCCTGTAGTTGGCGCAGATTGTCGGGTCTCCTTTCTTTATTACAGGACAAAGCACGCTGAGATTCCAATCGTCGGGCATGCTTTCCGCTAGCCATATTTTGCAGATGAGTTGATGCATGCACCTTATCAATTCATCGCCACCAGCTTTAAACAACTCAGCTGGCAGGCCGTCAGCACCCGCTGCTTTGTTGTTTTTGAGTCGCTGGATAGCAACTCGAACCTCTTCATGGCTAGGTGATGGAACTTTCACTGCGTTATCATCGATTGGTGGTATCGTACTGCATTCTCTTTGGGAGCAATTGGTGGAATCATTGCCCGTAAGCAAGTTGGAGAAATGCTGCCTCCATAACCTCAGTACACTCTGTGTATCTGTAACCAGATTTCCATTTTCGTCTCTACAAGTGGATGCTCCGGGCTTGAAACCTTGAGTTAGACGCTTAACTTGTTGATAGAATTTTCGTGCTTCCTTCTTGCCCCGGTACACCTCAAGTTCCTCACGCTCACGTTTTTCCTGCTCCCTTTTTTTACGTCTGAAAATGCGCCTCTCTTCCTTCCTCTTTTCGCGGTAGTTTTCTCGCATGGCTCGCGTTGCGGCTGACTGCAGCGTCTTCTTGTATGCGGCGTTTTTTTCAGCAGTCGCATCGCGACAATCCTGGTCATACCATTGGTTTCGAGATTGTGGGCGTCGAAAACCAATGACTTCCTCGGCAGCAGCGCGCATGGAGTGGCAGATGTGTGTCCAAAGTCCACCGGCGTCGTCGGTTCCAGAGGTTGGTTGGTTGAGCTTAACCGAGAGTTGAGCGGAGTACGCCTCGGCAGTCCGTTGTGATTGCAGCTTGGCAACGTCCAGCTTTCGTTGCATGCCTGTGCGTACATTCTTCGCATTGCATAGCCGCATGCAGATCTTAGCTGCAACAAGATAGTGGTCGGAGTCAATGTTGACCCCCCGAAATGTACGCACATCCAGAACGCTTGAAGCGTGCCTTCCGTCGATCACAACATGATCAATTTGGTTTTTCGTTTTTTGATCCGGGGATAGCCAGGTGGCCTTGTGAATGTCGAGGTGTTGAAATCTGGTACTACTAACTACCATGTTTCGCGCCGCAGCGAAGTCGATCAGTCTCAGACCGTTGTTTGAAGTTGTCTCGTGGAGATAGAACTGACCGACTGTAGCGCCAAAGATGCATTCCCTTCCGACCTTCGCGTTAAAATCGCCGAGGACTATTTTTACATCGTGGGTCGGACAACGGTCATACACGTCCTCTAGGCTCGCGTAGAAATCTTCCTTGGTGGCATCGTCCTTTTCCTCCGTCGGGGCGTGCGCGCAAATTAGGCTTATGTTGAAGAATTTTGCCTTGATACGGATCGTAGCCAACCTTTCGTTTATTGACGTGAACCGGGAAACTAGGTGGCGTAGTTTTCGACTTACAACGAATCCGCAACCAAATTCGCGCCTCTCCGCATGGCCGCTGTAGTAGATATCACAGTTCGTCCGTTTAGAGCAGCCTTGTCCTTTCCATCGCATCTCCTGGATGGCGGTGATGTCAGCCTTTATTTTTACGAGGGCTTCCGCCAGTTGGATAGTTGCACCTTCCCTATGGAGGGTCCGGACATTCCAAGTGCATATCCGTAAATCATTGTCCGTTTTTCGTTTGCAGTGGTCGTCATCGTAGTGGGGGCTATTATCCGAGGCTAATTTGGTTTTCATTGGAAATGATGATAATGTGTGGTGGGACCCAAACCCTACGCACACATTCCAAGTTGTAAGTCTAGGAAAGACTCGCCTTCTCACAACTAGCTCACCCCCAGACGGGTGTCCAAGGGATCTCCAGAGGATACTTGGCCAAAAAAGGCCGGAAGTTTGTGAGCTGCTTGAACTGCTTGCAAAAGAATCATCCCTGGCCACTCCCAAGTGAGTGGCAATCAGGAACTTTTCCCACTTACTTGGACTTCTACAAGCAGCCCCACCCATATCAAAAAGTAAAAAATAATTGAAAAAGAAAATATGGAGCAAATTCAACGCGATTTCGATATTTTTGATGACTTTGATATTTTGGACGATATTGTCTTATCGAGGAAGACTAAGACTTACAACGAACGCATTGGCCCATTTCAAATTGATGATGGCGATTTCTACGCTCGGTACAGGTTCGATATGGACACAGTAAAATTTATTACTGAAACCTTAGATATTAATGAAGCGCAAAACAATAGCGGACTGCCTGTTTCTAAGGATTTGCAAGTGCTATGCACCTTACGTTTTTTGGGGCGTAATGTCCACCAAAGCGATATAGCTAAGTACAAATATTGTATATTTTATTTTGCCATAAAAACTTTGTTATTGCTATTTGTTAGCTGATCTTCATGGTTTGTCCCAGCCAACTGTTAGCAGAATTATATAAAAAGTTACCAGGAATAGCTTTGAAGATGCCAAGCTTCATAAAGTTTCCGAGTGAAGCGGACGAAATGAATTCTGTTAAATACAAATTTTATAATATATCGCCATTTCCAAGTGTTTTAGGCGCTAATGACTGCACCCATATTCGCATAAAGTGTCCAGCCGGGAATGTGGGACAAGTAATGGCGGGTCACTTTAAAAACCGGAAGGCTAAAAAAAAATATATATGCATATATTCATATACATATGTATATGTTTTGAAAAAAAAAAATACATGTTTAGAGACGAGAATCGCACCAACGCCCTGTGAGCTATGAGTTCACAGTCCTAACCATTTCGCCACGATGCCTTGTGTGCTTAAATTTTTTATTACTTTCTTTGTTATTTTACTAATTTGAAATTAAAAAGTCAAAATTTGACAAGTTTACCCCGAAAGCTTTTGTGTGGTGAATTCATTAGCATATGCCTGTTACTCAATACTAAAAAATTGACTATGAATACAAAACAATTTTTAGTCATTACCAATGTTGCCAAATTTTTTTTAGGAAAAACTGCAAGTTCTGAAAAAAAAACTGTAAAATACCTCTAACTCCGAAATAAACCAGATTTTTTAGAAAATATAAAATTTTGATTACCTTTTTTTTTAAATGATATTGGGATATTATCCTTCTATTACGCAACAATTACTTACACCAATTTCTTGAAAAAAAACATTGTTTTTGAAAGGATTTTTTTTATTAAACATAGAAAAAACAGTTCATTTAAAATTAATTAAAATCCTCTACTTAACATTTAGCTAAGTAATATAATAAAATAAACAAAAAAAAGTTCTTGCAATATTAAGTATTTAAATCACATTTTTTTCAGTTTAAATCAATTCCACTGTTAGTTGTAAATTGAATTGATTTTTTTTTTTTACAATAATAACCTCAGGGTAATGATAGGCAAATTATAGATGGAATGACCCCGGTGTCAGAAGTTAATTTTAAATTTGTTAAATTGGTATGACGTAATTCGCGCCATTCATTATCAACTTCCTGTAAGTCTTCAATGCTTATAACATTTGTTAAAATATTAGTTAATTGTGTCAAAGATGGTTGGTATTTAGTTGAAACATTCGTTGGAGCCAACAGTTCCACAGCTTTGAGAAATTAATTTTCAAAATCATAAACAGTCTAGCTCAACATAGAATTTGTTCTCCAAAGTCGATATCCTCCGGTTGAGGTAGTTGATGAGTTGACGTAAGCGCTATACATATATCTTTGCGAGGTCTTGGATATGCTGTGTCATTCATGTCAATTTTTTTAAATTCGATTACGTTAAAAAACTCATCTTTTATAAAACAAAGCAATATGTTTTTATACAAATTTTATATAAAAAAACTGCGATTTGCAAAATAAAACTGCCAGCGTGTTTAAAAAACTTGATTTTGCAGCTGATCATAACCAAATTTAATTTGAGCTTGGTTAGAGTTTGGTTGGTTTGAACCTTAAAAAACGACTTTGAATTTGCGCCAAATTAATTTTAAAATTTTTTTTTATCATATTTCGAACCGATTGAAGGGATCTCCAATTTTTTTTCCTAAGAACCACCCTAATATACATATGTATGTACATACTTACATGCGAAATGTATGGACTCATTTAAAAACCCAATTCAAGGCCCAAATAATGAAATAGGAAAGAAATACAAGGCAGGAAATAAAATTTTTTTGACCTTAAAATAAATTCCGTTGTCCCCAAATATCTGTTATTTATGAAAACCGCGTAGTTTTCAACTAAAGCTTATCTAACACTAAATTTTTTTTTTTTCAAAAAACACAATAGTACTCGATTCATTGTCAAAAACAACTGATGTATGGAAACTTTCAGCGAGATCAAACGACGACGTGCTGGATTGTCAGCAAAGAAATGAAAAACGATTATTTTGAATCAAACGAATAGTCTTGCACTAGAGCCTATCTAACGGTACATTTCATTAAAAACAATTTTACAGTACTCGATTCATCATCAAAAATAAGCACCCAAATACTGAGAGAGATCGATCGAGTGTTAGGAAAGAAATAAATAAATTTTATAATTGTAGATTTTTCCTACAATAGAATTTGAAATTAGTTAAAGCATTTCTGTATTACATCCTACTGAACCACCTTTCCATATAACTAAATAATCGAAATCCCGATTTTGAGCCACTTCCTACTACTGTTTAGATAATGTTAATGAAAACGATTTGTTTTTAAACAGACGGCTTGTTAATTTATTTCCAGTGTATTTTTTTATTTCAATATTTTAACAAAGAGATTTATAAATTAAACAGCAAATAACTAAAACGCTGGTAACATTGACTTTTTATAGAAATGTACCTAAATTTGATGTTGTATACTATATGTTCATTTCCACAGAAATTGTCATTTTAGCCGGAAACTATGTGTGCCTTTGAATTTTAAATGTTCCACCCTGAATCAGACCCCTCGTTCCCACTGGGCACTCTGGGCAAGTGCCCGGGGCCCCGCGATTCATCCGTTCGTAAAAGAACATTAGTAAACGTTTTAATTTATTATTGCCATATATTACATATGAATAGAATTATTTCGCTTGAAAACTCTGAATTCTGAAGAGTTGAGACAAAGTTGCAAAGAGTTTGCAGAATTTTATTATGAAGATGTTAATGAGATAGAGTTAGAAATTGATTATCTGAATTTAAAAGAATACTTGAAAATTGTTCACAGTGAAAATGAGGAAACTAATAGTATATTGTAAATGTATAAACTTTTAAAGGAAAACAAAATTTCCAAATGTAGAAATCGTATTGAGAATCTTTTTAATCCTAATACCGAGAATTTAAAAAGTAACGGAAACCCAGAAGTGTGCCTGTCAGGCACATATGAGGTAAAATACTGAAAACCGTAATTATTTTATTATATTTAACATCCGATACGTAATTAAAAGACACTAGATATTTTTTGATTTTTATTAAGAATTTACAAAGAAGAATCAAAGGCTTTTTGGCGAAGCAAAAACGTTAGTAATAAGCTTTAGTTTTCACATTCTTGGCAAACCTTTGTGAATGCTCATTGCGAACATTTTATTTGCATTTGAATTTTGGCAATCTTTATTGGATAAATATGACAGCGTTTACGTTTCCGGGCACCAGTATCAGACGGCTGAGGATCGACTTCTTGGAGTAACACAGTCTTAATATACACCTGTGTTGCCTTTCGAACATATTTTGCACACCGCCTTTTTCGTATGTGTGATTCCACAAGAGACTCTCCTAGTTCGCGTAAAAACCAATATCTTTTGTTGTGTTTATGCTCATTTCAATTAGGATGTGTTTTTATAAATCTATACTATTATATAAAGAGGTAAGGTTTGTTTGTTTGTTTGTATGTTCCGGGTAATCTCTGGAACTACAGATCCGATTCCAAAAATTTTTCTACTAATAGAAAGCTACACTATTCCTGAGTAACATGGGCTATATTTTATTTTGATAAAAGCAAGGGGCGTGGCACTTTACGTGCAATTAAGACCTTTAACTCGCTATATCTTGGTTCATATGATAGCAAGAGTCTTAAAATTCGGTGTCAGGATGCACATAGCCTATGTTAAGCACTTCACAAAATATGAACGGGATTAGACACCAGGGGCGTGGTGGCTATAGGACTTTAATTTAGGGTGGCCCTCATACGCAATTATTTTTAAAATAGCATTTTACAAAGACCACTTAATCGGTTCACATGGAATTTACACCACCTATCTCTTATATTAAGACGCATAGCTAAGACGATGAAACTTTTATTTAGGGTGGCCCTCATACACAAATATTTTAAAAATAACGATTTCTCAAAGACAGGTGAATCGATTCTCATGAAACTTACACAGTATGGCTTTTATATTAAGGAGCACAGATAAGAATATAAAAATTTTATTTAGGGTGCATACTTAGGGTGGCCCTCATACAAATATATTTTTAAATATCATTTTCACGAAGACAGGTTAATCGGTTCACACCGACTTTACACCACGTATTTTTTATGTTAAGAAGCATAGCAAACAAAACTTTTATTTAAGGTGGCCCTCACCCAAAAAAATTTTTTAAATATCATTTTCTCGAAGACCGCTAAATCGATTCTTATGGAATTTACACCACATGGATTTTATGCGAAGAGACACAGATAAGATTGTAAAAATTTTATTTAGGGTGTATACTTAGGGTGGCACTCACACAACAATTTTTTAAATATCATTTTCACAAAGACTGGTAAGTCGATTCACACCGAACTTACATCACGTAGCTCTTATGTTAAGAGGAATAGGTAAAGATACAAGACTTTTATTTCGGGTGGCCCTCAGACAAAAACTTTTCTCGAAGACTGCTTAATCGATTCCCTTGGAACTTACACCACATGGCTTTTATATTAAGAGGCACAGATAAGCTTAAAAAAATTTTATTTAGGGTGCATACTTAGGGTGACCCTCATACAAAAATATTTTTAAGTATCATTTTCAAGAAGGCAGGTTAGTCGATTCACTCCGAACTTGCACCACGTAGCTCTCATATTAAGAAGCATAGCTTAGGCTACAAAACTTTTATTTAGGGTGCATATGTAGGGTGGCCCTCAAACAAAAATGTTTTTAAATATCATTTTCTCGAAGACCGCTAAATCGATTCTCATTGGACTTACGCCACATGGCTTTTATATTAAGAGGCACAGATAAAGTCGTTGAAATTGTATTTAAGGTGCATACTTAGGGTGACCCTCATACAAAAATATTTTCAAATATCATTTTCACGAAGAACAGGTTAGTCGATTAACACCGAACTTATACCACGTAGCTCTTATGTTAATAGGCATAGCTTAGGCTACAAAGATTTTATTTAGGGTGGTCCTCACACAAAAATATTTTTAAATATCATTTTCTCGAAACCGCTTAATCGATTCTCATGGAATTTACACCACGTGATTTTTATATTAAGAGGCACTGCTTAGGTTGTAAAAATTTTAATTTGGATGCATACTAAGGGTGGTCCTCATACAAAAGTATTTTTTAAATAGAATTTTCACGCAGACTGCACATCGAATATACACCACGGTTGAGGTGCAGCGATGCCCACAGGGTAATGCTAGTATAAAATAAGCAGCATATCAGCACCGTCAATCAAGTTCATAAAGAAAGTTAGAGGCCATCTATTGGTTTTGCGTTTTATCATATACATACTCAAGAATCAAATGGTCAAATGCATCTACTCCGCCCTTAATATTATTTTAAAATTAATTAACTTCTGAAATTTGTGTACCCTCATCCTCAAAAGTGTTTGCGTCATGATATATAGTTGACATAGAAATAGCCAAGTTTTAGAACGTGCGATACGATCATTATATGTATGCTTAGAAACTCAAAAATAGTTGAGTTAATCTTTCGTGATTTGTGCCTCTAAGGCACTTTCCTGAGGATTTGTTACAAAAAAAAAAAAAAAAAAAACAATTAAAAATGTGTACTTAATTTAAAATTTGTAAAAACAATATAGCTCTCATATACAATTATAGGAATACATAAAATATTGGAGAAAAATATAGGGTGAATTCGAGATTGACAGTACTGCGCATTATAAGAAAGCAGCACGTTCCTGTTGAAATTTCTGCCAACACCACAAACGTCAAGTGTTCAAGTTGGCAGCTGCTGTCAATGTACTGCGAAAATTCTAGACAGAACAATAGCAAACAAGGCAGCAAAAAAAATATAACTGCTGACAAAGATGGATGAAGAAAAGTAAATGTAACTCAAATTAAAGGCAATTTATTTATTTTTTAACTATTTATTAATTACTAATAATGTATCATCCGCACATATTTCAGTTGTTTTGACTTTTATTTAATTTATTGGCGAAATCACGTTCGAGAAAACAAATGTAAATAATTTGCTCAGTAATGCAGCACACTGACAGCTGAGCAGCGACAGCAGGGTTGCAGATTAAGTAAAAAACTTGCAGTGCTAACGCAGCCCTGCCACATTTCTGTCAATCTCGAATTCACCCATATTTAAGTTTGGGAGTCACACTCAACATTTGAAATGCTGATTGTGTCTGTGAGGCACATTTAGGGTTAAGCATGATGGTAACTAACTGCAGTGGGAAACACTCCTTCTCTAAATTGAAATGAATAAAAAATGAATCGAGAAGTAGGTACAATGTTTTAAGAGAGATTAACCAGTTTGTCGCTGATGTCCGTAGAATGTAAAGTGCTCAAAAACATAAATTTTGAAGAAGCGATTAATGGTTTTGCTAACTGTGATTGCTAAAAGAGTTACTTTTGTGGATTATATTACATTATCTAATCATTTACTGTGACTGTTAATATAAACAAATATAGAACCTTGATTATCTACTTTCCGTTTCTATTCTAACAAAATAGTGTTCGGTCAAAGTCATAGCGGCCCCATTATCCTCATATGCCCAGGGCCTCCAATAGGTTCAAGACAGCCCTGCCCTGAATATTAATTCAATATACTTAGTCTTAACTTCAAGAAAAGTCATCGTTGAAGGATGTGCTTCAGAAAAAAAAAATCAAAACCATGCTAAATTGTCATTTCAGCTGGGCCATGATTACCTGAGTTAATATTCCAGGTAAAATAATTAAAAATTCTGTGGAAATGCACATACATATAATTCTGAAAGCGAAAAAGTAATAACGAATCATAAAACATTATTTAGATTTCATTCATAATAACGAATTCTAAATAATTTCATATTAATTCATAACAATGAAATCTAAATAATTTTTTATGATTCGTTTTTGTTTTGTGTGGCGTACAAGCTCAACTAAGGGACTTGGAAACATGTTAGGCCAAATACATTTGGGAAACTTAAGTTGGTCGAATTTGGACGAAAGTGGTGTCAATTGATAGATTCTAGTAATGGTTATAGAAATTGGCAATTAAATGAGTGACGTCGGGATTGGACTCCAAGCTGTCCAAGAAAAAGTGAAATTTTTTGAAATTTTTGCAATTTCTATTAATCCTGATTAATATTATTAACAAGCCTCAAATGAGTTTAACCATATATAGCTTTGAATTAACTACGTATATTAATTTTTTTTATTTTCGAACAGATCCCTGGCTCAAATAATCAGATTTTAACTTGGCACCAAAACATTATGTTTCCTAGTTGAATTAACCAAGTCCTGAATAATTTTTTTCACGGTGTACATACTTTTATATCATATACAGTAAGTTATGTCGACTGGGCTGTTATTCTTAACAATTTTTTCAGTGTATTATTGTTATCAGCAATGCGAATTTGCTCTGCATGCTATTGTTCTAATTTTTGTTATAATGCTTTTGCTGTTGTTCTGCTTCTATTGCGGTGATCGTATTTGTGACATTCCCACGTTCCCTGCGAATACTCTGCTCATACCCTGAGTTGTTCAATTCACATTTTCCGTTGCTGCTGCTTTACTAAAGCTTTAGATGATAACATCTTAACGAGCGAAATTCGTGTTAATGGGTTTAAAAGTGTCACGGACTTTTATTGGATGATACGCACACCAACCAACGGAAATGGCGATTGTAAACGTCCTGCAGGAAGTGGTTTGTTTCAGTGAATTTGGCTTTACACTAAAATGCAGTGAGATTGAGAAAATTACAGAATTATAAAGTACTCTTGCAGACAGTAAGTAGCACAATGATGATTATAGTGCTGCTGAACTTAAATATAGTTTAAATTTATTTCCTGTTTAACAAAGTTGTATGGTATACGAATGATACAAGCGGGCAAAAAAATGAATTTTCGCTTACCTTCTTAAATTTAGGAATATTTTTAAGCTCAAATAATTTTTATTGGGTCCCTCCATTCTTAAGCGACGGGTTGGATATCAAATTATCAATGGCTTTAGGTTTTCATACATGCATTGAAATATAAATCTTTTAAATAAAATTTTCTATAAACAGTGATAGAATCATTTTTAAGCAAATGCGAAGAGAATTTAATTATGTATTCCCTTCAAGCAAAAAACTAAGGCCCGATGCTTTATCATGTGATGATGCATTTAAGCTAAAATGCTCCTTGACTATGCTCTGAGGACTCTATTTTTATTTAGAAATTGCTGTCTACGATGAAATATGAATGTATCTCTGTCGGAATTTTCTTTATACATTGACCCAAGGTGGCACGTCAATTGTACTGAGTGTGATGTACGATATCTGAGGACATTTTTTTGTATGATGAATGATGACTCTAGTAGCAAGGATGCTTGAGTAGGCTTTGGTTATGACCATGAAAAAGGTTAGTGATAATACTTTTGGATGAGTAAAACGTAGCTAATATTAATTTTTTAATAGTGGGTCTAAGTCCTTAAAATTTGAACGAGAAGAACTTCCAGTGATTTTTTTTCGCATAAGTAATATTTAAAAACAACTCCAGAAGAATTTCATACGCAAACTGCGAAATAAATTTGGAACAGTTTTAGATGGGACAAGGCCAAAAACATATCAGCTCTTTGTTTGTACAGAAGAGATCGATAAATAGAAAAATCATTGATTTTCAAACCTTGACAGATGAAATCAATAGCTTGGATATTGACAATTTGAACCTCTATTGAGAAATAACGCTACTTTATGGTAAACAATAACAAAAAATTAGTTCTTGATTTATGTATTTCCTGTAGTGATTTTATCCCTCGGATTCGGAAAGTTAAAATTTTTTCTTTTAAGCCAGACCTACTTTTTGAGATAAGTATTTCTAAAAAGCGGTTTTCAAAAATATGTATGGACTCAAAAAACTGAATTCTATATTTTATGTTGAAAATTTTTTTGCAAATCATTGATGTTGGTTGATTCAATAAATAGAAAAATCACAAAAAAAAACACACAGAGATAAAAAAAACTGTGTTCAAAGAGAAAAAGAACACTGATCATCAAAAATCACTTAATGCTACGAATAAAATGAAGTTGTAAACTGTGTGTAATGCGAAAATCATTTCTACGTGTTTTTAAGAGAACGAACATAGTGTAGCAGCAATGCTGTGTGCAGTGGCGTACAGTGCACAATGGGCGCCCGGAGTGAAGTGGTAATTTTCCGCCCCCTGTCAAACAGAATATATTTTCTGTATTTAAAATTGTTAGAGGTTGGCGACAAAACAAAGAAAAATTTTCACTTTCGGTTCTCACATTGAAACCTACCAAAAACCTACACATTCTCGAATTATTTACTGTAAAAAAAATGATAGCTACCCACTACAAGATTTCGTAGTTATGATAAAATAACAAAATTTTAATTTCATATTACGAGGACCATTTCCCCCCCTCTCCAAGTGGTTGCGTCCGGGGTGGCTGCCCCTTTGCCTGCTCCCCCTAGATTTGCTACTGGCTGTGTATAATGCTAATGCAATCGCAAGGAAACGTAACCAGCACAGTACAGCAACTCTCTATAATCGTAGCATAAAAAAGTGAAGTTAGGCACAGCAATGCCACTGTAGTACCAAAACTTTTACTTAGAAACTAATGACATTCATTGCACATGTTACCTTGCTGACAGCGAAATGCTTATGACAGAGGTATGAAATACATTTGAGGCCCCCAGGTTGCAAAACCGGCCAAGTCCCTCTTACATACTTTTGGAAAAACAACGAAAAACGTTTATCTTCATCTATGTTCATTGAAAAATTAAAAAGTATTTCCCACATAACAGCTTATAAAATTTCTCAAAGCACGTCATATCAGACTTTTCGAGTTTGCCTATGATTTTAGAAAACAATTTTGGACTTGGTGGGTTATGATACCAATGTACTGGACTTGGCTGGTTTTGACATAGTAACCAACAAATTTCGTTTGAAAAAAAGTGGACTTGGTCCGCTTTGATTCAAGACGTTAGTTAGACTTGACTGGTTTTGAATACAATTCTTTGGACTTGGCTGATTTTGAAACTGGTAAAGCTGAATTTAATGCTTTTCTACGCTCTTTAAGCGCTGATCGTTCTCATTTTAACGCTCTCTCAGCGCCTGTTCATTCTCTGGGCAGCACCGCTCATGATGAATACATTACAACTTATTTTCGAATGAATTTCAATTATGACAAAATTTCAGCTCAATTAAACAAAAAAATCTCAAAATATACGCGGTTGAAAAAATTAGTATAAATTCTTTTACGAATATCAGTTTAAGGGTCGTTTCATATGAATTTAGGTATAAATTTATTAACTTTTCAGCATATTAAAACCATCTATGCGGCCAGTTGTTTACGCTACATTTTGCCTTAAATCAACATTATGTAGCCAAGCTAGCTAAGGAACGGGGTCGCATTCAAACTATTCTAGAAATGAAGCAGGTTCAAATCTCTGTCCATTCAAGTTGTGTTATTCAAATCATTTTATAAATAAAAATTGTAAATAAAATTAAATTAAAAGTAGCACATGTACCAGGATTCGAACCCGTGAGTTCTGCGTCCCAGTCAAACGTTCTAACAATCGACATAAACATACATTTTGTTTACTATCTTTAATACTTTTGAAAAGTTATACTATTAAATAAAACAACAAAAAAAATGGAAAAACAAAATTTGGCAAAACCTTAAGCAAAACAAAAATCAAAATTTAATTTTTTTGGTCACCCTAATGTACCTAATCACAATAAATGTTATAATAAATTGTCAAACTCAATAAATGCAAACGTGAAATAGGCTCTCAATGCTGCCAAGAATAACACAGGCCTACAAAATTTGGCAAAGTTATTTTACCAGAAACCAGACTATACTTTTCCGATGTATTTTGACGTGCTGAATCCAAATCCGGGGTCAGAATTGCTCTATTGGCTCAGGATTCCGAGATATCCTAACCTAAAAGTGCTAAAATTACCGTTTCAGTCTATATTAACGGTTATATATCATCGCCTATTGATTTTTACTCCAAAATCTATAAACATCATCTTAAAGTATGACCCTTAATCTTTTAAATGCCGTTAAGTTTGCTCAAATATGTGTTTTTTTTCACTGAGATATGCCACTTTGAAAAATTCAGGTTTTGGAGTAAAAATCGATAGGCGATGATATATTAGCGTAAATATAGGCTAAAACAGTGTTTTTAGCACTTTCAGGTTAGGATATCTCGGAAACCTGAGCCAATAGAGCAATTCTGACCCCGGATTTGGATTCAGCACGTCAAAATACATAGGAAAAGTATAGTCTGGTTTCTGGTAAAATTTGTTGTAGGCCTGTGTAATCAAATCAAAATAAAAAATAAGAGCTAAAAAATACTTCTGACAAACAGGAAGTTGATTTATTTAAAAATCGCAATGAAAAAAGTAGTAACATTTTAACTAACACAAAAATTCCCATTGCAGAAATATCGCAGTACAAGAGATTCTGTGGCTAGCTTAGATATCCAACCAAAAACTTTAATCAGTGATGGCGATGGATTCTACCAATTCACCAAGGCAATAACTTTCATGTGTTAATCTGGTCAATGTACGATTCCGTGCAGACTTAATTCGTCATTAGCGAGCAGTTAATGTTCTGAAATTATCACGAAATGGGGAAATGCTGACATATGGTAGGATAAAACTTTAATTCTGAAGGTTAAAGTTAAAATTAACCTTGTAGTAGAGACCATCAGTGAGGTGCGTGGGCCCAATCATGAGCGCTCTTAGCTCTCGTATTGACTTATAGTAGCATTAGGGGGTCCGTCGGCAATTCAGCAATGACTACTAGGGCAGGTAAAAATATTATTTTCGAGTTTCAATTTATAATAGTCATAAAACGCTGCCACGCATAAGGATTTATGTGGGATTCATAATTTTTGACCCCTATAACGCCATAGACAAATATTTTGTCCGGTGCGATTTTATTTTGAATTAAATTAAATTAAATGAATAGTTCAGTTCTTACAAAGGCAAAGAATATCAATTTTGGCACATGAAATTAAAATCAAAATTTGTTTAAAGAGTAAGAAATTAATCCATTTTTTTAATAAATTCGTTAACATATCGACCACTTTGCACTTAAATGATCGTATGTGCCATTTTTTCGAAATTGACTTTTTGATGCATATTTATTCTACACCCCACAACGCGTCACCTAGTAAAATATTGTAGCTGAAATTTTTATAGTTACGCCAAAAATTAGCTGTATATTTTATCGTATGTTACAATGCATTTTTTGCTTGTGGGAAAAATGATCATATGTGCCATACAAGAATATTTTTTACGTAGTTGTTATATACGTATTCACTATTTCTTTTTTAAATTAGAAGCAGAATGAGAAGCGTAACTATTGCTCGCTTAATGAAGCCTTTCGTATCAAGTCTCTCTCTAAATTACTTATACATATTTACTTATTTTTGAAATTGAAAACATGCTTTTTCAAGTATTACAATATTAAGTAATAATTTTAAAAATCGTTGAAAAACCTATAGAATAGTTCAAACTATGCCAGGTCTGTTAATTTCGAAAAATTCAGATATCTTTGTTTTGAAATAAGAAAATGATGTGCGGTTTACGGCATTCTTTTAAACAAACTACAGTTCATTAAAAATTATGTACTATGGGATTGGCGGTAAAATAATATTTCAGGTGTTGCAACTAGAAAGTGGAAAATCGGTAATTTTTATATATTTCCGGTCAATTTTAAATTTTTTCATAAGAAAGAAAGAAGAAGAAGAAAACCTAATCACGGATTTGAATTCCGCGATCGATAGTTTCCTGAAAACCATACCCACTTTGTTGGAAAATTTTATAACCTTTGTAACTTGCACCATTTTTTAAATCATTATTTTGAAAAATTAGTTGTCTACTTAAAACAGAAGGCGCTAATCCAGTTTTCAAAATTAATCTTAATCCTAGTAATGGGCTTTGTCTAGACATATAAGGCTATTGTAATCCGCTGGCACATCGTTTGTTTTCTGAACAATGAAGATACATACTTCTTATTTATTTTTACACGGTTTTGTCTGGAACGTATCTACCGTGTAAAAACAGAATTAGGTGTCTATTAATATATGTTTTATATGTAATTGTTAAATTAATATATTGTGATAGCTAAGGGATTGAGTTTCAACTTTCATTAGAGAACTGTATAGTTAGTAGTTAGTTGTAATGTATAAATATAACATCAAAGACTCACTAGACCTCAAGAGGAAAATACAGGACTTGTATATTCTCGAAGAAGAAATAATGGTATCATTTCATGTGATGTCACTTTTTCCGAGTACCCCGAGTATTTTTTGAAGTTTTACGATTTTGCATTAAAGACAACCGATACTTTAGATATAGCGACAAGACTTTTTTACAGCTAAAGGGCATGCCAATGGGGTCACCGGTGTCTCCCATTGTAGCCGATATAGCTATGGAAGGACTATTGGACAAATGTATAGACGACTTACAAGAAAAACCTAGACTAGTAGTGAAATATGTAGATGATCTTTTGGCCATTATAAAACGTGATCAAACGCAAAAAACTTTAGACACACTGAACACATACCATAGACGGATAAAGTTCACGACAGAGACGAAAAGTGACCAAAAACTACCCTACCTTGACATGCTACTGATAAGGAATGACAACAAAATCGAAACAAACTGGTACCAAAAACCAACAGCGTCTGGACGTATCATTAACTACCATTCGAAACATCCTTGACATTAGTGACACCAAATACCACACTCAAAACATAGAGAAAGTTAACGCAATACTTAAGAAAAACGGTTTGACGGAAGGCACTATCAGCAACCTGTTCAAAAACAGAAAAAAGACAAACGAACATAGAAACAATATCATACCTCCAAAAATTTATAAGTCAATGACTTACATACCATCTTTTCTGAAAAAATAAAAAAATCAGATATTTTCAATAAAGAAAAGTTCAATATGGCTTTTAAAACAACCATCACACTAAGAACACTTTTTACAAACACTAAATCTAAAATAGACAAACCGGACAAATCAAATCTTATATACCAAATACCATGCAAGGGACGTAACGGATCCAACTTATGCAATAAGTGAAATGTTGGAACAACAAAAACAAAACTTAGAACAAGGATATCGGGACACAAATCGGACTACAAAACATTAAAATCAACAGATCACAAGACAGCATTATCAGCCCACTGTGCATACACAAAACATACACTTGATTTTGAGAAAGTTAAAATCTTACAACAGGAAAACAATTACAACAGAAGGTACACCCTCGAAATGTTACACATAACCAAAGTACCGAAACAACTCAGACTCAACTACAAAACTGACACAGCCAATTGCGCGCGCATATCAGATCAATCCATCAGATTGGGCCTTTTAGCTGGCCTCGTTTTTTTTTTTTTTTTTTTTTTGGAGTACATCTTCCAGCCATAGTTTTTCTTGAAGCTAAGGCTATCTTGAACTCATAATAAAGGTTGTTCAATTGAAATTCAGATAGCTATTTTTTTAATTTGCATTTAAAGTAAGAAATACATGAAACTTTTCGTGTTTTTTAAAAATTGTCAATTTATTGGGTTTTTACGCTGTAGTCCAAAGACTGTTGAGTACATCTTTCAGATATAGTTTTTTTTGAAGCTAAGGCTGTATTGAACTCATATTAAAGGTTGTTCAATTACAATTTAGATACCTATTTTTTTAATTTGCATTTAAAGTAAGAAATATGTGAAACTTTTCGTGTTTTTTAAAAATTGTCAATTTATTGGGTTTTTACGCTGTAGTCTAAAGACTGTTCAGTACATCTTTCAGATATAGTTTTTTTTTGAAGCTAAGACTGTCTTGAATTCATATTAAAGGTTGTTCAATTAAAATTTAGATAGCTATTTTTTTATTTAACTTTATATGTAACATTTCATGTTGTTTTTAACTAAAATCCAATTTTAACTATGTCTCCCTTTGAATTTTAATTGTTCCTCCTTGAATATTAATTAAAGATAGTCTAAACTTCGAGAAAAACCATGTTTGAAGAGTCTGCTCCAAAAAAAAAAAATAAAAAAAAAAATCGAAATTGTCATCTTACCTCGCCATGGCTTCGATTTTATTTATTTATTTTTTTTTTTTTTTTGAAGAGTCTCTTCAAACATGGTTTTTCTTGAAGTTAAGACTATCTTTGATTAATATTCAAGGAGGAACAATTAAAATTTTAAGGGAGACATAGTTAAAATTGGATTTTAGTTAAAAACAATATGAAATGTTACATATAAAGTTAAATAAAAAAAATATCTATCTGAATTTCAATTGAACAACCTTTATTATGAGTTCAAGATAGCCTTAGCTTCAAAAAAAACTATGGCTGAAAGATGTACTCCAAAAAAAAAAAAAAAAAAAAAAAACGAGGCCAGCTAAAAGGCCCAATCTGATGGATATGCATATATGTACAATTCCGTCAGATTTGGCCTTTTAGCTGGCATCGTTTTTTTTTTTTTTTTTGGAGTACATCTTTCAGCCATAGTTTTTCTTGAAGATAAGGCTGTCTTGAATTAATATTCAAGGTTGTTCAATTAAAATTCAGATAGCTATTTTTTTTATTTCACTTTATATGTATCTTTTCATGTTTTTTTTTTTAACTTAAATGCAATTTTAACTATGTCTCCCTTTGAATTTTAATTTGCCATTAACATATTATTGTTTAATATAAGTTTGTTTGATTCAAAGAACTACTTCCAAAAAAAACCGTTCTTCATATTAGTGAAATTTTTGAAGTCCATAACTTGAGCACTAACCCTCACAAAAAAATAAAAATAAATAATGGAGACATTCGCAACTGAACAGAGAACTAGAGTAATAGAATTTTATTATTTAAATCAGCGATCAATTATTTTAACGCAAAGAAAATCTGTTGAAAACCTGATTATGAGTGATGAAGCTCATTTTCATTTGAATGGCTTTGTTAATAAGCAGAACTGTAAGTTCTGGGGTTCGTAAGATCCAAGAGTCGTCCATTTTTTAAGTGTTTTAATTTTTTCTTAATAATTTTCCTTAATAAATAAAATGCATCCGAATTTGATTGTGCAATAATTGTATTACAAAACTTTTATCTGATCAGTTTCTTTTAATGTAATTGTTAATTTTTCATTTTTAATGTAAGTTTTAGCTTTACAAATTATATTTAAAAATCCCAAAGATTATTTTTGAACTCTTTTAAGGAGGTGATTTTATTTTATGAATGTTTTGAAACAAAGTTTATTCAATGGACAAACTCCTTTTCAGAAAAATTTTAGCCTTCTATACAAAAATCTACTCGGACATTGTTGTTCAATATTAAACATGTGTATGTTTAGTAATTGATTTCTTTCATTCCTTTTGTCACTTCTACTACCGAAAATATTTAAATTTTCCATTTTTCTTTTCAATAATAAATCTTTTAAAGAATTTAACAATCATCTATAGCCTTGTCAGCAGTATGATTTTAACAACTCGATTTTTTCCCTCATTTTGTATGCAACTCGCGTAGTTTCTTCGATTTCTGTCTGAAACACACAAATGTCAGTAAAAGGCACGCAGTTCGCTTTTATTTTTTCTTAATTTTCTTGCCTAACACAGCAGAAATAACAACAACATTATTAAGGAACTTCACGTATTTTACATAGGGTAGAAGGAAACTGTTTTGTGATACCTTCGATATTATAAAAAAGGTGCTAGTTTGACTACACAGGAACACAAACAAAAAAGTCTTGTAGTTGAAAGTCGAGAAACCATGCGGTATGCATGGTGTGCTAAAATCGAATCCGGGGTCAGAATTTACCCATCACCCTCAGAATTTGACATAACCTCAAAACTCCACTTTACTTATATTACGTACTTAAGTGTGAAAAAATAATATCTTACAAAAAAAAATTAAGTTTTAGTTACTCACTTTTCCTCCAGCACCCCCATTTGCTCCTAAAGTTTCAACAACTAATTTCTTATAAAAATTCAAAGTTAAAGCATATCTGCAGGTATATTCGATTTTAGCACACCAAGATACATAACGTATGGTACCTCAACTTTCAACTACAAGACTTTTTTTTTTTTTGGTCCTGTGTTATTATTACTGTACGATATTATACTTAGCATATATATCTTCTCATTGTCAGTAAAAAAACTTTTCCTGGATTAGTTTTTGCTCTGTAATCAGGTTTTGATGTTCACACATATCGGGAATAGTGGTTTATAAGGAAAATTTACTGTCGTTTTCAATTATGAAATCAATTTTGAAATTTGATTTTTTTTTTGTAGAAAACCGAAAGCAAATATTTCAAATCAGAATTTCAACAATATCGGCCTTTTTCATATATTTCTCGTACTCATGCTACGTAACACGTATGCTACGTAACATTTTTTTTAAAGTTATTTATCACTTTTTTTCTAATTCTTATATTAGTTGTGTTTTATTCGCCAAGTTGCTAGCTGTGAACAAAAAAACGTTCAAGTCGCTAAGATTATTACCCATTGTTTATACGAGTACTCTTTTATTGTTTTTTCTATTTTTTTTTCATTTCAAATAGCTTATTTTTACAATAATTTTTAAATAATGGTTTTCCGCAAAATAGCTCTCTTCTTCTCATTTCAAAATGCACAATAGACAAAACACAAATCTGCTGTGTAGCCCTGGCGCTTACTCGTTAAGTTTGCGATTATCGTTATCGTTGCTAGCTAAATATATCTAGCTGTGGTTGGCGACTTAAATGCAGCTACTATTAGTTTTTATAATCCTACTATGTAAGCTATTCACTTTGAAAATCAAAATTAAATATCTTGGTTTTATTCCGAAAAATGCCACTTATGCGATGCTCATATAATTATGTTATCTGAAAGAAAGTAATAGAAATTGTTGAATTTTGGGTGTGAGTCCTATTTTTTGGTATTAGATTACCTTAATAATGCGTTGGAGAAACTTTTTTTTTTTCATGCTACTCTCCTGGAACAACTTTCCACAAGCTGCTTTACTTGTCGGTTTTGGTACTCGTTCGATAATGTCCCACACGTTTTCTATAGGATTTAAGTCGAGACTTTGAGGTGGCCACTCCAAAACATTAGTGGATTATGTGTCCAGCTAAGATTTGATAAGTCGAGACCAATATTTCAATCTATTATGATGCTGAAAAATCCATCTCAGCGGTAAATTTTTAGCTCAATCGGCTGCCAAATGTTCTCTTAGTACATTCTTATATACTTTGCCATTAATATATTATTGTTTCAAATAAGTTTGTTTGATTCAAAGAACTACTTCCAAAAAAAACCGTTCTTCATATTAGTGAAATCTTTTGAAGTCCATAACTTGAGCACTAACCCTCACAAAAAAAAAATATAAAAATAAATAATGGAGAGGTTCACAACTGAACAGAGAACTAGAGTAATAGAATTTTACTATTTAAATCAGCGATCAATTATTTTAACGCAAAGAAAATCTGTTGAAAACCTGATTATGAGTGATGAAGCTCATTTTCATTTGAATGGCTTTGTTAATAAGCAGAACTGCAGGTTCTGGGGTTCGTAAGATCTAAGAGTCATTCATGAACGCCAATTGCACCCCAGTAGGTGTACAGTATGGTGTTGCATTACATCTGAAAACATCATTGGGCCTTACTTTTTCGGAAATGAAGATGGAAGTGCTGTATCCGTAAATGCAGAGCGGTATCGGTATATGATTAAAAATTTTCTACGTCCTGCTCTTCAAAACAGACTTGAGATGTGGTTTCAGCAGGATGGAGCCACTGCTCACACTGCCCGAGACACAATGAGAGAAAATAATTTCCAGAATTCGGAAATTAATTGGCCAGCGCGTTCGCCAGATTTGACAGCACCCGACTATTTTCTTTGGGGTTATTTGAAGGAGAGAGTGTATGTCAACAAGCCTGAAACCATTCTTGAACTCAAGGCCAACATTGCTGCCCAAATTCGAATGCTACAGCCACAAATTTTGACAGCTGTTGTGGAAAATGCTCTAAAACCAGCCCATCATAGCACAGCTGAAAACGGGGGTCATTTAAAAGACATTATTTTTCATACATGGTGTAAAACAATTTCCATTTTGTATATTTTATAATCTAAAAAAAAAAAATAAAATAAATACATAAACGAAAAAGCTGTTAAATTTTTAAACCCCATGGTGACTTTTGGCCCACGCTGTATATATACTGAGAGCTTAGCTCTAGGGAAATCTTAATCGAAATTATGTTTTTCTGCATCGCACTTATGCAACCGCTATTTCTAAGGCTAATTCTGTGACAAGAAGGAAAAACTGCTAAGTTTTATACATAAATCCTTATAGAATTTATCATTCCCAATAACAGACTTATCAAAATATACATAATAGGTTATGTAATGTAAGAGTAATTAATGAAATGTTCTAACTTAGATAACTCTTCATGTTCTTTTTTTTTCATAATGTTTGTAAAAGATCTTTTTACAGCTTCCTACTTTACCAGGAATCAAAGTCATACGTTGAGAAGCAAAGGCACCACATACCAAGTAAAAAATATTCTATATTTCTCTTCGAGTTAGGCGCATTTTCATATGTATCAACGGCAATGTGAATTGACGAAACTTGTATTTGGTGCTCGAAAAATCCACACGAGAAGGCATGTTACTGTTTGGTGTGATTTTCAGATTACCGGACCGCTTACCCATTTTTCTCCGAAGATGAAAATGACAACAATAGCCGTGTTTTATTCGCTTTGGTTAAACCCAAAAATGAATAAAACGCATAAGTTTAACCTTTTATAATTCTGCATTTGATCAACAGGTGGCATGACAGTGTTTGACAGAAATTCTATTTTAAAATCAGAGCCGGCTTTATGGTCGTGTGGTTGAACGGGGCCAAGCACGGTAAGAGGTCTCACGTATCAGTACATAATTTTTTCTTTTTTTTTCAAATTAATGCTATCAAATGATTTCAAACTGTTTTTGTAGTGTCGCAGACGTTGATACCAAAGTTTTCTTTTCGAAATGCACCCCAATGACAACACCCCCACTGAAATAATGGCCAAAAAATATAAAATAAGACCAATTCCCAAACAATATGAAATATTCCTCAAACAAATAGATGAAAAAATCAACCAATGTTGGACAAACGTTTGAAAAATATTGGAAAGGGCTTGTTTAATTATTGAGTTTTAATAATTTTCTTGACTGGGTCTCATATCATAGTCTTATCAGCGGAATTCAAATAGCTTCAATTAGCACTTACATTCAACTTTCATTCGAAAATAGTGATCATTCAAATTTTAATAAAAATTAGTCGGTCTCAGCTGAGAGACACTGGGCTCTACTTACTCACTCGTAACTTTTTTTTATTCAAATTAAAGTTTTGACGAAAGTATTTCCGTTTACTTTACTAGGTTCGTAAGGTGTTGCTGTTTATGTCGATGTTGCTGATGGCATCGTTTACCTGTTTTGCAGCTTATGTTTTTTGCATAACAAGAAGGTTTCTGTAAAAAACTTTTTAACTCATTGAATGGTAAGTACACTCTTCTGCCTTGTGATAAATGTTTAATAGAAAATGTTGCCGTGGTTTGAATGTACGTTTTCAGAATTAAATATTTGATTTTCGGTACTTGGTTTAATTTAAAAATGTTCAAGTGCAGAAGTCAAAATTTGTACTTAAATTATATGCAAAAACATTTTTCAAACAACACATATTTTCATTTGTGTATGAAGAAGTCGTATACAATAGACTGAGCCAAAATAAAAAAAAAAAAATATAATATCAGTAATCTCTTTAATTTAATTTATATTGGGCTTAAAAGAGATTTCTGATAATATCAATTATGATTTTCAGAAGTCGTTAAGTGCGTTGAAAGGTAAAACATTTGTTTTGCCAATTCATTACTGACCAACTAATTCCCCAAGGTAGGTGGATTAAAAACAGTCCCATATTTTTCCTAGATTTTTATATTAACCCTCCTCGGAAAGTTGAAGATTAATATTTTATTTAAAGTTTTACATTCAGTTGGCAATGCTATGAACTGACGGTAAGTGCGTGTGAAAATGAAAAATTATGTAGTTTTATTGATTAAATAACTAAAATTAATGTTTTCTACCATTTTTTTAAATTCCAAAATGTTTGTGCAACTGCGGATTAATTTTTTTTGAAACTTTGAGCTTCAAAGAGACAGCTTTTATTCAAAAATGTATGAAAAGACAATATTTCAGCAATGTCAGTTTTTTTCCTGGATGCTTATAGTTAACAAAGTCCGACTTGGAACTTTAAATTACAAAATCGTGTCTTTTATAGTATGTATATTAGACATGTTTAAAAAAAATCATGTTCTAGAATACTTCAAGAACAATCGATTTTTCGAAAATTTATTCATATGCGAGTATTTCCTCAGCTGCCAGAAATTAGATTGTTGGTTGGTTGAATATCAACAAATTTGAGAAAAAGTATGATGAGTGGCTCTCCAAATGTGTGACCTCATACTGATAAACATTTCACCTCAAAAGGTATGAGAAGAGGACGGCAGAATTAACCTTTTTCAAAACTACAAAACTGTACGTACATAATGGAATGGTTTCCCATGCCACCAACAGTGCGTAAGGTCTTGATGCATGGAAAAGATGTTATTGAACATTTTTTTTGCCGATCGGTCAGTTAGGGGAAGATGAACAAGAATGTCGCCATAAGGAAGGAAAGTATTTTAGGGAGCATAACACCAGAAAAATGAGTAGAAAGGAAACAAAACAAGATTTATTTAAAATTTTACTTTTAACATCAGACCCTCAAATATCTCTGTTACGTCTAATACCTTATAAAACAAGCGGCTCTCTACCCAGCGAAGTTGTAAGTCGACTAGAACAACAGGAATTTAACGAAGAAATGAAAGAAATCATATCATTTGTCCGCACACTTAATTAATAACACACTTTTTTCATTTTTCATCAGAATATGAAAAATAAGAATATTTCCAAAGCTACATAACTTTCTTGAAAATAATTGCACACAAAAGATTGAACATGGAATTCAACGAGGAAGTCGACCTACGTACGAATCTGTAATCAAAAAATTCTCGGCAGAAGCTTGTGCGTCTAATTTTAGTGCAAAAAGTTCAGTTTTGACTGCATATAACTCAAAAACCAGACGTGATGGAATAAAATAGAACTCATTTTTGGATTAAGTGTGCCCAAATCATCCTAAATAGTGATCAGTGATTTTGACTTGTGTTTCATTGCGTTATGAATTGTAATTATTTTTACATTTTGTAACTTAAAATTTTTTTCACACAAAAACTCGAAATGGATATTGAGGAAAACAAATAAAAAATTAATATTTATATCAAAGTCAGCCATATTCCGGTTTGAAATATTTTCGTCCATCTAAAAGGTAAAATTTGATCACTGTGTTGTCAAATTTTTAAGAAACAGATTGGTTTTAAAAATTGCTTACGTATACGGGTTTTCGAATTTTCTAACAAAACTGGGGTGGTTTTCGGGATATTTTCAGGCGAAGAGTTTGGATTCGTGATTGTTTTTTCCCTATCTTCTTTTTTCTTATATAAAATTTAAAACTGACGGGAAAATAATGGAAAAATACCGATTTTCTATTTTAATATTTTAAAATTGCAAAATCATCCATTTTTTTACCGCCGCACCCGTGTAACATCAGTTTTCATGTAGTTTTGTCCGCTTGACGTAATGCCGTAAGCCGCATGTAATAATCTTCTTTCACAACCAAGATAAATTTGGTTCTAAAAAGGTTTATATTATGATGTAATTTTCTGGAATTTTTCTGTATTGGGTCCTCTCTTATTTAGTAACGTTAAAATGCATGCCTATGCTGATGATATACAAATGTACTTATCTCGACGCACTGGCCTTATTGATGATCTAGCTTTTAGATTCAATGAAGACCTATCCTTGGTTGGTAAGTGAGCTGTTAATAAAGACCTTATGTTAAGTCCCAGTAAATCTTTTGTATTACCGATCAATAGAACAAAACTAGACTTTTATTATATTCCAAGACTTTCTATTGGTAGCTCTCAGCTCAAATTGGTTGATAAAACTATTTGCCTTGGATTTAATTTGAACTCCAGTTTATCATGTTCAGATCACATCAACCACGTGGTTAGCGAAATTTACTTCACATTGCGTAGTTTACGTTTGTCTGCTGAGTCTACACCTATTGAGACAATGCGAAGTCTAGTAATCCTACTAATATGTAGTTCCTCTTTTAAATTATTTTGAGGCTGTTTTTAGTAGATTGGACTCAGGATCTTTACATAAGTTGCAAGTGCCCTTCAACAATGCTACTCGTTATGTGTATGGCCTCAAAAGATTTGAACATGTATCTTCCTGGAATAGAAAGAATCTTGGCTGTTCCTTAGAATAGTATCACATGGCTCCTAGCCATGCATATTTTTGCATAAGTTAATTAACTCTAAAACGCCATCGTATCTATATGAGAAACTGTGTTTCAGCATATCTGGTAGGTGCCACAACCTACATGTCCCGTAGCTTAAATATCTGTATTCAACCAGATTATTCTTTCTGGAATTCACTGCCAACTAGTATTAAAGCCGCTGTAGATACCAAAAACTTTAAGCATTTGATCCTAACTAATAGAACCATTAAACTCAATACTTTGACCGGTATCCAAACTTTTAAGTCTATCAATCTTTATAACTTTTTTATTTTAAGTTTCTTAAATTTATTATTTTTTGTTCTTTGCTTATCTTCTTTTTTATTTCTTTATTATAAATGTAGTTATATAAAAAATTGTACTAAATAATTAGGTACTTAGCTTGTAATTGACTTAATTTTACTATTGACCTTTTTTAAGTTTATTGTACAACAAAAGAATGTTATTTCTTATTGTATTAATCGTATAAATTATGTAAATAAAAATGTAAAAAAAAATATATTTTCCTGATCATGACTTTAAATTAAAGTCAAAATATCGAGAATCATAAAGTTTTTATAAAAACCTTCTATATATTTGACCCCCATATGACAACAATTAGCCGGATTTTCAGCCCTATCAGACATTTTATTTTTTGGTCCATATATTAAATTTACATATGGAAATCAAAAAAACATCTGTATACATAGAGTAAATATTAAATTAGGTAATCAGGACTCCGGGACGCCCTTCATAAAAAAATAAAATCCTCTAGCAAAAGGACAAACGAAACTTTCTCCCACAGTTTAGATTCACGGCAAGATGACAAGACACAAATTCGAAAAAAATCTGACTATCAAAAGCGATAAACGGGAGCTTATTAACTGGCCAGCTAATCAGTTGGAAAGAACATATATCGGAAGTCTTCGACCGTCCATCTCCACCTGCCTGCGCTCGCCATATGCCTCTACCTGATTGAAGTCCACAGCAACTGGACTCGTACCTGCCTTCATTAATGGAGATAACAAAAGCTATAAAATGTCTCTTAGCACAGCGCAGATTTTATAAGTGTAAAAATGTAGAAAGCTTCCCCGGAGTTTACCACTGGAAATATGTAAGCTGTCCTTATCTAAATTTGGAAAAAAGATCGAATGCCTGAAAATTGGCTCATAAAAACCTAAGGAAAAATCCCATGAAAAGGGGAACTTATCGACATGCTATCTCGTTTCTGAAAGGTCTGAGCGATATTCGCAGCATCTGCAAGATGCTTATGACGATGGCATATGTCTCTTCGTCACCAAGCCGTGCGATATGCAAGAAAAACTCATTGCCGTCAGACTCTGCTAAGATTGGTGTCTGAGACAAAGTAGTTCTACTCCCATGGAAAATAAAAATAAGTGATTAAGGGGTAGTGCTGAAAGGGTAGTGTAAATAAAAAAAAAATTGTGTTTGTACTTAAATATAACTATGTAATATTTGATATTGATAATACAATATGCAATTCACAGTAAAAGCCAAGACTTTGTTTTAAAAATAGCTACTACAAGAAAACTAACTTAAGACAGATAATAATTGATGATAAATAAATCCTCCTTGGTAAAAGTTAAGAAATAATATGTTTTTAATTCACTTTGTAGTTTGAATGTACCTACATACATATGTACATTGGAATTATTATTTCCCTCTGTTTGTTTTGAGGGAAAACATCAATTAATTAATTAAACTTTTGCATTTCCTCTTATTGTGACTTATTTAATTAACTCACTAAATGCACGGAATAAATCTCATTGAGGACACTCAACTCATCAAAGGATAATTTATAATTTTTCTTAGGATTAAAAATTAATTTACTGTATGCTTCTGCTTGGTTTCGTTACGTTTCTCTGTAGTTTTTTCTCAACTTTTTCATTTTTCTTTTCTTTGAGCGTGTTGTTTCTTCAGTTGCTTAATTTTGCATGAATCCATTAGCAGCTGGCCGTCTATTGTCAGACAGGAAAATGTCAAGACAACTCAACTCACAATCAGCCACCCAATTGGTGTCCACCACCTAAGAGAGCCAAAGGCATTTTGCGGGTGTTGTTGTTGCTGTTGAAAATTTGAAAGCTAAAATGTAAAAATAAACAAGTACAGAAGGAAGGGTTTACGATCTCATCCTTTCTTTGTTTTGATTTTAACCCATTTGTGACCTTAATTTATTTTCTGTCGGAACAAAAACAAAACAACAAGAAATTAATATTTGTTTGCAAAGCTTTAATCTGCAATTTAATTTTTAGAAATTCCTATGAGATAATCCCAGAGTGTTTTGTACTCTCGATTTTTCATTTATGTTTTATCATTTTAGAGCAGAGATGCGCACAAAAATCTGCTTCGAGAGGTGGTTATAACAACATCAGTTTTGAGCAAAAATCTCAAAAATGTTTTGCGGAAAATACCAAGCGTTGAAGAACATTTTTAAATAACTGTGGCAAGCAGCAAACAAGAAGCACAAGCTGAAGGAGCAAAGATTAAGATTAAATTACAAAAAAAAAGTCATGCAACGATAGCGAACCGAAAGTATTTAACTTGGGTAACCCCATGAGCTGAAGCATTCTATGCGTTAAGGAAAATATTACACTAACAAAATACATGCATTTATTGCGGACCAAAATGAGTTTGTTCGAATAGCGGAAATAGCTCGAGATGAGCTCGATATTTTTTGTAATTGCTGTAAGAGCTAGAACAGCCAAACGAGCTTCGAGTTGTGCATCCATGTTTTAGAGCAGTGGAGGGCACAAAGTATCCCTATCTGCCCTCACTCATCGCAGAATTTCTACGCTATCGAGGCACAGCGTTGAGTTGAGTTCAAATGAAAACAAAACCAACACACAAAGGGACTAGCGCTGCGCCGCATTGTGTCTTGAGGAATCTAGCAATTGTTTTTGTTTGTAGTGCAACTTGGTTTTTTTTGTGCTGTTGGCGAATTTGAAAATGAAATTAAAAAAAAAAACTTTAACATTTCGTTTGTTGTTGCTTGATGTTGTTGTTTCGCCCTTTCGTTAGATTTCCATGCCCACCACTGTTTTAGAGTATAATCTTTTGTCGTGTGGCTTGTTAGTTTCGAAAGGGAAGCCAGAAGAGTGGGAATGAGCTCTAGGGCAGCATTTTTTTTTCAAACTTATGATTTATTTATTGTATCAACTCGCTTGGAGACTAAGAATAACTATGCATATCTTAAAATGATACAAACTAATACTTTTTAAGCCAATGCTTAGAAAAATTGTTTTTTTTTTTTTCAAATCAAATTCTGTACTGAGTTGTTAGGGGCCGTTCATAAATTACGTGAGTCAATATAAGGGGGAGGGGGTCCGGCAAAATCTCACCAAGGGGGATGGGGAGGGTCAACGAAAATCTCACGTGGACTTTTTAATGCAGAGAGAGCTTATAGCAGATTACATCTAAAAATTATAAGGAAAGTCTCACGGAAGGGAGGGGGGGAGTCAAGCCAGAACTCACCAAATCTCACCAAGGGGAGGGGGTGTCCGAATTTTCAAAAAAAAACCTCACGAAATTTATGGATGTCCCCTTAAAAGAATTGCCAGTATGCGTGTATATAATAGCTACAGGGGTGGTAAGTCTTGTCTTTTTAGTCGAGACCTATTCAATGTTAGGAGTAAGTTCCTGGCCAGTAAGTTTGATGTTGCTGCAGTTTTAATTGATATGTTCGCTTTTTGATTTCCTGTATCTGCTTAACAAAAGGTATACCAAGGTCTTGGTGAATGTTTATATTCTTGATGTACCATGATGCGCCGGAAATAGTTCGAAGTATATTTGACTGAGACCTCTGCAATAGTTCTATATTTGATAAGCTTGCGATGCCCCACAGTTGGATACCGTATGACCTATATACAAATAGCTTTATACAAAAGAACTTTATATTCAAGAATGAGTTTTGAATTTGAAATTCATTTGTATTTTTTTCTTTTCAATATGAGTTTTCCAAGTAAGGCGTTTGTCGAGATGCATACCTAAGTACTTAACTTCAGTGCTCTGGGGTATTGCGGTGTTATTTAGATAAACGGTGGGGCAAGTCTTTTTATTAAGTGTAAAAGAAAGTTATTTATTGAAAATTATATTGTATGAAAGTTATTTTGATTATTCCGGCAATAAGAGAATAAAAGTATTATTAAGTATGTAGTTTGCTTTTGAACCTCATAGCATTGGAGTTATTCAACTGAAAAGTTCAATGTTTTGCTAATTTGGCTAGACTCTGAAATTGTGCAAATAAGCAGCACTTAATAAAATTTTTCTTGCCAATGGGTAGCTAGTGTCAAATAATTTTAAATTAGTTTTGAAGACCATTGTTGGTGACTCTGTTCTTTTAGGCAAAGGTATGTTAATCTACACTGAACTTTGCCCTTTTTCGATAATTATCGTCTCCATATATAAAATAATCGTTTACTAGTTGAACCTTTTTATAATATTTTCTACATTTCGATCAAGAATTTTGATTCATTATATAAATATCATCTTATATATCAAAATCGAGTCCTTTATACAAAAATTAGGTTTCCAAAGTCCAAGGCAAATACATATGTACTAACATATATTGTCGATGCAAATTTAAAATGACTGTTTTCATTAGCAAAAAGTTTTCACATGTTATGTATTGAAAATTGTTGATGATGTCTGCTCGAACTGACAAAACACTTTCAGTCCGTTTTGCTAATCGCTTACTTTAGTCAAAATGGGTTAAGTGCCGGTTATTCCTTGAATTGTACTGCTTGCTAATCAAATTAGTTGGTTTCCTGCAGACATTTTTATGAAATTCTTTTTGGCACGCGAATCTCTTTGTCAAATGTCCGTTTTTGTTTTAATTTTTTTCAGCTGCTGCAGCCTTTGTTTCTATTTAACAAATTGATGGATAAAAGTATTTAGCTACTGCATACTGATGGCGCCAGCAGCAGCTCTAATTTGTCTCTTTTTTTGATATGTTTTCTTTTTATGTTGTCTTCAGAAGACATTCATTAATTTAGGATTTTTATTTGAGAAAATTAATTTTAACAAAATTTTCTACCATGGAGCATTTAATTTCAATTTTATTTTGGTGCAGGGGAGCATATATACATATATATTAAATATTCTATTATTTATTCGCGTTATGAAAAGTCTTAGCTCTTTTTAATATTTTTTGCTGTCGCTAAAAATTTCGTTTTGTGTATTTACTTCATTGAGAACTTTTCTTAAATTTGTAAAAGATCTCCTGTCGTTGAAAGTTTATAAATTGCATTTGGTGGCAAGTTGCCGCGCATCGAATTAAAAGTTTTTAAAAGAAAAACCTTTATTTCATAATTTTCAAGTTTTATTCCTATGAAAATACGAGTAATGAAAGGAAGGAAACCGCATAATAATATTTGCAATTCTTCATAATTCTGTTAATTGCAAATTAGATTTTCATTTAATTACGAGCGTAATTTTTTCGTTTCCTTTTTAATTTTCGGTTTTGTTTTGTGTCTTAAGTTCTCTCAAAGACAGGTAAATACATCTTTTTAAAACTGTCGTATTTTTTTTTTTGGTTTCATTTGTAGAATCTTATGCTTCAGTTTCAGAGTAAAGTGCAGATTCAAATAGTTTTGTGAATTTTTTTTTATCAAGTTCATGAGGAAAGTTAAATATTTCCATAAATATTTGCCTATTTGGTGTATAACTTAAACGGTTGTTCTTGAGTTAAAAGCACTATTTCTAATAAATCCAGTTTGTCCGAGAAACTTTTGATGATAAATGGTGAATAAAGTCTATGCAGTACATATACATATCAGATTTATGATAAGAACCCACCTAAAAATTGATTTTTCGCACCAGATGCATCAAACCGCGGCATGCACAAAAAGGGATTCCCCGAATTATATCATAATTCTCTTTCTCCATTTAACTGTCCGTGTCGCATGAAAAACGTACAAAAACACAGATAATGAAGCAGTTAGACTTTTCTCATCGCGGATAATAGAGTCAATCACGGTTAATAGAAGCAAAATGAGCAGCGATAACATTTTTAAAACTTCCCGGATAATAGATCTTCCCGGATAGTAGAGTTACGGATAGTCGAAGTTCAATTGTATAATCAAAATGCAACACAGAAAACTATTTAAGTATATGTGCCCAAAAGGGTACACTTAAGCAAACCAACCAGCACGTAGTGTAGTGGAAGAAGTACTACAGTGCTCCGTCGATTATCCGGCATGGTCGGGACCGGAAGCATTCTGGATAATCGATTTTGCCGGTAAATGGATGCAAAATTTTGTGTAGTTTTTAAAATTTTATTTTAACTAAAATGAATGCTTATACATATTTTTCCATATTAATAAAATTATCCAAGTGTTTTTTGTACATGTAAAAAAAAGAGAATAATACAAATCGATTTCAAGTTAAACAATTTCTTAAAAAAAATTAAAAATTTTTAAGTTTTTCTTGAATGCGATAAACTTGAATTTTATCTTGTTCTGTAACGCCAAAACAGCCAGGGTTCTCAAAGAAGTCCAGCAATGTAGTGGATGCATGTATTGCTTCTCTCAAAGTTTTTGAAACAACAATTAATTCGTCTTCGTTAGATTCTGCAGATCCAACCTCTTGATCAGGTTGGTCAGCGAGATTTGTCATGCGAATTATTTCTTCTTCGGACAAAACAGCAAATGATAGAACGTTTTCATCGCAGTTGAGCCAAGTTTATATTTCATCAGTGGTTAAATCGTTCGTTATATCCATTATTTGTGTTACATTATCGAGTGTTCCCATATCTGTAAAAAAAATTAATAATTTAAATGATTTTGAAAGAATTTTATTTCTTTTCGGAGATTTGCCAACACACCATCATTTTCTGGGCAGAGCAAGTTAATCCACACATTTATTAAAACTGAAGAAGTAACAGCGTCCCATGCATAAGCAATAGTCCACAGTGCGTTTTTGATGTTAAATTCCTTCTTAAATTCGTCTCGATTGTTTGATGTGACTAGCTTTTGCAATATGAGTTTGCGGTAATGGCTTTTAAAGCTCCATATTGCGCCCTGATCCATCGGTTGGATTAAAGACGTGCAATTCGGTGGAAAATATTTCACAATAACTTTTCAGCCTTCAATTCCTGCACGTCTGGATGCGCCGGGCAGTTATCCAATAGCAGAAGACCGATTTGCTTAAAGTGGTCTTTCACTTCTGGTACAAAATTATTTTCTGTGTTACATAAGCTCTTGTGTTAGACTTATAAATTACAGGAAGCTCATGGACATTTTTTAAGGCTCTTGGCCGAGCACTTTTTCCAATAACTAACGCTTTGCATTTGGGTGTACCAGCTGCATTAGCGCAAGCCAATGTAATAAGTCTCTCTTTTGACATCTTATGCCCATCTATAAAATGTTCGTTATGAGAAGCCAAACTGCTCTCAGGCAAACACCTCCAAAAAAGGCCTGTTTCATCTCCATTGTAGATTTGCTCATTAGTGAGATTTTCCATTGATATAAATTTACTTAATTTTTCCACAAACATTGTTGCAGCTACATAGTCTGCTGAAGCTTTTTTTCCTTGAGCCTTAAGTTGTTGAATTCCATGTCGTTTTTGGAATTTTTGTAGCCAGCCGGTAGAATACAAACACTTTGAATTGATGTTTAATTTTGAATGGAACATTTTAGCTTTTTCCATTACCATTGCACCGGAAATTGGAGTTCCTTTAAATCGTTCTTGCCGGAACCATTCGTAAGTTGCAAAATCCACTTTTGGTTCTTCCGCATTCTTCAAACTTTTTCGTCTTCGAAAACCAACAACAGAATCACATTCTGCACAAAATTTTTAAATTTTGTCTTTGTTTTTAATAATGTCATAAAGTGTTTGCGTAGCCACTCCGTATTTTTGAGAGAGAATTTTAACAGAAGCATTTTTTTTTAAATGTTCATTAATAATCTTAATTTTTTCTTCAATACATAGTTAACACTTTTCTTTGCCTTTTTATTGCTGACGCCATTATAAAATTAAGCACTAACATCCGCACTCCTCAAATTTCAAGCGACAACTAATATGCTTCTAACACATTGTAAACAAACGAGGGGATCCCCCTTTATATCTTTTATTCACATTATGAATTCACAAAAGTAACCGAAAAAAAAACAAAAATAAACTTAAACGAAAAAAAAATTTCCCGGATAATAGAGGTAATAACGGTTAATCGATATAAAAAGAAAACTCGAACTTTTTTTCCTTTGCCGGTTAATAGATGTTGCCGGTTAATAGATTGCCGGATAATCGACGGAGCACTGTATTTTAAATACAAAATATGCAGAATATGGCATTCAGTTTTAAACGAGGTCAACATATACTCGTACTGAGACAATTTGACGGAAATACATTTTTTCTTTCTCTAAATTTAAGATTGAATCATTTTTGCTTATTGCATATATTAAAAATTAATAAATATTTATATACCAGCAAAATGCCATTTTGGCCTAATTTACTTAACTTTTTTTCCCACGGACCCATTTCACAAATTTGAAAGAATGGTAACCATTTGTTCATTCAGGATATTTAATGCATATGTGCAAATCCATCAGACTTCGTCTTTTAGCTGGCCTCGTTTTTTTTTTTTGGAGTACATCTTTCAGCCATAGTTTTTCTTGAAGCTTAGGCTGTCTTGAATTAATATTCAAGGTTGTTCAATTAAAATTCAGAAAGTAATTTTTTTATTTAACTTTATATGTAACATTTCATGTTTTTTTTAACTTAAATGCAATTTTAACTATGTGTTCCTTTGAATTTTAATTGTTCCTACTGGAATATTAATTCAAAATAGTCTTAACTTCAAGAAAAACCATGTTTGAAGAGTCTGCTCCAAAAAAAAAAAATCGAAATTGTCATCTATAGCTCGACCATGGCTTCACTTCATACAGTAACATTTTTTGGCATCATTGGCTTTTAAAACAATTCTCTAGGATTTTCTTCAGCCCAACTGCGACGGTTTCGTTTGTTGACATAGCCGCCAATTTCAGAACGAGCTTCATTGGTGAAAATAGTTTCCTGAAAAAATTCTCATTATCTTGTTTTTCTATGGCCCAATTAAGGAATTGCCGACGCAATGCGTGCTCTGTTGGCTTTAATTCTTATTTTAATTGAACTTTTTAAGCCTTTAAGTGAAGATGTTTGTGTAAAATATTGAACAAAGTCGTTGGTTTGAGGTTTGATGTCTGTGAACGACGACGAATTGATGATGATGAGTTGATTGATTAAAACACAGTAAATATGTTTTTCTTATATATTGAAAATGCTGTTTATTTTATTCAATTCAATTGATCATCCATTACAGATGCGCCAATTTCCATATTTGTCACAAGCGCCACTCCGATAAACATATCTTGTGGTAGAAGTCATCCACCAAATCTTGTATCCAAATCGTATGGCTTATTTTTTATGTATATTCATTTTGCATCTAAATAGGGTAACATTTGCTCAACGATTGCCTAATGCTCTTCAAAGGCACCAAGCTGCAAATTTTTTTTTACTTATTATATCAAAAAGTGGACACACTTTGGTGTTCGTGTAATTACGGTTGAGATGATCAATATCTTTGAAATGCTATTGCTTTCTTTCCGAAACATTGAACTTGACATCAAGAGTTGGATTGATGGCCCAATAGTTATCTTTTTGTGGTAGCTCTTATAGCCCGACAGTACAAGATTTCAAGAAATCTTTTCAACAGGACTATGTTGAATGATTAAGCAAAATTTTCATCGTTGTGTTTCATAGCGTATCACTTTATTTCAGCTACAATCAGTTCGTACACTTCGACATCAAAAAATAAAAGAAAACATCATTGAGCGGGTTTTGAATGACTTCTTCCATTTTGCCGCTGAGAGCTCCGACTTGTATTTCGAAATTAGATTAAAATTTTTGAGCCTCAACAATTTTCAATGTTAATTTTCGTTTGTGAACAATGGACATGTTCAAATAAATGGCATGTTCTAGAATACTTCAAGAACTCTCGATTTTCGAAAATATATTCATATTCAAGTATATTCTTATTTAAAAAAATGGAAAAAAAATCACCAGAGCTGCAAAATTTTCATTTTTCGGAATTTGAGTACAAAAATGAAGAAAATTTAATTTTTTTCTTGAAGCTAAGGCTGTCTTGAATTAATATTCAAGGTTGTTCAATTAAAATTGAGATAGCAATTTTTTTTAATTTGACTTAATATGTAACTTTTCGTGTGTTTTTTTTTAATTTAAATGCAATTTTAACTATGTCTCCTTAGAATTTTAATTGTTCCTCCTTGAATAATAATTCAGAATAGTCTTAACTTTAAGAATAACCATGTTTGAAGAGTCTGCTTCAAAAAAAAAAAAAAAAATAAAAAAAAAAAATCGAAGCCATGGTCGAGCTAAGATGACAAATTTGATTTTTTTTTTGGAGAAGACTCTTCAAACATTTTTTTTCTTGAAGTTAAGACTGTTTTGAATTAATATTCAAGGAGAAACAATTAAAATTCAAATCGAAACATAGTTAAAATTGCATTTAAGTTAAAAAAAACATGAAATGTTACATATAAAGTTAAATAAAAAAATAGCTATCTGAATTTTAATTGAACAACCTTGAATATTAATTCAAGACAGCCTTAGCTTCAAGAAAAACTATGTCTGAAAGATGTGCAAAAAAGAGTTTCGTGATGCTATTACTGCCCTGCCAGATTGTTGGCTACATTACAAGTCACTTCAGCATCAGCGGAAAGGAGTTTCTATGTATTAAAAAGGTTGAAAACTTAGTTGGGTTCTGCAATGAGTGAAAATCTAATATGCATTAGAAAAAATTAGTCATAACGGCGTTTTTGCAAAAATAGTCTCCGTATTGAACGAATTTCTTAAAATTTTTGAATTTTTACACATGTATCAATAACAAATGATGATAAATGGAAAGATTGCAGTGGTCTTGTCATTATTTGCAGTGATTTATCTTCGGTTTTTGGGGGGAGGAAAATGAAAAGTAAAGACTATTCGACAATCATAGTTACAAATGCGGATTATGAAGAGCTTGTTATAAAACTGAAGTAATCCAGAAGCCAAAAAAGAAATATACATAAGAAAAATTAAGAACTTTCGCTGAGAATTAAAAAAAAGCAGCCAAAAATCGGGATCCTGTGCCTAAGACAAACTTATCACAGCATTATGGTATTACGATTTGTTGTCCTTCATGGCTGACCAAGGAGAGTGTTCGGCAGGTTTACGTAAGAGGTAAAATGAGCAACACTTTATTGTGATTTATTTTATTTTTTGTTTTAAATGAATTTTTTACTTTTTTTCAACAATAATTCGCGCTCGAGAAAATCTGTACTTATAATTATTTCTTCTTCTTTAAAAGTGTTATGGATATGGATATTTTATGATAGTGGAAAAGCATCGTTAGCTACAAACACAAAAGGTATATTTTCCTTACACCCCGGAAGGGGCTCTGAGTCAGGAGTTTTTAAAGTTTTATTTCTTAGACTTGGGAAAAACTTTGTTTTGTTAAATAGGCCTGCGTAGTAACATTCCATCAAATGCGCCTATACAGTTTAGGAAGTTCTACAAATCATTAAAATTGTTTGCTTCTTTTTTCCAATCTTTTTGTGTTTTTGGAAGCTTAATAGCAAACAAAATCGATAATTTATTCTAGAAATTAACATCTCGTCAAACAAAAAGAAAAGTGTCTGCAGAAGACTAATTAATTCAGATGGCGTTCGATAAGCTATCCAGAACCAGGGAGCCTACAGAAGGTGACTTTTTGGCGCAATAATGGGCTGAACAATACGATCAGTTAAGCGAACCTCAGCAAATAATTGAGCGGAAAAATATTTCCGATATTTTCTGCCGAGATTGTGTGGTCAACTTAGAAATTAGACATGCGTTAAAAATAGAGAGTATTCTAACGCCCCAGGTCAAATGTCAACGCCACAACCTGCAAATTTTCAGTATTATGCTTCGATTGCATATAATCAACCGATCATCGCCCAATACCCTATGCACAATTATGCAATGCCCCAACCAAAGAATATGATAAGAGTTTCGACTTTTTAAGCAGCGATTCATCGATAGGCAGCAGTAGAGTATTTGTTTCTCAAAGAAAGGACATTACGGAAAATACAAATGATGATCTATTATCATCTAGGTATTCAAGTTCGGGTGAAACAATCCAAAATTACTTTGCTGAGTTTGAAGATTTGTTTCAATTTTATTCCACGCCAAGCAAGACACCATTTCGCTTTTGTATCTCTTATTTTGAAATAACAATCAATCTTTTTAAGAGCTTGAAAATCTCATAACAAAATAAATTTAAACTTTTTTTTTAAATGCTTTATGAAAAACACTTTTCAAACAAGAACGTCTAATTTGGCCGATTAGTCGCGGAGCTATAAGCATTTAAAAAAAAGTTATATACCAAAAAATTATATCAAAAAAAAAAAATTCAAAAAAATAATAGATTCAAAAAGCAAAATAGTATCCGATTTGTGGTGGAATGCCATATGCGTATATAAATTCCCTTTTTTAGTAATAAATAGTATGTATTATTATATGTGAATTAACTTTTCTTTTTTGTTTTTGTTGTTTTGGTCATATATATAAATTAGGGATGCAACAATACGCGTTTTGGCCGATACGATACCGATATTCATAAAAATTTATCGCCGATACCGATGAAGATATTTATAAAAAATTTTCGCAGCTACTGATACGGATGTTGAATTAAAAACAGGGATTGACCATGAAGCAAAGTTGTAAGATAATTTTTAATAAATCAACAGCAAGTACTTAATAAAATAAGTACATTTTTAATTATTTTCAATTTTATTTATTTTAGTGTAAAAGTTAGTGATTAAAATTAACACTAATTAAGTTTTTATTAAAGAAGCACAACATCCTCAAGTTATGCGGGGAAATGCGGTTTCGCAAGTCTGTTTGGATGAGGCCTGCCGTTGAAAACAGTCATTCGGATGAATAACAGGCTTTATTTGAAACAGAAATACATTAGTGGCAATTTTTTTCAAGTTGGGTGCTGAACCTCATTACGTCAAAAACTGAGAGGATCTTGATCTGTTGCAATATTAGGAGATCTAAAATATCTCTCAATTTCTTCTTTAAACGTATAGGAGCACAAAGAAGACAATAGTTCTTCTTCTTCAGACCAAATCCATTTCAAACCATGCAGTCGGATTATTTCATATTTCGGAATTGGTTGCCGATTAAATATGTGGTTTTTCAAAGCATATAAGGAGACCCATATTTCCCCGATTTGACTAAAAAATTTTTTTTACGAAGTTATGCCCATTTTAAGTTTTGGTGGCAAAAATAAAAAAACCGTTGAAATTTTTTTCAAAAAAAACCGCATTTCTATCCAAATCAAAATAATTAACTTTTGTCTTTTGATTCTAATAGAACTTCTTATTCTCTGTCAGAATCTTTAAAAAAATTTCAAGATGGTTGAAAATTGGAACATATTTAATCGGCAACCAATTCCGTAATATAAAATAATCCGACTGCATGGTTTGAAATGGATTTGGTCAATAATATTTTCACAAACACTCTATATCCCCGTCTAGTAAGGGGACGTCCATTAATTACGTGAGGTAGTTTTTTAAAAATACAGACCCACTCCCTCTCCTTGGTTAGATTTGGTGAGTTCTGACGGGACTCTCCTCTCCTACGTGAGACTTGCGTTATAACTTTTTAATGTAATCTGCTATAATAATGTATATACTCTACATTAAAAAGTTGACATGAGATTTTTATTGACCACCCTTCCCTTTTTAACGGTATGCCGTTTGATTGAATCAAATTAGATTTGATGGAGTTACAAGCGCTCAAAGTCCAAAAAAACTGACTTTTTTGGTCTATTTTTAAAAATGCTCCATTTGAATAAAAAATTTTTTCTTTTTCATATTTTTAGAACTAAAAATGAAAGACTATTCTTTTGCCAATATTTTACGTATAATTTTTCGGAAATCGGACAAAAAATGTAGAAGTCATTCGAGAAAACACTAAAAAACTTGCAATAAAATTGAACGGAAATTCATACGATTGTGTATGTGTGTGGTTCTTTACTCTTATTCTCCGTTTCTTTTTAGATAAAAACTCTAGAAGTACTGAACATAAAAGCTCTGTATAAAACAAATTATTATAAAATATTGTTCAAAAAACACAAATGAAAAAATTACCCTCGGTCAGCTCGCCAATACCATATTTACATGTAGCACTTGCAACTTCGTTCGTATCGCCAGAAAAGCTTTCAACGGAGCGCTCGTCAAGAAATGTGTGATATTAAAGAGATTACAAAAGCAATTGCATGTAAAAGGTAGAAGTTTGGCGCACATGGTCATATTTTTTGCTGTGATTCTTAATTGATCAACACAGGAAATAGAACATAGCTTACTGATGATATGACGTAGCGGTCATTGAAACTAGTATAAGCATCTCGTTGCCCATTTTTACGCTTGTAATTTTTTGTGGTTTTTTGCACTAGAAGTACGCGGTTTGCTTTAAGCAAGATCATGATCGATTAAATTGTCAACCAAATTTGACAATGCACAATTATTATATAGTGTCCGGAGATTCCAAATACATAATCCGCAAAATCGGAACTCCTCACTTACTCGTTTTATGGCCATTTTAAGTTTAGCACTTTGGCCGACACGGTTTGTTTCAAGCAAGATCAAGATCTGATAATTGTTTTTTATGTATTTTGAGTCGCTGAATACGATGAAGTCACTAATTTTTGCAAATATGCAAATTTTTTCGTGTTATTCACCATTTTTCATGGAAAAAAGTCGATACAAGAAAAAACATTTTTTTTTTGTCGGCCGAAATACAACTAAAAAAAAAAAAGAATTTTTTTTATTATTTTTTTTAGGTTTTACAAATATTTTTTACTAAAATGCCAACAAAGAAAAAAAAAATGTTTATACATATATGTTATGTTATTCATCATTTTCCATGGAAAATAATTGAAAATATTAAAAAAAATTCTTTTAGGCCTTAAGACAGGTGAAAAATAATTTAAATTATAATTTTGTTCCATGGACTTTTGAGGTATTTTTGACAACAAAGCTCACAAAAAACAATAAATAAATAATATCTTATATTTGTTGTGTTATTCGGCGTTTTTTATGAAAAAAAAAAAAAATAAAAAAAAAAAAAAAAAAATTCTTTTGGGCCAAAAAACTATTGAAAACTAATTTTTATTTATTTTTGTTTTATGGGTTTTAAAAGTATTTTGAATTAAAAAGCCCACGAAGAAACAAATAAAAAAATTTAAATTTTCCTTAGGCTTATATAAACATTTTTTTATTTTTTTGCTTTGTGGGCTTTTTAGTCAAAAATACTTTTAAGACCCACAAAAGATAATAAAAAAAATGCTTTTTTTCAATTGTTTTTCGGCCGACAAAAAAAATGTTTTTTCCTGTATCAACTTTTTTCCATGAAAAATGGTGAATAACACAAAAACATTTGCATATTGCAAAAATTAGCGACTTCATCGTGTTTAGCGACTCAAAATACATATAAAACAATTATCATAGCACATTTTTAAAATTCACTTGATCTTAAAAGCATCAGAAACTGTGCACGGTTTACTTCATAATTTTATTAAAATTATCGGTAAAAGCGATTAAGCCTTAAAATGGCCATAAAACGTGTAAATAACCAGGTACGATTTTACAAATCTTGTTTTTGGAGTCTTCGAACACATGTGCATTGTTAGATTTGCTTGACAATTTTTACCGATCTTTATCTTGCTTGAAACGAACCGTGTCGGCCAAAATGCTAAACTTAAAATGGCCATAAAACCAGTAAACGAGCAGCTCTGATCTTGCGGATTATGTATTTGGAATCTCCGGACCCTATTTAATAATTGTGCACTGTCAGATTCGGTTGACAATTTAATCGATCTTGATATTGCTTGAAGCAAACCGTGAGTACTGAACATAAAAGCTCTGTACATAACAAAAAGAAAGCAAAATTATGTTTGCGTGAAAAATTATTTAACATGATCGCTTACATAAACAAATTTTATTATGAGGTGTATCTCCACCAACCGCCATTGTTCGACATTTCGAAAAGTCACTTTTGCAAGTCTTTTAGTGCTTGCTAGTGGTAACAAATCTTGTGTAAATAATTTTTTGACTAATTTCTACCTTTATTTTCGATTAATTTTAGATTCAACAGAAAATTTTACATTATCTCAAAATGTGTCTGGCTGATTGACGTGGCTTTTTGCGAACTTTGGGCGCTTTTTAGCGTTTCTCTTGACGACAAAGCGTTTTATACGTGTCACTCTTCCGTTATACACAGCCCCTATGAAGCACATTTCGCAGATTTTGAGGACTTACATCTATATACGTTAGACGCTGCTATAGTTTAGAAGCTATTTTCGAAGCTGATAAATCTGAATTTTTCTGAAACTCCTTTTCGAGAGAACGTTCCTAACGAGATCTTAATGCTTTTTTCTTCTGACTAAATGTACAGCGTTTCTAAACTTTTTTGACTTACTGTAAATTCACATGGTAAAATAAAAGTATTCGCTTATATTTTTACGAGTTGTAAAATGTTTTTTTTTATTTATTATTTCATCGGCGTATTTAAATGTCTGGTTAAAAACTTACAATTTAACATTATTTACCCCAAAGGAACTAATAGACTTCATTCGCCGACGAAATAAAATAAAAAAAATTGGTTTGAATTTCCTCAGTGTAGAGTATGTAAATTATCGATTTAACGAGTTATATTGTTTTTTAAAAAAAGGCCGAAGCCAACTTTATTCTTCCACTTATTTTCTTAAACTGAATTTACTTAAAATAAATGAAATTAATGCAAAGCCAAAAATCAACAAAAAATATATGTAAAAACAAATAGTCAGCAAGCTGCCGGACAGAGGGATCAAATTTAGAGTTATTGTTGTTGTTGTTGCTTTTTCATAAGCGTGGAAACTGCAGCGACTGCATTTATGCATTCTGTGGGAATGGAATTTGCGTGGATTTAATTTTGTTAAAGACTTAAGTTATCTGTTGTTAACTCCTCCCTTCCTGAATTCAAGCGTCCTCGGTTGGACTGTCAAAGATTCTATTAAGTCCTTCGACGACTGATACGGAAAGTTGGGGATGTTGATTACTTGATGAATTTGTATTAAATCTTTTCTTGCGGGTGTAAAATGTTGCTATAATTATTCCCAATGCTATTGTTATCATGATAAGTGCTGTGCCTGTGGTTATGGATATCTTGTTGCGGACATCTAATGATTCAATATACTCTGTATTTCTCACGTTCAATTCCTTGATCATTTCCAAGGATAAGATTTCTTCCGTATAATTGTTCATAGACTTCGGTTGCAGCAAGGCAGGTAATGGTGCGTAAATTATAGTTTCATTTGAGGTGTATGTTACATTTCTGACCCTTATCGTCTCGTTGTGAAAGCGTATCAGAAATGTCCCTTGTAGCATGGTTGTTTCATTATTTGTGCAAATTGATCCATTGAATTGGTTTAAAAATATTAGTCCTGTTGATATTTCCTCTACCTCTGGTATGTGCTGATTATTAATTAGTTGACATGTTGGTATTTGGCTTGCTAACAGATTTGGTATACAAGTAGAATTACTTAAATCTATTACATTTTTCTTTGAACAAATTGATAACCTATTATAAGTTTTACATGCATCTTTTATTCCATATACTTTACTTTTACATTGAAGTATTGATTCAAAATTTATTCTATTAATTTTTGTATTGAATTTTACAGGTTTTAATATGATTTTTTTACAGTATTCAGAATTGGTTTCCGGTAAACTAATTATATAAATAATTGTTTCTTCATTTGAAGCTATCTTAACCTCTGAAAACTCTAGAGCTTCATCTATGTTTATGTATGGTATATTTTCCTTATTGAAAATTTCTCTAGCAATTTTTATTTCAATATTTGATAAAATGTAAGAATTTATAATGTTAGCCTTTGCCCAATGAATGGCATACTCCATGTTAATTATTTCTTCCTTCATGAGGTCTAGTTTGTATTTTAACTCAATTACAAGTTTATCTTTCGTGCTGTTTTCTGAGTTTACCTCCTTTAAAATTTCGTTGGTTCTATTTGTCATTTCGTTAATTTTGTCTATTGTCATTCTATTAATAATTAATTGTTGATTGTTGTTCTCAAGGGCATTGTTTATTTTTTCTGTTAGAATTATTTGGTCAGAATGGTCTGGATTTCCGGCAATCCACTTCCACGTGCTACCAATAAAATCGAGTGATCGCTTCGTTTTCTTATTTAACCTGAGTCTTTCCAAATGGCTATTTATTTTTTCCATTTCATCTAGAAGGAATGGGTAGAAAGGGTGGTTCGAATTTATTTTAGTCCTTATGGCTGTCTCTAAATTATTGATTGATTCTTGATATTTCGTTAAGTCCATAATGTGGACAATTTTGAATGTCCCTGTTTGTAATTTTGCTATTCCCGTTTCTATTGTTACTAACTGAGAGTTTGTATAGTCCAGTATTTGTGAGTCGGCATGACATAATGCCAGGAAACAAATTAGTAGCTGCAAGTAAAAAGAACAATTAATTTCTTATTAAGCTTTTGTGTATTATTCTACCAGTCTCTGTCACTAGTGTACTTGTCCGGTCTTCTTTAACTATTTCTTTGACGTATGGTTTTGAAAGTTTCGTTCCTAACCTTTTATTCCTTTTTACGTAAATAACTTGTCCAGGTAGGTACTGTTTAGGTTCTAATTTCTTTCTATTGTGATATTCTAGGTCCTTCTGCTGTTTATTTTTTAATATTTCAATGTTTGAGTTTCTTACTTTTTCATAGTCATCGGGCGTAAAATTTACATGTCTTCCGAAAAATAGGTCTACAGGTTTTTTTCCTGTCACCGAGTGTATGGAATGATTGTACTCTGATACGGCGCGTTCTAAAAGTTCATCAAAATCTCTATGTGTTCCACTTTCTTTAAGGCATCTCATTATTTCTAATAAGGTCGAGTGGAATCGTTCGATTTGTCCATTGGCCTGACTTTTATATGGAGGTGCTGTGTAAACGTCAATACCTAATTCGTCCTGCATCATAAATTTCAATGAGTCTGATTTGAGAGATGGTTCGTTGTCAATGACTATGGATTTAGGTACTCCGAAGGAGAATATAATATCTCGAAGTGGTCTTCTTAAGTCTTGTATTGACCTACTTTTTACGATTTTTGTCAGCGCATATTTTGTGAATTTATCTAGTGCTGTCATAACAATTTTCTTTTCTGTAAGGAATAGATCTATATGAACTGTGTGCCCTGGAAAGGTTGGTATTGGGGTTTCGCCTAATTTTACCTGATTAGGGTGTCTTTCATATTTATTTTGTTTACATGTCTGACAAATATTTGTTATCCTTTTTATTTTATTTATCATTGAAGGAAAATAGTACTTTTCGAGTATCTGGGATTTATTTTCAATGGCATTGCGGTGCGCGCGGTTATGCGTTTCTAAGATTATATTTTCTTGCTCTTGTTCATCGGTTACATCTTCTACAAGTTTTTGGGTGTAACGTGCCTTATAATTGGAAAAATGAATTGGATAAATATTTTGTATGATTCCCATAATTCTTTCTTCGGTCTGAATGCCGTTTATTACTGAAGGATTTAAGCGTCTTTTTAGGTGTGAAATTAAATTTTCTTCTGTGTAATTTGGTTCTGTTATTATATGTCTATAAATTCCTGGAAAAATGATTTTAATTTGATACGTCGCAATGTCATCAATTTTTAGAAAAATCTGGTTCTTAAAAACGTTAACTGGGGCTTCAATACAAGGTATTAGATCGTGATTAGAGCTTTCATCGCTATGTAAAGTTGGGGTTAATGAATTGATTTCAGTCGGTATTCTCGATAGGGTATCGGCTACAACATTTGTTTTGCCAGGTTTATAGATTAGCTGATGGTTGTATTCATCGAGGATTGCTTTCCATCTTTTCATTTTGGTGTTTGTGTTTTTAGAGCTCAAGGCATAGGTGAGTGGTTGATGATCTGTAAATATCTTGACTTTTTTTGAACCGTAAAGGTAATTTCTTAGAGAATTAAGGGACCAAATTATTGCCAGCATTTCTTTTTCGTTTGCTGCATAATTTTCTTCAGTCTTTGATAAAGACCGTGAAATGAATGTTATGGGCCTATCATTCTGAGATAGTACAGCTCCTATCGCGTAGTTCGAAGCATCTGTGGTTAATTCGAACTCTTTTTCAAAGTTTGGGTGACTGAGAATTACTTCCCTTGAAACCAGAGCGTTTTTAATTTTTTCAAAAGATTCAATTGCATTTTCATCTAGGCTGATTTGCTTATTTTTGGATGCGTGTTTGGACACTCGTCCATCTTCCCCTCGTAAAAGATTTGTTAGAGGTTTTGCAATTTTGGCATAATCTCTAATAAATCTCCTATAATAGCCTGACATTCCGAGGAATGAACGAAGTTCTTTTAACGTTTTCGGTGATGGCATTTTGGCTATTGCTTCAACTTTGGAAGGATTGGTTTTAATTCCGTCTATTCCTACTACGTACCCTAAAAATTCTACATCTTTCCTTAAAAATTCACACTTATCCAGCTGCACCTTCATATTTGCAGCTTCAAGTGTTTTCATAACAATCTCTAAATTTTCGAGGTGTTCCTCTAAATTCTTTCCAAAGATAATAATATCATCGATGTACACATAGCATCTTTTACCTATGTGTTGTCTAAGTATGTCATCTAGTGCCCTTTGAAAAATGGCTGGTGCATTTTTCAGCCCAAAGGGTAACCTAAGGAATTCATACTTTCCGTTATTAACGGAGAAAGCGGTCTTCTCTATATCAGATTCCTTTAAAGGAATTTGATGAAATCCACTTTTTAAATCAATGATTGAAAAGAATTGGTTTTTGCCGAGGTTAGAGAGAACTTCTTGAATTTCAGGTATCGGATACCTGTCAGGAACTGTGACATCATTCAGTTTCCGGTAGTCGATCACCATTCGGTATTTCTTTTCGCCTGATGCGTCCATTTTTTTAGGGACGACCCATACAGGTGAGTTGTATGGGGACCTTGATGGTCTTATAATACCATCGGTTAGCAGTTCTTCTACCTGTCTTTCGACTTCTTCTTTTAATGCCATGGGATATGAATAGGTTTTGGAATAAATAGGCGTATCATTTGTTGTTCGGATTTCTCCTTTTATTGTAGTAGTGTATGTTAAATTCATATTGGGGTCCGAAAATAGGTTTGGACAACTTCTAACTAGGTTCGTTAGCCTTTCTTTTTGGTATTCAGTTAAGTGTGAAATTCGTAAATTTATATTATTTACGTCCTGTGTGCTCTGTTGTCTTAAAGGAATTTTAATGTTAGGTGAAATTACCATGTAACTTTTGTCTGTATGGATTGTTGCCTTTAGTTGCCTAAGAGTATCATTTCCTATGATACCGTGGAATGTTTTTAGTGAGGGCAGTATGAAGAATTTAAGTTTGCCTGTTTTTTGTCCAAAAATATCTATAAAAGTATGGTGTGTTATTTGGATATTTCCAGCAACTGAATTTATAGGGAATGGTTTCTCATTCGGTAAAGGATTTCTGATTCGTGTAGGTTGTATGTAATTTTTATTGGATCCTGTGTCAATAAGGAATTTAAGGATGTCTTCATCTCTCGTTCTAAATTCAAAATACGGGAGTGAAGACTCAGTTAATCTAAAAAATATATATTGTCTGTTGCCATGCTGTTTTCATGATCCTGATCTATTCTAGGATATTGACCTTCAACTGTTTGTTGATAATTATCCTGCTGAAATTCTCCTGTATATTCTTGATTTGGATCAGGAATACCTTCCTGATACCCTGTACTTGGATAAGGTTGATTATAACAGGTCTCATAGTTATTAGCTGTTCCTACAAAGGGGTTTTGATTATCATAGGTTTCATAATTATTAACTGTTTCTACAAAGTGGTTTTGATTATCATTAGATTCATAATTATTAACTGTCTCTACAAAGGGATTTGTGTTTATGAGGAAGTTTCTCTGAATTTTGTTTGGAACTGGAGGTTGTTGAGTACCCTGTCGCTTAGGAGCAAAGTTATTTTGATTGAAGTTAGGCCTATTCTGATAATTCACTTGTCGTGTGTGTATTGATGGATCGATTTCCATCGGTACTGGAGGTTTGGGTGGTAAGTTTGATCTATTATTAAATCCTGACTGCTGTTGATGACCATATTGTCGATACGTCCAATTATTGTTGTTGTTAGGAAAATTTGGCTTATAGATTTGAGCGGCGTATGGATTAGGATAGAATCTGGGTTGTGGCACATGTGCCAATTCTGGGAAGAAACGATTTCTTTGCTGTGGCAATGGGTAATTATTCTGTCGGGGTGGTCTGTATGGAGGTAACGGAATGCTTGGTTTTCTGAAGGGATTCGGTTTGTGAATGGAAGTCATCCTATATGCCATATTATCTAATTTCTGACACAATTGTAGTGCTTGCGGCAAAGTTGTAGGTTCACGTACACTCAAAAGTCTAGGCAATTCGCCGTTGAGTCCTCTAATAAACGTGTCTAATGCCTTTTCACGATAAGCATTGGTCATTGTTTGCAATGAGTCTTCGCTCAACTCTAAGCATGCGATTTTGTCCAATATAAGAGAAAGATACTGATAGATGTGTTGGTAGAACTCAGTAACTGTATTATTGCGTTGGGTCAATGTTACCATTTCGTATTCAAGGGTACCTAAATCCCTCTTGTCTGAGTAGTGCATCATCAGACATTTTTTTATCTTACCCCAATCTAATGGTGTCCTGTACGACTCTAATGCTGTATCGGCCTCTCCTATTATTTTGTGTCGGACCGTATGCAAGATGGCATAATATTTGGGAGAGCCTTTTATACTTTCGTAAGCATCAAAAATCCTATCGACTGTCTTACGCCACGAGTTGAATTCTCCTAGTTTACCAGAAAATTCCCTCAAGCTTTTCACAATATCGGGCACTTTATCTAATTCGCCTACATTTGTTGCACTAAATAGTACACTATAGTCAGTTTCGTCACTTTCTATGAAAGGGTTATTCAGATTTTGTATAGTTAGGTTGACTAAATCGGTTATTTGTTTTTGGAGTGTTTCGTCCATTGTCTGTGGAGTTTGTTTGGAATTTGCTTGTCTACTCAAACTAAATTTGCTTAATCGTTCTGCTAATTCATCAGCTGTAAGCTCGGGCATTCTTCACAAACACAATTAATAAAGATAAATTTGCACTTAATTTTTTCACTTTCTTTTGAATTAAATTTCTTTAAATAGTTATTTTTCGAAAACTTTCCGATAAAGATTATTATTATTTTCTTTTTAAAAACCTCAAAATTTTCAATAAGATTTTAGTTATATTTCCTAATATTAAAAATTTTCATAAAAATTGCAATATTTTATTAAAAAACTTCTTAGATTTCTTCAATAAATTTTTTTCTTTTAGCTTATACTTTTTCAATAAATATCTTTTCTTCTTTTAACACTTTTTTCGCTTTTGTAAAAACTTTTTAGATTTCTTCAATAAATTCTTTCTTTTAACTTATAATTTTTCAATAAATCTATTTTCTTCTTTTAACACTTTTTTTGCTTTGTAATTATTTCTTTTTCACATTCTTAACTATTAAAAATCTAACTTACAATAACCATTTTTCCGGTCATCAGCGGATTTAAGACCGTAGGTGGAGTCCTTTTCCTACCGTACTGGGGCACCGTATTGTCATTTATTCCTTGATTTTTTGGCCGAAAAAATGTCCAGTCCGCTGTCCAGGGATCGATTTTATCCAGGCTCTGCGTCTGGGGTTGGTTCCCGAAAGTTTTTTTGTTTAACAGATTTTTCTCATCTGAAACTTTAATTCACTTTGGGCCCCACGTTGGGCGCCAATTATCGATTTAACGAGTTATATTGTTTTTTAAAAAAAGGCCGAAGCCAACTTTATTCTTCCACTTATTTTCTTAAACTGAATTTACTTAAAATAAATGAAATTAATGCAAAGCCAAAAATCAACAAAAAATATATGTAAAAACAAATAGTCAGCAAGCTGCCGGACAGAGGGATCAAATTTAGAGTTATTGTTGTTGTTGTTGCTTTTTCATAAGCGTGGAAACTGCAGCGACTGCATTTATGCATTCTGTGGGAATGGAATTTGCGTGGATTTAATTTTGTTAAAGACTTAAGTTATCTGTTGTTAACTTGTATATGTAAACAAAAACTCTGTGTGGATTGAAATCATTTATTTATTTATTAATTTTTGCAGATATTTTTGAAATTGATTAACAAAAATGTTTTAACAATAAGAATATTTCATTAATTTTAAGTTTTTGTTTTGTTACAGCATATTTTTCACGTACAAGTATTCTTATAATTTATTTATTTTTCTTAAATAACATTAAACTAACGTTTGTTGTATTTTAAGTTTTTTGTGTAGAATTTTATATAATAATTAAAATTAGCTATGAATTCAAAATTCACAACTTTTTTTAGTTTTCACTTTTATATTTAGTTGTAGTTAACATTTGTTGTGTCGTCTCTGAATTTTTATTATTAAAAATATATTTACAAATTTAAACTTTTAATTTATAAAAATTTATAATTGGAACATACAGCTTTAATATATTGTAGGAAGTTTCCTAATGCAATAAGGGACAAATAGCGTCAACGGGGATAAAACTCAGACCTTAATTCATCACGATTTCAGGGGAAATACGTTGGCTCAAAAAGTTTATTCACACAAGTCCTTTCAGAAGACGTGTTGGTTTTTTGATAAGTTCAACATGAACAGTCTAATATGACAAAAATTTTTATCCTATTTTATTTCCTCAGAACTTTTCTTAAAGTTTACGCCATTATACAAAACTTGAAGTTAAAAGTATAATTGTAGCAGAAATACTTCATCACTTCGAAAAAACTCAGAACTCCTTAAAAAAATATAAGATGAAATTGAGGATTGCTATCAGCGCACAGAGAATTGCAGCGACCCATTTCCACGGATGGATAAATAAAATAAAAATTTCATGCAACATTAAAAACTTTCATATTCTCGAAAAATAAACCAAATTCTGCACCACTAAATCGAAGTTGCGACATCAGAGAAAAAGTATGTGAGAAACCATATCATTTTTGGTGTAAACTAGTGATTCAATCATAAAAAAAATATAAAAATCGAAAAATTCGAAAAAAAATCTCAAGCTGCGTCTTAAAATTTGCATAATACATAGTAATGTTTTGGAAAAGTTTTTAAAAAAAAATCGAAGGGGTCGGACTTTTTGAGAATGTATATTTTAATCTTTAAACGTTAATAACTAAGTGATAATTAATTCGAATAATTTTTGTTATTTTTCTTCTAAGACTACAATCAAAGAAGAAAAAATGATATCCTACTTATTTTTGATATCGATATTCAATACAAGTCTATCGTTAAGTGAAAATTTTTTGCCATAAAATTTAAAAAAACGGTTTCGAATAAAAGGCTGAAATTTGGTTTCCTGGTTTTTTAAGACGAACTAAAACATATCAAAAAATGAGCGAAATCGAAGAGGGTCGGGTCAAAACCTCGGTGATTTGGCATGAATGTCCCATATATATTCTTGATCTGCATCACCACCTGAGTCAAATTATCTATGTTGGTCTGTCTGAGTGTCTGCATGTTGAAATTACGTTTACGGGAAAACCAAGCAAGCTAATGTAATGCAATTTGACACACAGGTCACACTTTCAAAAAAACTTCTTAGAATTGAAAATAGGCGTAAACGTTTCGCGCACACGCTTGCTGCACACTCTTTTATAAATGGCTTAACGCTTTTTCCAACTTATTTTCAGACGTAAGTAAATATTTATTTTTTTGCCTGTTGACTGTCTAGAGATGGAACTTTTTCGAGTAAAAATAAGAGATTGTGCTGTCAAATCGCATATTAAGCAACCAAATTTTGAATACTCCATTGCTTATTTGCACGATTAATATTTAAGCAGCTATTACATCGCCGAATAATTTCCCTCATTTTTAGCGAGTAACCGCGTAAAAAAAACACGGCGATAGTATGCTATTAGAGAAATCTTCATTAAACTTGGTGTTGAGCTATCAGTTACTTTAAGCTTTGAAATCAAATGGGATTCAACGGGATTGCATTAGTGGGCGTGGCACCTCCCATATTAAGTCGAAATTGGAATAAGGGCATAGCACACTCACACGTTTTTATTTCTTTTCGAGTATTTTCAACATTTCTTAGATTTTTTTGAACTTTTTCAACCTATTAATTTTTTTAATGTACATATTTCGTATTTGCTCGACTTTTTCAACCTCTTATACCTTTCATCCTTATTTTTTTTATTTTAATACTTTTTCTGCGATTTGGAATTGTTTCAATATTATTTAACATCTCTCACCTTTTTTTTAGTTTTTTAACCTTCCAACATTTTCCATATTTTTTCGACTTTTTCAATTTCTTCAACTTTCTTCAATGGTTTCCGTGATAAGTTGTAGAAAGTAGAATTGAATCTTAAAAAATATATTAGAAGAAGAAATGTAGATAAAAATCTATAAAGTTTTTAGGTTCCTAAGTTTTGGTTGACCGTGCTTAAATATTTCAACAAATTTTTTTATGCCAGGTTATCTAAGTAAGGTGTAATTTTTTATGAAGTTAAACATATATTTGCTAACAAAGTTCTATCCATGAAGTGGTTCACTTTAATCCGCCATGTTTCATTTTCCAAAGACCACACATATTCCGAAAACTCTTGAGTAACATGTAACGTCTCAATAAAATGAGAATTTTGAATTTAAGTTTTTCCGCATTAAAGCGATTTACCCATTATATAAATCCACTCTATAAACCTACCATAAATTCTTATGAATAAGGCTCTTAGTTCTAAAGGTTTTTATTTCAAGTTATTTTGAGTGTACGAATTCGTTATTTCATATTTGTGCAAAATTTTTATTTACATTAAATGTTTTCACTTGTTGTTAATCTAAATGATTATTTAGGAAGAAACTTAGTTAATATCTGGGGTGCATTGTTTGTTATATTTATAATTTTATGCTATTTGTATAACCTTTATGGTTTGCTGTAACGTTTTAAGTACATTTGTTTTCCATTTAGTGACTTATTTTTTATATGTATCTTAAGAAATAACATTAAAAATCGTTTAAAATAATAAGTGAAGATATATTCTCTTTTACTCGTATAATACTTACATTTAGCAATATGTTATGATAAGATTTTTTTCATTGGCTTAGAACAAAGCGGACTCTTAAAAACTTAAATTATAAAACTTTTAAAGATTTCAATCAAACGATATGCGCTGCAAAAAAAGATTAACCGAATCCAACGAATGAAGGCTAACACAAAATACAGGTATGTATATTAAAATATCTCTTAATACTACACCATAGGTATCCCAAATAATTCCTTTTGCGAAAAATTTCGTATTCGTTTTTTTATCAACGTTTACTAATATAAAAAATAAATAAATTTTTAAATCTGTTTGGATGAACTCATACATGCATTTAAGAAAAAAAAAATGATGAATAGAGTAAGTTCCTTAACTTCTCCATAAAGAACATTTTGTTCAAAAAACTTCATTTCATACTAAGCCACTGCATGAATTCTATACAAAACTATGCAACCGAAGAAGGCGTTTCAGTAATCTTAGGTGATTCCCCACATCTTGCTGCATGATCTTCATATCTTTATGACCAATATTGACCCGAAAGAGAAGCAAAAACCTTTTGCAGCTCATTAACAAAAGCTCCGATTACTCCGTTAGGATTACTGTTGAAGCTACGAGGATGTGGAGGAAATATAATCTGTCCAGCACCTCTTCTGTGAAGTCCGTGCACTACTTCAAAGAAAATGTTATCGTAATTTTGTCTCCACTATCTGAGTATAGTGACAAATTCAGCGTTGGTAGAGCTTGAAAATTTCGGTCATTCCAGTAAGAATCTTGACAAGGGAGCTTACCACACATCTAAACGAGCCCTTAAGGTCATAATGATTTAGTTTTTTTTTATTTAATATTTGTATAAAATTGAAACTATATAAAAAACTGCAATAGTCCCTTACATTTGCGCTAATTCTAGATGAAAACGTCTAATCGGTAAAGCTGGCTTAGTTTAGATTTTGCTCAAACTTTGCAAGAACTCTCTTTAGGGTTCCAAGGATGAAAGTCCAAGGGCATTTAATTTTCGGATGTGTCAGTTCCCGCCTGGCCAAATTGAAGTATATGAAAAACGTCATTTTTGGGCTTCAATATTTTTAGCTGTAAAAATGTTTCGGTTTAAGATATGGACACACTTGAGACGGCATCCTAAAGCTAAGAGATGGTAGTATTTGTACAAAGAATATAAATGCACACAATCTGTATAGGCGAAAATTACACGGTGCTGAAAATACATGTCCATTATTGATTTTTCATGATTTTTAACTGGCTCCGGTGTCGCGACTGTTGGATAGAAACCATTAATATTTCTTATAGTTCAAGTACACATATCAAGAAAGAAATAAAATCTACAATTAACTCCTTCGGCATATTTTTTAAAAGAAAAATCTGTGCTTGAAATTTCGAACTTTTGAAAAATTGAATTTTTTAAGCCATTATATCAGCATGTGGAATACGAGATAAAAATATGAAACTTTTAGGACATTTAGTTTTTACCTTGAACTTCAAAAGCCTGAAATCTCGTTAACCGATTTTCATCCTTTCCACGTGTTCATGTGGATTAAAAGAAGCAACAAAAAAAAATTAGAGTGAGTTTTTTGTTTGAATTTCGAACCCAAACACCAATGGTACAAATTAGAGGAAAAAAAAAGCAACAATTGAGGAGTGGACGAAAAGAACGGCACATGTCCAGATGCAAAATTGTCAAGAAATCGCGAAAAAAAGGCTTATGTCTCTGAACTAATTGCCCGCTTTGCTATTAAAAAAGTAGGTACCTTTTCGAAGTGTCTGAGATTGAAATTATTTGAAGGTTAGTGTAACGTTCTGTTCGCCCACTCTTTAATTGTGCCGTTCTGTTCGCCCGTACATATATGAATATTGTTATGGTCAGAACCTATATAGAAAATCCAACCTTTTGAAATGTCACAGTTTTTAGCCCATTTCTGTTCTAACTAGTCAAAAACTGGTTCTTAGAAATTATTAAATTAAGGGGGCAGTGGCGGTCAGAGGCGTAAACAATAGAGCATTTTCAATAATTTTTTTTTTTTTGGTATTAATTTAATTTATTTAATAAAAGTGATAATATGGCATTATTACATTATGTATCAACTTGACTTGACGAAAGATTAAAAAAAAAATTAAAAATAAAAAAAGTTATAGCTGGCTGTGTTGGACCCTGTTCCATACAAAGTGCCTAGCGGTGACCATCACAAATCCTTGGAAAAGCAATCGGATAATTGTTATTTTACTAAATAATCTAGTGTCTGATCTATGGTTTTGTTTTTTAAATCATCGAAATGGCGGCCTTAGGAAAGTTACCTCCAGATTTTCGGGAAAATGCCAACAATTAATTGTTTTTATATATTATATTTATTATATTATATCATATTTAAAAAAAAATCCTTCGATCAGGAAATAGTTTTTTATATTTTTCAAAAACTGTGTAAATTTTATTGCAATCTATCGCGCGGTTTTCGAGTTACAGTGGTCACCAGTTCCGAAAACATATTTTTGAGAAAGACACATTTAAAGTTTTACACTCGCGCTCCGGAGCGTCCGAGAGCCCTTTGGTTATTGCCGAATAACTCTAAAATTAATTGTCGGATTGACTTCAAATTTTCAGGATATATTTTTAAGATATTATACTTAATGATATTGCAAAAAAAAAAATTTTTGAAAACCTTGACTGCCCCTGCCCCCTTAAATAATGAAAATTGTTTTTGACTTGGAGAAAATGAAAACCTCTAAGTTTTTGTTCTGACACGTATTTTGTATGTCTGCAGCAGTAATAAGGTAAAATTCTGTTGTATTTTTTTGACTTTTATTACCTTCACATACATATATTCATTAAGAATGTAATTTGAAGCAAGAGGATATGAAACTGATTGCTTATGCTATTAATGGTTGGCGAATTATGATCTCTTGTAAAATTTGCAAGGTTGTTATTAAATTAGGAAAATTATGATGTTATTTATATCTATACATATGCACTTTATAAAAATGTTTCAATATCTAAAAACATATTATAGATTTTACCACTAACAATCACTAAACGTGAGTCAGATTATCAAAATAGATATTTAAACCCAATATTTTGTTCGGTGGTTGTTGGTGGTCGAAGTTTTTCGTATAGTCATTGAAATAAGTGGATATGTCAAAAAAGTTTTTTTTACTTTTTAAGTAAGCATCATCAAAAAGTTTCTAATATTTCCCCACTACAATTTATTACACTCCAGACTTCCAAAAACTAGGGTTAAACTAAACTTAGGAAAGTTTTGACTTCTCTAAATTTTCCACATATTGCCGAGGCATAGAACCTATGAAATAAAATGGTTGAAAATGCACAATTTCTTCAACATTAAGAAGAATGATTTTTTTGTGAAATTTTAACATTGGCAACATACATAAGTGTGAGAAAACTGGACATGTTTCACGTCTTGGAAGGTAAAAATCACTACTGACTGGACCATATTACCTACTTATTTAAAAAAAAAAATTCATAATAAACAAGGAACGAGCTAATTAGGTACTTTAAAAGAGTGTTACACTTATTGTAAAATTCCAGTGTTGCAATGCATTAATAGTCATCAATTTAATTGATTTGAATTGTTCTGTCGTTTTCAAAGTGATATACATATGTTTGTGTGTATTTTGTTGTACTTAAAGTATACATAAAATAAAATTATTTCAATGTTATTATAATTTATTTACATAAGATTTGTTTTATTTTAATTTAATCTAACTAACTAACTAATATGATATACGAGTAGCGTCAGCATCATTGGCAGTGACAACACTTTGCCTCCTTTCCAAATATCTCACCGCTAAGACTGATCATAATAGATTTTGTTGTGTCGTCAGCATCAAAGAAAATATCGCCAACAGGTAGCAGGAAATTGCCTGCAAACCTAGAGCTGCAAGGATGAAAGAAAAATAAAGAAAAACAGAAACAAAATGCAATAGGAAGTAAGAAACAAGACGACTAGAGGATGTAATATATCTAAAGCAAAGATTTGATTTAAATATTCACGCAGATAGTTAAAACCAGTGGCGTTATAAAAGTTGTATTGTTATTCCAGAGGCGCGGCTTACTAAAAATTCAATTTTTAAAACATCTGTATTCATACAAAAAAATTAAACATAAAAGGAAACAGAAAAGAATCCAGAAATCCAGATTATGGAGCGAACGTCCATAAAATTGGTGTCAAAGTGCCTTAAATTGGCTTAATTTTAGTTTGATAACCACTTCCAATAAGCCATGTTATTTTGAAATATTATATACATATTTGCCCAAAAATATTTTAACAATTTTTTTCGACCAATTTCACCAAACTCATGTAATTTGTATAAAAGCGAAAAAAAATTTATTAGACCAGATCAAAATTAAATCAATGAAAAACGCGAAGCGGACGGGGGAAATGGGGTCATGTTTCCAATTTCAGATATATTTGAATATGATGTACCTGTACATGACCTCGACACAGAAACAAAATATTATTAGAATAGCAACACTGGTTTACAAAATATGGGTCTTTGAAAATTTAAGAAATCGTAAGGTATGTACTACTTCAAATGCCATTATTCAGCTTAAAAAAGTCTAGTGAAATGAATTAACTACTGGATTTTATACTTCATTTATTGGCATCTCTAACCTCATAAAATAAAAAATACACTGAAAAAAATGAGAAATATTTTTCTTTATTGTTTTTTTCAATGTTCGCCTAGCAAAAATTTTTTTTTTTAGTGTGTTAAAAAAAAGTTTGATAGTGGGCCGCCCATGCGTTTTGGAGCTATATGCATTGCAACGCCGAAACCCGAGTCGAATCAGTTGATTTTCATGAAAATAACAAGATATTCTTTAAAATAACATGATATTTATAAAAATTCAAAATTAATTAAAAATATTAAAATTAAAATAAAAATGTTAGTATGAGACCAAAATATTTCACACAGTTCCAGGAAGTACTCTCCGAATGGGTTACCTCTATATCTGTTTGGAACTTCCTCCAGCGGTCGTTTGAAGATTCGGAAGATACTATGAATTTTCTCGTAATAAAGTTAGAAGGGTGGAAGTAATTTCACGCATAAATAATTATATACAATAAAATTTGACGGAGTTCTGCTTCTTTAAGCTTTGTCATACAATATTATTTATCCAAATAGTCAATTTTGTATTTTTTTTGTCAGCCGTATAACTTATGATACATCCTCATATTCAAAATTAATGTTCAGATAATATGCACGCAATCATACACAAGAAATATGCATATGGGGCATTCCATGCCAAATCACGGAGGTTTTGGCCTGATCCTCTTCGATTTCGCTAATTTTTTGATATGTTTTAGTGCGTATTAAAATAAACAAGCACACCAATTTCCAGTCTTGTATTCGAAACCGTAATTGAGTAATCGGCTTTTTAAATTTTAAGGCAAAAAATTTTCATGGATGGACTATCATTCTAAGTCTTAAAAATATAAAAAAAAGGATTTTCGCACTTAAACAAAGCAATTGAAATTTAGTGACTTTTAAAACTGAGCAAAAAAATCACTTTTTTCGGACTTTGAGCACTTGTAACTCCATCAAGTTTTATTCGATTCTCATTAACTCCATACCGTTAGTAAGAAAAAATGATACCTTTTGAATGGTGTGCAACTGATTAAGTTCGAAAAAAAGTTGATGGAAATATGGCCAAATAAATAAAAAAAGGGCAAAAAACGGGTTCTTGGGGAATAACTCGAAAACGATTCTTAAGAGAGAAAAATTGTTGGAATTTTTGGAATTTACGACTCAAAATACATAAAAAATTATGTGAGAGACCAGATATTTTTATGTTTAATCTAGTGATATAGATAATTCAATCATAAAAAACAAATATAAAATTTTCAAAATTCGAAAATAAATGAAAAAAATTGTCTGCACATCTTGAACTACAGCTTGAAAGTTGCGCAATATAGAGTAGAATTTTGAGAAAATTTTTAAAAAAAATCAAAGGTATCGCACTTTTCGAAAATGTCGATTTTAATCTTTAAACGTTAATAACTAACTGATTATTACTTCGAATAATTTTTTTATATTTTTTTGCAGAAGCTGCATTAAAATACAAAAAAAATTATACCCTACTTGATACCACTTGTTTCATTTAATACGCACTAAAACTTATCAAAAAATTAGCGAAATCGATGACGGTCAGGCCAAAACCTCGGTGATTTGTGCATGGAATGCCCCATATATATTTCTATGTAAAATACTATAATATAAAAATACTCATTTGGTAAAAATCTGTACATTTCATACTAAGCATCACATTTTTAATACCACTGAATTGATATTTTTCTAAATAGAAACGCCACTGCTCAACTTGCAAAGTATATGCATGCGTTCATACAATCAAAGTCGAACGACATTGATAACTTACCGTTGTTGTTTCCTGCATGTATCAGCATCTGATTGTGCAAATTGTCGTAATGGTTGAGCAACGCAACCAAAGACGTCTCCCGCTTAAGTTCAGGAAAATTTTCAATTTCCGCCACACATTTCAATTCCAGACTTCTGCCGCCACCAAAAAAGAACCGTGGTCCATTTAGATAGAAATTCACTTGCAATTTTTGACAGCGCAGTACGTAGTCATGCGCTGGAATGTTACTATCAACGCTGGGTTGCAATTCACTCTGTAAAGCCTTTGCAGAAAAACAACAATATTGGAAGAAATATAAATATTATTGAAAAGGCACTGAGAAAAAATGTCACTAAAATGCATATGTATGTACATTAGAGATACAAAAATAAAATCGAGTTTCCGAATTTGATGTTGCTTACAAAAAAATAAGGCACTGAAAATTTTACTAAAAAATATTGATATTTAGAGGTCGCTAATGTCCGATTTATGAATAAATTTCATTCATTTTATTTGCGAGTGATTATAACTCTTCCCAAAAGATAATTCCGCATGAGATATGGGCTGTTGGCATTGATTCTCATGTTTTCGGGTCTGCTGAACACGATGCTGATGGTTATTTAGCTACACATAGGCTGGGCATCTTGGTAGCATCAAAAAATCGCAGAAAAAAGCGAAAAAACAGCGCAAATTTGTGTTTAAGTGAGATAAGCTTGAGGAATAAATTTTTTTTCTTAGTCTAATGTTCTTTAACATTGTAGTCCGAAAACAGACGTAGAAATATTGATCAGTCCTGAAGGTCCAGTATTTTTTATCAGAAGACCAGAGTAATAAAAAAATGGAAAATCCTCGAAAACAGGCCAGAACTCAAGATCAACTCAAGCTTAAATGAGATAAATTCGGGTAATAATTTTTTTAAAGATGGTTTCCGAAGTACTTTTTTTGCGCTGAATCCGAATTTAGCCTCAAAATTGACCCATCACATCAGAATTCTGAAATATTTGAGGTTAAGTACCTAAAAAATTAAGTTTTTCGTCTACTTTTGAGGACATGTATGGAATTCTAAAAGGATTTGGATATGTATGTCCGCTTATGGTGTTGGAAATTTGAAATTTATAGATGGAATTATGAGCAAGAATGTGTATTTGTCAATTTTGAAGGCGAGCTTACACGCTAACGCTACTAAAATGGGTTCAGCTCCCCAATAACTATTATTCCAACAAGATAACGAACCCAAACACACGACTTGGGACTTTAAAATATGGATATTGCGTGCTACAAAACAACTCATAACACCACCACAAATTTCAGACTTAAGCCCTATCGAGAATTTGTGGTCCCATCTAGAGGATCGTACAAGAACTCACCACATTACGTCCAAAATCAGCATTAGAAATGTTTTGCAAGAAAAGTGGGATAAAATTACACCAGAGTTGTGCCGTAAATTTATCGAATCGATGCCCCAGCCATTAGCAGCAGTAAATAGCAATAGAAGGTACCATAGAAAGTACTAATTTTTTTACAAATATTGTTTTAAGTTTGTTGTAAAAGACATGAATCCGAAAATTCATATACTTTTGTGAGGTGAATTTTCTAAGTTTTTCCATATAATGCATTGTTTAGTCAAATATAATTTTTTTTTAAAAAGTTTTTGAAATGTGATTTATTTATTTATGTTGCCTTTAGTATAATAGTAAATAAATATGAATGATATGATGAAAAACTTTGTACAAATAACTGTTTCTTTCAATCGCATAGCCAAATTCACAAACTTTTGTGAGTAAGTGTATCAATATTTTTTAAAATATTTAAAACGACTGCAAAATTTTCAGTGCCTTATTTTTTTACACAACACTAGCTTATTTTTATTCTTATATGCAACATCAAATTAGAAAACTCGATTTGTTTTGGTCACTCTAATGTACATACATATATCAACATGAATCAAAAGACCGAGTTCCCTGTAGGAGATATCGAACCCACGCACTGTGTGCTATGAGTTCACAGTCCTAACCATTTCGCCACACTGCCTTGTAGTACATTCGGGTTTTTTGTTATTCCCTTTGTTCACTGTGTCTATAATATTTTGTGTCAATAACGCAGGGTAATATATTTTTTAAAATTTTCTCATAATACAATGCAAGTTTTTCTTCTTTAATGAAGTCACTCTGTATTTTCGATTTTGGGTAAAAACCAGGTTTTAACTTAATTTTACGACTATAATTATGGGCAAATGTCGTAATAATATGAATCCACTAGTAAAAATTCAAGAGCGTAACTAGTTACTACTAAAGGTCTTCAGATCGGAACGGTATCGGATACCTTAGAAATTCAGGATGAATTTCGTACAGACTTATATCAATTTGTGCAAAAATATTCTGCCAGTATGCATACTAAACTATATTTTTCGGTAGATATAAAAAGTACATAATGACCATATCTTATTAATTGACAAATCGAAAAAAGATTAAGAAATATATAATTATTGCGAAACAGCATTGGAAGTATATAATTGTTTGAAGACAAAAAAAAGTTGACAGTTGAAGCAATAAGCCTCAAGAATACAAGAAAAATATATCGTGAACCAAAAACTTACTTCCTTGACAACAAAAAAACACAAATATACATTTTTCACTGCCGAAAACTAAGAAACCTCTTATTTTTTGTAAAAATCTCACTTCCTATAAATCGGACACCTTGTATTGTTTTAACAATCAAAGAAAAACAAAAAAGTCCTTTCGTTCATTGAGTGTCACCCATATGTCAGCCTATGTCATATGACCAACATGGATTATTTTCTTTGGGTGTTTTTCTAAAGTGGATATTAAATATCTTTACCAGAAAACGACTGCATTTACTTAAATTGTTCTCTCCATGTGAAAATGAACTATCGTGAACTGTTACTTAAACAACAATAACTCACCTGTTCACCATTTATGAACCACGTCAGCTTCGTTGGCAAACTGGAGAAGTCCGAGGAGCATGTCGCGCTGACAAACTCATCCACACGATACATTGAGTTGAAACTTTCGATGAGTGGATCGCTTTGTGGCAGCGCTGAAAGGACACGTGCAGATGAATTAATGATTTTTTTTTTTCGTTTCCTGACTTTTAGCTATAGCTGCATTGCTATTCTACTACAGTTGTTACTCACCAGCTACTGTCATATTGGCTGCTTTTGTTGCCAACTTAAAATGTGGTGCATCGCCTGATACTTCACATCTGTAGACACCCGTTGATTTTGCACCAAGAAGACTGAGTTCGACACGACATGTGGATTCGTTGCAAAAGTGTTTGCCATCTTGCACCTGTACGCCAGTCACAGCAAATTTTATATAGACCGGATGTGTCATGGGTGAATATCTTTGTAAAGAAGAAAAAAAAAAAATTCGATCCTTTATACTGCAATACAAAAATCGTTTATGTGATTGTAATACAAATAATTTTAAATGATGATTTGATTTAATATACGTAAGTATATATAATATAAGCCTAGGAATGTTGACTTTTGTTAAGTTCATTGAATTCTCAACTTAACTAGTGGAGGGGGGAGGGGGGGGGGGTAACGGAACGATTCCCCCCCCGAATCGTCGAAGGGACTCATAAATACTTAAAATCGCTAGTAAAAAATCGTCGTTTCCACAATGTACCACAACGGGTGCAAACATTGGCTCAGTCCCTTCGGTTTTTTTCTACCTAGTTTTCGCCGTAAGTAGCCGCATATCATTTTCTTATTTCAAACCCGAGATAAGTATCTGCATTTTTCTACATTAACAGAACTGGCATAATTTGAATTTTTGAAAATGGTAGAAAAATCTATGGAATAGTTAAAATTATGCCAAGTCTATTAATTTATAAAAATGCAGATATCTCGGGATTGAAATAAGAAAATGATATGCGGCTTACGGCATTCTTTTAAGCAAATAACAATACAATAAAAATTATGTAACAATAAAAACTATGAACATGGTGATTTTGCAACTTTAAAGTAAAAAATCGGAATTTCTTCATTTTTTTCCGGTCAACTTGCAATTTTTTTATAAGAAAAAAAGAAGAAGAAGAAAAACTAATCACGGATTCGAATTCCTCGATCAATAACAACTGTTTGAAACAACAAAAAAAATTTTAATCACCTTAATACTTATGTAAATTTGTCGACTCCGATTCGAAAAAAAGCAGGTCTGTTAATTTAGAAAAATGTAGATACGTATCTTAGTCTTGAAATAAGATAATGATATACAGTTTCGGTATTCAGTTTAGCAAATAACAGTACATTAAAAATTATGTACCACGGGATCGGTGGCAAAATAATATTTGAGGTGTTGCAACTAGAAAGTGGAAAATCGCTACTTCCTGGCCTGGATTAACCTTACAGGCAGAGTAGGCACGTGACTAGACTGGAAAATATTTGCGGAAATTTTGAAAAATAGTTTCATTTTGTTGATTGAAAAACTTTTCAGTTTTAATTTTGGTAGTGTTTTTCGTTCAGCAACGAGTACCTTTTTTTTGCTCATCAAAAATATTTTTATATAAATCAAAAAATGGTAATATAAATGAAAAAAAATAAATATCATTTGTTCTAATAGATTTCTTAATCCGGGCCTGGGTACTTTTGTCCGTACAATTTTCAATTTTTTTTTGAGAAAGAAAAAAGAAGAAAAACTAATCACGGATTCGAATTTCCCGATCGATAATTGCCCGAAAACCATACCTACTTTGTTGGAAAATTTGATAGCCTCTGTAACTTGCACCATTTTTTAAATCAATATTTTTGAAAACGGGTTGTCTATTTAAAACAGAGGGCGCTTATCCAGTTTTCAATATTAGCCTTAATCCTAGTAATAGGCCCTGTCCAGACATATAAGGTAATTGTAATCCGCTGACACATCGTGAAAAAATCAAAAAGTTTTTATTTTGAACCGCTCTAATGTACATATTACAAATTTATAAATTAAAAATGAGGTAAAAGTTTATTCCACTCTTATTTCATCCATTAAAATATATTCACTTTCTTCAGACTCTTCTTAAAGTGCACATTCGACGTCACAAAATCTCACACACAGAGAAGTTTGTGCACTGAAGTGAAAAATTTAAATTTTCTTCCACCGATTAATGCATTTTCCATAATGCGAACGATTAAGTTTTTGTGTAATTTACTCAAACGCACATGACGGTTGAGACGTAAAAGAGGATGAAGATGACGACGATGTATGAGTCTACACGGCTCGTTTGCTTTCATGATTACAGTAAGTACTGCATACAGCAATCACTGGGTTAGAGGAGCGCATAGCATGCCACAGAGCAAACGGCCCTGCATCATGAAAATGCAATTAATTTTTTTCACTTACAACACTACTGCAACTACAATTGCTGTTCCCCGAATCCTTGGCTTCGATGGTAAAATAAATTATTGATGAGTTGATAGATGTTGCATGCAATAAAGTTTTGAATTTCAAACTCGACATTCAGTATCGATATCAACATCGACTTTGTTTGGCTGGAGCCTAGGGAAATCCGTAATCGTGTTATCAAATTTGTAATTGCAATTGCAGCTCTTGTATGCATGTTGGTGCTAGGTGCTTTGCTACTCCGTTGGTTGCTTTCATTTCTACCCTGCATTTGTATTTTGTGGCAGCAGCAACGATTTTGTTCTGTTTTCGACTTAAAGCTTTTCAATTCATTAAACATTTTGCATTCGTTAATAATAAAGCATTCACGATTGCTCATAGTTGGTTGCATGAAATGAGATTTGTGTATACTCAGGCGAAATTCGTAAGCATAATGTTATAGAAAAATTGGGATTGAATTAAAGGCTTGGAGAAAGTACCAGTAAGGTAACTTTCTAAAAGAAGAGTCATGAATTTTTAGAAATCCTTAAAAAAAAATTTAAAAAATCCTTTTTTATTGAATTTTTTAAAACTGATTTCTGAAAAAAAGCCCACACGTAATTTTTCTTTATATTTTTATTATTTAATTCTAAATCAAATTGGAAAAGTTTTTATAAAAAAAGTTGGGATAGGAAAAAAAGATAACGTTTTCAAGGACAAAGCTGTCTTCTGAAAAAAAAAAAAAAAAAATTATTTCTTCTATTAAAAAATAAAAAAAAAATATTTTTCAAATTTTTGGAAAATATATAAATTAAACACGAAAATCTTACACAACCAATAAGTATTGTGCTAATCTTAATAAAACTATCAGAACAAGAATTAACACAAATTTGTTCCAACGAATTTTCTGAGTGGGGTCGTCATCTGGAATTTTCTGAATTTGAAAATTTAGATAAAAATGTTTCCATTAATAATTCTTTAATAAAATTTTGCCCACCTATTATTATGCACGGTGTTAACACCCGTAAGTTGATTGTTGATATCAAAAATAAAGTACCAAATATTCAATTCCAATTAATCAACTGTAATAGCAAAAAAAGTAAGCTATTTGAAGACAATTTTGAGGTGCACACCGAATTATTTAAGGTGCTCCGCGACTCAAATAATGATCAGGCTTATTCTTTCACCCCGACTGAAAGAAGAACTGTTAATCTAATTATGAGAGGTGTAAGTTCTGAATATACTGATTCAGAAATTTTAAATGAAATCAATTGTATTTTACCAGACGTTGTTCAAAATGTTTCAAGATTTGAAACTCTACGTTCCAAAGAAAAAATATTGACTATCCTTTATTTTTAGTCAAACTTCTTCCAGGTAAAACAGTTGAGGATATTCGGAAAATACACGCACTCATTTATAACAGGATTATTTGGGAATTACCAAATGGTAAGAAGGGTCCTACTCAATGTCGATGTTGCCAATCTTTTGGGCACATTGCTAAAAATTGTGCACGTAATTACAGATGCGTTAAATGTGACTCTGAATATGACCCTGGTCAATGTTAAAATATAAAAAATCAAAATTCTACACCATACTGTGTAATTTGTGGACAATTTGGTCACCACGCCAATTATAAAAACTGCGCCAAATATGTGGAATGTGTCAATAAACGCAAGAATGTGATTAATGCTGCTGCTAAAAACAATGCGAAGCAAAAACAATTTGTCTCTGACATGGTTAATAAATCCAACCATGTTTATAAATCCAACCATGTTGGATTTATTAATCCCGATATTTCATTTGCTGATCATTTTAAGAATGAGCCTGTCTCTAGTATCCCTGAGTATCTCTAAGAATCTAAAAGCTTCTTTGCCCGTGGAATCAAACTCGCTAGTATCCACCTTTTTAGGACTATCCCAAGAATTATTTGGTATGAATGTCTCTATCCTTTTAATGAAAATTAAAAATTTTCTTAAAAATTTAAAAAATTTTAGTTCAATTGAACACAAAAGATTGGCATACCTTGAACTCCTTAATGAAGTTCTTTGTTCATCAGCTCCATGAATTTTAATATATTAAATTTTAACATTCTGTCTACTCTAGATGAGTAGATTTATTAAATATTCTTTTACATAATGATATAACATTTGCTATTATTCAGGAAACTCATCTAAACACGAGACATAAGGTTTTTTTGAACTCTTATTCTTTTGTTAGAAATGACTCTGTTCGAAGCAGCAATAAAATTTTGTATCTTTGTATCAATTCTAATATACGATATATTTTCATATTAATGGCAACCCTAAATTCTATGAACATTTGTAACAGTACTTAAAGCTTTCGGATCAGGTCATTTTTCTAACATGTATATTTAAGTAAGTTAGTCTTTAATTTTGAATCATACGAGACACATTGTCTGCGCGAGAACTATTCTTAAAGAAAAGTTGTATAAAAAACCATAAGCGTTTTTATTTCGGTTCGAAAATTGCTGGTAGCAAAAAGGCTTGCTATCGACAAATCCAGACTCTCTTCAAGGGGTTGCAATAGCTATTAAAAATAAAATAAAATTTAAGATTTTTGACTCTACCAAAATCAATTTTCCTTCGCTATTTATTGAAATTAAAATTAACAATTCATTGCAACGTTCCTTTTCGGTTCAATTTACATTCCTTGTAATACTTCTTCCACAATTCTTACTGATGAATTAAATAAAGTTTCGAATTTTGCTGGTTCTTTTTATGGTACCATATTAGGTGGTGATCTAAATGCCCGAAGTCCTTTATAGGGTGACCATTTAACTGTGGTAATTTGTTCATTCAAATACTTTACATTCAAATACTGTACTTTTACTTATCAATTAAAATTATTATATCATTGATATTTGAGTTTGATAATTTTTCTGAAAATTATTTTATTCCAAATAAATTATTCAAACAAAATAGTTATATTTTAATTTCCGGATTTTCAATAGGTTATGGGCCACTGCAACGCCTAAAGAATATTTCGCAAATTTAATTAAGAAATTGTTGGGAAAATTATTTGGCAATCAATTTAAGAAATGGCTGAGTCGAGATACACGATTGCAAAACTGAATGGTGATAATCATTTTAACTGGCGGTATAAGATGCAGATGCTTTTAATTGAAAAAGGAGCATGGAGTGCAATTTCGGAAGACAAACCAGAACCAGTTACCACAAAATGGACAGAAACTGATCAAAAGGCACATTCAACTATTGCATTAAATGTTGAAGATAGTCAAATACAACACATCAGAAACTGTATAACGGCTAAGTTGGCATGGAGTGCACTTAAAGATTTTCATGAAAAAGACACACCAGGAAATCGTGTATGTATTTTGAGGACAATTATGCGGCAAAAACTCGAGGAAGGTGGTAACGTTGAGGAACATGTGAGCAAAATGAATGAGCTGTTTCAGAAATTGATGGCTCTTGGAGGTGACATTGAACCAGAATTTTTCATGAGTGCTACATTATTGGGCTCGTTACCTGAAAGTTACGATGGGTTAGTTACTGCACTTGAAGCCCGTAACGAAGAGCTTACATCGAGTTTGGTATGTGCAAAGCTGGTTGCCGAATCTAAGCGTCGTTCAGAACGAGATAAGGTCACAAACGGAGAAGTCGCATTAAAAATTGGCTCTACAATCAGCAAGAAGTTATGCTACTTTTGTAAGGAAAGCGGACATTTCAAAAGTGGATGTGCCAAATATAAGGAATGGTTAACAAAGAAGGAAAAGAAAAAGGGTAAACTAATCACAAAAGTAAATTTGGCGGAAAGCGGAAACGAAGAGCAATTATTGTTCACCACTTCAGCAGATAGTGGTTGGATCGTGGATTCTGGAGCGACTTGTCACATTGTGGGATATAAGGATCACTTTATTGACTTTAATGGGCAGCATCGTGAAAAAGTATGTGTTGCTAACGGTCAAAAAGTGACTGTATAAGCTGCGCACATTAAATCGGATCTACACAACCAAAAATGGTGAGTCTGAGTCTACTGACGGTTGTATACATGAATGGCATAAAAGACTTGGACACAGAGACATTGAGGTAGTGAAATCTTTGTCATCCGGAGAACTTGTGGAAAGTATTAAGTTTTTAAACTGCAGTAGCGATTGCAACAATTTATTAAACTGTGAAGTGTGCATACAAGGGAAAATGTCCCGGATGAAATTTCCCCAAAAATCGCTGAACTGTTCTACGGTAGTGTTGGATTTGGTGCACTCGGATGTTTGCGGCCCAATGCAAACTATCACACCATCAGGTAAAAGATATGTACTCACTTTCATTGATGACTATTCTAGATACACAACAGTTTATCTGATGAAGGAGAAATCTGATGCATTCGGAAAATTCCAGGAATATGTTGAAATGTGCAAAACAATGTTCAATAAGAAACCTAAGGTGATACGTACAGATAGAGGTGGTGAATACATGGCAAAACGATTCATTGCATATTTGAGAGTGCATGGCATACAGCATCAACGAACGGCACCATACAGTCCGCAGCAAAATGGAGTTGCTGAAAGAAAAAAACCGTACACTTGTAGAAATGGCTCGCTGTATGATCTTGGAGGCCAAGTTGGGAAATAAATTTTGGGGTGAGGCAGTAATAATGGCAAACTTCATCCAAAATCGTTTGCCGGCAAAAGAGATACAGAAGACACCGTTTGAGAGTTGGTTTAGCATAAAACCAAATATAAGTCATTTTCGACGTTTTGGTTCTAAATGCTATGCCTTTGTTCCAGACCAAAAAAGGAGAAAACTTGACGCAAAAGCAGTTCAGACTATTTTGGTCGGCTACGATTTGGTATCAAAAGCGTACAGGTGTTACGTACCGACAACTGGAAAAGTTATTATCAGTCGTGATGTCAAGTTCATTCATAAGGACAGCGAATGGAAGATGACTGAGATGCAGGAGGAGAGTAAAGTTATACTTCGACATAAAGAAAACACACAACATTTCAGTACAGACAATGACTATAACGAACATAGTGATAAAAGTGTGGTGAATATGGAAAGTTTGATACAAAGAAATGATCCACAACCAAGTGTCATCGTAAGTTCGAACACGGAAGGAGAACCAAGTATCATCGTGAGTTCGAACACCGAAGCAGAAATTCGAAGATCATCGAGATCAAATAAAGGTGTAAGTGCTGTAAAATGGAGCGACGAAAGGGACAATTATAAAGGCATTTCACAAAAGCAATTGGATGAAGAAGCAAATTTAGTCAGTACTGCAGTAATTGAACCAAAAAGTTTAAAAGAAGTATTAGCTAGTAAGCAGAAAAATGAATGGCTTTCGGCGATGAAGGAGGAGATGCATTCTCTACAAAGTAATAACACATGGGAACTTTGTAAACTACCACCAGACAGAAAAGCAATTGGAAACAAATGGGTCTTCGAACTGAAAACTGACACTGAAGGGGCTATTAAAAGCTACAAAGCACGGCAAGTTGCACAAGGATTTTCGCAAAAATTTGGAAGAGATTACGATTTAGTCTTCGCACCAGTAGTTAAGCAGACAACATTTCGAATTCTTCTATCAATTGCAGCAAAAGAAAACTTAAAGGTGCAACATCTTGACGCGAAGACTGCATTTCTCAACGGAAAACTGAGTGAAATAATATATATGAAACAACCGGCTGGCTTCGTTACTGACGCGATGGAAGATCTTGTTTGCCTCCTGAGGAGGAGTATTTATGGACTAAAACAATCGGCAAGATGTTGGAATCAAGAGATACATCGAGTTCTGATAGATGCTGGTTATATTCAAAGTAAAAACGATCCTTGTTTGTACACATTCGCGGCAAAAGGTAAATTTTGCTATATCTTGATATATGTTGATGATATGTATTATCATAGCTAGTAAACACGATGAGTTGCTCGCGGCTTGTGAGAATACTTTGGGATCGAAGTTTACAATAAGAAATCTAGGAGACGTACAGAATTACCTGGGACTGAGGGTCAACAGGAATGGAGATGGTACTTTTTCCATCAACCAAAGAACATACATTAAAAAGGTCGTCAGTGATTTTGGATTGGCTGACGCAAAATCATCAGATGTGCCAATGACTGTATCATACGGAAAAACCGAAAAATCAGACATGCTCATCGATAATGATAGATATCGACAATTAGTTGGATGCATGTTATATATTTCGGTCAACACGCGACCGGACATATCGGCCAGTATATCAATTTTGGCACAAAAGGTGTCATGCCCAAGTCAAGAGGACTGGAATGAACTTAAACGTGTGCTAAAATACTTACATGGTACTGCTAATTTATCATTGATACTTGGGAGAGCCAGCAGTGAAAATGATCTTGTAGGGTACGCAGATGCAAATTGGGCGGAAAATCGAGTTGACAGAAAATCGAAGAGTGGATATGTCTTTATGTATTTAGACGGTGTGATCAGTTGGAGTTGCAAGAGACAAACTTGTGTCGCACTATCCTCTACAGAAGCAGAGTTTATTGCTCTTTCTGAGGCATGCAAGGAAGCACAGTGGCTTCGACGATTACTGGAAGATTTTAATCGGTCATTAAAAACACCAACGAATCTGTTTGAAGACAATCAAAGCTGTCTAAAACTCATCGAAGAAGAAAAAATGTCTGGCAGATCAAAGCACATAGACGTACGATACTACTTTGTAAAAGATTACGTCAAAAGAAATATAGTTAAGTGCTTATACTGCCCAACTGAAATTATGCTCGCAGATCTCTTAACAAAACCACTACCAGCGACTCGAATAAAAATGTTACGAGAAAAATGCGGTGTAACATTATTTGAATGAGGAGGAGTGTGGTAATTTGTTCATTCAAATACTTTACATTCAAATACTGTACTTTTACTTATCAATTAAAATTATTATATCATTGATATTTGAGTTTGATAATTTTTCTGAAAATTATTTTATTCCAAATAAATTATTCAAACAAAATAGTTATATTTTAATTTCCGGATTTTCAATATTAACTAATGAAATCTAATAACGATCTTACCAATTTGACTTCTAGTTTTCCAAACTTTTCCTAGCAGTTCTTTTTTCTTTGACCAATTTATTATTTCCAATCATCTCTCGGATAGAATTAATCCAAATTATAGCGTTAAAAATCTAGAAACATTTTCTGACCATTTTCCTGTGGTGTTGAAGCTTAAAATTTCAGATGCTATTATTCCTCTTGAAATATCTAGGTCCTTCATTTCATTTAAAAAGACAAATCGGTCAAAGTTCAGGGAAGATCTTGATGATCACATTGATCTTGATAAGCCTTTTCCTAATTTAAATCTTTCGAATTCTGATATAGACTCATATATTAATAAATTCAGCAAAGCTGTTCAAAATATCTAAATACTCCATTAAAAAATACTCATTACTTCCAAATCATATCAAAATTTTATTTAACCATGAACATTATTGGCAAAGGCGCCAATATTTCATATTAATAACAATAGAACTTCTATTGAATATAAACAACTTTCTAGTAGAATTTTTCTTTTAAATATAATTATAAAAGAAAAAAATGCTATTTGGGTAAATGACCAACTATAAAATCGACTCTCTTAAATTAAACCAAATCCTACTGCTTTTAAAGAAATTAATAAACTAATTGTTACAGTTAATGATGATGAAAATAAAGTTGAGATCTTTGGTAATCATCTTAAGAAAATTTATGATTTGAAAACTACTGGTTCGAATCAACACTTTAATGAATCAGTTCAAAAAACTGTCAAATCTAAATTTGACTCACTTCCAAATAGAATTTTTAATTTTGATGCTGAACACTCTGCTCTTCAGCCAATAGCTCCACATATGTCTTCAAATATGCCTTTTGAATTTTTAACAATTTTAATCAATAACTGCATAAATAATGGTTACCTTCCAATACCTTGAAAAATAGCCAATCTAGTTCCAATCTTAAAAAAACCAAATTGCTTTGAAATAAATAATTTCAGACCAATTTCACTGCTTTCCAATCTAGGTAAAATTTTAGAAAAAATTATAAGTAATAAAATAGATAACTACATTGATGATTCTTTCCAAATTATTTCTGATTATCAATTTGGATTTAATAAGGAACACTCTTCTGTTCATGCCTTACTGAAAACTCATAATGATATCACTCTTAATTTAAGAGAGCAAAATTGTACTGTGGCTTGTAGTCTAGATGTAGGTAAGGCCTTCGATAAAGTTTGGATAGAAGGACTTTGGTTCAAAATTATTCAAATTGGCTTTCCCCTTGAAATTTTCAAAATTTTATTTAGTTTTCTTACTAACAGAAATTTTTTATTTCTATCCAACAATTTAGATCTCAATTATTTCCAATTTTCTGTGGAGTCCCACAAGGATCTATTTTTGGACCAAAATTATTCAATATTTTCATGTTTGATTTTCCACATACAATCCAAAATATTTCTTCGTCTCCATCTATGGCCCTTCTTTTTGCAGATGACACTTTAGTATGTGCTCATTCCATGTTTCCTCATGATGCTCTGCAAATTCTTAAAAGTATCATTGAAATTATGGATTTTTTTTAAAAAATGGGGCATTAATCTAAACTTTTCAAAATCCGAATGCATTTGTTTTAGAAATTCTTCTGGCAAAAGTAAACATGGTGTTGTTGGTCAAAGTAAAATTTTTTCTCTTCTTATTGATGGCTCTATAATTCCGATTAAAACCAATATTAAATATCTTGGAGTTCAATTTTCATATTTACTTAAATTTAATGCTCACGCTAGAATAGTCAAAAATAAAGCTACGATAATTTCTAATATTTTATCTCCTTACCTGCATCATACACATTTACAAATGAAAACTAAACTATTACTTTATAAAACCTTAATTAGACCCATTTTACTATATGCTTTTCCATGCTGGTTCTCAATCTCTCCAACTGTTGCCAAGGGGCTAGAAATCTTGGAAAGAAAAATTCTCAGATGGTGTATCAATAAGAATTTTCAGACCAGGACGAAAAGATACTCTAATTGTTATGCGTTTAGTTTAATGAAAAAATTTTGCACTAAAATATCCTTTTCTGAAAATGATATAATTAAAGATATTTACATCTCTCAGACTAATATTTCTTGGAACGATTCATACTATCTTTTTCCTCTAGGAATCGAAATGTTGAGTCCAGTCTCTAATTCGGTGTGCACTCTCCCTTTGTTTTATCAAAGTTCAGGTTTTGGCTATAATCGTGGTTAACCTATTTGCATATCATTAAAATTGGCTTTTTTTTTTAATCTTAAAAATTTATTAAAACTTAATAAATTTTAATGTAACTGATCTTTATTATAAGTCTCATAATTTTAAGGTATTTACATCTCTGCAAGCTGGACCAGAGTACAAATTTCAACCTCATGTTCATTAAAATTGTATTACATGTGTATATATTCAACAATAAAATTACAAATGCACTAAACAAGGAAGATAGTCTTCTAAAAACACATACATTCTACATTTGAATGTACATACATATATCATAATCTGCCTTTATGCTATTCCAGCTATTTTTCTTGTAACTGAGGAGAGTGATTGTGTTACTTATACTATTTCACTCTCTCCCTTTAATTTTAAGATATATTTTTTTGTAAATGACACAAACGTCAAAACAACTGATATAAAACTTAATGAGCAAGAGTTATTAAAACATGTATTTAAACACTTTGTTAGTATTTATCTGTAAAAGAAAGGTGGCCATACATTACTGTCCTCAGTTTTATTGTTATAAACGAGAAAAATGTACCATAATTGTTCAAAAAGACTCAATAAAATTGAAATTGAAAATTGTTGTGATAGTTTTTTTCTAAGACTTACAGGCATTCCAAATTTAAAACTAAACAAGTTGATCTCATTACTAGCCGCCTAGATCGTATTATATCAAATCTCCATATTTTTTTTCTTTGGGGTTATGTAAAATCAAAAGTTTTCATTGACAAGCCAGCTTCGATTCAACACTTGGAAGCCAACAACAAAATTTACCAAATATGCTACCACCAGCGCTGCCACTTTGCTACTATCGTAGCAAATTTGCTACACTTAAGCAAAAAATAATACATTTGCGACTTTGCTACCCACTCTCATCAAATGTATCAATTTTGCTACATTTTTCCCATTTCCATATAATTTTATATTATTCATATAATTTTTCTTACTTTTTCTCCTGCAATTTTTTAACTAAACACATTTTCCAATTTATTGGCAAGTCTGTATCAGCACTAGCTGAATTGTGAACTAAACAAAGTTTTCATGATTTCTAATGCCAGTTACTTTTCAAAAAAATTGCTTGCTTTGCCACACAGCAGTGCATCTGCAGAGCGAATTTTTTCAGACCTCAATTTAATAAAAAATAAAAAAAGTAACTCCTACAAAATAGATACCATAGATATTATAATGGCTGCAAAATGTTTGATCTCAAATAAGGACACTATGGATGCCTTAAATAGATTATAATCAGATGAATTATATAATATGTTTATGAACTAAGCCCAATTTCCATGTGATCTTATCTTATCTTATCCCATATCATTGATATCAAAATTTTTTTAGAAAGAAAAAGCATGCGAACAGAACCTAATGCGCTTGGAGAATGCGAGAGTGAATAGAATACATTTGCTATCTTCATAGCATGTGATGTCCTCCCTGATATTTGATAAGATAAGATAAGATCACATGGAAATTGGGCTTTATATTTATTCTTATTTGTGTGAATTGTAATTTGTTAATCACATTTATGTTATGTACTGTTGCACCATTCTGAATTTCAATGTGATATTTTCGTTTTAAAAAAAAGTTTATGTTTAGTTTACTGTTCAATAAACGATAGTTATTGACTTTTGCTACGCTGCTCGTCGTTTTGCTACGCAATTTTGCTACAAAAATTTTATCCAAAGTGGCAGCACTGGCTATCACTGGTCGAGAGAAAAATTTTCGATCAGCTAAAAGCAGCGGACAGCTGAGAAAAATCTGTTTCGTAATGATACGAAAAATTTTTATCATCAATCGCATTCGAAGAAAGTTTCGAGAGACTATGCTGAAGCAAAGATGTGAATAGCAACTGACCAACGACAGATTTGAATGCCCGCAACAACTAATTCTCATAGCCGATTTAACCAAACACTAGGCTCAGGCAGAATTGCTTGATTTTGACGTACAAATTGATCGTTAAACTGCAAGCATTGCAGTTTAAAACTTAATATTATAATAATAATACATATCACATAATAAATCTTTTATTTTATGATTCGATATTCCTTTTTTGTTATCAGTATTGTTCATATACATCAAATTTAGACATTTGGTTAGAAGTAGAGAGCTGTGTGAATTAGGGTTTCTCAATTCCCGTCAAATAATGAATCCCGGGAAATGAGAATATTTCGAAGATATTCCCGGGATTGACGGGTTTCAATATTTACTAAGGTGCATTTCAGGCAAAGCGGGCAAAGGAAATAAAGTGAGGTCGTGAAATTTGTTTATATTCCGGTAAGTTATACATCTAGTAGACATAAATGTGTACACATATTTTTTTTTCGTATGAGGCTTAATTGCCGAGTTATGGGCTTCTGAAGAATTGGCGAAGTTTAAGGACCGCCATTTTTGAACGCTGTTATTGGAATCAAGGAATTTATTATAAAATATAAAAAATATTGATTCAACTAGTAAAAAGGATGTTCTTTTTAATTTTTTAGTTAAATTCGAATCTTAAATTTTTTTAAGTATGGAAAACTGGAAGTAAAAATTTTTAATCAAATTTTCAGTAACTTCTACAAAATGTCCCATAATCATAGTCGCTAAATAAAGTTAAAACCTGGTTTTTACCCAAAATCGAAGATACAGAGTGACCCTATGAAAAAAAGAAAAACTTGCATTAAATTATGAGAAAATGCGTTATTGACACTAAATATTATAGACTCAGTGAACAAAAGAAATAATAAAAAAATCGAATTTATGAGGCAGCGTGGCGTAATGGTTATGTAAATGTTTTTTTTATTGATATCAATGATAATAAATATTACTGTAAAACCTGGTTGTATATATTTAAAAGCACGTTTTCCTGCTTTTAAATTTAAAACGTGCTTATAGAAAAAAAGCATATTTTTTGACGAGATTCGAACCCACGTACTGAGGGTTATGAGTTCACAGTTCTAACCATTACACCACGCTGCCTCATATATTCGATTTGTTTATTATTCTTTTTGTTCACTGTGTCTACAATATTTTGTGTCAATAACGCAGGGTAATCTATTTTTTAAAATTTTCTCATAATTTAATGCAAGTTTTTCTTTTTTTAATGGGGTCAGTCTGTATCTTTGATTTTGGGTAAAAACCAGATTTTAACTTTATTTTGTGACTATGATTATGGGGCAATATTTTTTAAATATTTTATTTTTAAAAAAAGCCTTAAGAATATAAATGTTTCACAAAAAAAAATTTAACGTGATCGTTATTACTTAAGGAGATATATAAATTAAAGTACATAAAAAGTACGGCACGTATGCACTTCAATTCATATATCTCGTAAACTAATGTAGAACACGTTAAAAAAATTTTAGCATATTACCGGTATATATTATGCTTTATTTTAAATTTAAAATAAAAAAAAATGAAATATGTCGAAATTATTTCAATTCTGAGATGAAATGTTCATTTCCGGTTTTCCACAAGAAAAACAAAATAAATTTCCAATATGATTTCATAATTGAAAAGAGCAGTAAATTTCCTATTGAAACCACAATGTTTCATATTTTATTGAAATTTTTATAAGTTCGAAAAACTGCTTCGGAAAAATCCATTATTCATATTTCGTCAATTTTTAGAAGTCCACACCTTCCAGATGTGCAATTAAGCCGAATATGGACAAATTTCTAAATCTCATTTTTTTTTTTTGCATTGTTCGCTTTGCCTGAAACGCCCCCTAATTAAAAAAAAAACGGCGGGTTGCACTCCGGGAGTGCCGACAGAAGTGAAAACAAATCGTTTAATGGCAAGTTAGTGCGTTAATTGGTATGTGTGCGTTTTCTTTTTATATGGCAATGCAATGGAAGACAAAAACGGAATATGTATTCAAATTTTACTCTCGCTCTCATTCTCAATTTGTCAACGCAACAACGCGGACATTGAAAGAAACAAACATGTAAGCATAACAATCGTTGAATGAGAATTAAATGTGTCAGTTAGTGTGTATGCTTTGCTTTTTGTCTTCTTGGAATATTTTTTATTTAAAAGAAACAATAGAACATTAAAATTTTACCATCGCATTCATGACGGGGAATCCCGATGACGGTCGGTGTCACGAGTTTATACTTTTTTACTCAGCCGCACAACGTGCCATAAGAAGTTTTCACTTCAAAAATTGCTGGAAGAAGTATATTCGGCTCAGTAGCCTCAACTGTGAATAATTAAATTTGAGCTAAGTACTCCTTATGTTTAAAAACAAAAATTTATTCTGATTGCAGTAAGACACATCATTGCGAATTATGTAAGTATAAGAAAAAATCAGGTAAAAAAAGTACCTGGACCTGTGACTAAATAGCTTAAACATAATTTTTCTTAAGCTTAAGATAAAAATCTGCTTCTTCTAACAGACAGATAGACGATGAGGCAGCGAAACTTGAAAGAAACTTGGAAAAGTTCCTCATTCAGTGGCATGGAACATTGCGTCCAAGGGTATGGTCGTCCGATGCCTAGCTGGAGGCGTGGTGCAAGTTTGGATGGAATCTGGCCCAAAAAGTGGCATGCCATTTTCGGCTGTCGGTCACGTAGCCGGAGCATAGTTCGCACCTTCACCAGTCGAATGTCAAAAAAACTGATTACTGACAATAAACAATACTGACCGTGTGAGTGGTACACTGACAGTAATGTAAATACTGTCAGTAATTATACTGTCAGTAATATTGATCGTGTGAGAGCCGCTTTAAAAGTATGCAACACTTTCCGACGAATTTCAAAAATAGCACCTAAAATTAGGACACATTATCTGAAATTTTTAAAATCGTTACCTACTTTTAGGCGTTCTTTTTGAAATTTGTCAGAAAGTGTTGCCTACTTTTAGGGGCAAATTATTAATAGCACCTAAAAGTAGGCAACGTTTTATAAATTTTTTGAAATCGAGTTCATTTTTCAAGTCTTCAAAATTTTAAAATCGAGTTCGTTTCCCAAGTCTTCAAAATTCCAAAATCAAGTTCGTTTCCCAAGTCTTCCAAATTTGAAATCGAGTTCGTTTCCCAAGTCTTCAAATTTCTGAAATCGAATTCGTTTCCAAAGTCTTCGAAATTCTAAAATCGAGTTCGTTTCCCAAGTCTTCAAAATTCCAAAATCAAGTTCGTTTCCCAAGTCTTCCAAATTTGAAATCGAGTTCGTTTCCCAAGTCTTCAAATTTCTGAAATCGAGTTTGTTTCAAAAGTCTTCAAAATTCCAATATCGAGTTCGTTTCCCAAGTCTTCAAAATTCCAAAATCGAGTTCGTTTCCCAAGTCTTCCCGATGACGGTCGGTGTCGCGAAATTATACTTTTTTCCTCAGCCGCACAACGTGCCATAAGAAGTTTTCACTTCAAAAAATCTGTTTATTTAAAAAACAATAATTATTTCTTTTTTGATTAAAAAAAAAAAAAATTTAAATACTAATAGAACAAAAAAAAGTTTTTTATCAGAAGAGTCCCTAATATGAATTTTGAGACAAACTAGCGCATTAAATGAATTTTCAATCAGGGCTGCCAGATTTGGCCTTGAATTTATGACAAGAAAGATTCTTTGAAGTGAAATAAAAATTTCGTATCAATTCTTGTTGCAGAGTAAACAAAAAAGCCGCATTTTCGAAAACTGTGGTTTCTCGTTTTCAAAATTTAGAAAACTGTGGTTAGGTTTGGTTTCCGGTTCTTATATTTTTTTTTTAACTTTCGCAAATTTTGTGTTTTTGCATGAGGAAGATTTATCAAAACCCGCTCCTGCTAGTTGCATATTTTTAAACCTATTTCTTTTATCTGGTTTGAATCTTTGAATTCTATAACAAAAGACAAACATTTCATTACATTGACGTTTGTGCAGAGAAAGTAGATGACAATTTCTGTATGTACTTATGTACATATGTATGTTGAGTTTTGATTTATTAACTAAGAAAAGTTGATTTAAAGAACAGTGTAGGATTAAATTAATCTCATCATTTAAACAGAGCTTTCCGTCTGTCATTCATATTCTGAATTTCTCACATCCTAAACAAAGTTGTTTTACATCCGTTATAAATCCAGTATGGCAAAACTTAAACAACAATTCCAATGTTACTTCAAAAGGCCGATCAAAACAACAAAAGTAATTCAGTTTTGACAAACCAATTACTTATCTCTACTGCTTTAAGGCTTTCTATAAAAATCATATATTTAATTTCTTATGGAAAATTAAAATCTATGTTAGCATAAAGAAATTGTACAGTATGATAAGATGTAAGCCAGAGAATGAAACTTAGGGTTTGCTTGTAACGCAAACTTTTGCACTCAACTGACAAAAATTATATTATTTGTCATATTTTTGCACTCAATCAATATGCGAATAAGTATTTTCACTTACTGTGGAAATACTTTACCTAACTACGTTGAGTGGCTGCATTCTTAAACATAGCAATTACACACTTTTCAAAAGACATAATATCACACTGTTTACAACGGAACAACTTAAATGCATTGCTGGTTTTACTCACCTGAAAAATTCACTTTCATCTTTGTACCACTTAACGGAGTTCAATGTGTGTCCACTCATATCATAACTGCAGGCTAAAGTTACGTTATCGCGAAAATCAACAATTTCCGGAACATTGATGTCGGTAACAAAGAGGCCGGCAACGTGATGAAAATCTGACAAAAACCGAATACAAAAATAGAAAAAATTGTTAATACCATTTCTCTACAGAAATTTACGTAGAAGAAATAATCAAAAAAAAAGTTGCCAAAAACCACGTGTGCGAAAAACGTTTTTGCCGTAAAAAAGCAATTTACATAATTTCAGGAAAAATGCTATTTGGCTATAAAAAAGGACACAAATAGAAGAAGATAATATAGAAATGGAAGCGGTATAGCAGCATGTTTCAATTTACACATCACACCTTTGACCACAAATAATTACGTGTTGTGGTCAAATCTTTGAGATTGGGAAATGTAAGATTTATAAACGTGTGAGAATTGAATTTGTGAAAAGAAATAGCCGAGCTATAACTCATGCTATAGGTGACAGGACACTTTTAAACTATTCTTGAACTTATCGCACTTTGAATATAGTTTTCTCAAAAAAAAAAAGCTCAACTATTATACGGTTTCAAAGGTGTCCGTTTTGTATTTTCAAACATAACAGGGGCTTGGTAGCTTACAACTTCTCGTTGTTCCAAAAAAAAATCATTTTTCGGCTACATCTCGAATTTTATTTTTAAGAAAGTATGTGAGTTGTTCAAATAGAGGACTCAAGTGATGGAAAGAGTTACATAAATATTTTAGTATACCCTACACCGAGGGAAATTAATTTTTTCATTCCGTTTGTAACACACTTGGAAGGGGTCGTGGCAGGTATGGAAAAGTGTGTACATTCTTGATCAGCGTCGCTAAGTTGAGCTGAGTTGATTTAGCGATGTTCGTTTGTTGTAATCAGGTTTACGGGAAAACCAAGAAAGCTAATTGAATGAAATTAGCACATTCAGATCACACCTTCTTGCAAGCATATTGCTATTGAAAGTAAGTGAAATTAGTTCACGAACACGCCTGCCGCCCATACTCTATGTACAGTTACCCAATCCAATTTTGAAAAAAGTTGCAGCGATTTTGATGAAACTTCGTGATTTGATGCAAATGTGAACAAGATTAGGATTAAGCTAGGTTTCAAGTTTTCAAAGCTTCCTACAGGAGCGTGGCACTGCCCTAAATTTTAACTTTTATAGCACCATATCTCTTAAGCCGTGCAAGATATTGTTATGAAATTTGGTAATTGGATACATTTTAAATATATCTTGAATTGTGATAAAAGTGGTCGGAATTGTAAAAGTGTGCGTGGCACTTTTCAACAGTTAAAAATTTTGATTCCGTACATCTTAAAATTAGTACTAACGCTTTTCATAAAAATTTTGGAGATGATGCCGGTGAAAGCAGTCATCAATACAAGCACAACCACTTTATTGAAAAAACTCGTTGCAGAGCGTGGCACAGCCCACAATATTTATATACGTTATATTAAGAGAACTAACTACGTAATCGTTATGAAATTTCTTAAGGTAGATATACTTGCTAGCAGGTACATTTTTGCAAAAATTTGGTGCAATGGAACATGTGAGCGTAGCACCTCCCATACAAGCAAAAAACTTTTAATGTTATAAAGTGTGCTATGAGAGTGATCTTCATAAAGTTTGGCTTGGAGGCGTCGGCTGCAATGAGCTTTTAAATTAAATGAAAAATGGCGGGATTGCAGTTGTGGGCGTGGCACCTCCTATATTATCATAAATTTGTAATCGCTATAGTAATTAAACTATTACAACAATTGGTATGCAATTTACTTACTATTAGGTATACCTGAATCAAAAGTGAGCAAAATAAAACCAGTGGGTGTGGCACTTCCTATACAAGTAAAATATCTTTAGTAGAATATCTATCGAAATATGTGATCAATCATACTAAAATTTTGTGAAAGAGTGTGGCTTATGGAAAGCTATTTATGGATAAAAATCGGACCATATTACACCAGTGGGGTGTGTTACCGCTCTAAATTTTTTTTTATTTATTTTGTAAAAAAAGTACAATAAGATTTTAAATCTTTTGCTGTACAACATACTTAACGTTGGTCAATTAACTTTGTTGAAAATAATAACTAAATTCTAATTAACATAAAAATAGCACAAAATTAAACTTACAAACATAAATATAACAGAAGTTTGGATATTAAGAATGAGAGAAATTTGAACGACGCGAAAAATAATGAGAAACCAAATGCTTAAAATTGTTGATGCATGCGATACTTTTTAGAGTATTAGGTAATAAATTCCAGATTTGAATGGCGTTAATGAAGAAAAATCTGGTGAAATTGAATTGAATGAATTTTGAAATAATTAAGTTATGACTTCTGCCCGATAAGCTAAGCCGTAGTTTTTTGAAGAGATAGTTAGGTATTTTTAAATAAATAATCTTAAAAAGGAACACACAATTTCGGGCCATAAGATAGTTTTCAACGGTACAACCAAGTATCCTGCTATTCCAAGATGATATGGGATCAAATCTACGCAGACCAAGCACGTAGCGAGTAGAGTTGTTGAAAGCTACTTGCAGCTTATGCAGTGACTTAGAGTACAATAGGCTGTATACAACTGCGAAATAAGTTATAAATGGAACTACTACTTGCATGACTAGCTTTCGTTTAACATCAACAGGCGTGAACTCAGAAGACAATCGCAGACTCAAGTAAATTTTGCTTACAACATGGTTAACATGATCAGAGCAACATAGAGTTGAATCGAAATCCTAGATAAGAAGTTTTGTTCAAAAGTTGCAACTGAGCATCCCCAATACATAATGGAAGTAAAGATTTGGGATTTAGACTTAGTGGGGTTTAAACGCAAATCGTTGTTCAGAGCCCATTTGTTGATGGCTGCAAGGTTCATTCATTAGTTCTACTACATAGATCTTCAGTAAGCCCAATTCTACGAGACTAGTAAATAAAGATATCATCTGCATTTGAATCCAAAATAAAATTTCAATTTGGTGCAAAATACAGAATGATTCCCACTATCAAATGCCTTGGAAAAATCTAAGCAACATAGTAGTGTCAGTTTATCAAGGTCATAAGGCACACGGATGTCGTCTAAAATTTTAACCATAGCATTTTAACCTCTCCTGATTGGAGAGGAGATAGAAGATTATAGTTAATTAGATCAGGGGTCGACAGCGCCTAACTCTTTCCACTCTTAGCACTCTTCTACAACAACTTCGTATTGTTGTAATTCGCCGAATCGTTGACAGGCGCAACTGCACTAAAACAATTCAACCCTTGTGTGTTGTTGCTTTGCATGTCGTTGTTGGTAAATACGTAGCGCTTGCGACTGCGCACAATGCTTGCTATGCTTTGTTTGTTGTTGGTAATTTTTGTTTGTTGTTGGTAATTTTGCGAGCTGGTGCGCTACCGGCATGCGCGTTGTTGCTTTTATATGTTAATAAATCCTTATTGTACCGTATCCAAAGATTTGTTGTTGTTGTTGGTTTTTTGTTGTTGCACTCTTGAAATAAAATCCTTGTCGACCCCTGAATTAGATGATCAGATATTTGTTTTGAAAGAAGGGCCTCAAAGGCTTTAGATATTGCGGATAAAATGCATATGGGCCTGAAATCACTGGCATCAGATGCAGAGGATTTTTTTGCGATTAGTATAAGAATAGCTACCTTCCACATTTTAGGGAAGCATGAGGTTGAAAATGTGCGTTATGGTACTAACTATGTCAGGTAGAACAAGCTTAAGAAACTTACAGGTCATTCCATCTGCACCTACTACATTCGACTTAATTTCCATGATGCTTTTGTAAACGTCAAATTCATTCAGCACATAAAATTGAAATCTGTTCGCAGGACCTTAAACGTTATTTGAGCTTGGATCAAAGGAGCAGGTATTGTGAGAACTACCATCAGATAAAAAAAAAAACTATTCAAAGTGTTAGGCTCCACACTACACACGGTTTTATCAACTTTCTGTACTCCAAGCTGCCTTAAAATTTTCCACAACTGCTTAGTTAGAAGACTCGTGTTAAGTTTCAAACAAAAAAAAACATGTAGCTTATTTCTTGATAGAAGGATTTGCAATCTTGTTATTTGACAGTTGCAGAATTTCTTTTTACGTGAAAAGTTCGAATAGGGACGATAGTATCAAAAGGTTATTAATTTTATTAACAAAGAATTCCAATTTATGGTCTACGGAACTGTAGGCCATAAATGCTGTAAAACCAGCATTCACACCAATTAAATCGAATCAGTTCTTCAAAGAAGAAATGAAGATTAATGGAACTGAAGTTACGGTAGGAAACAGTTGACGGCACATCTTGGCGACAAAAATTGATATCCAGAGTACGAAAGATTAAATCTTGATCCGATATAAAAGAAATTTGGTCAAAAATAAGAAGTTTGGTAATATCCGACACTGCGAAAAGGTCCAGTAAGCTAGGACATGCATTATTAGCAAAACGAATTCATATTGTTGCATCTATTTGGATTACATATGCAAGAAATCAGCACTTTCATATTACTTTCAAATAGCTCCAAACTGATGTATTCGATCAGTTCATTGCAGGATTTACATACAACCCTTGCGTTGAGGTATGACTTACAATATATTGCAACGCCCTCTCCTCTTTTGATTGTTCGGTCGTTCCTGAATAAATTATAATTTCAAATTTAGGTAACAATCACTGATTTCATCCAGGTTTCAGAAATACATATACAGTGAGTCAAAAAAGTTTAGAAACAGCAAGATTTATTTATAATAATTAACAAAAAATGCACTTTAAAAGTTAAAAAAATTTATTTTTTCCCTGCCATGATTTTCTTTGTTACATACTATTTCCAAATCAATGACAAAACTTGAAAGAAAAATTTTCCCGTTAGAGAAAAAAGAAAAGACGACTAAGGACATACGAAAATGTATAGTTTTCGTTAGTACAAAAATGCATTGAAATCACGTTATTAACGTTCTATCTAAGTGGAGGTCCAGAAAAATTCAGATGTTACAGCTCCAAAAATAACTGCTAATATAGAGCAATGCCGTATGTAGTTCAAAATTACCAAAATCTGCAAAATGTGCTTCCTAGAGGCTAGGTATAACGGAAAGGTGACACGTAAAAACGCTTTGTCGTCAAGAGAAACCTGAAATTTTTCGCTTCCAAATATGTGAGTTTTGGCTTGATACTGCAGTAAACAATCGATTAAAGAGGATGCTTTTGTTTTTATCCGGAAATGTTGCTGGTGGATCGCAAAGTACTGTTGATATAGATTAGGTTAAGCAATATGCCAAGAACTTGTTGTCGCAACTGAATTCCCGGTGGGCGAATGCTTGTCGGGAGAGTGATCAATTTATTTCATCAAATAAAGAAAATAAAGATTGGCTCGGAGGTAAAATCGAATTCTCTTTATTTTTGTGCACTACACCGAAAAAATTTTCTGGTGGGAGACCAAATTAAGATTTTGAAGGATACACCGAAAGCACTGAAAATAAAAAAGCCAGAGAAGTTGCAAAAGAGGTGAACGACAGGTAAGCGAGATGAAAGACGATAACACTTCTGGCTCGAGCGATTTAGATGAGTCTTTGAAGTAAATTTTAGAAATCACAATGTTAGCATTTTCAATATTTATCCTTTTCATAATTATGTTTTGTTGATTAATTTGTTATGTATTAACTTTACAGACATGCTTATGATGAATCTAGTCATAAAGACCTCGTACCCAGGCCCGGATTAAGAAATTTGTTGCCCCTAGGCAGTTGCAAAAATTGTCGCCAACCCCCCTCCTCAAAACTCCTCATTTATTAGAAAAAATAACATTTTTTTTCATTTATGTTAAATTTTAACAGTGATTTTAGCAAAATGTTATTTTTTTACATTTGTTGTGTGTGAATAGCGTAAATGGTGGAATAAGTTTGGTACGAAAAGTTTTACAATCAATAAAATGTACCTTTCTGAGAGCAAATATTTTTTTTTATTATTAATCATGAATTATATGACAATAGAACAATTTTCAAAGTTTCCGCCAACATTTGCCGCCCTAGGCACGTGCCTACTCTGCCTGTAAGGTTAATCCGGGCCTGCTCGTACCTACATATGTATGTAATGGTTCCGCGTTTGACAGCAGCATCCCTGAACTGAAGAACATATGGAACATAAATGTTAAGTAAATATTTTTTTTTTTTTTTTAAATTTAAGAAAAAAAGCAAATAAGTTTTTATGTACGAGTACATATTTTTGGCTCTATAATATAATTTGTTATTCATTTCGTAATTATTTTCCAAATTCGCGTCCAAATCTCAGCTAGAATCAATATAACTCTGAAAACTGAAACTCTTTATATATAAAAGAAACGCTGAAAATTCACTTTCTTATATTCTACAACAATATTAAATATTATATTTTTGTATCTTAAGCAAGCTAAAAGTTATATAAAAATTTTAATTTCAAAAACAGTTCAATGAAAAACCATGCGATGAAATATTTATTTTTTTTTTTTTTAAATGTTCGTTAGACACTAAAAAATAATAATCTACTATAAACTCAAGCTTTACATAATTTTTTATTTAGGTCCTCCTTTAAAATAGCAAGGCGAAAAAATCGGTTTTATGGGAGCTGTACTTTAAACTCAACCGATTTACACCATTTTTACGTTAATGCTGTAAGATATATATTAACAATTTCATTGGCCTAGCTGCTATAGTTTTTGAGGTATTAATTTAGTACTGCCAGATTGGCAAAAATACACACTGTGCGTCGATGCACTTTTTTTAAAACTCAAGCCCTCCGATGACGCAATTTATATTTTTGTTCCGACTTGAACAACAATCGTTTTAAACTCTTCCTTATGATTCATATACGAATAGCTTTGGCTAATTGCAAACTGCGGGAAGTTTCATCCAAACAATCTAACGTTCGGCGTCAGGATATGAGCGCGATCGAAATCATCGCTTGGTAAATGAAATATGACAATTCCGCTGTTACAAATGTTTTGCTGGGACGACAGAAATATAAATTTATAAACAAAGCTTTTGGATAAAAGCATAAAATGAAATTTGAAATAAAATGATAAGCAAACAAGCGTAAACGCACACATATGTATATTTTTTGCTCAAATACTGGTAACACATTCACAAACATACACAAAAACATTACCACAATGAATTGACTAGAGTGAAATTGTACCGTATACGGATATAGATATTCATATACATACTATATTTGTACGTAGCATTCTTTTCCCTTTTTCCTCTTATCTATGGTATTATTTTTTTGTTTTTGTAGTTCCATATTTTCCAGTTGTTTTTATAGTATGTAGGTACATATTGAAAATCCCGATACGGAAGTCTCATAAATTAAAAGATAAAACAAAGAGCGAAATAAATATATAGAGCTGTTTCGAATTTTTGGTTCACTTCGTGAGTAAACAATCAGTCATATAACAGCGTACCGGGTAAATAAAGTAACACGTCGATAGTCGATGCAAACAAATAAATTTGTAAAAAATATGAATTACAACAAAAACTTGCTGCATTTTTCCCCACCCAGTTTCTAACATGTCCCAAACTGTTTTATTTTTCTATAAAACTCCTCAGCTGATGATCCTGCCAAAAAACCCTGTAAAAAAATTGAAACAGACAATCATTATAATTTTTGCCTAGGCGCTATTTAAGTAATGACATAAAAATTGCTTAAAATTATTTAAAAAGAGATATAGTAACTTCAGTCACATTCTCCGATTTTGATGACGTTAATATGTGTTGTTCGGAGGTAATTTTAAGCAAAAAAAGACTTTTGGAGATACAAATAAAGATCCGATAATCACAACTGATCTGAAATAAGTTAATTTTTGCTGAGCATAATTGTATGAAGCTCTTGAGTAATTTGGCGTCGCCGATTTGCTGGCAGATTCAATAAAGTCATCCATGCAGGAATCAACAAAACTTATAGCGCCTTCGTAGTGTCCAGCAGTCTTCGTTCCTGTCAACAAAGTTTGTGATACGTTTTTAACAGTCAGTGCTTTGCTACACAATTAACAGTTGATTAATAGCAATTTGATACGCTGAATTCTGAAAATTACGTGGCCAACGAACATTTCGAATGTCGTAATGCTCATCAGACGTCGACGAGGTCCGGTTTACATCAAAGTCAAAAGACGAAAATCAAAATATGTCACTTTGCGCAAATCGTCAATTAAAATCTGCTGGCAAGAAGATTTTCTTCTACCTCTGGGAAGCAGAAAATTTGGTCGTCCTAAGTCATCGTAATTCAATCCCTTCACCCCTGATTGTCTGATTTTGCACAAATTCGTCAGCTCCTCTCCCTTCCTGTTTTAGTTTTTATTCGTTTCTAATGAATGGAATGGAATGGAATGGAAGTCAAAAAAAGCCTTGACCCCCTACTTGTCCGCTTTTTTCCAACTTTACCTCCTATGTGAGGTACCCAGTATGGGTTCAACACACTAAAAAGGAAATAACCTGCCACGCGTGCTAGGCTAAATTTTTCTTCTATTTTCCTATGTATTATTTCTTCACTTGTCTTTCTTTCAATAAAATTTGATAAAAATTTTAACATCTTTCTATCATATTATGGTTTCTGCAATACATGTTGCCTGCATTATATACGTAGTCACCGGGGTGACTAGTACTACAACAAGAGATCAGACTTGAATTCGACATATATCTTAAAGTGATCCTAACTAAAATCGTAGTAAAGTCAGAAACGCCTTCCATCCTAGGTAAATTTGAACATGAATAAATATTGAAAAACAAATGAAAAAGTCACCCGGGTGACTAATACTCTAACGGAGGGTTAAGGTGATTCAAATTTTTTTATTTCAAACAATTATTATCGTTCGGGGAATTTGAATCCGTGATTGGTTTTTCTTCTTCTTTTCTTACAAAAAAATTGAAAACTGAACGAAAAAAAAAAATTCTGATACTGTACTTTAAGGTTGCAAAGTACCCCCATATCTTTTTGTTGCCGATCCCGTGTTATATAATTTTTAATGTTTGTTTAAAACAATACCGTCAGACGCATATTATTTTTTTATTTCTAACCCGAGATATCTGCATTTTGCTAAATTAACAAAACTGACATAATTTGAATTTTTGAAAATGACAGAAAAATCTATAGAATAGTTCAAATTATGCCAGTTCTGTTGATTCCGAAAAATGAAAATTTTGCAGCTCTGGTAGCAGCCCTAGGACTATTTTTTATTTAATTTTTTTACATGAGACATACTCGAATATGAATAAATTTTCAAAATCGAGTGTTCTTGAAGTATTCTAGAACATGCCGTTTATTTGAAAATGTCTAATGTACATTCATACTTCATGTAATTTTTTACACGGTATCTTTTATTACACAGTTTTGTCTGGAACGTATCTACCGTGTTTAAACAGAATTGAGTTTTTTTTTTTTTTTTTTTGCGGAAGCCTTCATTTATCAAATGAGCCCTAACACTTAAATAACTAAGTAGTTATAAGACTTTACTAAAGAAGATTCATTTATATTGAACAAATAAAATTTTAAATAGTAATGTAATCTTAAGGACTTTTTAGAAGAAAAAACACTCTCGACATGAAATTTAACTTATATATTTTATTTGTGTGTAAGGATAAATATTCAAAAAGTTCACATTTCAGAAATAAGCGCCCTAAACTGATTGAATGTTAGTTTTCGTTGTATTTTAATTAGATTTCACTTAGATTTCTGAACAAGAATTGTTGTAACTATTTATTATTCATTTTTTATTTTATTTCTCAACAAATTCCTACAGTTTGCATTCAAAAAATGTTAAAGTTCGACCGTAGTAATTTTGTTGATTTCGATACTCTCCATAAAAAAATTTAGTGAATTTAACAGACCTATTCAAATATTGTTGACGATTGATAAAGGTAGTGCAACCAGAACTCACTAAAATTATTGAAATGGTTTGGAATAGTACTTTATAAAACGTTATAAAGAAAGGGTTGTTTTTTTAAATATTGAGTACACCCAAACTATACACAAATAAGTACTAGAAATATTTCAATGGCAAGAGAGAAAAAATTTTTTTTGAAATTGCTGTAATAAGTAAATGCTTTCTAATTTAATATGAAAACTTTAAGGAAACTAGCCAGTAAGTTGCGCGCTAAAAAATATATCATTTTATTGCTAAAAATTTAAAACATACGCTTTTTTTTTTTTTTTTGTTAATAAGATAAAGGATATTTTATGTTTAGCGAGGATAAAGATAACATTTTCACTAGCTATGCTATACGGTATAGCTATTGTTGAACCTCTCCGCAGCGTACGAAACTTTGTTGACAATTACCAGCTTTTTAAGTTTAGAATTAAACTCTTTTTTTTTGTCTGAGGGATCAGTGCCACATGCACTTTTTTTTTTTTTTTTTTTTTATTGATTACGTTTGTATATATACAAATACAACTATTTCTCAAAAAAATTACATTTTGTACGAGACAATGAAAATAGCTAAAATAAATTTTTAAAGCTAAACGCTTTCAATTGTGAGAGGAAATTATATGTAATTCATATTTTAAATATCTTAAAATTAACATTAAAATCTTTAATATTTCATTAATGGAGACCAAAATTATTATTTTGGGCTAAAATAGTTTTAACTAATCTTTTAAAGAGTAATAAATTATCACACTTTTTAAAATTTTCAGGTAACTTGTTATATGTATATTCTTATGCCATAACTTCGTATAGACTTTGTGCTTCTTTCTGTTCTAAAAAATCTTGTTCTAATATTTACTATGTTTCGAAAACTGTATGAACTGTTTTCTGTGAAATTTGAGCTTATGTTGTGTTTTATCATATTATTTTTAATTTTATATACTGATATTAATGTTTGCAAAATACAAATCTTTTTAATATCTAATCTAGTTTCATATAAACTATTAGTTGGAGTTCTTTTCGGAAGCAGTAAAATATTTTTGACTATTTTGTTTTGAAGCCTTTGCAATTCGCCTATTCGTTGCTCGGAACACCGATTCCAGATTGTATTTAAATAGTTTACTTGTGACAAAAAATATGAGTCATATAACAACCACAACTGTTTCTTCGGGATATTATTTCGATTCCTATAGATTACAAAATTTAGAGGAATTAATTTTAATTTCAGTTTATTGACAAGCTTACTCCAGTTTAAGTTGAAATCGAACCATACTCCCAGGTATTTCAATGTATTCACTCTTGCAATTAAAACGTTGTTGAAAATAATTCCCGGAAATTCATTTAAATCTGGTATTGGTTTAAAATTATTGAAAATTATGAAATTAGTTTTAGATAAATTAATTTTTAACAAATTCTTATCAAACCATTGTTTGATTTTCTCTAAGTCTGATCTGATGTTTATTATTAATTCTTGTGTTGAGTCCGTAGAATACATAAGTGCTCCATCATCAGCATAAAGCTAATTTCGAGCCTTGTGGTACACCCGTTTTAATTGTTCGTGTTGAACTTTTTTTTTCCATAATTTGGACATATTGCTCCCTGTTTATTAAAAAACTTTCAAACAATTTCAGGTTGTTTCCGTCTATACCCAACTCTGCAAGTTTTTTAAGCATTATTTTCAAACTCACATAGTCAAATGCTTTAGACAGATCAATCGCCAAAAGAGCCACATACCTTTTTTTATCTAAGTTTTCGTAAACAAATTCTGTGGATGATATACAAGCTGATAATGTGTTCCAATTTTCAACAAACCCAAATTGATTTTTATCAATTATTTGATTTTTTTTTAAGAAGTTTTTTAACCGATTTAGTATAATATTTTCAAATATCTTATCAATTGTACTCAATTTAGTTATTGGGCGATAATTAGGGCATATCTCTTAACTTCCCGCTTTATGAATTGGGACCACACAACCAATTTTTTAACTCTTTTGGATACTGACCGTTTTGGAAACATTCATTGACTATCACCACCAATTTCCAGTTCAATATTCTATTGAGTCCCCCTCTTATAGTACATAAGGTATCTTAACGAGACGAAAGCACCAGAATATGTAAAGATGTACAAAAGAAATTTGATCTATAAATGTGCCATATTTTTAACTAATAATCATTTATGTATATCTTAATAATTAAATTCAATCAGAATTTAAAGCAAAGTTTTTTAATTTGACGAAAATTAACTTTTTATACAAATTATACTTGGCTCTTACACTCATCGTTTCCAAATAAATGAACTCTTAAAAAATTGAATAAATAATAAAATTTGAAGTTTCTTACCAATAGAGACAAACAGCAACAGTGGCAGCAACAAATCCATTGTTGCTAAAAAGTTCAGAATTAACGATAAAAAGCGCTGAGTCGAAAGCAATTAACTTCACAGTTAAGTGAAAAAACAAACGCGAAAAACTGAATTCATTTTTTATGCACAGACAAAAATGCGATACAACGAATAAAGCCAGTAATTGAAGAAAGATATCAGTTACAACGCGTATTAAATTTTAAATATTTTTTTTTCTCAAATATAATGGGAAAATATATCCGTATTAAAAAACAAACTGTAGCAAAATTAGGATGCAACAGCAGATTCGATAAGGAATTAATGGAGGGTGTTAGCGTAAAGACGCGACGATGACTATGTCAAGATGGAAGCAGGACGTGGAACGATCAGACGTTTGATAACAAACACAGAAGTAAAGAAAAACACCAGTTCAAAAGAACACCAGTATTGCTGACAAGAATAAATTACAAATATTTAAAATAATTCTTCATTTTTGCGTAAGAACAAACAGCGCGAAAAAGGACGCTCAAGGATTTTTTTTTTGTTTTTACATAGCTTGTATTGTTGCGCGCCTTTTTCATACAACAAATTTTATTTAATGACATAAGATTTTTTGTTGGTTAATTGTATTATTTTTATATTATATTCGCTTTTTTATTTGAGGGACCAGCCGAGATTAGATAAATCTGTTCTTATAATTTGAAAGATATTTTTTTGACTATTTTAATTCACTTTTTAACCAAGCACATGGCGTAAAGTTTAAATAATTTACTTCGGCTCAGAACCGCAAACGGAAACGCGCATTTTATTACGGTTTACACAAATCTGCATTTAAATGCGGCTTGCAATGTCATTCATCCTATATACGAGTATGTGCTTGCACCACCACGTACTTAAACTATTTATTATTTCATTATACTTTTATTTAGTAGCACTTAAAAAAAGAATTGGCAAATAAGAGACCAAAGCCTGCTCACAGCGATAGCTTGCGGGTGTTTGTTGTCGTTGTTGTGGTTTTTGTTTTTGCTGGCTTACTACTTTACCATAGTCTAAAGTGACATATATCCTTTTTTTTATTTATTCTGTTTTATTCTTTGTTTCCTTTTTGTACGATTTTCTGTTATTTTATTTATTCACACTCTTTCACATTTTTTCTTATGCAACATTTACACAACCGAACTGCGGAAGCAATCTTGGCTTCCACATTATGCTAATTTTTGGATTACAAAAAATAATTGCCTGCTTTTAGGCGACATGGCATTATTATCACACATTAAGTATGCTTGTGTTTTCTGTGTGTATGTTCATGTTACTTGTATTTAATTTTCGCATAAAGTACTCTCACGTAATTGACCTTTGACACACTCGCTTACAAATGTATATATTATGTTATTCTTAAGTTGATGCTGCAAAATATGCAACGTTTTTTTCTTTTGCTGCAACTTCACCAGGGCAGTAAGTGGCAACCAAATTTTAATTTGTTTTTTTCTATGTGAAGTTTAGCTTTTATTCAAAAAGTAAAAAATATATTGACAGATTTTAGGCGAGAAAGAAAATAATTTCGATTATCACTGACACGCACTTATTGCCACACTGTTTCAAGTTTACGTACGAACTGAAGTGTCAAAAACATTGAGATGCTGCATGATGTTGCTGAGTATTGTCCTGTTTAAAGGCACGACGATGATGACAACGACTACGAAGATTTTGACGACGAAGGCACCACTTCGGGGAGTTTTATCGTTTTGTAGCTGAGTAGCATTGCCTCAGATGCTGCAGCTTATTAAGCAAATAAACATGAAGTCTCTCATTAAAGGTTTATAGAGAGAGTAAAAAACATTTGTGTTGTTGACAGGAAATATATACTGAGAGCCATTGCTTCAGAGAAAATCTGTGCAGAAACTTATGCAGAATTTTTAACAACCCTGGATTACTGCTATTTAAAATTGCAACAGATTTCTTCTGATAACATTTATCTTCTATCTGTTAACTACATTTACTACGGTTGTTACATAAAAATAATTGTGATATTTATGTTGCCGATTACAACTAAGATAAGTACCAGGAACACTGATTTCTATAAAGTACTAAGGGCTTAATTATAAGTAACCCATTAGCACAATAGATATTCCAACTCGACCCAACCAAAAATATAAAACATTCTTATTCCCCGTTAAGATATTCTTCAATAGAGTGTTCGTTATTTCTATTTTTGGATTTATCTCCACGCATTGTACTATAAAAAAATTATTCAAGTCCTGAGATGTCTAATCCAAATCTAATTCTTAATACATACAATCGATTCCATAATAAGTAAAGAATTCTATATATGTATTTCATAAGCAAACCTAACGTAATTTGGCAGAATAAGCAAAGCATAATATTTAAGATTACTAAATCTGTTTGAAACTCCATATTTGTTCTACATATGTACATTTCAAGCTATAATCTTTGTTTACAAAATTTGACGCAAAAAACCGGTGGATGTTTCGAATAGGATTTAACCCTCTAGTGCGCAAGAAAACGAAACTCAAAAAATTGCTTCGGAAGTCATAAGATCGTCTAAAAAACAAAGTTTTGTTCGAGCAATTAGGCTAATTTTTCGTGGTGGGGGGTGGAGGAGACAAAATATCCTTCGATGCATATTTGGATCATTGCGCATTTAGACTAACCCTTGCAAATAAAATTTTTGAAATCGAGATTGAATTTTATATCGTTACAACAAAGTTTTTAGATTTATTAAAAAAAAATACAAATGTACATTTTACTTCTAGTGAAATTTAAGGAAACAATTTTTCTTGCTGAATTAGCATAAAGCAATTTTGAATTTGGTACAAAAAATTTGACTTTGTCCTTTACATTCAGGTAGTTTGCATGTAACCTTATTTGTCTGGAACTCTGGAAAATGATCCACACAGTTCTGCCTAACTTCCAGAGAAGGAATAACTTGAGCTGGGCCGTTTTTTTTAATATCCAACAATATGCTCTAGAATGTTTCCTTCCATAATTTCATCTTTATCTTCGAAGCTGTCTATTTCATCCTCATTTGTAGCGTTATCAATCAGAATACGAAGGATTTCTTCCTCAAATAATTTTATTCTTGACATATTCTAAAAATTAAATATTCCTATACACACACTCAAATTAGATTTTCTTTTACTTTTCTGCGCACTGTTGCAAATTTGCATCAAACACTATTTTATTCACAACGAGCTTCTTACCAGATAAAAACAATGTGTACTACTTTATTTCGATAAAAAAGAGTATTTTTAATGTAAAAATCTCGACTTTTGACTTAATTTTATGATAATAGTAGAGGATTGTATTAAAACGAAGCACGGTTTTCTCTGAAAATATCAAACTTATATGAAGCAATTTCAAATACGTATGTATAATATTTATTTTCAATTATAACGCGACCTCAGCGGCACACAATTATCGAAAAAAATAATCAGAAGAGCAGTTACATGTCATTGAATTCAAAATTTTGACCTAAGGAACGAAATTCAGTGTGATTCAAAAATGCATCACGACGCAGTAGAGGGATAACATTGCAACCTCATGAACATTTTGTTTTTTATTTGGTCAGAAACCAAACAAAAAACAAAAAGGTCTTACAGAAAAAATTTACTCTTTGCTATCTCAAGTATTTTTTTTGGGCGGAATCACAAATTATTAAGCAATTCACGTTGTCATCAAAACTATCCCAATTTTAATTTATATCGATTTGAAACCAAAATCCGAGCGAAATCAGCTCTTTTTTCATACATAAAACGTCAAGTCCAATCCTTTCGAATGTCGATTTTGGGGGAATGTCATAAGATTCATGCTCATAATGTTAAAAAAAATTGTGGGCCTATGCGCATCTAAAAAACGGTCTAAATTTCTAAAATAACGAAACGGTATACGTCACTGATGACCTTGGCATTTGTTATTTTTGTAGTTATTCTGAGGAACTGTACTTATATGAAAAGAGCGTGCTCGCAACTCCTTCATATTTTCTTAAGCTTAAAAATCGCATTCAGTTTGATATATCCAACAACGGTTTCTCTAGCCATAGTAATTCTACATAAAAGCTTGTGAATATTGCGATTTTGAAGCTCAAAAATTATTAGACTTACTGTCTTTAGGGAGTATGTCCCTTCTCAGAAGTGGTCATAATTCTAGTAAAAAATTGGCGCTTAAGTAGTCGGTAAAAACGTATTCAACCAAATCAAAAAATAAACAAAATTACAAAGGAAACCTGTAAGCTAAGAAAATCGCACAGAAGTCGTAAATTAGAAACATTTTTTACAAGCCGAACACTTTCTGACCGACTCATATTTAAATCACTCCAAGTATTTTTTTTACATGTTCTTGGCATTATATGAGTGAACACGTGTATCGGGAATTTTTTTGTTATCAAAAGTATGCAGAGATATCGAGTTGTGATATTGGAACGTTTGACGTTTTATGGTCATATTCGAATTGTCATGTCTCCGGTAAGTTTTAATGAAAAAATAACTTTTTTATATCCATAGGTATTAGATGAAAAACAAAAATTTTTCTAACAAATCACTTGTTTACAGTTGATTAGTGCAGTCAACGCCATTCGACACGAAATTGAAAGAAAAAAAAATTCACTGATTTTCAAGTCAAATTTCCAATAGAAATTTTACCTCTGAAAGAACTGCACACCGCTGCCATGATGTAGCACGCCAAATTGGCCACGATATATGGTGCGACTTACAACGCTGTAACACAAATGCTTCGCCTCATTCGAAAAACAGCACAGGAATGAACGAATGCTATGGTGATATTCATCGCTGGTAGGGTGCAGGTTACTGTCACTTCTATTCTATTCCTATTTTGTCCCTTTGAACGCAAACAAAAAATAGTTATTGCTCTCACTTTGTATAATTTTGTTTTTATTTATTCCATTATTTTTACTGAATGAAACTGAGTGAAAATGGCTTAACGTGTAATGTTGTTAACGTTATAGGAATAACACAGTGAAAATGCATAGTGCCCTTTTCTACAAACTTTTTTTTTCACGGTCATATTCAATGCTGCCAACTGCAGCTGTCTGTACTGCTAGAAATTTGTACTGCTTATTGTACAGGTTTATAGTTCATATAAAGCGGAAGAACGCGGAAGTAGGCGGAAGAAATGCAAACTATGCACTGAACTTGGAATGAACAATTCAAACATTTCAATACCTTTTCGTGGGATGTTTTGAAATCAGTTCCCAGCTGGAATATTGTGAATGCATCAGTAAAAATTGTTACTGAAAGAACATCGTTTGACTTAACAACGATTTCATCAAAAGTCTTAATGCAATACGATTTCATCAAGAACTACTGTAGCGAAGAAAAATTTCTAGAATGGGCAAAGAAGCGAAAACAGAAGAACTATGAGTAAAAATTTTTAAGCACATGAGCACTCAGAATGTACCATAACTACATGGAATTCTCACATATCATCGATTACATTTGATGTTTGCCTGGGAATTCTTCTCCTGTCGAACGTATTTTTGCTGTCACTAAAAAGACATGGAAAGGAGCAAGTTCCAATCTTCATATATCGACCCTGAAGAGCATTCTGTGTTCCAAAGGTAACACGGAGTGCAGCTGCATGGAATTTCACGAATTTTCAAGGACACAACCTCTTCGCCAAATTCGCAGTCAAGAAAAATATTTGTTTAAGCGACCAACTAACACCGACGCTATGTCTGTCGATGATACTAATAACTAGATTTTTGATTAATCTGTTTTGTACTGATTTAAAATCAAGTAATATATATATATGTATGTATGTACATTAGAGCGGTTCAAAATAAAATCTTTTTGATTTTTTCATGATGTGACAGCGGATTACAATAGCCTTATATGTTTGGACAAAGCCCATTACTAGGATTAAGATATCATTGAAAACTGAATTAGCGCCCTCTGTTTTAAGTAAGCGACCCATTTTTCAAAAAAAAAAGTTACAGAGGCTATAAAATTCTCCAACAAAGTGGGTATGGTTTTCGGGCAATTATCAATCGGGGAATTCAAATCCATGATAAGGTTTTGTTCTTCTTCTTTTTTTTTTCATAAAAAAGTTGAAAATTGACCGGACAAAAGTAAAAAAGTACCGATTTTCCACTTTCCAGTTGCAACACCTCAAATATTATTTTACCGCTGATCCCATGGTATATCATTTAATGTATTGTTATTTCCTTAAAATAATGCCGAAACCGTACATCATTATTTTATTTCAATACCAAGATATCTGCATTTTTCTAAATTAACAGACCTGATTTTTTTCGAATCGGAGTCGACAAATTTACATATTAAGGTTATTAAAATTTTTTTTTTGTATCAACTGTTATTATTGGTCGAGGAATTCGAATCCGTGATTATATTTTTTATTTCTTCTTTTAAAAAAATTGCAAATTGACCTGAAAAAAAATAATAAAATTCCGAAACTGTACTTTAAAGTTGCAAAATCACCCCATATTATTTTGCCGCTGATCCCGTTTTAAATAATTTTTAATGTACTTTTATTTGCTTAAAAGACTGCCGTAAATCGCATATCATTTTCTTATTTCAAACCCTGGGTGTTTGAAAAGGCTTGTTGTTATAGATTAACTCGGGTCACAAGCCTTTTCAACGAGCCTTGATAACTAAGGTTGAAGAAATTCTTTCGGATTTTGGATTGAGCAGGATTTTTTTTAATAAACTTGACAATATTTGAGTGAAAATATGTACCGCAACTGCATCATGGTTCGAAATCTCAGATATTGAGACAAGGCGTTTAATATGTAAGATATTTTCTTCATTTTTAAAATGAATTGCAGTTAGATCCATTGGCTGCCTGATCCATTATTCCAGCGCACTACTTAGATAGTATTTTGAATGACAGATGCGTTATTATCTGAAAAGTTAAATATTGCAATTATGTTTTTTAAGTTTCTTTAGTAGAATTTAAAAATTCATTTTGTTTTTAACAAGAAAGGAATCACGTAATAATTTCTTTAGAGCAGCGGTAAGCAACATATGAAAAATGAGCCAATTTTAGCTCTTTACAGCAAACACGTCGCCTTTCTTAAGAAAAATAGCCACGCACATTTTTACCGTTGTGGTTTTTTTATATACATATGTACATACGTGCCATGCACGGGAGTTGCATTATTGTTATTGTTCCATCATTCAAGGAAGCAACAATACGCACATTGAGGACAGCTTATCACGTTTCGTTTGATCAGTGTACTTTCATTTCTACACTATTGTGCTTGATTCTTGGAATTGGCTTTTGATTCATTGAAGAATTTTTTGTTTGTTTTCGAGATCGAATTTATGGTGATGTCTTGTTTTGTTGTTGTTATTGTAATTTTTGTTGTTTTTATTTTAAGTGGCTCCAGCTTTAAAAATTTTGCCCATCTATGCTTTAGAGCTTCTGATAAAATGTGTAAAAATTCATCTACTGGTCTTATTATAGTTCGGAATGTAGTCTGATCAACATGTGCTTATTGCTTGTAAGTTAAGTAGGCAATATAATTATCATCTAATATATTTCCTCATACTTGTACACTAGACATGTTAAAAAAAAAGAATACTTCAAGAACACTCGATTTTCGAAAATATATTCATATTCGAGTGTTTCTTCATTAAAAAAAAAAAAAATTGCCCTATAGCTAGCAGCTGCAAAATTTTAATTTTTTGGAATTTGGCCAAAAACATGATGAAAATTTATTTTTTTTCTCTTACATATAATATTTTTTTTTAAATATTTTTTCGATTTTCCTTATCTACACATAAGGAAGTATCGAAAAACTTTTTTTTTTTTTTTTATAGAATCATTTTATTTGCAATCTATTCTATGAATAATCAGCAAATATAATAACAATATTCATCTTAACTTAATTTATCGATCTCCAACGAAATCAATACAAATTATATACACACATTGAATTGACTTATACGTATTTTTATATATATATAAATATTTCTTAACACTGCCTGTAATTATCGCCTAAAAGGGAGATCAAGAACATGCAATCTTTTCAGTCTTCTAATTTTGCCGCTATTTTTTAAGCCTATACATAAGGAGAAAAACTGAGGTCTCTCCGCGAGTAGAGCTTTGGTGTTTCTTGTGTCACAGCTCAAATCCTTTGTTTTTTTCACTGCATTTACCTTAATACACTATAATTTGAAATTGTCAATGGCACTACATGAATTTCAATTTAAAAAACAATGTTTCCATTTTTGGTCCAAATTTGATAAAAAATAAAAGTTTTGTTTTTAATTTTTATTTTTATTTTCAAGTTTGAAATAATACATTCCACTGTTGCTTAAAATAATTTTTCCATCTTAATAATAGATATTGTATTATTTATTTAGTCATAAAAATTTATTTTAATGACAAAAAAGACAAATCTACCATGTTTTTGCAATAACAACGGACATTTTGTATCATACCCTACATTTGCATTTAATAAACTACCACCAACTCGCAACAAAATAAGCTTTCGTCTTTCTGAAGAAATGGCTGAAGGTCGGCTTTAAAGTTAATCCAACAAGTATGTAATTTAAAGGGAATCGACTCATCCCAGTCCCATTTGTTTAACCACAGTTCTTGTAGAAGTATTTTCGCTCGCGTAATTACTGGGCAAAGAAGTCCCAACGGGTCAAATAAGCTAACGATAGTTGACAATATATTACGTTTGGTAGATTTTAAATTAATGAAATCTTTTGGTAAATTAAAGGTGAAACTGTCAGAGCTAGGAATCCATTTTAGCTATCTTAAACATAAAGACTTTTCGATGTTTGTTTGAGCATAATATTTATGGTTGGAATACCACTTTGCAAGTTGAAACCATGAATTTTGCAGGACTTTTGTCACTTCGTCACGTATTACTTCTAATTCTTCTAAATTATCACCACCAGACAACAAGTCGTCCACATAAAAGTTTTCGTCTATTGCTTTTGCTAGTTTTGGCAAACTTTTTTTGTACATTTTCGAAAGTTTTTTTAAACATCGAATTGCTAAAAAGGGAGCCGAAGAGGTGCCATATGTTACTGTGTTCAATTGATAAATTTGAATTGGTTGATCAGTATGTTCTCGCAACGGAAAGGGTTGATACTTCCTGTCTGCTTCATGTATTTTAAACTGTCGATACATTTTTGTTATGTCTGCTGTGATAGCGTATTTTTTACAACGAAATTCTTATAATAATGTATACAAGTCCGGCTGGATAGTAGGACCAACCATGTGCATATCATTCAACGATAATTGAGATGAAGTTCGAGAAGAGGCGTCAAAAACAACTCTCAATTTTGTGGAGGCGCTTTCAGGCCTATAAACACATTGATGAGGAATGATGGAATGTGCTTCCGTTGGAATGATATTATCAATAGGCGACATGTGGTTAAGATGCAAATAATCTTTCATATACTCCTTATACAAAATCTGTACATCAGGTAGCTTCGTAAGTCTACGCTCGAGCGATAAGAAACGACGCTTTGCAATGTCAAAGGAACTTGCAAGATTTTTTGGATCTATTTTAAAAGGAAGTTTTACTTGGAAATGGCCGGCTGGCAATAACATTAGATTTTTTGTAAAATGATCTTTACAGGCATGATGTTCTACAGTCAATTTTGGAGCATAGTTTGGTAACTCATTAATTTGCCAAAATCTTTTTAATGTGGAGTCAATATCAACTAAAGAAATAGTTTCGTTAACAGTATAGCAACATTTTCTTACAGAATTGTGTAAAGGTGCAAATTTTCCCGACACAATCCAACCGAGAAGTGATTTTTATAAAAGAGGCAAGGATTCGCCTAACTTAATCTGCCCGAACAAAAAAGTTCAAAAAATACATCTGCTCCGATCAACAAGATTTGACGGTATATCCGAGTTGGAAATAGAAATATTGTCCCCAGGTTGATAACTTGAAATTGACTTAATAATGTGAAAGTCTGCAACAAATTAGATTATTTATTCGAGATTTAACAGCGGTTGATGTCTTATGCGCAACTGAAGTATTTTATTCTCCGATACCAGAAATTTGTAGACTTGATCCAGGTCGCAACAATTTAAGCCGCTTAAAGCATTCATCGGTAATAAAATTAAGTTGAAAGCCTGAGTCTAACATCGCACGTGCTATTTGATAATTTCCAAATTTATCTATTAATTGTATTATAGCAGTAGCTAAAATAACTACATCATTAGAAGATTTTGCATGCAAGACTGCTGATTGACCTGCTACTAAATTCGAACATTTGTTGACGACGATGATGGTTCAGAATGAGTCAATGCGTGAGGTTGTGGCGCCGGCTCTTGTCTATGTAGCAACGTTTGGTGTAGACCCAGCGTTGCCGTTTTTGGTAGTTTCCTACCAAATCGGGTAGGTTTTTTTCCTCTTGGTAGGTTGGTAGGTTAAATCTGATTTTGGTAGGATTTAGGATAAATTTTTATGAAAATCGAAAATTGAAATTTCTTCGTGAAGTTTTTCGAATCAGGATGCAAATATTTACATCTGGAAAAAAGCTTTTACCAACCCTATCTTCAACAAGTGGGTATGGTCTCTATTTTCTTGCATACAAATTACGTTTAGGGAATACGCATATGCATGTACAATGTGACGAAATAGTGTTGCGACTGATCGCACATCTAAATTGTTGCATGTGTGCTCAGACCCGGCGTATTAGAAACAAAAGTTACTAGCGCTATTAATAACATAATTTTTTTGATCGCAGCTGTGATCAAAATCGGGCCGCTAAAAAAGGTCTTAAGTTCTAAGAACTAAACTTTTTTTATGTACATAATTAGAAAAAATATTTCCGGAATAATAAATTTGAATTTGTGGGCTTTAATAAATAGCATTTCAAAAACGGACTGTAAGTATACGGTTATTGTCAGGCTAAAATATGGATCTTTTTCAGAACCCCGACCACTTAGGGTGTGTTTACCATGCTCCAAAAGGAGAATATTTCAAAATGTGCTCTTTTGCGAAATTCAAGCGAAATTGTTTTGTTGATGCATGGCTTATCCTGTGCGACTCAGCCATTAAAATTATTTTTCCGGAGAACTTTCCGAACGGCATGGACTTCTTAATGAATATTAGTTTTACCATTACAGTAAGTTTTTGAGTAGATATGAATGGATTTTTAAAAGTTTCTCGGATGGTACATTTTTCGTCTCTCGAGCTAAACGTTTTTTTTTTTGCCACCGTTCGTTGTTTATTTGAAATCCTTTTGTCCTCTTTATATCATTTAATAATACCGTGATCCGCTGGCAAAATTTGTAACCTTGCGATCGGTTTTGCCTTCAAAATGATTTTTAATTACTATTTTTCTTTCTTCTAACGTTCATCGCTTAATTGTACGCTGCATGTGTCATGTGGTAACTTTTTGCGCACAGTTGCCCGACTTTTGATGTGAACGATTTAGCAACAGAAAATTTGTGCTATATGCGGTTAAGCATTTTAAACGACGACATACAAGAATATGTATTTTAAACAGCATTAAATGTTAATAAACGAATTCAATGCTGCAAAAAGATTTTTTTTTTAATTTGTAAAGTTGTGGTAGGTTACAAACGACTTTGGTAGGTTTTCGAGAAAATTTTGGTAGGAAAATAAATTTCTCAGTGGCAACACTGTGTAGACCTCTACAAGTTCGACAGCGTGAGCTACGACAAGTAGAGACTGAATGGCCTTTTTTAAGACAATTCAAACAAAGAGCATTCGTTTTAACGACATTGAATCTCAGCGATATTCGTAGCGAAGCGAATTTGTGACAATAATAGATTTGATGATCCGGCGAATGACAGTAAATGCATTTCTTTTGGCTATTACCCAGCACACATGTTAATGAAGATCTATTCCCAGGATTTTTATTATTCTAATTTGACTTCGACTTATTATTTTGAAAGAGGTTTTCAGGCTTCTCTCTTCCATTATCATTTATATCTAAAGCTTGACAGCATCTAATTAAATCTTAAGAGCAACTCTCCCACTTAGGCAAACTGGAGTAAACTAGTTGATCATTCCAACGGGCTTGTGTAGCAGGGTCAACTTTTGAAATGACGAGATGAATTATCAAAACATTTGTAATATCTTTCTCATTCCCTAATGACAACAATGAGTCAAAAATGGCTGACGCAGTATCAACAGCCTTACGAAGCTCAGAAGCGTTGGGCTTAATCATCTTTGGAGTATCGAATATTTGTTCAATGCTGTCAAAAAATATAAGACTCTTCTTATCGTACCGCTCTTTCAATCAATCGAGTACTTTAAGGCAGTTATCGTCAGTTACTTGAAAAGCCTTGACAGTCCTAAGTGCCATTTTTAATTCTAGTTATATTGCCTTTGGCAGTACTTCTCTGCTGACGTAACGACTGAAGTAGATTCTGGGCCGCAATAACTTGACCAGGATTAACTTGAGCGGCATTAGTTCGGTCAGCATTAGTTCCTTCGTTAGGCATTGATTGATCAAAAAATGTTTGACGCACAAAGAAAAAACAACAAATTCGGCTCGGTTTCTCAACAAATATGTATATAGAAGATTTCATCATAAAATGAGTCAGAAAGGAGATATTGTCAAAAAACTGCTTTTGGGCGCCATTTTTCCAATATGGCTGCGCGAACGGCAATAATACGAGGTGGCAAAGTTGAAATTCAGAAAGAGAACATAAAAATCTATAAAAATACTCATTTTCAAAACTACCGCAAAACTTTCCACGAAACCTCATTTTTTACTACCAAATGACTGTACTATTCTGCCGTACTAAGTGAAAAAGACTTATCTCAAAAAAATTTGTTCCGAGATAATTGATGTTTTGTTTATGTCAATTTGTTGAAATACCTGTAAAATTGAGATGGAGGGAATTTTCTTAGTAGATTTTTTATATGATTGAACTAAGATACCGACATTTGGAGTATTTCATTAGACGTGTAATTTTTTAAGCTATCCGATGTCATAAGAATCTCGGATATTTTTTTTTCAGATACGTCTTTTTCGCTTAGTACGGCAGTATTGTACATTTGAAGAATTAGTTGTGAAAACAAAAATTGTGTTGTAAATTTGACAGCAAAAGCATTATTTTTACAACGAAATTTGCTTATGATTGTACTGCTCAAATTGTAAAAGTTATAGTTTTTGCTGTAAATTTCTATTTTGAATTCTACATCTCGATTTGTGAAAGTACATAACTTTCGCTTGAGTTCTTTTTTACAACATTTTGCTATTTTGAATAATCCATATGATATGTATACATTAACATTAAGAATTATAAGTGGAATTCATTCCTTAGTATATAATTGTGCTTTAGCCCAATCTATGAACAATTTAGTTGTTGGTGACTTCCTGTCTAAAATGTGCAGAAAGTATACAACCTCAACTAGCCTTAGCGTATTATTTTATTCGGTACAGAGTAGTAAAAATCATCTTCAGCATCCTTTATGTCAACTCGCCAAGCTATTTTTCCGATAGCTTTAAAAATATTGGTTGGTGGTAGTGCAGCGGAAGATATTTCACCTGTTAATGCAAACAAATAGTTATCATTAATACTATAATTCAATAGATGAATCTTTTATATAACGCATATCCAAAATATAAAAAAAGCTTACAGCTTACCTGCTAAAAATGGTACCATACTTTTGCACAAAGTAAATTTTTTCACGACGTCATAAACGTTCACGTCAAGCAATAATTCCTATTTTTCTTCCAAATTTTTAGCCGGATAAGAGCCTTTTTCAGTGTCCATGGAAATATTGATTAATGACTTTTTAGACAAAACACGACAAATTTTTTCAACAACCTCATTTATATGCTTTTACATGGAAAAAATACGCTTTATCTGTTGCAGAAGACTTCGCAAAATTTAATTTTGTAATTTTACAACACAAAATGACAACACGCTGTGAATTTTAAAAAAAGAAATCGGGATCATTTGAGCAAATTTATTGCAGAATTGATTGCATTTACTGTAAGACTTACAATTAATTGTGTATGTGATTTTATTTGATTTCAAATTCGTAAATCGACATATAATTGTAAAATGGACCTCCACATTTTGTAAAATTGACAGCGGAAATTTTTTTGGCTGTATCACATGTAAAAAAAAATTTTAAGCGATTTAAAAATGGATCGGTCAGAATGTGTTCGGTTTGTAAAAGATAGGAAGTTAAAAACTTTTTTTCTTCAAATTCAATTTTCAATCATTTTGAAAATTTCAAGTATGTACTAACATGTTTAGTAAATTTTAAGTGTACCTGATAACTTTTTTAAAGAATCATCATAAAACGAATTTCGAACGCTTTTTAAAATTTAATACAAGCTTCAAGACCAATTTTCTTAAATTTTTTCATCAACTCTAACTCAAATTTTCAAAAAGTTGTATTTTATATATGGGGCATTTCAGGAGAAGCGGACAATGCAAAAATAAATGAGATTTAGAAATTTTTCCATATTTGACTAAATTGGACTTCTAGAAGGCGTAAGCACTTAATTTTTTTTTTTATAAGGCTTAGTTTTCAAATTGTGGACTTCCAAAAATTGACGAAATATGAAAAATGGATTTTTCGGAAGCCGTTTTTCGAACTTAACAAAATTTCAATAAAATATGAAACATTGTGGTTTCAAAAGGAAATTTACTGCTTTTTTCAATTATGAAATCATATTGGAAATTTGATTTTTTTTTTCTTGTGGTAAGCCGGAAGTGAACATTTCATCTCAGAATTGAAATAATTTCGACATATTTTATTTTTTTTATTTTTACCAGTAATATGCTAAAAATTTTTTAACGTGATCTACATTAGTTTACGAGATATATGAATTGAAGTCGCACTTTGTATGGGACGTGGCACTTTCTTAAGTACTTTAACTTATATATCTCCTTAACTAATAACGATCACGTTAAATATTTTTTTGGGAAACATTTATATTCTTAAGGCTTTTTTATAATAAATAAAATATTTAAAAAATATTATGTCGAAGAGACTGATAATTTGATTTAAAATTTCTACTTCCAGTTTTCCATACTTAAAAAAATTTGAAATTCAAATTTAACTAAAAAATTTAAAAGAGCATCATTTTTACTAGTTAAATCAATATTTTTTATATTTTATCATAAATTCCTTGATTTCAATAACAGCGTTCAAAAATGAAGGTCCTTAAACTTCGAGAATTCTTCAGAAGCCCATAACTCGGCAATTAAGCCTCATACGAAAAAAAAATATGTGTACACATTTATGTCTACTAGATGTATAACTTACCGGAACATAAACAAATTTCACGACCTCACTTTATTTTCATTGCCCGCTTCGCGTGAAATGCCCGATATGTAAATGCAACCGTTATATTTTCGGTAATATATATTATATATATTTCAAAGTAAATTTTTCAGTTAACTTGACTACAATATTAAATCGTTACGAAAAACCTATTACATACATTCAAAGTCGAAATTCCCACTTGTCTAATTTCCAGCCAATTTACATTTTTACACGTCATTAACTGTTTAAGTACTCAAAATTGCATGCAATATTCAAAGTTCAAATATTTTGTTCATACTCGTACTCATCGGTACAACAATTAAATGCAAAATACCTTCAACTAACTACAAGCAAATGTTATGTGAGCATTTAATATTTTGGCTAAATGCCGACAAGCCAGAATTCCCTTGGGTGCAGTTGGTAATTTTAGGCAAATTGTTTAATTATCAATTTAATTTTTTGACTGGCCAACTAAGAGGTAGTTAGTTATGTAAAATTCTACTCTCTTGTTAGGTTTAGAATGCAAATTTAATTATGTTCGTTATTTGGTTATTTTTTATATACCTACATATGTATATTGTACATGAACTCGTCATGTCGGTGATGTGTTGGTACAAGGTGAAAAGTTTTATGAGTTCAACATAAAAAGTATTTGCCACCACAAAAATGATAAAATGTTGTGGTTTTTATAAAGTAATGTTGATTTATGCATGCATGTTACGTACTTTACATAGGTATGTAGGAAGGTAGGCTGTAAAGTAATTGGCCTAGGCAGGGAAAGACAAATTTTTCATTAAAAAATAATTGTATTTGATATAACTTGTACGTCGGAGTGTTCTCCTGAAGAAAGACCGCTATTTTCTTTACAAATTGCGGTCCCGTTTTTAATCAGGGTCGTTTCCGTCCAACGGCTCTAAGTACTGTCTGACGGGGCTAACAAATCCACCTCAACGTTTTTCGGTTTTGCTCCTCCAGGAGCACATGAATATCGTTGTCTGCCAATGACTGTAAAAATCGATAAATAATAACCAATAATTTAAAAATTTTATAAAATTTAATCGAATTTTTTTTGTATTATTAAATTGAAATGTATTTTGTTGAAAATTTACAAAACAAGAAAAGGTTTTGAATTTATTGTTGTGTGGAATAGGTTTGGCTGGCTCGAGCTTAAATTTAAATTAAAAATGGACTTAAAACTTTTATTTTATAATTTTTTTATATTTTTTTTTAAGGAATAATTTATTTTTCCACCAATATTTCGTGTTGTAATGCAATTAATCCTCAGGGTGCTAAGAATAAATATAAAACAAAAATTATTGAATACCGAAAACTGAGTGCTCAACAAGAAAACCAAGTGATCTTTTTTTTGTTAGTAAATTTTTTTCTAAGAAAAAGGTCAACACGCTACGCCACTGGCAGAGTTGCAATAAACATCATTCAATTTAGTTTTCAGTTCTTATCGTTTTCAAATGCCAGTTACAATCACTGCGCAATATTCAGTTTTATTAAGTTTTATAAAAATTCAAAAACTTTTAATAATTAACACTGAAAACGTAACAGCTCTCATTTGGAGGTTAGTAGTATCGGCCTGAGCTACTATTTTTTAAACAAGTTTTTTCTTACGTGATTTTTAATTATAAAAACAGATATATTAAAAAAAAAAAATATCTCAAATCTAGTTTCCTAGACATAGTCATGGAAAATTGCGGATATGACTTTTTTAAAAATCAATATATCGGGCATTTCACGCGAAGCGAACAGGGGAAATGTGGTCATGTTTCCAATTTCAGAACTATTTGAATATGTTGTACCTATATATGTCCTCGACACAGAAGCAAAATATTTTTATAATGGCAACACTGGTTTACATAATATGGGTCTTTGAAAATTTGAGAAATCGTATGGTATGTACTACTTCAAATGCCATTGTTCTTAAATATATGCAAACAATATAGGCCGACATTTGATGTAACCTATCCTTGGTACAATATGCCTCCCAACTTGCACAAGTATTTCATTCACGGATCCTTAGTTGTATCCAATTTTACCTATTGGGCAGTTATCGGAAGAAACGCATGAAGCTCGAAATAAAGATTTTAAAAAATAAAGGGAGTTTCATTCACGAAAGTGAAGTCGCGAAAAATCAAATCAAGATAATTTGTTCAAGCAATTCAATTACTTTAATTGCATACACAGAAGGTTCAAAGCTTGCCAAAGCAGGCAATTTATTTAACCCTTATGTTCGTGAATAGGTCTGGTCAGACCTATTGACTAGTTTGAGGTCATTTTTATCTTTGAAAAATATAGTCATGAAATATATGCCTTAGCATATTAATTCTTAAGATATATGTGGAAAAATTTCGTTTAATTTCCTTTTGGTTATTAAATTATATCAATTTTATTACTTACTACCCGTTCGTTCATATCATAGGTCTGAGTGGACCTATGAACATATATAAGCTGTAATGCTATTAAAAGCGGTTGATAATATAAATAATATGTATACTTGTATACCAACTGCCACGTTTGCCAATAAAAATATTCTAGTCAATTCGATACTTATGTTTTAAATCAGAAAATTAATGACAAACATAGAACAGAGAGCAGTCGATTATTTTTAAATTCGCTGGTAGACCAACTTTTTCGGCCACAAATTGAAAACAGAATGCAAAATAAAAATGCCATGCGCCATTTTGGTCCTCGATCTGGTATAGAAGCCTTTTTGGGAGAGTAGGTACTTTTAGAAGCTAATGCCATCGCTAAAGATGTAAATTCTACAACCGGGAACTAAAAAAAAAAGTTGTAATATGTACGTGCTGGCAAAGAGACAAAATACAGCAGAATAAAAAAAATACGTCTGACCAGACCTATACTATGCATTAGTGTATGTATATTGAAAGTGATACGAACATAAGGGTTAATTATACCTGCAACTTCGAACAAAAACTATTTAAATGATTTTGGTGATGATGAAGATGATGATGCTGTTGATGATGATAATGATAATGATGACGATAATGATTTACTATGAGATGCTTAAGTTAGCATATTGTCCTCCTTGCACTATATACTTACACTAATATCTGGCACGATTTAAAAAAATTGTACTCAAATATTCTTGAAAAATATATTTTTTTTTTCATTAATTTTAATAGTGTTAACCAAAAATCATCCGAACACAGCTTCCCCGAATTCATCTAAGAAAACAGGCTATTCCAACGCACTGTGCGACGTTTGAAGAAACTATTTTTTAAAACATTTATTGTTGAAAAATAAGATTAGTTTTTTTTTTTAAATATTCATTAAGTTTATTTATGTTTCAAATAAATTAATACACTTAGAAAACTTTTATGTTGAGATAAAAAATGTGTCTAGAAAGTAAAAAATTAAAAACATGATATAACAAAAATTCATTTATTTCATTGAAAGAAAAAAAGAAAATAATATTTCTGTTTTTTGTGTTACATCTCCAAATAATAGTAATATACATACATATATAAAAAGTAAAAATAATTTAAGAAAAGTCTCTTAGTTGAAAAGTCGAAAAAAAAAATTTCGTAGATTTGGCGACGCATGCTTACAAAACTTGCTTAAAAACTTTTTTATATTCAAAAAATCGTCTACTTATAACGAAAGCGCAAAGCCAACTGAGATTGGATGAGCTCACAGGAGAAATAAATGTTCCTTCAAAAGCTATTGGAAAAAAACTTAAACAGCGTAATTAAGGGTTAATAGCCAACTACGTACGTTGATTGAAAAAGATCTTGCACTTGAAACTTGCGAAACTTTAAATGAATAAGTCGAAATCGATTCTCACAATGGCGCCTTCAAATAAAATTTTAAAACTATATATCGTTTCCTTAATACAGAAAGGCCCTATCTTACATTTTTATTATTTTACAGGAGAACGAAAAAACTTAATAAAAAATTAAGTTTTTGTTAATTAAAGTGAGTAATGGTTTTTTTTATTTCCTTGCAACTGATTTATTTCCAATCGTAGCAAACACATTTTTTTTTGTCAATGGTGTATTAGTGGGTGATCTACCGAAATCTACAAAAATCTCGATTTTGAAAAAAAAATGTTAGTTAGGGCCTTTTTATACTAAGGTAACGATATTCAAAAAAATTTATTTATTATAACTCATTATGCAAATTAATATTATCTGATAGAATTATCTATATATTAATACGTGAACATCGAAACTTGTGGTACACTTTTGTAGTATTTACTATAAAGGGAGGGGAATAAAACTTATTTTATTGGAAAGGTACTGTTCCATAGATGTGCAGAGAAGAAAAATAATGGATGTGTGTTGTCTTTAAGGCAGGTAAAATAAGGTTAACATAGACCTATGATTTCCCCATACAAAATGATATAACGACTAATGAGCAAAAACGCTGTCACGGCTGAGCCGCCTCACTGATTATAATGAAATTTGATATGGAGATAAGTTGAATTTTAAGGAAATATATTTGTTCAGAGTGGGCGGTGCCACGCCCCTAACACTAAAAAACGTATCTACGACTAAACTAATGGACCGATTTTGATGAAATTTAGTTTGGATACAGACTGATCCATAAACAAGATTACTAAAAACTCTAATTTTTTTTGGTGGGCGTGGCACTGCTCCTGAGGAAAATCGTTTTCACTGTTAATCTAATGGACCTATTTTTATGGAATTTGGTACAGAAATAGATTGAATCTTGAGGAAAGGTATTCAGGTATTTTCCTAATATGAAAATATGTTTTCACAGCTAAACTAATGGACCGATTTTAGTGAAATTCAATATGGAGATAGTGCACCCGAAGCAAGGAAAGAATTAGGGATAAACAACATAATACTCTGATTTTAATTTTTCGGAGCAATAACAAAAAATAGCTCTTTCCAGTTTAGTTTTTTAATACTGAAAAGAATTTTTTGTTACTTTTATGCGCGCTTCATTCGAAAATATCTTTATAATTTGAGCTAGCTGATCTTAATAAATGATATACTAAATAAAAATAAATGAAGAACTAAATACTTTTGTAAAACGATGAGGGGCCATTACTATCATAAGGTTTGTTTTGAAAATTCGGACCCCTTCTCTCCCTTTAGTGAAATTTGGTGAGTTTGGACGGAATTCGATTTAGAGTCTCTCCTCCATCTTAACATAATTTTCGACTATTCTCCATGCTGGTTCAACACATTATTTATTTTCCTTAAATAGAGCCAAACTAACGGCAAGGTTGAACTCACTGCAAAATCTAGTTTCGACAATGACTTTTTTTCCTTAAATGAGTTCTTAGAAGATGGAAGGAGATACCCTTTCTTTTTTTAAAATCCATTTCGTTCAGTAAAATTTTTTTCAGTGATCCTCTTCTGACACTTCCAAAATTCATTTTTGCCTTTTTCCATCAATTCGGGCAATAACATTTTTTGTCTAGAAATGGGTGTATCCCTTTGACGGTGTATCCCTGTCATCCATTTTTGACTTTTCTCATCGATTGGTGCAATACGTTATTTTCCAAAACTTAGTTCAAAACACCCATTTAGGACGATCGGGACCTCCCTTGTCACTTCCAAAATCCATTTTCGGTCTTTTACAATCGCTACGTGTAATAACATTTTTTCCGAAAATGTGTCCAAAATACTCTATAAAGACGGTCGGGGATCTCCCTGTTACTTTAAAAATCCATTTTCGACTTTTTTAATATAAAAGACACGTTCCATGTGAATCGATTAAGTGATCTTTGTGAAATGTTATTTTAAAAATATTCTTGTATGAGGATAACCCTAAACTAAAATTTTGTAGCCGGTGACACTCGCCTGAATCAGAATTTTATAAAAATCGGACGGATAGTTTCCGCATTGATAAGAGACATATAGACAAAAACTGAATTTCATATAAGTAAGTATATAGTAGATAATCCTACAGTGTTCTCCTTTGAGAACTTTTTGCGAATTAGTCCAATATAATATTTTACGATTTTTCTTTTCTTTTAAGCAAAAAAAGAACTTTAATCTAAGTTTTTTTCTTCAAGTCTTTGTCTTTTTTCTAATGGAGAAGTTGTAAAGAAATTGTTCATTTATATCAAATATATTAAAGTTTATTTCAAGCTCTGCATATAAACAAATGTCCCATGCATAAATTAAGTGTGACGCTTAAGCTGAATGTTTATCACTTCTCAGTAAAATAATGATGTATTTAAGAAGTAGTAGTACTAGTTAGTTAGTTTTTTTCTACATATGTATATAACAGCAATGGAACATTCACTTTGTCTAGTGTCATTGATAACTTGTTGGTAGCAAATGCAATTTAACCAGTTTTTAGAAAACATTGGAATTTTGCACACTTGGGTTCGAAGATTTCTCCTAAAATTCTTTTATTTCTCTAGGGTGGGAAAAAAGTCAATTTCTGTGTTATAGCCTTAAAACAAAGTAATAATGCAATTTAATTCATGTATACGTTACTTTCGGTGCTTTTCATATCATTTTTCATCACAGATATTATTTATCATCTTTTTAATGTTTTTCTTTGTAATCAACTGTGATTAATATTGTGAATAATTTCTTAATTTATTGAACATCCAAATAATGCAAAAAAAAAACTAATTGCAGTTTTTTGAATTTTTACAGAGCAATCATAGCCTACATTGCTTTTGGGTCTTGACGTTTTTTATGGGCTATGTTCAGAGCTGAAATACGTTAAAGCAAGACATTGGTGTAGGTTGGAAACTAAGGTTTGACCTTGGCTATATTTTTGCGACATTTAGCTCTCTGCCGTCCCTCGACTTACTCTCAGTAAAGTTTATGAAAACTAAAACATTTCTCTTTATGTAAGTAATGTGTGTAAAAGGTCAAACTTGTATATTTTTTAACAACGAAAACTTTAAATGTTTTTTAAGCAAGACTGACACTGAAATCTTTTAAATTTTAACATTTAGTATGCATGAAAAAATAAAACATGTGTGGAGATGTAAAATCTTTTTTTTTTTCATGTGGTCTTTTATTTTACCATATAGAGTATTTAAGCTCAAAAGGATAAAGTTATGGCTTCATATAAGAAGTCAAGCGAACAACAAAAGCAACAACAATAGATGGCAGCAGCACTAGCAAGTGCTGCATGCAAAATATTACGTGCAAGCAACATCACAAAGTCGTCTTATCATTCCATGAATAATGCAAGGATTTGTTAAGGACACATGACTTGAATCTCGCAAAAGTGCTGCCAGCGTCACAGTTTGGTATGCAATAGAAACAGCAGCAGCAGTAACATCGCTAACACCAACAACACAAGCACAAACAGCAAGATGGCATGAAACATAAATTGCAGGAGAAACACCAAAGACACCAAAAAAAAAAAACACCAACGACTACACCATCATCATCAGGAGTAGCTGTGGCAGTGCAAAGTGTTGCAATCAGCAGTAAAATACAGAATTTCCTGAATTGTTCAAATAAACTGGGAAGTTTTTAAATTTTCAAAATTTTAACCACCAATATGCGGTAGAATTTTAAAATGTTTGCAATTTAATTTTGAATGCTTTTCTATTTAATTATTGAAGCACATATGACAAAAAACAATAGGAAGGAACTTAAGCATTTAATACCATGGTACCTTTAGAAATTATTTTACCTTAAAATGCCTCAGCCATTTATTTTGAAAATTACTTCAGACTATTTTTTTGTAAGCCGGATTACATAGTTTTTTTTGTTTTTTAAATGTTCGCAATTGTTAATGTGTTAATACTTTTATACGGTTATTGTGCTGCACAAAATTTAATATTTCTTTGGCTTTGCACATTTTTTTATTATATGTTTTTAGCACTTTCAAATATACGTTTGCAAATAAACTTATCAGATACTAACGTATGCAAATAGATGTCTCCAATTTAGCTACCTGTAAAGTTTTTGTGGGAAATAAATAGCAAATATAAATTTTTATTTTGAATTTCTATATATTTGAAGTTATTGAATGATATACAGAGTGCGCTTAATATTCCAGGTCAATGTTTTCTTCTAATAAATTTTAAATGATATACGGCAGATTATTTTTGAAATCGATTAAGGCAGACTCATTAATGTCATTGATTTATGTTCAATCTTACAAGACCCGTAGTTTTCACGTCTGGTATAGAATAGAATAGAAAAAATCAAAATTTTGACTTGATTTTGGTCCATGCGATTCCCATACATGTTCCATACATGACAAATATTTGGCTAAAATTTCACAAGGATCGGCTCATTAGTTTCTGAAAAAATACTGGCACTGTATGAAACAAGTAATCTCCAGCGAAACGCGTTGAAAATAGCCGGAGAACGCGCTCAAATATAGTTGACAAAATATACTTGGAGAGCTCGGATCTTAATGAAATTCGAACACAATGTTTATGAAGTGTTCTACTTTTGAAAATCGAGTTGACAAACTAGGTTCGTCCCTTACAACATACGTACATATGTATGTAATGCATTTTCAAAATTTTTTTTTTTTTAACCTTTTCATAATTTAATGGGTTTTATGAAAAAGTAACGTTAGGCACAAAAAAATTGGTTTGTGGAATATATTGCTCATATTGTAAACTAGAGGATTTTTTTTTTAAGTCAAAAAAATTCCAAATAACATCCCTTTTTTTCCTTAAAATTTTTTTTTATTAATCTACAGGAAAGAGCTTAAACTACATTTCCCAAAATACCTAGCTTCCGAAAAAACTGCTAGTTCCAAATTGAGAGCATTTTTCTTAATAATCAACTTTTTACAATCACAATTAAATAGTTTGGTGGAATGAGTGCACTTTTTGCGCCATTGCATTTTTTCTGTAAATGTTATCTATGTATGCATATGTGGTGTCCTTGTATAATTTAATAATTTTTTGGCTAATAGTGAGAACAATTTTAAATTATACGAATTTATCATTTACTAAGAATTATAACATTTTCTTTTGAAATTTGATATGTGAATGAATAATTTTTATTTTTACATTTTGAAATAAAAATAAAAAATTATTAACTATAGAAAAAATACATATTTTAAATGTCATTTTTTACTCCAGGAGTAAATACATCATTAACTCAGTTTTTGTGCATACGGGCCAATGAATATTAAATCAAATTAACGGGAAGACTGTAATTCCTCTTCGACCAGTAGAATTCCAATTTCAATGCAAGAAAAAAAATATTTTTTTTTCAGTGTGGTGACTATTTTAAATAAATGCTTTGGGTATTTTTTTCCAAGTTTGCAATATACTTAATAGGCGAGGAGCCGGCAATCCTGAAGGCTCCGTGATTGCGGATTTGAAAATTTTTAATGAAAAATACTAGTTTACACTTGGACGAATAAGATAAGCTTGGTCAGCATGAATTTAATTGGTTGAAAATATGTTTAACCCTATTAGTACTACGTTGAGTCTTTGAGACTCATTTTGACTTTGAGTTATTTTACTGGCGTGAAATTTTTTTTTACACAATTGAGGTTTCTTGTATTTTAAACTGCAGAAGTTCTAAAAAGAATTACGATAAAAAATATTTAAACATATTTTTCTTTGCATTTTTTAACAAAACTTATTTAAAAAGCTAACACAAAGTACTGAAATGAGTCTTAGAGACTCATATAGCAGAGCAGAATCTAAGCACATACAAAGTCATCGGAATACGAGTTTTCTCATTATTTTTGTGTTGTGTTTTATTTAGAAACTGTTCTAACGAATACCGGTGAGCGTCCTTGGACGGATGAGAAGATCCGTAATGCAATTTACGAAAAAAATTACGAGGCGGGACTAGATGTTGATGACGACGCTGACAGCTAATGCTGAGATAGTGAGGATAATCATGTGGAATTCGATTCGGACATTGCGGAAGATGATGACAATTTGGAATTATTTACTGAAACTGAAGATCAGTCGTTTTTTTGGGAAGGATGGCATGGAATGGAAATCAAAACCTTTCATACAAACTTCATATATGAGATATTGTTTATTCCAATTTCATCATATACTATATTCCGGGAGAAAGTTTAACCATCGTCAAACAGTTGGTGCCATTCCGAGTAGGATTATATTTTCAGCAATATATTCCCTATAAGCCTGACAAATATTGCGCTGAGATTTGGTGGATATGTGGTACGACTAGTTATCCACTAAAGGGGATACCTTATCTTGGAAAATAAGGACAAAATCGAGGGCTGAATTTAGCGCAAAGTGTGGTTTAGTAGCTTAAAGAATCGTAATATTATGTTTTATAGCTGTTTTACGAGCCTCAAATTAGCTAAAAAAAACTGCTATCGAATGATTTTATGTGTGTTGGGACGATGCAGAAAAATACACGATACATTCCGTAAAGTTTTCAACTCCATCGCAAAAGATCAGTTGAAGCAAACGTTTTTGGGCTCAGAAAAAATATTACTCTTGTCTCACTTGACTCACTTCAGTACTTTGTGCTCGTAACTTCACCCAGTACTAATAGGGTTAAATAAATTAGGTATTAATAAATGGCCATAATGTTTTACCGTCATCGCGGATTTCGATCAATCCTGACAATTGTTGCAAAATTTCATTGACATTAAGAAAAAATCCAGCTGTCCAATTTTTTTTTAAGCAGAAAGGTCCGGCATACCTAATTCAAGGGCAGGCCCGTACCTACCCAGGGGCTAGGGGATGTCTTGATCTATAGTCGTTTGTGCTCGAAAGCCAGTAACAAAAAAAAAAAAAATTATTCAATAAAATTGTTTTTTGCATTTTCTTAAAAATGCTCCAATTATTTGTGAGAATTTCAGTGAGCAATTGTGACTAACAATTTTTGAATCAAAAAATATTAAAAAGAAAAATTTTTGGAACTTAACTTAAAATAATTAAACGAAAAACAATTTTTCGAAATTCGAGCCCCAGCGATTTGTTAGCATTGCAATTGGCTTGTATTCAAAAAATAAATATTTGAAAAAAAATTGTGTTTAGTAAAAAATAGAACATTTTGTTTCAAAGTTCAAGGTCCGCAGATTTGTTTTATTATAAAAGGAAATTGTTAATTTTCGACAAAATTTTCAGTCCTTAACAATTTTTGAACCAAATTTTATTTTCCATATTCGGGCTCCGAGGACTTGTTGCAATTCTAGTAAGCTTTAATTTAAGGAAAAAGATGGTAATTTTTGACAAGATATGCGCTTTCTAACCATTTTTGAACCAACTTAAACCAACCAACTTCGGAACTTAGATTAAAATAAAAAAATTATGACTTTTTTTTCAAAATACGGGCTCCGACGATTTATTGACATTTTAGTTAGTTTCATTTAAAAAAAACTGTTTATTTTTGGCAAGATTTGCGTTCTCGAGCAATTTTTGAACCGAAAAACGCAATTTGGGGCCACTGTCCCAATTTTAATTTTTTTTTCTTCCATTTTTTTCAACATATTTGATTGTTCATTCTTTGTACGAATTCCATCTATGTATTCTTTGGCAATTTTGAGGTCAATTTCACTTGGTTATTGGATTCCCAAATCGGCCAATGATCGCAGCTTTTCCAAATCCATTTCATCAGCTGTATCGATAGTTGTGAGAATTTCATTGTTTGTAACAAAACGATTGTTCATTTCAATTATTACGATATCGATTGTTTCGTAGAATGTTGATTTCAGCATGATGACCGATTCGCTTCGCTTGCCCAGTGTTTCTCCAACAACAGACTTCTTGAGCATTTTTGACTGGCGCCTATTCCGAATTGGACGACTTGAGGCGTGAGCTGATTCTGTGGGCTTTAATTTCTCCAACAGATCTGTCGTTTGAAAATAGTATTTATCGAAACTCTTTTGTGATCTCATTTTTTCAATCATCGTATAAATAGCTCAAATGAATGTCATAGAATCTTTGTTTCCAATCGTTCAGACTTACATCGTCAGTATTAAAAACCCCAAATGCGCATCATAAACCAAAATCGCATTTCCCCTAATTCTAAGACCGTTGGTTTTACTCTTCGCAAAATTAGAACTCATTCCAATAATCGACAAAACCGGGAGTGAAGTTCTTTCTTCTTATTTATTTGCCGACTGCTCAATATTTGGTTGAGAAAAAAAACAAACATTTCAAAGACGTTATATAAGTATGGTATAATTTGTTTGCACTCCCCACGCAAAGTCGGGTTGGTACGGGCCTGTTGAAGGGTGTGACAGGGGTAATAGTTTCTCCGTCATCACGGAAACTTTTTCTCTTTTTTTTAGTTAACGTGTTTTAATGTTAAATTCAAAAATTTCTTGGAAGTATGGCGCATACTATATTGATATCGCTGAAGTATCAGTCCTTATATAATTTAGATTTCGTTTCCGTAAAACGAAACCATCTACATTAGAGATGAAACGGATTTCCGGCAATTATCCGGTATCCGGCCTATACGGCGGCCTAAATACTATCCGGACGAATATCGCATAACTAGCGCCTATCCGGCCGAATACTGGACTTAAAAATAAAATATTTATTTTAATTGCTTTATTAAATTAGTATCCCTTAAGAAATACAGTCGGTAATCACAAGATAATTCTACAACTAAGAAAATGAATTATTACTCATACTGCACTAAGGGCAAATTATTGTGAATGAATGCTAATTTTTCTGCATTAAGAGGTAGCAAGCGGCTTCGCTTGTCTTTTTTAATAAGGACAGCTTCAGAAAATAGTCTTTTGTTGAACACACTACTGTAAGGTGCTGAAAAATAGATTTTGATAAACTTTGTTAAATTTGGATATTGTTTAGCATTAGCTGCCCACCAAGAATAAGGGTCACAATTGCGATCAATTCGCACTGACTTAAGATGAAAATCAAGCTCACATGCTATTGCGATTCTTTCTTCATGTTGAACCTGGCTAGTGTATTGTTTTCATTTGCTACCTCATTAAAGCAAGCACGCACGTGTCTGCACTGCGATCAATACAATAAGTCAATGAAAGGAACAATTGTTAACTTCGCTTATCAATCGAATTGGATCGAGTCCAACCGATCGTTCGCGCGCCGCCTACGCAAGCGTGCTTCGAGCGATGCACCAAACGCATGGCTGGGCAAAACGTACCGCGCGCGGGACTGCGGCAGAATGAGAATAACTTTTCATATACGTATATAAAGCAGAGAGCGTAAAATTGAATTCAGTTTGCTTTGAAAAGCGAACAAATCACAACTACACATGCATTGAAGAACATTTAAGAGAATTACACGTGTAGTGGTGCCCAGCTCTGACCAAACGGCAACGCTCCGCCGGATATTCAGCCTCCGAAGGTTAACCGAATATCCGGTATCCGGCTAAACTGCTATCCGTTTCATCTCTAATCTACATACATATAATTTTTATTTTCGAGGAATCGTATTATGGTCATTATTTTTGGAGCAATTATTATGATCGACCATGAATCGTCATAATTGATTTTATATTTTTGTTAAATTTTCATGAACTAAAAAAAATAATATTTTTTGTTGTCTACTTTAATAAACAAAGAAGAACAATACGAGTGTTATAATTGAATTTAGATAACACATCACAAAAATCTCTAGGAAATTGTATCTGTCAGTCATGTTAAAGATCTTAGAGATCAGACATTTCGAATAAAAATAAATTGTTGGCAATCGAACTTTAAAGTTTATTTTTTACTCAGGAGCAAAGATGCAACTAAAAGAAAGACAAATATAAATCATGTGCACAAGTTCAAGATGAATGGAACACAAACAAAAAGTACGCGTGCACAAAGTCCAACATCAATAAGGTGCACTAACAACAATTGATGTTTGATGGAAGTGCAACATTTTTTGTGGTTGTTCTCTATTGAGTAATTTACAAACTTAAAGATTTTTCAGCAAAAAACAGCAGCAACAGTGATTATTAGTTTAGAGTCAGATTTGGTTCCATTAGTTACGGAGTAAAAACCACTGCCATGTGTATATAATAAAATAGTTTTAATTTTACCAAAACAAAAAATAAAACGTCATATAAAAATAATATACTAACTTTCCCGGCAGAAATTGTTCTGCCCTTACCGGAAGGTGGCGCCATGTTGTATGAAATCAACTTTTATCCTACCCTTTTACATACATATGTACATTAGAGCGGTTCAAAATAAAAACGTTTTTCTTTTTTCACGATGTGTCAGCGGATTACAGTAGTCTTATATGTCTGGACAAAGCCCATTAATAGGATTAAGGTTAATATTGAAAACTGGATTAGTGCCCTCTGTTTTAAGTAGACAACCCAATTTTCAAAATATTGATTTAAAAAATGGTACAAGTTAATACGTTATAAAATTTTCCAACAAAGTGAGTATGGTTTTCGGGAAACTATCGATTGGGGAATTCAAATCCGTGATTTGTGTTTCTTCTTCTTTTTTTTCTTTTAAAAAAATTGACAATTGACCGGGCAAAAGTTTAAAAGTACCGATTTTCCACTTTCTAACTGAACACCTCAAATATTATGTTGCCGCCGATCCCATGGTACATAATTTTTAATGTACTGTTAATTGCTTAAGAGAATGCCGAAACCGTATATCATTATCTTATTTCAAAACAAAGATATCTGAATTTTTCTAAATTAACAGACCTGATTTTTTTCGAATCGGAGTCGACAAACTTGCATATTAAGGTGATTCAATTTTTTTTTTTTTTTCAAACAGAAATTATCAATCGGGAAATTCGAATCCGAGATTAATTTTTCTCCTGCTTCTTTTTTCTTACAAAAAAGTGTTCCATCATTTTTAATGAACTATTGTTTGCTAAAAAGAATACCGTAGACCGCATATCATTTTCTTATTTCGAACCCGAGATATCTGCATTTCTTAAATTTACAAAACTAGCATAATTTGAACTATTCTATAAATTGTTCCACCATTTTCAAAATTTCAAATTATGCCAGTTCTATGCCACTTATTACAAAAGCCACGGGGTGTAAATTTTATGTGATTGACCGGTCTTCGTGAAAATAATATTTGAAAAATATTTTTTTGAGAGGGTCACCCTAAATAAAAGTTTTATAGCTGTTTTCTGTGTGAGAGGTGACACCTGTAGACGCCTGGCGGGGATAACTGATCGATTCAATTATCAATCGATCCGTTATCGATCATAAAAAAACGGCGGGTTGCACTCCGGGAGTGCCGACAGAAGTGAAAACAAATCGTTTTATGGCAAGTTAGTGTATTAGTTGGTATGTCTGTGTTTTCTTTTTATATGGCATTGCAATGGAAGACAAAAACGGAATATGTATTCAAATTCTACTCTCGCTCTCATTCTCAATTTGTCAACGCAACAACGCGGAATTTGAAAGAAACAAACATGTAAGCATAACAATCGTTGAATGAGAATGGAATGTGTTAGTTAGTGTGTCTGCTTTGCTTTTTGTCTTCCACTTGGAATATTTATTTAAAAGAAACAATAGAACATTCAAATTTTACTATCGCATTCATGACGGGGAATCCCGATGACGGTCGGTGTCGCGAGCTTATACTTTTTTCCTTAACCCTAGAAAGATAATCATACTGTGACATACGTAAAAGATAATCATACGTAAAATTGACGCATAACTATTTATTTGGTATATATACTTAAAACTTTGAGCAAAGCTATCGACATTATTTTCCCACACAAAGGTGAAATAATAAATAAAACAATTTAAAGATTTAAATTTATTAATTAACGACAGAGATGTCTTTAATGCACAGCGACATGTTCGCACTACATAGGGAGAGTGAGCAATATTTTGAATATCAATGCGTAAATTTGACGCAGATTATCTTTCTAGGGTTAAAAAGGAAAACTGAAACTTAAAAAGCTGCTTCTTCCTACAGACACTATGACACCACATTTATCAAAATCGGCTTATTCGTTGCCGAGTTATGGCTGTTAGAATATTCAAACTGCTTAAAACGCCATCTAGTGACAGTTTATCAACACAAAAAACTTCAAAAAAATCTGCTTGCTCTTAAAAAAACTATTACACCTCATTTGTCTAAATCGGTTTACTAATAGCCGAGATATAACGTTTTAAAGTTTTTCAAAAAGCCAAATTTGCTTGCTGCTGGTTCATGGTGGCCTGGTATTTCAGATATTTCTCTGCTTTGGGCTGCGCAAGCAGAGAAAAATTTGCTGACTGAGCAACAGCTAACCGGAAGTCAACATATGTATGCTACAAATTTAAAAATTTTTTCCAAAACATTGCATACTTTCATGGCCAATTTTTTCAAAAAACGTTTCCTACTTTTAGGCGCTATTAATAATTTACCACTAAACGTATGCAACACTTTTCGACAAATTTCAAAAATATTTCCTAAAAGTAGGAAACATTATCTGATATTTTTAAAGTCGTTGCCTACTTTGAGGCGCTATTTTGAAATTTGTCAGAAAGTGTTGCATACTTTTAGGGGCAAATTATTAATAGCGCCTAAAAGTAGGCAACGTTTTTTAAATATTTTGAAATCGAGTTCGTTTTCGAAGTCTTCGAAATTCTAAAATCGAGTTCGTTTCCCAAGTCTTCAAAATTCCAAAAACAAGTTCGTTTCCCAAGTCTTCCAAATTTGAAATCGAGTTCGTTTCCCAAGTCTTCAAATTTCTGAAATCGAGTTCGTTTCCCAAGTCTTCAAAGTTCTAAAATCGAGCTAGTTTCCCAAGCCTTCAAAATTCCAAAATCGAGTTCGTTTCCCAAGTCTTCAAAATTTAAAAATCGAGTTCGTTTCCCAAGTCTTCAAAGAACATTTTAATTTTACTATCACATTCATGACGGGGAATTCCGATGACGGTCGGTGTCGCGAGTTTATACTTTTTTCCTCAGCCGCACAACGTGCCATTAGAAGTTTTCACTTCAAAAATTTCTGGAGAGGGCCATCCTTGTCACCTAGGGGTATAAAAAACCTATCCTCAGATCTACCAAATATACACAAAATATTTCGTAAAAATCGGTCAAGCCGTTTCAGAGAAGTTCGATAACAAACATTGTGACACGAGATTTTTGTATTTATACATACATACATATGTAGATAGATATTTTTCTACTGAGTAGTAAAAATAAATACAAAGTATATTTGCCCGTACTTCGAAGAATGCAGTAAAACGGCCCAAAAAGAATTACTGAACTTCCAAAAAAAATACGATTTCACTTTAGTTATGCACCTATATTACATTACATGAATTTATATCCAAATTGGGCTTAACGTTCAATGTCACATCTTTTGCTGCTACCAACAGCTACCGGCTGATATCTTAATGATATACCAAATTGTTGGTTGCTCAGCCATGAATTGCATCAAATGAAGTGTAAAATTACGATTTCATGCAATTTGCAATTAACTTAATGAAAAGATAAAATTTTCCAATTTAAAATTAAATCATGAAGCTGCACTCGTGCACTGGTTCATACGTCCGTCCGTTTTATCGTTCGTTCGTTCTTTCAATTTTCTCCTACGTTCTTAGTACCTACGTAAGATATTCACTTTTTAAAGTAACAACCGCAGTTCCAATTACATGGCAATGAAGGGGTGTTGCTTAATGTTGCACTTTGGGAAATTAAAATGCTAGGGAAAAAATCGTGCATATTTACAAAAAAAAAAACAACAAAAAATTAAAATTCTTTAGGTGTACAAAAAATTAATGCATCTAAAATATAGTATGAGTGCAATAACATAAATCGGTAAAATCTAAAAAGGCTTCGGAGAGAACTGAAAGTTATAAGATCCACAAATGGAAAAATACATTGGAGATCACATTAGTTAACAACTTTTTATGGTCTTAAATACATACGAGTTAAGTTGGCGTTGATAAAACAATTTAAATCATATCGGGAAACCTTAGTGTAATGTGCAGTGAAGCATGATGTTCTAATTATGGGTGACACATAAATAGGTTTCAAATAGAAGGAGCGAGTTGACTAAATTAGGCGTGGTACCTCCCATTAAAGCAAAAATTAAAAACCGTTTTTATTTTAACCCTGCCGATAGGTTATGACTATTTTGGTCCAATTTTCGCATATTTTCTTCATAACTTTTGAACGGTGCAACATAATGACTTAAATCGTCAGCTCATGTGGTATTTTTATGAAACAAGTTTACTATCTAAAAATCAAGTGCCTAGCATTAAACGAGAGGGAGAAAAATAAAAATTTACAAATCTTATGTTAAGGGACCATTTTGGTCCTCTGTATATTTTTGATTGATTATAGGCAAAATACAAGGTATTTCTGTAGAAACTATGTAAAATAATACGATTTTACCTGTTTTGTTGAAAATGAAATGTTCAAAAGATGAATAAATTATTGTTCAGTTTGGCTTGTAAATAATTTGCTGCAGATAGCAAACGTATTGTCGGTTTTGGATTTGCAACAACTACAAGAACCACATTTTCTAGCAGGTGAGTTTATGGTAGTACTGCTTGATGAAGCTATGGAGACTGAGCACGATGCTCTTATCTAAGCGAAAAGCTTTACTGAAAACTGCTATTTAGGCCGCTGTCGGATCGTATACAAATTGTGGTACTCTACAAATTGAATATCCTGGGGCCCACAAACATCGATTTCAGAGCAAAAAAAAAAACAGTCAGCCATCGATTGGCTTTCATTTGGTACTAGAATGGCCAATCATTTGATTGGCGTAAGAAATTATAGACTTACACAAAATGATAAATAATGTCAATAAGTTACAAACCTCTTTTTGAGTTGTAATAAGATACTTTTTTTTCGCTTTATTGACATCGAATTCTACTGTGTTGTGCATCGCACTTATCAACAGTACCTACATACTTAGATCATTAAAAATTTCCCTGAAGAAGTTGGAAAATAACCAACGAAAGCTCGGGAAAATAAATGTACATAGTTGTTTTTTACTTAAGTTAAATTGAAATTTGGACCAAAAGAGCCGTTTTTCTTTCTACAGTACCTACTTACATTTATTTTTGAGGCCGATGTTAGAAACCAAATCTCCAATTTCTTTGGAAACAAATTATGACCTACTTATGTAAATGAACTTTTTTAAAAATAATCGAACTGTTCCCACATACAAATGTCAGTTTCATTTCCAAGAGTTATTTTTTGTCAAATCAAAAGATGAAAGTAAAGTATCGGCATTAATAAGTTACCTTTTCAAACCTTCTGTCAAGTTTAATCGAAACCACTTTCCTTGATATTCTCAAGCTATTCATGTTGACAGGGACAACCAAAATTATGAGCCACAGTTGGCAGATTTTGAGAGCATAAATTGCCTAAACAAACATTGAAAGCTACCAGCTATTCATCAATAGTCACATTCTCATGGCGCTGCTTATTGTTCACTGTGCGACAAATGGTAGAAGTCAGTGATCGGCGGGGGTTCTGACTACCGGGAAAAGATATATCGGTCAAAAAAAACTTATACGTGTCCCGTTTCGTATAAATTTGAAGTTAGTAAGTATCATTATGACCTGATTTGCACTGAGATTATTAAATTCAAAATGAGCTCTCATAATAGGTGCGTAATATGTGCTGTAAATTGACGAAACAAACAAATTGCAATAACGTTATCATCAATATGACCTGATAGAAAGTCATATAAAAATATTAAAGAAGCTATCATCCTTACTTGAGACTTAAGGTTAATCAAGAGCGGTGCTTCCCAGAGAACGAGCAGGCGCTCAAAGAGCGTAAAAATGAGAACAATCAGGCTCTTTAAGAGCGAAAAAAAGCATGCATGTATACAGAATTGATAAACAAATCATCAACACATGCTTATCGTGAGATCGTTTGCTTGCAGTAGTGGGCACCACTGATCAAGAGAGTCAAAAAGTTCTTCTATGGCAATATCTTATGGCTTACGTGTGCAAAGTATTTGATACATCGTTGGAAATATATGTACATTAGGGTGATTCAAATTTTTTTTTTTTAGTTTTTTTTAAGGTGCTGTTGCTTAAAAAGTAAGTTTATGATATGAAGAAAAATTTCACGAAATTTCAGCTCTGTAACTCAATTTTATAAGGTGGCGCCGGAGCCTGTTAATTTTACATGTAAATTGTATGGAAAAATTATTTTTTACAAAAAAGGTATCTAAATGAATAGGTGATTAGTGTTGTTGAGCTGAAAAGGGTCGTTTTTCGACATAATTTTTTACGCTGAATCCGAATCTGGCCTCAGAACTGACCCATCATGTCGGAATCCTGAAATATTTGAGGTTAATGACCTGAAACATGATGTTTTTTGTCTACTTTCGAGGTCATGTATAGGATTCAAAGAAAGTTGATCAGCTTAATTTTAACAAAAGCATCATTTAGTACCATCCTTGCCCTTTAAAATGAGCTTTCAAGTGGTGATCTGTGATGCTTCCTTGCAAAGTTGCAGCCATTTCAAGGTGACATGAATTTGAAACCCGTTGGTTAATATTGTTGGGTTGCAACCCTTTGTAGGGGATCCAATTCATGTCACTTTAAAATGGCTATAACTTTGCAAGGAAACATCACAGATCACCACTTGAAAGCTCATTTTAAAGGGCTAGGATGGTACGAAATGATGCTTTTGTTAAAAATAAGCTGATCAACTTTCTTTGAATCCTATACATGACCTCGAAAGTAGACAAAAAACATCATGTTTCAGGTAATTAACCTCAAATATTTCAGAATTCCGACATGATGGGTCAATTCTGAGGCCAGATTCGGATTCAGCGTAAAAAATTACGTCGAAAAACGACCCTTTTCAGCTCAACAACACTAATCACCTATTCATTTAGATACCTTTTTTGTAAAAAATAATTTTTCCATACAATTTACATGTAAAACTAACAGGCTCCGGCGCCACCTTATAAAATTGAGTTACAGAGCTGAAATTTCGTGAACTTTTTCTTCATATCATAAACTTACTTTTTAAGCAACAGCACCTTAAAAAAAACCCAAAAAAAAAAATTTGAATCACCCTAATGTACATACATATATACATGGGCATTTCCACAAAATGGTCCACCAGAACTGAAAATTAAAAGGTCTATAAATAAATGATTTTTTTAAATATTATAACAAAAGAATGTGGAAATTTGTATAATATAATGTATTTACAGCTTATCTCAATTGTTATTATGAGAAAATTGATCTGAAAACTGAAAATATGTTTTTCTTGCTTTTTTCTACTTTTAAATGCATTTTCTCTTCAGTGTTTTTTGTTACTATATATATGTTATGGTTGCACTCATCTTATGAAATCTTTCCATCAATAACAAATAAATACCAAAAAACTTAAAAGAGACCAAACAAAGCTCGATTAACGTTAAATTTTTATTTTGATTTTATTGCTATTATAATGTCGCGTTCTTGTATCTGAATTTTCATTTGTTATCAGTACTTTGCGATCGTTCTAAGCAAGTGTCTGCCAATTTTAATTCAAATCAAACCTAGTGGCATGAACTTAAAAAAAAAATTACTGCGAAAGATAATCATTCTAAACATTTTATTTTGATTTTCAAAGTTTGTCGGCTATCGTTAGTATAAATTTTTTCAAATACAAATTATTTTATTATTTTAACATGCATATATGTACATATACCCAATTCTGTTTTTACACAATGTTCTTTTATACGGGTTTGGTTTAACACGGTCTAGAAATAAAAAAGGTATTCTTACACGATTTTCTTCGATTTAGCAGGATTAAAAAAGTTATTTGATTGAAAGTTTAAAGAAAAATATTTTTACTAATCGTAATCTTTTAGAAATTTAGTTAGGGAATTGGGTTAGAAGGTTAATAAGGTTAAAGGATATGGAACTAATACCCTTTTTTCTACGTATGTACATACTTCTTGTCTTTTTTACACGGTTTTTTCATAGACGGTTTTGTCTGGAACGTATCTACCGTGTAAAAACAGAATTGGGTGTATATATATTTATGTAGATGAGTAAAACATGTGCCGAAATAAGAAGGAAAGCTTCAATACGGTACATCGAAAAACTTAAAAGTGGTCCGGCAAAGTTTTAAGAATATCGCGACAAAGCAGCTGAGAGGATGAAAAGTCGCCGCGCAGAGCTATTTAAAATGGCAAATATTCCAGGCATCAGAAAACTCCATTGGATCTCCTATGACGAACACTTGAAATTGAAAGCAGTTAAAACGGCATATTATTTGAAAAAGAGCATTTCATAATTTTCTCACTTACATAATTCTTATATGTCCTTATTTTTATTATTAATATTACACATATGTACATACATATGTAAAACTCTCAAATAATATAAATAAATAACATTTTTGAAGGTATATGTAATCTTGAGTTGAAATTACTGCACTAATTCTTAATACAAACGTTACGGAAAAATATGTCGCGTGATAAATATCGCGTGCTAAATTATACTTACGCTTAAAGAAAAAAAAACGAATGCAAATATTTCAACATGACAATTATCAATATGAAGTCGCATTATTCCATTTCAGTTTAAAATTAATCTCTTTGAAATATGATGTCACGTTTCGCAGATTTCTGCATTTTTCTAGATGCAGTCGAAAACGATTTCCATTTTTTGTCGCGTGCTAGATTCCATGTTTATTGTTTATATATGGGAAACCTCAAATCGACAGGACCTATCTTTTGCACAAAAGATAGTGCTACTAAAATGCTATCTTAAAATAAAAAAAAATTAAGTTTTTTTGAATTTTCTGTACTTTTTTGCACTTCAAAGGCGTACGAATGTCGCGTGCTCGACCATGGAAATGCCCATATGTAAAATGGACTATTTGAATAAAAAATTTTAATTAAAAACGAAGCTATGAATTTTTGAAATTACGCAAAACACAGGTCAAAGAAATCAAATTAAATGGTTTTCTATCTCTCCCAAAGGTAAAAAAAAGAGAAAGTTCAAAAACAGAAAACTTTATGAAAATCAGAAATTTTGACAGTCAGGCCAACTTTCATCATGACATGAAATGAAGTAGAGTTCGTAAATACTTCTCATTGAGGAGTAAAATTTCACTCCTCATCCTCAATACAATTCAATTTTGAATTTATCAATTATGAGGAAAAAATAAGGAGCGCTCATTCTTTTAATATCTTGAGTGAATAAATTATTATTTATTTCTCTTTCATATTTATCACTCACTGAATATTATTTTCAATAAGACTCAATGAGTGAACATTTATTTTTTTTTTACTCGCCCATACTTTTCATTCATAAATTTATTGAATTTTTTTCTACTTGAACTTTTGAGTAAAAACATTAAATTTTTTTTCAATTTATTGAAACGAAAGTAAAGCGATTTTCTTAAATTATAATAATGGGCAAAAACGATTCTTTCCAGTCTCCCGACCCTTTCTTAGTGATGTCCAAAAATATTTTTGAGCTATCTGTCGTTTAAAAAAACAAATTTTTTTTCCCGAAAATGGGTCAAAAACGGGTAGCATGGCCCGGGGACACATTTTCGGGTCAAAAACGTTTGTTTCCAGGGTCCCGAGCCTTCTTTAGTGATGTTCAAAAATATTTTTGAGATATCTTTCGTTTAAAAAAACAAAATTTTTTCCCTGAAAATGGGTCAAAAACGGGTAGCATGGCCCGGGAACACAAATAGAAACGCTGATCGTGCGCATACATTTCTGCATGATAGAGATCATTTTCTTTACGCGCACATTTTTGAGCGACAGAAAATTTGTTCATGCACAATCGCTTATCGCGCTTTCTCACATAGTTCATATTCATTTATGATCGGTGAAAAAACTGTTGGCTTGAATTCATTATTTTAGCAATGCTACTCGTTGTTGAATAAAACGGACACTCACATACGAGTGCGGTGCAATAAAGAGCGATTTTCAATCTTGCAAACAAATTTAAGAAAATTCATACATGAATAAAATGCGGCATTTTGAGTGCATATAAATGAATAGTTCCGAACTCTGTCATACATACGTGTATTAAAAGTTAATTCCCATCACTACAAACATTTTGCTTGAAATAGAAAAATCGACAAATGAATTTATCATTTGAATACTCCTCACTTTTCACATCATTTCAAAATGAGTTTATCATTTGATAAACTCGAAAGTGATGAAAATGAAACGATACGCATCAATACAATGTTCGCTCGTTTATTATTTATCAGTGAGAAAAAAAACGAGTGATGAAAACAAACGAGGAGTTATAATAGAGTGAATGCTGATTTGCTTGCGCTCTTGAGTTTTAAAAATGAAAAGATAAGTATAGAAAGATAAATAAAAATGAGCAATTGCGTATTTTGAGTGCTCTACGCACTCTGAAATGAAGGCAATATTAAGATTAGAGCAAAATTCAATGAAAGTATTATTTTCATAGAAAAACATAGAGAAGCAGAATTTATCATCGTTGTGGTCCATTAAGTGAAAACATTCCAGCTGTTCGCACAAGCCCAAGTAGAAATTTCGGCCAGCGTTCCGTCACTGTGACCACACAATCGGTTTGTTTCGGTTAAGTATTTGTGTAGATAACTACTCAAACCCCGCTATGTTACGTAAATGTTACGTAACCGTTACCAAGTGGGGATATGGAAGATATAAGGATATGTGTAGTTATTGTTACTGAATTCGTGACTGATTTGTGACCACAATTTGTAGTTACAGCGACCCACACGCAGACGTTTTTGTGTAGAAAATATTTTAATTTTAAGTTACTTTTATCATTGTAGTATACATATATAAATGAATACAATGGTAAGAAGCATTAATATGTATGCGTATTATTATGACTTATAATATTTACTTTTTATATGAACTAAATTCTGCATATTATGCGTAGAAATTCAAACGAAGCTCATTTTTATGGTAAATATTAATATTCTGTTGAACGAAAAACTTATGCGCTTAGTAAATATCGAATATTTAGTAATATATTAAAAATATAAAAAAAAAATTTTAGTAATCAAATGGTTTTTAAAATGCTGGAATGATCTTTAAACTTTTACTAGGTGTTTTAAATGTATGATTATTGCCTTATTGAGATAATTTGAGCCTTAAATTTGCATAACTTTTTTAGAAATTATTTACAATTATAAATCAAAATGGATGTCGTATGAAAAATGGCGTCAGGCTTATTTGTGACCGCATCATATGTTGTGACCGATTGTGTCCACACTGTTACCATTCAGTACAAAACTTATGTTATGTTACCTACACAGTGTGGTTAACATGACTTAATCTACACAATTGTGCTCATACCTACACAATAACTACACTCTGTAGTTCGTGTGTACCTTTAAGCGCGAAGCTGTTTAATCTTAAAAATTTCAACGTAACTCATTATTAATTAGAGTTATTCAAAAAAAAAAAATTATGCTTTTTTATGTGTAAGCGGATAGCATTACACATCTTGACAACGCTCCTCAAGAGATTTCCATCAATATTGAATACTAAATTATCGCCGCCTGTTTGAATTTGTCAATTCAACCCCTATCTTGCTCGAAAATTCGATAACCCTTATAACTTGAGCAACTTTTAAAATCAATCTATTTCTTCAAAAGCAGACAACTTCAAACAGGCGGCTCAAATCCAGTATTCAATATGATTAGAATCCTATGAGGAGCATTTTCAAGATATGTAACGCTATAAATATCCGCTGACACATCGAAAAAAAAAACATTTTTTTGAACCACTCTACTTTCAAAATGTTATGTACACAGATGTGACCGAAATGTGTCTCTAACTAAATTTGTGTACGAAATGGTCACATTTTGAGTCACTTTTACTGATTTGTGCCTAAAATATCGTGGCTACTAGCAGGTAACTTTTACGAGGAACTGTGTAGTTATTTTTACTAAAATTGGACCCAAATAGGATCAATTTGGTACACAAAAATTACTAAAATGTTACCATAAATTCAAACTGACCTTATCAGCATTTTTTCAGTTAATAATCGGTTAATGTGACTCAATACAGGAAAAGTTACTTTATTTACACAAAATTTAGTCACAATAACCACGCTGTGACTCGCACGCGAATTTTGTGACCTTAAAAGTCACAAATTTCTACTTGGGAGTGCTACTGAAGAGCCAAGTACATAAATTCATCGTCGTTCACAGCAACTAAACCTCAAAGCAACAACTTTGTTCAATATTTTACAAAAAGCTTATCAAGTAAAGGCTTACAATTGCGTACAATATAAATGGCTTTAACAGGACGGTGAAACATTATACACTGTAACGGAATCAAACGATCTTTTGAAAGATAAACGATCGAAAGTTTAGTAATCGAAAAATTTCTCAAAGAACAAACGTGAATTGGCCACCAAGATCATGCGATTCAACACCATTGGATTTGTTCTTATGGGATTTCTTGATGAGCAAAGCTTTTACTGATAATCCTCCAACTGATCAACACCTCAAAGACAACATCATCGAGCAAATATCACTTATTGAACCATCATTATGCGAAAAAGTTATTCAAAATTTTGGTAAAAGATTGACATTCTGTCAAGCTAGCAGAGGAGGTCACTTGAACGATATACTTTTCCTTTAGAAAGCGGAACCAATGTGCAAATTACTCAAATTGGAGCACCCTTCCTTTATAGGAAGGAGCAGTTTTCGAGTTAAGCCAATCTACAACAAAATATTAAACATAATTATTGTTATGGGAAACTTACTGTATTTTTCAGCTATGAAATCAGATTCGAATTTTGAATTTCATTTATCCTAGGAAACTGGAGGAAAACATTTTAAGTTTAAATTTCAACAATTTTGGCCTTTTCTATGTTTTTATTTCATAATATATGTAGCTTGTAAGTTAATTATTAATTATTTTAATTCTTTAGTTAGCTATCTTTTTAATAAATTCGTTCCACTTAAAACTATTAGAATTGCACCAAAAAACCAACCTTGGTTTACTAATGAAGTAAAAACTGCCATCAAACTCAGAAACAAGTTTTACGGTCGTTGGAAGCGTGATCCGAACAGCTATAATTGGAATACTTTCCGCATAGCAGAAAATCAAACCAATTTGAGTACACGTAATGCGAAAAAGAGTTACTTTTGCTCTAAACTTGATCCTAGTTTGTTCTCTAAAACTTTATGGAGTAACTTAAAACTCTTGGCATCAGCAATAAGAGTACATCCAGTTGTAATGTAGATGCTGATATTATGAAGGACTTTTTTCTTCAGTACAATGTTGAACAAGCCCACCCTGATTTCAAAATTGACCAAAATCGAATATATCGGCCTATTAATGAATTTTCTTTTAATGTGGTGAACGAAGCTGATATAATCAAAAGTTTTACTTCCCTGAAGTCTAATGCTGTTGGCTTTGATGGTGTAAACTTAAGATTTTTAAAGTTACTTCTACCATATATAATTTCTTCTATAAGTCATACTTTAAACTTTTCTATCACTACATCAGTATTTCCTGATGACTGGAAAATAGCCAAAATTATACCTGTTCCTAAAATATTTGGGGCCAAGTCTCTGAGTGATTTTCGACCTATAAGTATTTTGCCCATCTTGTCCAAAGTTTACGAAAAACTGTTAACATTACAAATTGTTGATCATCTTAACGTTAATAAACTCTTGTCTGTTTTTCAATCGGGCTTTAGAGCCGGGCACAGTTGTACAACTGCTCTCCTCAAAATAATGTAGGACACTAGACCATCGTTCGTTACCAATTCGTGATGTGTAGTAATAAACAATCTTTTCTAAAAAAACTTTACTCTGGAGTGCCACTAGGATCCATCTTAGGTCCCATCCTATTCAGTATTTTTATTAATGACATTACCGCTTGCTGCAAAAATGTTTCCATCCATCTATATGCTGATGATGTTCAGATTTATTTTTCCAGACCTATTGGCCTTATTGAAGATCTGATTGTACGAACTAATGAAGATCTTGATGCAATCTCTTCTTGGTCAAATCAAAATAATTTGAACCTTAACGCCAGTAAGTCTAAGTCAATTGTTATTGCGCATAATCGGGTTGAAAATGAAGATTTACCATCACTTTATATGGGAGGAAATCTTATATCGTACGAAAATACCGTAACGAGCTTAGGCTTCAAATTGAATTTCAACCTTAGCTGCACTACCCACGTTAACTCTACAATTAGTAATATTTATTTCATCCTCAGAAAGCTGTGGTCGACTACTTCTTTTGTGCTCCAAATTGTTAAACTAAGATTAGTAAATGCATTAATTGTGCCTATTATCTCATTTAGTGAACTGGTCTATTGTCATTTGGATTATTCATCGTTTCAAAAGTTTTCAATACCTCGGCAAGATATGTATTTGACAAAGGTAGATTTGACCATATTTCACAATATTCCGTAAAAATTTTAAACCGTACACTCTCCAATTTCCTAAAAATGCGTAACTTAATATTCCTTCATAAATTAATTCACACTAAAACACCTAATTATCTGTTTTGAAAATTACAGTTTTCGCAATCTTTAAGAAGCTTTAATCTTATTTTGCCTCGCTTCAAGTATACAGTTTCATCCAGAATGTTTTTCGTTAGTGTTGCCAAACTCTGGAATTCCCTGCCACTATCTATAAAATCCTTAAGCAATCCTAGATGTTTTAAAATTGCAGTTCTAGATTTTTTTAATACTCTTTAACTCCTTTCCTCAGTAACTTTCTTTCTTTAACTTTTTTTATACATATAATTTTGATTTGTGTTCATTATTGTACTTAAAAGACTAAGTCTTGTGTACATGTACCGTATAAATAAATAAATAAATAAATAAATAAATAAATAAAAAAGTAAAATATATCATACATGTAATTCTCTGAAGAATAGTCTAAGTCACTTGAAGGTAAGTTATAACACATCGGATTTAACAATTCGCTTAACGTGACAATGAAATAAGAGCAAAAAAGAAATATAAAAGCTAAGGAATCTCTAACCAAAACTTTAAGTAGCAGATGAACGCAATTGTGATCACGTTGCTCCCAAAGAAACTCTAAACAAACTACAAGAAAACGTATTAGAATATATTGTTGTAAATGTATATTTAGGTGCCAGGGAACACCCAGTAGAAAATTATATTAAGTTAAGTCTTGAGCGCCAATTATAAAAAGTAAAGCGAAACAAAACGAGTTTTTAATGAGATATTTTATCAACTGATTTTAAGAAAAATTTGTTTTACTTTACTTATGACGCTTTGGGTGCAAAGATATTATGTTTGTTACTCGGAACACGGCCACCGAGGGAGTGGCTTAGAGGATATATTGATTTAAGAATCTCAAAATAGAATGAATCACTGGAATTAGTTCAATATTCTGAGGTTTTTTCTTTTTAATGAATAATTACATTGCGATAATTTTTTCAAGTGTAAGTAATCTCAAAACTAAAGATGTTGTTATGTGATTTGTGAGTTCAAATTTAGATTATTTTTTTAAATTGATAGAGTTTTAAGATAAAATTAAACACATTAAAGTTTGAATTTATTTAAGTTTTAAAGATTATTTTATGCACTTGCTGTTTAAAAACGAATTTTCATTGTTCCACAATGACTTACCGTCATTAATCGTATTCGACTAATCCAATTTTTTGTAATTTTTTCATAATGGTTGTTGGTTAATCACCAACATCCAGTAACTTCATATGTTGGGGATATATCCAATAATCAAGACTTTCGCTTAAAGTACAGTAAGTACAGTTCTTCTTCTTGTTATTGCTGTCATCATCAAGTAAACTAAAAACTAAAAAAAAATTATCAATAATTTAATATAGTTAGTCTTGCTCGACATTAGCCGACTATTTGTTTTAAGTAAGCAAAGGCTGAAAGCATTTTTTAATCTTATACAAATATTTCATAATCCTGACGTAAAGGGCCAATTCTGATGCCGGATACGGATTCAGCGAGTAAAATTCCATTGGTAAAGACCCCCATCTGCCTAACAACATTCATGACCCCTATATTCGCAGACCTGTCTTACACATAGGTTTTGAAAGCTAAAAATTCTTCATAATAATGAAGAAGTTAGTCATTTTAGACATGATCAGTAATAACGTCACTACATTTGTCATTAAAGTTACCTTATTTTGTGACAAATATATGTATATTTAGTGTATTTTACTAAAATAAAAAGTATCAAAGTGAAAATGTAATCTTCTGTTTTTTCCTTAATCCCGAAAATATGTTCTAAACTATAAATACATATAAAATGTAATGAGGGCATTCCTCTAAGCGCGAAGAAGCTTCGAAAACTGTGTAAACTGAGAATATTTTTGAGTTTCCAAAGAAATTTTCATAAAGAAAAGTTTACGCAACCTTCGAAAACTTTTGAGGCAAATTTGATGCGAACCAGCCGATAAAAGTTCGAAAATGAATCAGTGTTGCTGTTTGTCGCAATAATTCACTACAAATTTGAATTTTCTTTAAAAATTCGCACATAAATTTAACAACGATTTATAAATACATATATTAAAAGTGCGATTCTCAGAATTTTTCTTTGTTTTCCTATTTGTGTTTTGTTATTTATTAAATTAATTCTAACTATTTTGACACATTTTTTTTTTTGATGTGACACATTTGTTTTTCATAATGAAACTGTCGAATTCCCATATCTCATTCGTTTGCACGTTTGCATACATTTGGGTGTTCCCTGAAAAAACCTCGAAAACTTTAGAGACTTACATGCTTTTCGAGTTTTCGCGCTTAGAGGAATACCCTTAATGCATTGTAAAAGTCTTTCTTAGTACGTCAGCTTTTGTTCATCTATCGTTGTCTAGGTTTTGCTTACATGTATTCTAGGGAATATAATTTAAGCTATGTTTTCTGCCACTTTAAGAATCATAAGTCACTTTTGAAACAGTTTTGAATTTCTGCAAAGATTCTGATTTTATTGAAGTTTCCCGATCGCAAACCAAACAATATTAGCAACTTTAAACATAGTAATTCCTTGTTATTATTTTATAAAATGTTTCTTTTTCATCAAGGTATTTTAAATTGATAGATTAGTTTCAGAATTTGCAAATGAGTTGTTGAATTACCTACAGCGTACATACTCTATGAACAGATATTGAAAACTTCAACATCGTGATATTAATCTTCTTGGTAATGCAAAAAGAAAAACAAGCCACTTTTAGAACCATTTTAGTATTTTGGGCGCTAGATCAAAGGATTGATTTTGTCCACTGTGCCCTAAGAAAGTTTAATTTGTTGATTTTTTTCGGAAGGTTAATCTTTAGCCTTGAAATATGTCTCAATTAAAACTGAAGAGGAGCATAAATAAAGCACATCGATTTTTGACCCAGAAGATTTCTTTACTTCAAGATTTATCCAATTTATCATGCTTTTAACTTAAATTAAATTTCGAAAAGCATCAGAAATAATCGAATAAGTTTTAAAGTATTGGAAATTATAAAAGAGGTTTAGTTAAACATTGAAAAAGTCAAAAAGTATCGATATGATAATATCGAAAACTATGAAAAAAGTTCATGTAAGTAGCAAATACTATCAAAAGTACTAAGTAAATCGAAAAGCATCGAATAGTAAAGGACAGTGTCGAAAGAGCTTCCAACACACTCCTACACACTACGTTTTGAAAAGTTGTTACATTTTGTATGAAATAAGGATGCTTTATAGAGCAATAGGCATAAAAAACATTCAGAGATATTAAATAAAATGCATTTATTATGAAACAATTCCTATATTTTATAAAAATAAATTACTGGCAATGAACTTTTTTTTAAAAATCTTAAGACTTCGAGGTTAATTATAAAATCATTTCCAGCTAGGTATAACTACACCAACATCAAAATTTAGCACAATTCAAACAATTTCAACGTAAGCATTCTGTAGATTTCGTAAATATTTGATAACGCATACAAGTTCGATTTTGCACTTTTCGATGTAAATATTAGGGAGTTTAGCATTGATAAAACCCCGGAATATTTATTTCAGGATCCTGGAATTCAGTTTTTATTCAGGAAATAGAATTATTTTGCAACGGTTTGCAATCATGAACTTAAACAATAGCTAGAGAGAGCTAGTTATGTCAGATTCTTACTTTTCATTAAGAAGTCAAGGTCAGCATATACTACAGATCAAACAGTTGGACAAATAGTGTACGTCAATTAAATAGTTTGGTTGGATTCAAACTAGATGCCAATTAAATATTTAGTATTGTATTAAGTAATTGGTAAGTTATTGAATTTCAATTAAATAGTTGGTACCAATTGGAAAAATTAAGAGTAATTTCATTATTTAATTATGGATATTACTATCAACCATTTAATTTTTCATTAAAAATTTAATTGAAAAAAAAAAAAAATATTTTCTGGAACCTCACTTCCGTTAGTAACTTCCACTAAGCATTTTCTGAAAGCATCTTCTCTAAAACTCTGAGTTTTAATGGGAATTATCTTCACTAAATGTTTTTAGTCAAGTGGTAGGTAAATTTATTACCACTAAGTGCTCAGTGGTAAATCTTTATCCGTAGAGGGATACAACCAATGAAATGTAATCTGGTAATAAATTTCATACCACTATCACTATCAATGGCTTGTGCAATTAAGTCTACTAGTTTCAAATCTGACTGCAAAGCTAGTGTTTCACCGAGGCCGAGGCGAGGTGAGGTTCTAGTTGATCTCGGTCTCGCCTCGTTTTATAAATTTAAGTCTCGCCTCGGCCTCGGACGAGATCTTGCCATCACATGCCTCGCCTCGCTTCGCCTCGCCTCGCTTCGCCTCGTTCTCGGCCGAGGCACCTCGGTGAAAAAGCGAGGTTTTTATTAAAATAAATAAAAAATTATATATGTATGTATCAGGGCTGATAGGCTGATCAAGCCTCAAGAAGTAAAATAAAATATCTGTTTTTATTTTTGGTGAATTGGATGAGATATGATAAATTTAATTCTTTTCTTATATGTGAAGGAGACGCATTGCCTATTTTTCCAAGCCAAACTAAGCTATGAACCTTTTACAAACTATAAGCAAAATATGTACCAAATCTTATTTATCTACGTCAAATAGATATTGAGATATGATAAAGTTAATTTTTTTCTTATATTGAAGGCATGGTACCGCCCATTTTATTAATTGAATCTTAGTTGTGCCTCTACCTTTTATAAATATACCAAGTTTTATTAATCTGCATCAAGTTGTTGATAATATATGATGAATTCTGTTTTTCTCTTATGTGGGGGTGGCATCACCCATTTATCGTGAACTATGTTACGGAGCATCCCAAATCATTAGAAACATATATGTATGTGAAATCTTTCGTCGGTCGGTTAAACGGTTTAGGAGTCCATTAGCAACGAACATACATATATTGATCTTTATTTATATACTAGCATTACCCTGTGCGTTTCACTTCACCTTACCGGTTCTTAGAAAGACTATTAGAATAAATCAATTTTAATGCAGTGTTGTCAATCATGCAGTTTTGCTTATAGCCTTACATAGCCTTACATGCTTCCCTAACCGATCAATCGAGGCGAAGTCACATAGAAGCTGATGCGATCCAAGCACTTCTGTGCATTAGCGCTTGGACCAAATCTGAACTCGTAAGAAGCACATGCGGATTAAAAATAAAATAAAGTAGTTTACTCAAAATAAAATACTAAAATATTAGTTAAATACAGATTTTATTATAAAAATTACATTCATATTTTGAATCTGCATATGATTCTTACGAGTTCAGATTTCGTCAAAACGCGCCTCGCTCTTGCTTTCGAAAACGAGGCTAGAACGAGGCGAGACCGAGGCGAGGCCGAGGCGAGGTGCCGTGTGATCTCGCCTCGCCTCGGTCAAGCGAGGAAAATTTATTTTTCCATCTCGCCTCGTTCTCGCCTCGGTCTCGCCTCGTTCTCGTAGTCAAAAACGAGGCTGCCTCGCACGATGTAGACTCGGTCAATATTTCTGTATGAAACAAGCGTAAAACCGCCAGGCGGCGCAACATGATAAGCCATTTATTTCTGTCCCATACTCCCTAATGTCTTAGCCTCATTTAATAATTTACACTTCATAGCTGTATAACACTATTAAGTAGTTTTTTCATTTACTGCGTATGGTTCATTTGTGTTTACTGAAGAGAAAAGTAATGGATTTAAATTGAAACAGACCCTTCACCGGCGAAAATAATTGTTAAAACTATTTGTGGGTTTCACTGTTATGGTAACATTTATTTTTTTGGTCCCAGAGAGCAGAACGAGAAAAAACTTTCCTGATAAATAATTCTAATTCCATTTTATTATTTGATTCACGAACGAAAAATTAAACGAAAATTCACTTAAAAAAAGCAACTAAATGGTATACTATTTAGTTCTACAATGCGAGTCGGCGCTGAAAAACATTTCAAGACTGTCTTCTCGCATTCAATATGCTTTGTGCTCGGCTCGGCTGCTTCCTCTGTGGCCACCATACACGATTTCGTATGAAATTGTATGCAGCCAGTTTTTTCGCATTGCTTCCCGCATTGATCAGCTTTGAGCTCGGCTCCGCTTTGAGCGTGCACTGTGAACGCACACTAAGAGTAGTGATCCAGAGCGTTTCACTCGAAAGCAGAATTAGTTTTTCATGTTGATTGCTATACAACCGTCTTCACTCGACACCCGAGTATTTTATGTTTTCGTTATTTCTTTATAAATTAATTGAGTTATTATGTATATTTTCCAATTACTTTTGTGGCATAAATTTTTAATACAAATTTTAATATTAAAAAATTTAAGTGAATTGGACAATTTTTTTTGCTAAATTTGTATTCCTAAATTACAAATTTTTTAAATCGCGATAAAATCCCGAATCCAGGATTGAATTCCCTAGTACATATGTGCGAGTACATATTTGGAAGTGGATTTATGTGGAAAAACCCCTCGTCTGCTTTATTCTTTTTTTTTTCTTTATTTGTTACTTTTTGGCTTTTTTTGTTTTCTAAGGAAAAATTTTCCTAAACAATATTTTATTGCGTAAATTCTCAAAGGAGCAACAAAAACATGTTTATATAGCATAAATTCTAAAAAACATTTTTGTAACAAAAATTTGTCACACATGCACATTTTTTCATTTTAACCACTTAGGGAAGTTCATTTTCAATTTATTTAATATTATTATTTCTTGATTTGAACTTTCAAAAACTTAAAAATGCTGATTAATTCAATTTCATTTATTGTGATGACAAAAATTAATATTTAATTATCTAAAATTATCATGCAATTAGATTTGAAATCATTTTTCTAACAAGTGGTTAGTCCTGTCCCATAATATTTAATGAAATGTACAACAAATGAAACATTATAAGAATATTATTGTATCCAACATATACCTCATAATAGTGTTATATCTAAATATATAATCACCAAATACAGTTCGTAGAGATTTTTGGGCGAAACAGTTGAAAAATTACTCTAACAAAAACTGCCACAATCAATTTGCAACGCCTTAAGGAGCAGTAAAACCGAAAACAAAAAAGGCAAACAAATGAAAGATAAAAACATAAAACGAAAATTCAACTTTAAGAATACGAAAAAAAAAAAGAAAAATGACAAGGACTCTAAAAATAGGATATGAACGTGGCAGGGAATCTGAATGTATAGATGTGGCTGAGAATGCGGATGGAGGACGACATTTTAGCATATCGAGAAAATTTCATGAATCATTGATCAAAGGGAAATGAATGCTTGAAGGTTAGGGTTAATGGGTTCTCAAGTGGTTTTTCTATTTTCTCGTATTCATTTTTGTCCATTTAAGCCATTTCCATTTTGCACTAGTGCTGGCTATGTAAAATAGAGGAGTTTCAATTTGTTTGTTTGCTTGTCAGCCAGGGTTATTTAGATGCGAACGCATTGCACAACATTTGTCTGAAATTACAATACAAATTTAAGAAGAAAATGGGCGTATTTGGCTAAAAAACTGCAGAAATATTAAAATTAACCGTTTTTCCTTGATTTTTTTTGAAGATTATTTCTGGCTTTGCTTGTTCTTTGATAAAACGATGGTTATTTTTATTTGCATTTTTATTGAACACTTTCACGCATTGATTATTGCTTCATTTTTTGGACCAAATATAAATTTATTCAAATTATTTATATGGATACTACATATTACTATGTTAAGGATTTTGTTGTGAACTTACAAAATAAAATAAGCAAACTGATTCTGCAATATATTATATGCATACATATGTTTATGCACTAGATTTAAAATATATTAAAAAAAAAATATACTTATTCACCGAAAATTAACTAACCAAAGGAAAGACCAAAGACTAGCTTTCTGCACCTGCGGGTCAGCAGAAACGCCGATATCGACTCCGATCACCACTTTCATTGGGTTTGTACTTGGTCCAAGATAGTTTATATACAACAGAGCACGCAACAACCCAAAAGCTTACCTTATATTCCTTTCAGACCTGAAAAATTAAAGTTAGCTGATCTTAACGAAACTTCATGCAATTGCTAATATATATAGCCTGAATTCGATAAAGATAATAAAAAAATTTTTTTGTACCACCGATTTTAATATCACATTATTCAAAGAAAACACAGATCAAGTAAAGCTTTGTATAGGTACCTACTTATTTATTTAACAAACCAATCGTTTTATTTAGAAAATATTTTTGTTATTTAATATTCATTGATAAATATTGATTTTAAGCAATATCTTTTTTATGTGTGGCACTCTCGAAAGCAATTTTTACAACTACATTTGTTTTAACAAACCGACTTTTGTCCCCTCCGTTCATATTTCGATCTAATGGAAAATACATATTTTTCACAGGTAATCGATTTAACATGATTGTCCTAGTAGCCTTGTATTCAAGTTTAAGAAGCTTTTCTTACAAGGGAGTGGTAGTAAGGTACCGATCGAAATATAAGAAACTTCCTTTTGGCAAGTGTTTAGTAGGTCTAATTACCATAGATCGTAATATCAACAAAATGTTGGCTAAGCTTTAGTATGAAAACTTTGTCTCGAGTCATTGAATCTTTTATTTTCGCTAATCCGAAATTGTCGGACCAATACATCTGGACCCTGTGATAGGAGAGGAAACCCATTAGCATATGTATTCCATAGAGTCTTTTAATATTAGCAGCAGTAGCATTTAAATAATTGGCAGGTTTCCTTAAATTTAACTTTCGTTTATTATATACATAAGGGTCGTTTATAAATTACGAGAGTCAAAATAGGGAGTCCAGCGAAGTCTCCCTAAATTTCACCAAGGGAGAGGGAGGGTCAATAAAAATCTCAGGTCAACTTTTTAACGCAGAGACTATAGTCATATAGCATATAAGCATTATTATAGCAGATTACATCTAAAAATTATAAGGAAAGTCTCACGGAAGGGAGGAGGGGGTCCCGCCAGAACTCACCAAATCTCACCAAGGGGAGGGGGTTCGAATTTTCAAAAAAACACCTTAATTAAACAAATTTATTTAATTTTTTTAGCTTTTTTCATAAAGTTATAGTTTTTCTTAACAAAAATGATTGAATAATTTTTTATCTTATCTACGACAGTTTTTTAGATATTTCTTTTCAAAAAATGTTCGAAAACGTCAAAAAAACAAAGTGTGCAGTTATTAAAAGAATGAACGATATACATTAGGGTGGTCCTAAGGAAAAAAAAATGGGGACGCCCCTCAATCGGTTCAAAATAGATTAATAAAAATTTGAAAATTAATTTAAGATTTTTAACTTTAACCCCTACGGACCCTATTTCAAAGTGAAATTTGACCTTTCTAATTTGGTTTTTTTGCGAAAATTTTGGTATAAATTGTGAATCGGTTGGAAATAGGGAAAACAAATTTTTAAAATTAATCTAAAATTTTTATCTTTAACCCATACGGACCACTTTTCAAAGTGAAATTTGACCTAAGCCGCCATTTTTTAAACTATTTTTTCAGGAGTGGATTTTAAATTTAAGAAAGAATAAATTAAAACATAGTACATACATAGATACATTTACCATCTGTGGAAAATTGAGGATATAGCTTTTTTAAAAATCATTTTAAGTTGGTAACTCTCGCACAGATTTTATACATATTGATGTCATATGAAAGGTTATTTTACTGTCTATAAAATTGATGCATAAAAATTTTAAATAATTTCCACGTGTTTTGAGGAATGGATGTTTTTTTGAAAATTGTCACTTTTTTAAAATAACTGCTATATTCTCTAAAAATTAAATTATTAATCTGTAATTTGATTAACATATTATGATAGCTCAATTAATTGACTTTAATTCCATATGACATTAATATTGTAGCGAAATTGAAGGTACTGGATTATTCGAGAAAGTGATGACTGTAGTATAAAAGGTTGTCATCTGAGTTGTCGAGAAGCAGTTGAATTTAAGCAATAAAGCATTACAGTTGACTTTAAGAAGTAAAGTAAGACATTTGATTTTAACACAGTGAATTTTAAGTAATAAAGTAAAACAGTTGTCTATACAGTGCCAGATTAATATTAGAATTTGAATGTTAATGAAATAAACAATTGTACCGTGTAAAAACTAACTTTTGTAATTTAAATAAACCATTTTATAATTAAATAAGCTTGTGTGTTTTTGATTGTTACACAATCCAGTGATCGAACTCAGAGTGTAAGAGATCGAAATTATCATCTAAGAGATTAGAGTTTCGTAACAATATATTTAAAATCTGTTCAAGAGTTTCCAACTTATAATGATTTTTAGAAAAGCCATATCCGGAACTTCACATGACTATACATATCTCAAAACCTAGATCCAAACTATACTTTTTTTAATATATTCTTTCTTAAAATTAGAAGCTACTTAAGAAAAAATAGTTTAAAAATGGCGGTTTAGGTTGCATTTCATTTTGAAATAGGGTCCGTAGGGATTAAAGATACAAACTTTAAATTAATTTTTTTACCCTATTTATAAACAATTTAGGGGCGTCCTACTTGATTTTCGCAAAAAAGTACATTTAAAAACCACCCTAATATACACATGTACATATATCAAAATTAATCAACACTAAAAAAAAATTAAGGAAACAGTGGAGTCGAGTGAAAATGCAGCTTCTGTCCATATGTTTCATCACTTTTATCAAAAAAAAACATCGATTTATTTTATATTACTCTACGACTCTAGTTGTAGCTATTCTATCACTTCTTTATGCCGCTTGTGTGAGAGTTATAAAAAAAAAAAAAAACAACACAACGAAATGTTTTCAATCCGCGTTATCCTTGACGCGTTTCCTACTTACGTTTGGTAAAATCTTATTTTACATTCTGTTTTCCCTATTTTTTATTTATTATTCGTTTATTTTTATTTGGCATTGAGTGGTTTAACAATTACGTCTTCTTTTCATAGGCGAGCATCTTTCGCATAAATCGAATCCTTAATGGTCGAATCCTACTGCATTGTTTTTTTTTTTTTTTGGTTTTTTACTTAAAATCTTATCTGCTTCGAATTGGTTTTTCAGCATTTTCTATGATTCAGAAAATAAAATTAGAATAACATTTCTTTATTTAAATTTTATTTTCTTTAGCATTTTTGCATTCAAGAATATGTTTGTATTGCCCATTAATTCTTTTTGTTTGTCATTTCAATTGCCAGAGGCATTATTATTGTCGTTGTTGTTGCTGCTGTTCTAATTTAAACTCAATTATTCAGTAAATTATTGATTTTTAATTATCTTCAGAGATTTTCTGTGAAATACCCCACAGTTACATTTTTTTCAATATCAACCAAAATAATTATTTCTTCGTAGGAAAGGTCAACTCCGAAATGAGCCAATATATTAGAGGTTTCATAAGAGAAACACACATATATGTATATGTACATTGTACATACAGTGGTTCCATCGCACAATCGGACAATACTTTGTTGGATATAAATGTGCTCTTAACTTAAGAACAAACATGCTAAATATATGCTTCCTTCGCTTTTTTATACTTCAGGTTTAGTCCATTGAAATGTTACAAAATTTTGGCTGAACCTTGCATTTTGTATAGGACAAGACTTTTTTTTTGTGCTGTGTAGGGGGGATCAGTGTGAGTATAAGTCTCAGTTATCGGGATTGAAAGTCCCCCCATTTGGCCGCCATTTTAAAAAATGGGTGTAAATAATTTTTCCACGATATCTTAACAGCCGTATGTCTTACAAAATTTTTTTAAGACTTTTTGAGTAGAAAATTGTATTTTCTACAATATTGATTGACATACTTTTCATCGCAAAATTGAAAATGAAGAAGTTATAGTTAAAAAGCGACTAAAATATTCGGGTAAAATATCATTTAAGGACTATAATTTTTTTTTCTATTGATTTAATTAAAAAATACTCTAGACGTTTTTTGTAGACGATTTTATTCCAAACAATTTCCCATACTCATTTTTTAAATTTATTTTTATTGAGAAGCGTTAGGGTGGTTCGAAGGGATCAAACCTAGAGGTGACTTGTACGTTATAGTGATTCAGACACAAAGAAAGTTTATAAAAATCGTTCTTCTTTTAGTAGATGGTTCTATATGTCCTCCGAAATTAGTATGGCTTTTTTCAGAACTTTACGTACATTCTAGAGGTCGCTCAATCCACCACAAGCATTCAAGACTATTGAATACGTAGTTGTGGGTGTCAAAGATGATTAACGGCCAGAGACTAATTTTATTAGCTCTATAGATGTGGTCTTTGAGCCGCTGATTACGAAAACCAAGGTCCCATAATCCTAAGTTACTTGCAACACCCACAAAAATACAAAAACAAAACCCTATTAAAGGAATTTTTCACGATAATTTCAAAAATAATAAAAACACATCCAACGAAATTCGCCTTTTTTAATAGTAATTTGTACATGTGGTTCGTTTATGTAAAATTTTGGTTCGGTCTGGCAACACTTGTCGTTAATACGTCCAATAATTAGTGGAGAAACTAAAGCTTGAATTTGTCGTTTAAAAGTACATATTATCAACTGTAACTGAGGTGATACACTAAACAGCTACCTGCTTTCGCTAAGGCATTGAATGTTACTACGTCTGTGGCGTGTGAGACAAGAACCATCGTCACATAGGAAAACTAAAACCTTAAAGTATGCAACGTACACCCACAAAAACAACTCCAAAAAATTCCGCAGTACAAAAAGAAGCTAAAATGGCAAATAATACACCTTTTTCAAGAACTCTTCAAGAAACAAGTAATGCTACTCCAAAAAGGTCTCTGGCTGACATTTCACCCGACCTGCCAGTCACTCATGACACACACAAACAAAAAGTTGGTGAGATGAGTGTCTCTGATTTGATGAAAATCTTTGAGGCCTCTAACAGCATGATCATGCAAAAGTTAAATGGGTTGTCTGAAAACATGAGTGAACTTAAGCAACAAAACAAAATGCTGGAACAAGAAATTAATACTCTAAAAGCTGAAAGGGATTTCGACCGTAAGCGCATCACACTGCTAGAAAACCAGCTAAAATGTAAAAATTTAATTTTTAAGGGGCTCGAAATAAATACAAAGCCACTCATCGAAGTTGAAAAAATTTGCCGTGAGAAACTTCAACTGCCATCAAATATAATAATAAAATCAGCTAGAAAAATTTACACCCGCAACTTAAAAATGGTAGTAGTAGCCGAATTTGAGTCAGAAGCCAGCGCCCACATGGTGCTTCAAAACACCTCAAAACTAGCTGGGTCGGGAATTTATATTGACAAAGATCTCAGTACAGAACGCCTCCAGAAAAAAGCAACTATGCTTAAGTTCCGTAATCACCTAAATTCAATAAGCTCCCGTCACAAAATAATCATGAGGGATGACAGGCTCAAAATCGCTGGTAATTGGTTCTGGTGGAACCAAGAAAATAAGTTAATGTGTGGTGAACAAAACGCTGAAGGCATCCTTAATACGCTCTACGACAAAGAATATAAAAATATCACAACTGACTACAATACTCTGCACGAAATGCCAAAAAACTAAAAATCGTATCTAATTTAAGTAATTTTGAAAAAGAATATGTAAGTTCATCCAAAAACATTCAGCATTCAAATAGCTACATCAACTTAAATATTGTCTTCTGGAATGTCTACGGGCTCCCAAACCTATTTAATGAACCATCACTAACTGAAGCCCATATAATTGGTATCTATGAAACCTGGTCTACATCGACTTTACAAAGCAATGCTCTCCCGTGGTCAAAATACAACGCGCTGTCATCGTTTGCTACAAAGGAAAGGGCTTCGGGCAGAGCCAGCGGTGGTATAATATCTTTAACTGATAAACAAATTATAGACAGCATAGAAATAGATAAATCTAATTTATGGTTGTTTAGCTTCAATACTATTAAAAATTTCAAATTTGTGCTTGGTATCCTCTATATAAAGCCTTCCTACGATATTAATATTGCTTTAGAGTTACTTGAACCTCTATTGGGTGAGTTAATTGCCAAATTTGCTGGTATCCCAATAATAATAGGAGGTGATTTCAATGCTAGAGTAGGATCCGAAAATACTCTGGAGTTCCTCTCAGAATTAGATTCGAATCTATTAAATGAGAGAAACTCCTTAGATTTAATTCTTAATAAGCGTGGTAGAAATTTACTAGAGTTTATGGACAATTTCGGTTTTGTGCTTCTAAATGGACGCACCGTCGGAGATAGCCCAGGCAATTTTACTTTTTCAAATAGAAACGGTGTAAGTGTCATTGATCTAGTGTGGATTAATGTTTCTACAATTCCTTTTGTCAAAGATCTGAAGATACTAACATTAGCTACTGGCTCCGACCATTTTCCAGTCTCTCTTAATTTAGAATTCTTAACCCGTAGTACTATACAAGGCCAAAGTAGTCAAAGGCCCGACAAAAGTTTAACACTAAAATGGAACCTCGCAAATGCGGATGCATATTCAATACTCATGAATCAATCTCTAAATGTGTCAGCTTCTAATGAAGCATACACTTTACTTTCGGTCGACCAGCAAAATAAATTTATTATTGACACCATAACCAAAACAGCAAAAGATTTAAATATGATTAAAATAAAATCAGAAAGGTCAGCATATCCTCAAAATAAACCTTGGTTCGATACAGTATTAAAAAAGGCTAAAAATGAATTGAACAAATCATTAAAAAGATGTAAGAGACTGTCCTTTGACCATGATAGTAAAACAATCTACCTAAATTTACAACTGAATTATAAAAACCTGGTAAAATCAAAAAGAGCCCAATATGAAATAGATATTAAAAATAAGTTCTTCAATATAAAGAATGCCAAAGAGTTCTGGAGCTTAATAAAATCGTGTATGCAAAAACCATTTTTACCAAATCCAATTGCACCCACGGTTTGGAAAAGTTTTTATGACCAAATCTTTCCGCCGCGTATTAATACTGAACTAATCCTAAGTGTTTCCAGCAACCCAATACTTGATTCCGAAATAACTTTACAGGAAATTTGGATTGCTATTAAAAAATTAAAGAATGATAAAGCACCAGGAGCCGATCTGATTAGCGCAGAATTCTTCAAAAATTTACCGGACCAATGGCATTCCATTCTCCACACACTCTTCAATAATATTCTTCTTAGCGGTTCTACTCCAGAAGCATGGTCGCGGTCTATCCTCGTGATGTTCCACAAAAAGGGTGATACTATGCTCCCTGAAAATTATAGAGGTATTGCCTTGTGCAATACCATACTAAAAATTTTTACCCATATTTTATATGACCGCCTCCTTATTTGGGCTGAACGGGAAAAAATTAATCCCCGAATCTCAAAATGGTTTTAGAAACAAAAGATCTTGCGTCGAACATATATTTACCCTACAAGCCGCACTTCAAGCACACCTTCGCCTTGCAAAAAGCTCAGCTTATGGGCTATTCATCGATTTTAGAAGAGCTTTTGACTCCATAGACCATATGTTACTTTGGCAAAAATTGTATGCATTGGGTATGAGCACCCGAATCCTTAAAATTTTAAACTCTATCTATGACCGAGCCTCTTTTACTATCAGACTTGCGAGCGGAAATTCAGATCCAATCTCTGTCACTGAAGGTGTACTCCAAGGTGAAATTCTTAGTCCTCTTCTGTTTATTTTATTTATAGCAGATTTTGAAAAAGAACTAAGAAGAGAAAACATTGAAGGCCTAAACATAGATGGTATAAATGATATTCTTATTCTTCTCTTTGCAGATGATGCTGTAGTATTAGCGAGGTCCCCAGTAGTACTACGGAAAATTTTGCTAACCCTTGAAAACTATTGCAATAAAAACAAGCTTGTTGTCAACACTGAAAAAACTAAAATCGTTCACTTTAGAAAAGGGGGAAGAGCTACATCAGCAAATTTTACATACAACAATCAATTAATATCGATAGTTAAATCTTATTCTTATTTAGGTGTAACGGTTTCAAGTTCGTCCTTAGGTAGATGCGCAGCGGAAGCTGCTCTAAAAAAAGGGAAAATTGCTTTAGGTACTGCTCTGCAAACACTAAGCAAATTTAAGTCGGACTCATGGGAAGGAAGGGTAAAATTGTTCGACAGTATTATTTTGTCAACTCTTTTATATGCAGCTGAGGTGTGGAGTTTGAGATATTGTGATGATATTGAAATCATACAATCTTCATATTACAAACGTCTACTCTCATTACCAAAAGCTACTCCAAATGCTCCTTTTAGGCTGGAACTGGGAATACTCAAGCTTTCCTTTAAAATATTCATTCGAACCTTTGATTTTGTTATTCGGATTTTGCAAATGGAACAAAGCCGTTATCCTAGACTGTGTCTCCTTCGATTAGTTTATCTTCATCTTAATGGAAATGTAAATATTGAATTAAACTGGGTTTCTCAATTTAATACCTTCTTACAGAAAGTAAATATGACACATTTATGGCATTCACTAACTGCTGAAGCTTGGATAGAAAACCGAGTCATAGCTCTTGAGCGTTTTCAACGCCATTTGAAATTCCTAGATGTTTTAAAAGCATCAACCTTAAGCACAATGAACTCTAGAATTCTCAGGTCACTTGAAGATACTACTGCCCCCTATCTTTTCAAACGAAACCAATTTTATATGGCAAAAATTATCGCACAATTAAGATTGTCATCTAAATACTTAACCAGATTTTGCATTAATGGCCAATCGTACCGATTAAATTTAACTAATACTTGTTCAATATGTAACCTGCATAAAAATGAAACCCTTGAACACTTTATGTTTGAATGTCCTATCTACTCTGCCTTTCGAAATCACCACCTAGGTAACTTAATATATACTTTCGGGGATAACAAGATACAAATTTTCACCTGCACAGACTCTGATACTATTAGAGCAATATATTATTTCATAGTCAATAGTCTAAGGCTTAGATCTTTCATCCTAAATGAATAACTCAATGTCATTTTGTTAAAAACATTAATTATTTGAAACAGTCACTTATTTATACAATAGCATACTATAGCCTTCTGCTCTGACTTATTCTTTTTTTTTTTTTTTTTTTTTCTATGCCTGTGAATTTTTTGAATTTATACGTATTATAAGAAATATTTATTGTTTGTATAATTTAATAAGAAACCAAACCTCCTTCTGTTACAACATATAGTTCATAAACAGAAGTAAAATAAAAATTGAATTGAATTGAATTGAATGTAAAATTTTATAATAAGAGATAGTTCGAGAGGGCAGGGCCAGCCTTAGGTGGTGCGAGGCCCATGCAACCAGTAGGTGCGAGGCCTCTTACAACCAGTACACATAATAAAAACCACTCCCTTAACTCTGCTTTTATTTTTTCTTTATTATACAACGGCATTAGCTTTGTTCTTCACCTTCAGCAATTGCATAAATTTTATGCACTGAAAACAAACAAATAAAAAAGCAGAAGGTTTTTGGAATAACGTAATTTGATGGAATATCATGTTCAAATCCCTTAACTATTGGTATTTTTCATTATTTTAAGGTTTTGTTTATCATATACATATGTATATCAATAAAAAATATATTTGAGCATGATATACCATCAAATTACCTTATTTTAAAAATCTTCTGTTTCTAAATATTTCTTGGCATATTTTAATATCTTGTTTTTATTTTGAGGCTTCTTTAAGGTTTTGTTTAAGCAATTCTCCCATAGTAATCGTACTGGTGTATTGTATGGTGAATAATATTCAGCCAAACATATATCCCAGTGTAATTTTTAAAGCAGTCCCGTGCGCAAGGGGGAGGTTTGGGGGTTCAAACCCCTCCCCCCATTGGGAATTTTCGCACATAGGCTTTTATTGATATTTGAACGAATAATCAAAAAGACACAACAATGTTTTTTTTTTTTAAATGAAAGAACTAAAAAGCCAATAAATCGTCGAACCCCGAGTTTTTCTTTTATGACAAGATTTGTGCTCTCTAGCTATTTTTGAACCAAAAAATCACGATTTCAATCACTGCGCGTCGCTAAGGCTAAGCAATACGAGCGTTTTTTCAATGCGTGTTTAAGCATACTCTCAAAAAAATCAGCTTCAATGAAAATTCATTCACAAATCTATTCGCGTCATATATTTCGATTTCGCATGATGGTTCACGTGACATGTGGATAAATGAAGTTCAACTTTGGCGTCAACGCATTGCTGGGCAAGACATCAAAAATTCTCTCGAATCACTAGATATTTGCAATGAAGACGCGTTTCCAAATGTCCATCAAATGCTTCGTGTTATGGCAACTTTGCCTGTGACAACAGCAACAAATTAACGCTTCTTTTCAGCGCTAAATGTGCATCGCGATATCGAAATCAATAAGGAAAGAGTTTTGGACGAGTGTTTTCAAGTACCTCGCAGAATTAGCTACTTACGTAATGATAACTGAATATCGAATCATAACATAAACACTAGACTTGTTCAAATAAATCGCATGTTCTAGAATACTTCAAAAACACTCGATTTTCAAAAATTAATTCAAATTCGTGTATATCCTCATTTAAAAAAATAAAAAAAGAAATAGTCCTAGGGTTGGTACCATAGCTGCAAAATTTTCATTTTTCGGAATTTGGCCTAAAAAATTTGATTTTTTCTTATTTATAATATTTTTTTTTAATTTTCTTTCGATTTTCCTTATGTACACATAAGGAAGTATCGAAAAAAGTTGACCGTTATTTTTAAAGCCTATACATAAGAAGAAAAACGGTGGTCTCTCCGCAAGTAGAGCTTTGGTGTTTCTTGTGTAACAGCTCAAATCCTTTGTTGTTTTCACTGCAATCACCTTAATACACTGTAATTTGAAATTCAACCTCTAAAAATGAACCCTATTCTACCCCGAATAGCTGCTGTCGGTTCGATTTTTTTGTCCTCTTTTAGAAGAGCTTGTTCAACAATATTCCGCTGTCAGATTGCTGTAACGCATTATTTTGTTGTTCAAACCCTATTTCTCCTGGACTATAAAAAGAAATTAAAATTTTCTTTATTTTTTCTGCAAATTTTGTGCCCCGACAGCGTTGAATTCTGCGAATTTTTTTTTTGCTTGCTTGTGCGTCGAATAACCGTTAGAGCAATGTGAGCAAATAGAGCCACTAAGTGCCCTTCACTGATTTAATATATTGCCTTGACCTTCTCTGGTCTTATTGGCCAACCTAAACTCATCACGGAACCTCTTGATTATGTTCTAGATTCTAGAATCTAGATCAGTGATGGGCACATAGTGGCTCTATTTGCTCTTACCGTTATTTGACGCACAAGCAATCAAAATAAATTCACAGAATTTCAACGCTATCGAGGCACAGCGTTGACTTGAATTCAAATGAAAACAAAAACAAAACACAAAGGCATAAACGACGGCGCCGAATTGTGTCTTGAGTCAAGACTCTTGACGAATGTAGCAATTGTTTTTGTTTGTTGAGCAATTTGTTTTTTTTTTTTTTGTGCTAATGGCAAATTTGGAAATGAAAGTAAAAAAAAACTTTAAAATTTCGTTTGTTGTTGCTTGATTTTGTTGTTTTGCTCTTTTGTTAGATTTCTATGTCCACCGCTGATCTATCCAATTTGGCAGTTTCTCTTACAGTTTTACCTTTACAATAGGAATGGCAAGAAGAGTAGAGTTTGGGAGGAGGAAATCGCTAACTACCTGATTAAGTGAGCAAATGCGTAATTTGCAAAATCTAATTCCAAGAACTAAAAAAATCAGAAAAAAAACGAAATGCTATCGCAACAACAATAAAGCCCATTTCATTTCGATACACAAGCATGAAGTCAAATGTGTTCAGAAATTTTTCGTTGCGAGCGTCTAGCCGTGGCGCTAGATCGTATTTTTCCGTTATTGTTGTTATTGCGTTTTTATTTTGAAAAATAGAAAATTACAAAACAAAAACGTTTAGTAAAACAATTGAACAACTGAATAGTAACAAGAAATGTTGACAAAAAAACACACAAGTAACGGTAAATGTAACAATGTTTAATTTTTATTTGTTTTAATTTTTATTGTTGTTTCCCTTTATTCAATGTTTTTTGCCTTTTGTGGAATCTACAAATGACACTTTTCATCTAATTTATATGAGAGCTCATCATATTTGGGAATGAGCAGGAATAATTAAATTTTGTTTAACCTGGCCATCCCTGATTTATAAGATCACTTTACTACTAATTGACTAATTTCATCGGTTTTAAATATATTTAAAAAATATTATATAAGTTATTGTCAACACTGTTTGCCACTAAATGCAATTTACGATTGAAAATGACAAAAAAACGTAGTTCTAAAATGCCTTTCTGTAAAATAACGGTATATTTAGAATTGCCATTTTTTGCTTTGTCCGATTATTCGTTGCGCGCAAGATATTGGACTTGTTTTTGTTTTTTCGTTTAAATTTACAGTTAATATAAAAAAAGTTGTTTTTTTTTATTGTTCAGAGGGATAATAATAGGTTTGTTCGAGCCAGAAAAAATAGGTAAATATTTATAAATATTTATAAAGTTTTACCACAAAAAACGTTCGAGCCAGAAAAAATGTGGTGTTTTGAGAGAGAAAAAATGAGAGTAAGAAACAGCTGATCACTTCCCCTCCCAAAAATAAGTTCAATTTTCACCCAGATAAATTTCTTGTGGCTAAAAATTGAAGACTGTCAAAATCGTAGGCAACGAGACTGGTGACTCACTTTTTGCATGCGAGGGAAAATGAAATTTCCTGTCTGAATTATACCTGTCCAATACTTTCCACATAAAATAATTTTCAGCGCAACATAACAAAAAGCTTGAAATCAAAACATTTCTTGGTAAATGCTCATTTATTTAATTAAATAGCTGACCGATTTTTTTATTGAAAAGGAATCGTAAAGTTGAATGTTACCTGAATGCAATATGCAATTTAATGTACACTTCAGAATTTAAGTAAAATGTTTTTACGTTTTTCAAATAGCACTTTAATAATTGCACTCTTTATACTCACATAAAATAAATTGAATATTCAAATGGGAACACAAAATTTAAACTTAATTACTTTTCGGCAAGAATTCCCGCTTGGACAACTTTAGTGTTTTTTATGCTTTGTTTATAAACACTTAATTTTTTTTTCTACTATAAGTAGTGTTCAGTAGAAATAATGTAACAAAACTGTTTTACTCAAAATGTAAAAAAATTTAAGCTAAAACATTTACTTTTTAAGTTATTTCATTAATATTCTCGAAAATGCTTCACTCGCCTTGCATTCAGAATGTCTTAACCAAACGGTTATGCAACTTTGGTGCTGGTTTTAGCTCCTAAACTCTGCCATTGTTTGTTTACTAAAATACGCGCAACTTTTTGACAGTCTTCAATTTTTACCTATTTTTCCGTTCTAGCCAGAATTGTGGTGATTCAAGTAGTCAGAGAAATTTTAGCTTTAAGCCCAATTTCCATGTGATCTTATCTTATCTTATTTTATCAAATATCAGGGAGGACATCACATGCTATTAAGATGGCAAATGTATGCTATTCACTCTCGCATTCTCCAAGTGCATTAGGTTCTGTTCACATGCTTTTTCTTTCTTACAAAAATTTGATTTGATATCCCTGATATGGGATAAGATAAGATCGCGATTTGACACTTTTCAATTTTTACCACAAAATCTGGTTCGAACAAACTTAATATGAAGTATAAATAAAAGCGAAAAAACAATATATTTAGCATGTTTGTACTTAAGTTAAGAGCACATTTATATCCAACAAAGTCTTGTCCGATTATGCGATGGAGCCACTGCACCGCTTAAAGGCACTTCAAGTAATCAGATCATACATGCTGCTTTGTTTGCGCTTAAGTTCTATGAAAACTTTGATTTTGGTGTAACCATTTAAAAAGTTCGAAGTTCATAATCTAGTCGTAAATTGTCAAAAAAAAAATCTACTAATTAAAAATAACGGTTATAGCAGTGTGTCATCTCTTAAAAATAAAATACATTTTTAATTGTAATACTTTTACGTTGATGGCCAACTTCTTACTTGGTACTTAACTTGTTATAAAATAGCACGTAAGCAAAATTCAGCGTGCTTGCGACGCATGCATTAAGCCCAATTTCCATGTGATCTTATCTTATCTTATTTTATCAAATATCAGGGAGGACATCACATGCTATTAAGATGGCAAATGTATGTTATTCACTCTCGCATTCTCCAAGCGCATTAGGCTCTGTTCGCATGCTTTTTCTTTCTTACAAAAATTTGATTTGATATCCCTGATATGGGATAAGATAAGATCACATGGAAATTGAGCTTTAAAAACATTTTTAAAAGAAAAATAAAACAAGAAAAAAAAATAATATATTTTTTACACCAAGAAAACTTTTAATGAAATTTTAAAAAATTTCTATGCAACTAAGAGCCAAAGAGACCAGAGTTATGTACTGCAGCACACAATTTTATTTTCATAAGAATAAAACCTATCCAATTTGTTACGTTTCTACATGTTTTAAATAAGATAAAATCGACAAAACACTCAGATTTCATTTGAACTTATGTATGTATATTCAAAATGTGCATACCTAAGCATACCAATTGCACTTATTTAGTAAGTACAGTACTTATTTTCAGCTTGCCGTACTTATTTTTTAAAGCGTACTTAATTTGTACTTATTTTTCAAAGCGTACTTAATTTGTACTTATTTCGGCCGAAATCTGTTTCTCAAATTAATAATAAATGTAAATATCATTTACGCTGGCCCGATGATTGCGAAATAGTTGTAACTAGAATTCCTTTAATTAGTATTTACAGACGAATGTTTCCAAATATTGATGTGTGGCATCACTAAATTTGAGTTTGACACAGAGACTTGTCTACTTTCAAATTTTTGTAGGCATCGAAGCATTGACAGATTTTGTGTGAGAGAATCGTATGGGAAAAGAGAGTGACAAAAACAAAATTTGTAAACAATACATATTTGCTGAGAAAATCGTATGGGAAAAGAGAGTGGCAAATTTTAATAGATGCATTCCATGTGTGTTGAAAAGCATACGATGCATGCATGCTTTTTATGTGTTTCGCCTTATATGCTTCATGTTTCTATTCATTAAATGGTAATGGCGCCGCAACGCCGTAAGTGTATTTTTAATTCGGATCTTCAGAAAAAATATCCGCAAATGAAAAAAGGAAGAACAGAAAGTGATATACGGTGTAATTTGTGCGACGGAAAGAGTGAAATCGATAAGCATTTGGAATCCGTTGTCTGCCAAATCGAACAGCCGCACTGTTGCGAACTTTTTTACTTACTACTTACACCACCCTTACGGCATGTGAAGGCGTTTGGTCGTATCATGTCATAAAAGCGAATAATAGCTTCATTTCATCGGACTGCGCTTCCAAAATATTCCGCACAAGCTTCGAAATGCGTAATTCTACTTAATTGAAGAATGGAAAGAGAAGAAATTGTTATCTGAAGAACGATGGGTTGAGATATTAAACAAATGGAAGCTTCACAAGTGCTTTATTTTGAATTTTCTCGTCTCGTCGAATTCATTCTGTGCCTACTTGGAACGAGTGCACCAGTGGAGCGCGTTTTTTCATCAGCAAAAAACATTTGGAAAACCGAGTTCTCTCGGCTTGAAATGAACACTCTAAAACCGATTTTGCTTGTAAAAATAAATTTGCAGTATAAATGCGTCGATTTTACCATTTTTTTAAAACGCAACCGCAGCTATTGCGACAAATTTCGTGTCAAGAAAAATACAATTTCAAAGAGCAACAGCGCACCGTGGTTGCTGTCAGTGAAACTGCTGACGCTCATGCTGCCTCATCCAACAAAATGTCGATTGGTAGTACACAGAGCGAACATTAATTATCCTTTAAATTTCTGAACATGCTTTCAACTTTTAATTTGTACTTATTGTTGACAAATACAATTCAATAAAAAAATTTCGATATAGAAACAATAGCTCAGAATCATGGTGTAATTACACAACTCTCTTTTTACACGGTACTTTTTTACACGATTTTGAAATAACACGGTTCAAAAATAAGAGCAAACTTTTTTACACGAATTTTTTGTTCTTGCACGAATCTTAAAAAAGATTTTTTTAATTTCAATTCTAAGTTTTACAGCTAAGTTGTGTATACAGCCAAAAAACTGCAATTGGGGGAATACCCGAATGTTATAACCAGTTTTTTTTATCAGATTGCACTTCTACTTGAACACAACATTAGGTTATTCAGTATTTATTTTGTGTTAAAGCGTTCGGTTCGTAGTTTTAAAAGTTGATGTTCAAATTAAACTTTTTTTTAAATCGAAGGTGAAATTTGAAGTATAAATTGCATTCATGTTAATATTTTACTACTAATAAAGGTAATGTGTTAAATATTCGGCTTAGATAAGTCCTATAAATATATTATATTATTTTACATCTTTGTTATGTTTAGTATACACCCGATTAATAAAATGCATAAACAACAACAAAATATACCAAAGAGAAGAGAAATTTCGTTAGAAACTAAAATAAAAATCTTACTTAGACTGTCTAAACAATTTTTTGCACGGTTTTTGGGAAAGTTTTTTCATCTTACACGATATTTTAGGGTTGTGGAATATATCCCCAAATTTACCATATATCGCATGTATTTTTTACACGATTTTTTTTGCACGGTTTTCTAAGGAACGTATTTACCGTGCAGGCCCGTGCACAGGAATCATCCATGGGGGGGTTTTTAACTCGAACATTTCATGTAAGATTATGTTTATAACAAACGTCAAAAATCGATTTATTTTTAATACATATATATACAATATACGAAAAATCATATAAAATTTTTTAACGCCAAATTCTTTACAAGAACGCAATCTTTATTTTTCGACTAAATTCGGTATCTATTCTGTGAAGGACTAAAAGTTATGAGCGAAAAACACGTTTTTTTTTAGACAAATAGGACCTTTAGGAGAATCAAAAGTGCTCCATTGGTTTTTCCCGGAACGAAAAAAAATGACGCAGAAATTATTTTTAAGGGTCCTTCTAACTTTTGAGTCGGTGTCTGGATGAATCTAAATTTCGACCCAGTCTAATAGACTTTTAATTATAATTAAATACATACATATGTTATGTACTTATGTTATGATTCAATATTCAGTTATCATTACGTTCGTAGCTAATTCTGCGAGATACTTAAAAAAACTCGTCCAAAACTATTTTCACATTGATTTCAATATCGCGATGTATATTTAGCGAGGCTAAGCCGTTCAGCTGATCTTCAGACATAGAAGATCTGAGATAGACGACGTAGCACTGAAAAGGAGCGTTCATTTGTTGCTGTTGTTACAGGCAAAGTTGCCATAACACGAAGAATTTGATGGACATTTGGAAACGCGTCTTCATTGCAAATATCCAGTGCTTCGAGACAATTTTTGATGTGTTGCCCGACAAAGCGTTAACGCCAAAGTTAAACTTTTTTATCCACATGTCACGTGAACTATCATACAAAATTTAAATATATGGCGCAAGTAGATTTGTCCATGCATTTTCATTGAAGCTGATTTTATTGATGCCGGAACTATGCTTAAACGCGCATTGAAAAAACGCTCGAGCAACTAAGCCTTATCCGACGATTTCTTGGCATTTAAGTTCTTTCATTTAAAAAAAAAATTTGTTGTGTCTTTTTGATTTTTCATTCAAATGTTAATAAAAACCTATGTGCGAAAATTCCCAATGGGGGGGGGGGGTTTGAACCCCCAAAACCTCCCCTTGCGCACGGGCCTGTTACCGTGTAAAAAGAGAGTTGGGTGTATATGGTGGGTGCAATACAGGATCGTTCTCTTACCACTAAAGCACACCGCGTTGACAGCTGGTCGTTGCATTTTATCTTTTTTCCATTTGATTTTTCTCTTTACTGCACCCACCATATAATAACACCATGGATTGATATTGTACTTATTTCCAACTATTAATTTTAGGCAAATGTACTTATTTTTTCAAACTCAAAGTTGGTATGCTTATGCATGCCTATGTCTAGTTTCCATTACCAGAGGCTGGATAATGTAGCAAATAACGTAGAAATCACGAAAAAATTGTGACATGGTGATAGTAAATTAATTTTACCGACCATAAGGCTGTTTTTGTCGGAAAGTTTTGCTCGTTTTGCTTTCGTTTCGATTGCTCGTTTGAGTTCGAAAATTTGAACTATTACTGGTAGATGAAAATTTTATTTGAATTTTATTCAAATTTTTCTTTTTATTTTTTAACGTAGTCTTCTTTTAGCTCTTAACACTTTACGGAACGCTGGTACCATTTGTTTTACCCCTCCAAAAAATAAGATTTTGCAAAAATCTCCAAAATACGCTTCTGTCTCGGCGATAACCTTCTCTTTGAGCTGAATTTTTTTTCCTGTAAGACATGTTTTCAAGACGGGGAATAAAAAAAAGTCGAAGGATGCCAGGTCGGGCGAGTAAGGTGGGTGCGGAAGCAATTCGTAGCGCACTTTGTGTAATTTGGCCTCGACAATTAAAGATGAATGTGCTGGAGAGATATCGTGATGGAAGATCACTTTTTTCTCAGCCAAATGTGGTCGTGTCTCCTTTAATTTCTTATTGAATCTGTCCAATAAATCACTCTATTCTGCAGAAAGTTCATGGGGATTATTCCTTTGGAGTTCCAAAAAATCATGGCCATAACCTTTTCGGCTGATGGAAACGTTTTTGCCTTCTTTGGAGCAGATTCACCCAGAAAAATCCATTGTTTTGACTGTATCTTGATCTCTGGCGTGTAATAATATAAACAGACTTCATAAACGGTAACAACTACTCGAAAGGTATCCTGAAAATTTCGCTTAAAGCGGTCAAAGCACTGCTTTGACTTTGTACTAAGTACCCTAAGTACCCTCTTGCTGTTCATAGTGAGCAATAGTGGCGCCCATCGGACCTACACTTGATTGCTGTTTCGTACAAAACACCTACGGCCTTAATTACTTTCGTTCGGTGATCAGCGAGCTTCATGTCATGGACCACGTTTGACGGGCGTCCTGGCCGTTCTTCTCTTTTGGCATTACAGGTCGAAGTATATACCATAATACACCCCTAAAAAGTCACATTGTTATTAAAGTGAAATAACAGATATCTTATTATTATTTATTTTGTTTATCAATGTAATTTGTTATATTTATAATTGAGAACAAAGTTACAAAAATTAGGCTACATTCTATTATTCATAAGAATAAGTGACGAATGCAGTCATGCTTAAATATAAAGTTAACATAATTTAAGTAAAATGTTTAAGCCTTTAAGCGTGGGGCTTGAATACCAAGTGCCAAATAGGAGGAAAAAAATAAAAATAGTACCTATATAAATAAAAAAAAGAGCATTATAATAGCATACTCGTATTGCAACAAAAAACCAACAGGCATAAACAAATTTGTAATTCAAAAAAGGGAAAATTAAATAACTTATAAAAATGAGAGCTTTATAACTTGATACATTACTGAAGAAATATATTACAAATGAAATTATATTAAAACATCAATAAGTCTTTTTTATTCAAACTGATTTGCCCATAAAATAAAAGTTGTTATTCAAAGTGCCGTATCTGAAATTTTTTCTACACGAATAATTAAAAAGATTAGTACTGAAAATTCGAACAAAATTGATCTCATCGTTTCCACAGTTTTTTTTTTAAATATTTTTGAAACTTGTAAATATCACAGTTATATCGTTTACAAAATTTTCGATAATTTTTATGATAAGTTTACGACATACATTTTGAAACAAAAAAATAAATAATTTTGGCTGATTTTACCCGTAGATATGATCATTCAAAAATCTATGTTTTTTAAATAGCCTTATGACAATCATGGAGAATACTTTCACCCAGTACTAAAAGGAAAATAAATTCAAAAAAAAAAAAAAAAATCAAATTTGTCAAGTGTCAGAAAAAAAAACTGTTTCCGATTGGGTTGAAAATTGGGCAAATTATTGTACTATTAGATGATACTGTTTGAACTTGGTTGGTGGGTACAATTTTTAGACTTTTCTTGCAAAACCTTATTTTCAAACGCATGTAACTTTTTCCCGGATGCTTAAAAAAAGTTTTATCCCACACGTTTTCAATAGAGTTTTCCACTACATTTTTGTGAGTTATAAATATTAAAAAAAAAAAAAATTAGAAGATCAAAATCATAACTAACATTTTTCGAAGATGCTTTTTTTAAATATTGTTTAAGAATTAAGGTGAGCATTTTTCCTATAAGATTATCAATTTTCAGAATGGAAAATTCCATTGGAAATACCATAAAAATTTAAACAAGAAATTATTTTTTCGTCAAGATTTCGTCATATTTTAGGAATATTTCGAATATTGAGAACAAAATCAATTTTTTTTTGCTTATTTTTATTTTTTTTAGAATATTATTCAATTTTTTACGAAACATAGAAAAAATTGTCTAGTAAAGATTCTTTTCTATGTAATTCCTATGAAATACTCAAAAGTCTAATGATCATAATTTTTCTTTCATGTAATCAAATAGTTAACTTCGCTAATCCGTTAGTAAAAAAGTTAATTTCGTTATGCGTTAAAGCGTTACGTTTCGGAAGTCTTAAAGAATGTTGACGTTAATCCGTATACACGTGATAAAAATTGCATTTCTTATATCGGTGTGTTGGTGATCTTCTTATAAAAACTGTTGGTTTGGGTTCTGGAAGTTAACAGGTTAGGAACAAAAAAAAAAAAGCATGTATAATTGGAGTGTGTAATTTAGTTATCAGGCATAATGCGTATATTAACCTTCATGAACATTAATATGTTGAAGTTCCCGTCTGCTCGTTTCAACGTTAAAATATCTTTGCCTGCGGAAAAAAGATTTTCAACTGCAGCGCTTGAGAGTATAGCAGTATTATATTTAATAAACGAATTTACGAATATCAGTTCCTCAAGGAATGCCGCATCGGTTGAACAAGTCTTTTGATTTCATGTCTAGCCACATTTTGACGAGTTTTTGAGCTTTAATCTTTAAAGATTTGTAGCTCTTAGACTAAGTGACGCAATTGAAAAAGTTTTCCTTATCATCGTCGCTGTTACTCGCGTTGATACGTCCGCCACTTAAACTATCTCTGTTCTTCGAACTTTCGGAAGCTTCTTGTCGTAACGCCTCTTTTACATTTATTTTCATGCATTTTTTTACTGTGTCCACTCAACTGCTGTCATACGTTTCCAGCTATATCAACCGGAATGTACTTGTTGTCAGAACGTATTTTTCGCAGCGCGGCGCGGGTCGTTCGTTATCTTTTTGGTAAATAGTAGGTACTGGACTCAAGATTAACGGACTTGTAAACATTCTTTAAAGTTAACTTAAAAGTTAATCCGTTAGTCGAAATGTTAACTTCGTTAATGGGTTATGCCCAGCTATGTACATTAGACATGTTCAAAATAATCCCATGTTCTTGCATTCTTCGAGAACGCTTAAAATCCCATATCTTACTTATTTTCGAATACATACTCACCCAAAAAAAAACTTCTAGGGTTGCTACCAATATAAGGAAAAAACAAGATCTCTGTACAAATAGAGCTTTGGTTTTTCTTGTTAAATAGCCCGTCGAATCCTTTACTATTTTCTCCTTAATGAAATTGATATTTTCCATCGTTTTCTGGCCAATTTTGAAATTTTTTATTCACAGCTTCAAATTCCTCGCCTGAAAAAAGCCCGAAAACCACCCCTATTTTGCTGGAAAACTTGACAACTCCCACAATTACCCTCCCAAAAGGTCTTCCTGTTTAAGTAAAAAACATTCAGAATTTTATATTGGCAATTATTTCTGTGTGTGAGGTGTATACTTAAGTATAGACTATAGAGTATAGTTATCTAAGTACGAGTTCCTTTTGCAATTTAGAAAATGAGAACATAGTGACGAGTATATGTTTTGAAATATATATGGGACGTTCCATGTCAACCGGGACAGTGGTCTGCCCAAAACTGAGCGCAGCCGAAAAAAGTTTTTAAGGAGTCAAAATGTTCGTATGCTCAAGAGCTTTCATTTGAGAACGGGTGTTTTCGAATTTTTTCTTTTTAAGAAAATGGCGACCATAAAACGGCGCCTACATACAGATACGTATCTATATACGTCTTTACGTATTTAATTACTTTTCTTATAGTTCAGTCTATCTCCAAACCAAATTTTATTAAAATCGGTTCATTAGTTTAGCCATGTCAACGTATTTTCCTTTAGTGGCGTGGCACCACCTACTATTGAGAAAAAAGTATACACTGCACTCCCTCTTTTCACAGCCTTCCTAAAAAATAAAAAAATTAAGCGATTATGATTATGGCGGTTTACCAATTCATTTTTTACACATAGATATCTATTTGTAGGCGCCGTTTTATGGTCGCAATTTCCTTAAAAAAAAAAAATTCGAAAACACCCGTTCTCATATGAAAGCTCTTGAGCATACGAACATTTTGACACCTAAAAAACATTTTTCCGCTGCGCTCAATTTTGGGCAGACCACTGTCCCGGTTGACATGGAACGTTCCATATGTAGATGACATTTTTGCAACACTTTATTTTGTGCAATCCCACTTTGAACATATTCTCACTCGGCAGGTAACGTTTCGGAAACCTTTAAGAAGTTTTTCACATGAAACCCTACATAGTTTCATATACATTTCAGAAATCTTTCTTTTTCATTTCAGATAGCTTTCTGCAATGTGCTTTTTGCTTTCACTTAAAGCGTTTCTGCAACAATGCAGAAACATTTCATTTTATGATGAGATTTATTTGAATGAAGTATATTATTAAATTTTAATAAAAAACGGAGTTTTTATTCCAATTATTTATTATATAAAAGTGTCTAACACTTCAAAATGATAACATACGAACGGCATCGTTTACAATGTGCCAGAAAGACTTAATTTGAAATGCTTAAAATACGTTGAATTTGAGACCTTTCAGAAACACTTCAGGATGATTATATGAGAAAAACTTAGTTTAAAACGTGCCAGAATGATTTTATTTGAAAGGTTCAGGAAAGGTTGAATCTAAAACCTTTCAGAAATATTTCAAAACGATTGAATGTGAAACATTTAATTTTAAATATATAAGAAAGATTTCTGTAATGTTCAATTTTTAACATTTCAAATGAAACATTTCTGCAACCTTCCGAAACTTCTGAAACGTTACATGCCGAGTGTGTAGTTCACTATAACGGCACGGAGTTTCTATCAGTTAGTTTGACAGAGTACGCATAGCAGTTTAGATCTTAAATGTGGATAGTATTGTGTGGGTAGACGTGACAACTGGTATTAAAAACTAATTTCTGTGTCTAGATTGGGATACTATTTTCAGATAATAAGATAACTCAGAGGATGTGGGTTCAAAATTTAAAACCCTGAAATTCCACAATTTCCTTAAATATAGTCACTAAATTTCAATTTTATATCAACATTGTAATTTGGAGGACATTTACAACAAATATGTTATTATAAGGTTTTTTTAAATTATGTTTTTTTTCTCAGTGCATTTAGTGCAAGAAATATTTCAGAATCTCATATTTGGTAGGAAAAACTTTTTCGACATTTATACGTTCTGAGTGTTAAAATTACATATTTTTTGGTAAAACTTTTTTACCCTCTTAACACATGCACAATCACAACACACACATATAGTCACAAACACACTCAAACACTTTAAACTTTACAAGAGGCTGTTTCGTGTGTGTGTGCTGTTGTTGGCCTTATATTAATTTATTTCTTTTATCTTTGGCAAAACTTTTTTCAACACATCATAAAGGGTATTTAGAGTTAGATCAGGGGTGTTGAAACCAAATTTACGCAAAAACAAAAATATAAAAAAAAGCAAAGAAAAAAAGAATTATAATATAATAAAATAAAGTAAAATGAAATGGAAAAAAGTCAAGAATATGTACATGAACATGGAAATGAAAGCGGAAATTTTAATGGAAAGGGAAAAGGAAATAGCACCAGTACCAGCAGCATTAGCAACAACATCAGGAACATCAGCATCAGCAAGTATGCGAAAACTTTTGCAATATATGTCATACGCAGTGTAAACCGCATGATGAGAGCCGAATTTGTTAGTGTAAACCGTACATACATGCCATAACATACACTACCACATAGAATTATAAAGGATATGTTGGGTATAAAGGAAGTTATGGTGATGTTGTTGACTGACTGAGTGTTTTCATGGATCTTAGACAAGAGATTTTCTCAGCGGTTTTAAAGGTTTGCTTTGCTTTTGAATTACTAAATTTCATGTTAAACTTTTAAGTGATTGTTAAATAGCTTGAACGCAGTATTCTTTATATTTTAGTGAAAGTTTGCTTTCCCTATTTTTGACTTAGATGAATTTGGTGCCTGACAAATTTTGTTCTTAACGGAGAAACTTCAGTGGATTGGCAATACAATTTATTTTATTATAGATACAAAACATCAAATGTAGTGGAATATAACCAGGTTCATGCGTCTTTTTTTTTAAAGAATACTTTTCAAGCAAATGATCTCAACTCCCTTTTCAAACTCTATGATTGGCTACCATTAAGATCTCGAAGTAGTTAGAAATTAAATATTTTGTTCCAAATTCAAATTTCTGCACACGTTCAAAACTTTAGTTTAATTTTTCAATCGTTCTTTAAATATTTTGATTAAAAACAATATTTATTTTTTAAGATTAAATTTTTTACTGAGCTTCCTGTTCAGTACCTTTAGTGCACAAAAAAAAAAAACACGAAAATATTACAAGCGCAATACGCACGTTTCAGCAACTGCTACTTGGTATCGTTAGTATGCTTTGTTAGCCGACGCTTAACAATTCACGAGCATCCTATATTTTACTTTTGCATGTTCTGACCAGTTAGGAGCATTGCAAAATATAAGCATAGTGCACCAAAATTCTACATTTATTTTCTTTCATATGTATCAGTGACGGGCAGCCCATATGGCCGCGGCCAAACGTAGAGAATAAGCATTCGCTCTTGCTTAACGAATGCAGCACTTCAGCTTCAATGAAACGTTGAATGAGTAGATTCGCGCTGCGCATTTTGTCAAGTGCACTGAGAAATATTTTTTTGCTGAATATTTTTTTGGGTTAAATGTGTGTTTTCATGAAGATGCACAAAGTGCTGATAGACAGATATTTCATGTTCCTTCATTAAGAATTCCATCCATGAAAAAATTATTTATTTTATATAATTTTCATATTTACCTTTTCGTTTACGCGAAAAGCCAATTTCAATTGATACTTTTTTAGTATTTTCAAATTTTCTTAAATTTTTACTTAATATTTTAAAGTAAGGTGAACTTCGATTTTAATTTAAGACCAAGTCCATCTTAAACCATGCACGCGGATTATTTCATGTTACGGAATTGGTTGCCGATTAAATATGTTGTTTTTCAAAGAATATAAGGAGACCCATATTTCCACGATTTGATGAAAACATTTTTTTTATAAAATTATGGCCATTTTAAGTTATGCCCATTTCAGGCTGAAAAGTGTTTCAAAAAAGCGGCATTTCCATCCAAATCAAAGTAATTAAATTTTATCTTTTGATTCTTATAGAACTTCTTATCCTCTATTAGAATCTTTAAAAAAATTTTAAAATGGATGAAAATTGGCAGAGTTATAGCACTTTTTATAAGAAAAAACAAAGCTAATTATCTGAAAAACCCCACCTTTTTTTTGCTTAAAACTTTTTTTTGGACTTGTACTAATATAGGAAAGAGATGAAATGAGTTTAATGCTTGCTTAGTGACATTTGAGGTGAAGGAGAATTTTTGTTCCAAAAAAAAATTTAAATTTTTGTTTCAACCTTGCCAGCCATTTGTGATACTACTACTTTCAGTTTATTTTTAATAATAACATTATTAAGTACCGTTCCTTCTCTTTAAAATGAGCTTTCAAGCAGTAATCTGCGATGCATCCTTGCGAAGTTACAGCCATTTGAAAAATACGTGAATTTGATCCCCTACGACCAAACAAACCGGCTACATATTTAATTCATCTTGATCGTAGGCTTTCAAATTCATATCACTTTCAAATGTCTGTAACTTTGCAGGAAACATCACAGATTACCACTCGAAAACTCATTTTAAAGAGAAAGAACGGTGGTAAAAATTCTGACTGAGGATAAGAAGTTCTATTAGAATCAAAAGACAAAAGTTAATTATTCTGATTTGGATGGAAATGCCGCTTTTTTGAAAAAATGTTCGGCCTAAAATGGTTATAACTTTGCAAACATTTTTTTTAACCAAATCGGGGAAATATGGGTCTCCTTTTATCCTTTTAAAGACAACATATTTAATCGGCAACCAATTCCGTAACATGGAATAATCCTTCTGCATGGTTTGAAATAGATTTGGTCTTTAATTTGTATTTCTTTCTTTTTTTCGAAGAAACTTTCTCCAATAATTTTTCAATAAGAAAATGTATATTTTTTCATAATGTGCATTGTTTGACAAAAAAATCTCTGAACTTTGAATTAATAATTTACTTTGAACTAATAATTTACTTTGAATTTCTCCTATACAAATCATGTTAACCTCAAGCAGGAAGTGAGAAGTGAAACACTCTACACTGTAAATCACTTTTTGTCTTCAATGCTCACTTTGACTCGCATAATTATTTGAGGGTTAAAACTTTGTGATTTTTTTTTAAAAAAAAATTCATTCACTTTTTGCTTGGGACTCCTTGGCTTACCGTATTCTTATTATCATTATTGCATTAACGTTACTTCATTAAATTTTAAGCTACATCAAAAAAGAGCTTGCTGCTTAACTTCTTTTTTTTGCATTAGTGCCTATTGCAAGGTGGGCGGCATGTTCATACCGCAAGCTATGCATCGGCGCATTTTTTAAATGCATACGCACTAGGGTAGTTCTAAAGTGTACTTTTTTGCGAAAATCAAATGGGACGCTCCCTCAATTGGTTCGAAATAGGGTAAAAAAATTAAATTAAAATTTTTATCTTTTACCACTACGCCCCCTATTTCAAAATGAAATTTAATTTTTTCTTATCCGTAGGGTCTTTTTTTTTTCATTTCAAATATTTCGAAAACTGTCAGCTGTGTGGGTCTGTGTCTTCGTGACTTTATCAGTAGGTATTTTATGAATGAAAACATGTAGTGTCAGAGTTTATTGATAGTTGACCCTAAGTTTTTTTCAACTTTGGGACTTTTTTCGTCATTCGAGTCGTTTTCGACCCGTACTAATTTTTTTATGTTAAGGCATGTTTTTGTACTTTCTATCGGCTTAAAAAGTTAATCACAGGTCAGTGTTTACTAAGGCTGTGCAACGAGCTGATCGAACATGTTCGAAGTTCTGCCATACGCAACGAGTCAAGCTCAAACAACTCGATTCGTTTGACCCAACTCAAGTTCTGTTCGCTCGTTGTTCGTATCATTCGATCGCAGGGCTGTCGTTTTGGAATTTTTGACCGCAGAGAAAATTACGAAAAGTTGAGGAAAAGTGAAGTGTTCGCAGTGTTTCTAAAACAAAAGTGCAGTGAATTTTGCAGTGTTATAAGAAAAAGATACATTCTACAATATTTTTAAAATCACGTGAAAAAAAAACACTTTTTCGGTACATTTTTAATAAAATGTAATCAATAGTTAAAATTAAACAAATAACATTGTCATTTTGTGCCTTCATGGCATAAATCAGTACATTTTATAAAAAATAGATAATAATAAAAGTTTATATATTCTATGTACTGTGTACATCAAAATAAACTAAAAAAAATTAGCGACCAAGTATTCCATAGGGACAACATAAAAAGAATTGAGAAAATCTTAGGGAAAAAACAGTTTTCCAAAACACAACAAAAAGATTAAAAGACAATTTTTATAAGGATAAGGGACCAAGACAGGAAAGGGGTACTGTCATATATAAATCGATGACATGTGTTCCAGGATTGACAGAGAGATTCGCGAAATTAAGTGCGTTTAAGGACATAAAAATTGCTAATAAGACAGATAATAAAGTTGGTCAATTTTACAGCAATATCAAAACTTGTCAAATCCTGCCTTATTTACAAAACTCTTTGTGACGGAGACGGGTCCAATGTATGCCAGAAGGTTTATGTTGGTACTACAAAAAACAAATTAAGGACAACCTTCTCAGGACACAGATCGGATCAAAAAAAAAACAGAAATGGACAAGCCCCTAAGACAGCCCTTTGAGCCCACTGTGCTGAACTTGGACATTTTCCTAATTTTGACGCTGTGGAGATCTTACAAGAAGAAAATAATCATGAGAAGAGATTCATATTAGAGATGCTCCACATTATTAACACCCCCACTGACAAGAGAATAAATTTCAAGAGCGATACAGAACATTGTGCTCATATATACAGACATTTAGCTGACAATTAGGTTAGTTTAAGTTTAGCTTTTCTATAATTTTAACGTAAGTTTTGTTTTGTTGATTTATTCAATTGTGTATTGTTTTAATTATTATTTCTTAGTGACCCCTGAAGATAAGGAAGGATCTTCCTCGAAATATTGGGAAAAATTATAAATAAAACACTGACCTAAAGCCAGAAAAGTGTTTTTATTTAAAAAAAAAAATAAAAATACGATTTATGTACGACTATTTTCTGTAATTTGCTAGTAATTGTTTTGATGGCACCCAATTTTTAAAATCTTCATTAGGAAACGTTCCTTTAATGAGCATGATCGAAATAACCGTCTCCACTTTTGAACCATTCCAAGTTGAATTTTTTATTTGATTTGTAAGTGAAAAATTGCGGTCTTTGTATGCGCTACTGTGAGGCAGGCATAATAGCGCGCCAACAAATTTCTATAAGCCAGGATACATACAGTAGTTTCGCCTAAGGCTTTTTTTAATGAAATATAGCTAGCCAAAATTACAGTTTCATATCCGGGCCAAGGTATACATCCTTCAATGGCTTATAAATGGAAATGGCTTATGACTGAAAATTTATAATTTGAAAATTATTTGCTAGATTACTTTTGCGACACTTTTTTCTGAAAGTGCAGTGTTTTCAAAAAAGATGCAGTGTCGCAGTGTCATACTTTAAATCGCAGTGAAAAACTGCGATTGAAGTGACAGCGACAGCCCTGTTCGATCGCATCTCATGATGTCAGAGCTCTGAGTTGGTCGTGTGTTATGTTTGTATAGCAGTGTAATTGCATCGATACGAAATTCAAAATACCGAAATGTGACATCGAACAAAACGAACTTAGTCTCACGGCTTTGGACAAATTCGCACCAATACGAGAATTATAGGACAAATGGGTTGAATTGCTTCCACTTTTCTTCAATCCAAGTGATTGTTTCACTATTGACGAGCAACTATTGGTTCACCATCGGCAATGCTCTCTTATACAGTGTATGCCAAATAAGCCTGAGAAGTACGGTCTGAAATTTTGCCTTCTCACTTGCGCCAATACTTCATATGTATGGAATATGCAACTATGTTTGGGAAAATTTGCTGGAGCTGCACCGGAACAAAATCAGGGTGGTGCTTGATTTAGTTGAGGAGCACAAAGGTCACAACAGTTTATTTTTTTCTCTTCATACGACTTGTGTCAGAATTTGGTACACAAAAATTTGTCTATGGCTGGCACATTGCGGAAAAATAAGCGTAGCATTCTGTTTAAGCTTCTTATCGAGAAAAAGCAGCCACTATTCCAATCTACATCCGCCTTCACCAAAAATATTCCTTTGGTTTCATATGTAAGAAAGAATAATAAATGTACCCTTGTTCAGAGCACAATGCATTATTCGCCTGATATCGGACCAGCACCGAAAAAATTGCATAAGATAGTTTCATACTGTAACAAAACAAAAGTCGGTGTTGACAATGCTGACAAAATGCTTTCGGGATTCAGTTGCAAACGGAAGACTAACCGCTGGCTGATGTGCGTTTCTTCCATAATCGTGGACATGTCAGCGTTGAATGCTTTCAACATCTACTCAACAATAGATCCAAATTGGCTTAAAAAATTCCAAAAGCAATGTCGTAAGAACTTCCTACATGAACTTGGCCTTGCATTGATAAAAATCACATGTCTAAGAGAACCAGAAATCTACGAAATGAATTTTCTCTTTCACTTCTGACAACGCTATCAAAATCATCAACAAATCTTACTAGCCAAGCAGCCTAGAATGATCCCGATGCAACTAACCAAAAGGGGTAGATGTGCTCTTTGTTTTATCGAGAAAACCTTACACAAAGAGCACAAACCCGAAATGGTTTGCTGTATGTGTTACAAAAATGTTTGCAAAAGAGCACACAATGTCAATTTTTTAAAAAAACTCCATACCTCAAAAAACGTAAAAATTATTTCAAATTGATATGCATCAATCTTGTAGACCAGCGTTTCTTAAACCACGAAGTCATTCCGGGGGTCCGCGAAACAATTTTAACATCATATAATTTAACATAATCAAACTTTTTGCTTTATTCAAATAACTCATTTATTAAAAATTTTACATAGCCATGGCTTTTTGAATGATTGCACATATTTTTAAAAAACAAAGTATGCATTTACTTTTGTTCAAACTCGCGATGCTTAGGTTCAAAGTATTCATTTAAAAAAATCCTACATTGTCAAAAAAAAAAAAAACAAAGTCCGCGTTGATTTTCAAATTTTGAGTTTTTGAAAAGTAAAATTTTTCCGCGAGTCAATTTTCAACATAAGAAACTTATTTTCATTTCACTTTTGTGTGCTGTGTTACATACACGTATATGTGGTGTTTTCAGTTGTGATTATTTTTCGATTACTTCTTCCAGCTACAACGAATTCAATTTTTCTGGCTGCAGCAGTTACATTTAGTACATCATATTAAATCCTTTTTAAAAGTATTTTATCCAACTTAAATTTTGTATTATATATTTTAAAAACGCTAGTTGTCATTTATAGCTTTGTAGTCATAAGTTAAATCAGAATTTGAGCCTTAAAATGGATCGTTGGCTAAAAACTGGATCTATATTCAAACAAGATATAGGTGAAAACGATTCTGATGAGGGACCATCAACCTCCATCAAGAAACGTAAAACTAGAAAGTAATGTGGTGAGTATTTATCATTTGGATTTACTTCTGTAAGCAAAGAAGACTTAGAAAGGCCTTTATGTGTGTTATGTCGCGAAAGCTTATCAAATGAATGCATGAAACCCATCAAACTCCGACGTCGTTTGGAAACAAAGCATAGTGAGCGCATTAGTAAGACTATCGATTTCTTTAAAATCAAAAAACAAGAACTTGTTTCAAGTCAAAATCTTATTCAAAATACCGCAACTGATAGTATCAGCGAAAAAGCAGTAAAAGCATCATATGAAATATCCCTACTAGTAGCAAAAGCCAGAAAACCCCACAATATAGCAGAACAACTAATTCTTTCTGCTGCAAAAGCAATAGCAAAAACAAATCGTGTACTTCAGCTAAGGCCATATTTAACACTTTGGACCATTTTATAACCGAAAATGGAATCCAGTGGTCAAAATATGTTGGAATTTGCATTGACGGTGCTCGTGCATTTCCAGGTAGAAGAAGTGGATTGATTGCTCTGATTGAAGATGTAGCACCTCAGGTCGTTTGGAACACAGGGAATCATAAGCTTCTAAAAATATGTCAACAGATTTGAAAAAAATATTGGATGAAGTCGTTAAAGTTGTCAATTTCATTAAGGCTCTCCCACTTAATTCCCGTGCTTTCAAAGTTTTGTGCGAGAAGATGGGGAGTCAACATAAACAACTATTATTACACACAGAAGTACGTTGGTTGTCACGAGAGAAAGTACTTTTTGAACTTCGTGACAAAATAAGATTATTTTTAATGGAAACGCAATTTGAACTGAAAGAATGTTTTAATGATTTTCTCTGGTTAGCTAAGGTTGCTTACTTGACTGATATTTTTTGTTATATGAATGAGCTAAATTTGAGCCTACAAGGTGCAGCTTCAAATAAATTTAAAGTTGAAGATAAAATAGAAGCGATTACAAAAAAAAATCGAATTATGGTCAATACGCATTCAAAATTCAAACACTCAACGACTTTATAGAATTTTCTAGTAAAGAGTTGTCGAACATTTAATGGATCTAAAGAGCAGCTTCCGGAAGTATTTTCCCTGTCCTGATTCTGGCAACGACTGGATCAGGGCCCCATTCAATACAGATGTTAGTAATGCTAAGCAGTTAACGACATAAGATCTAGATATCTCTTGCGATACGTCTTTGAAACTAAAGTTCAATAAAATTGAACTAACTAACTTTTAGATACTGCTAAAATCCGATTACCCTGCAGTTGCAAATAAGACCCTCCAAAATTTAATTCCGTTTTGTACAACGTATTTGTGTGAACAGGCTTTTTCGGTACTGTTATATATAAAATCAAAGTATAGAAACAAGCTTAATGTAGAAGCAGACCTGAGGATAAAAATTTCGAATATAGAGCCGGACATTTGTTGGTTTCAAGAAAACAACATCATTCATCTCATTAAATAAAAACTTCTATATAAGAAAATATAACAAATTTAGTTTATAAAATAACCAATAGTCACCAAAAAATAGTTTCCATTACAAGCTTTATTATTATTATATTATTTATTAAAAAAATAGGAAAAAAAACACTCTATTTTCTAAGCTCTATTTGGACCAAGAAATATTTGTCTGAGTTTAATGTACATATTTTGACTTGTAACTATTTTAATTCTTTAACATTTCCACAATTTGTATTCATTTGAGTTTTACATTTAGACTTACATTACATGAAAATCCTAATAAAAAATGTTTGCCTCTATAAATGCGCAAGAGTTGTTAAAATACCGAGAGATAGTAATGGTATGAGTGTCAATATTTATTGGAAAGTAGTGTCAAATTTTGGACCTTTAAATCCGGAAAAAAACCTTTGAAAACCGGAAAAATTAAAGCAAAATAATAAGACTTCGTTTCTTAACCTCATCAGATAAGCGGACATTTTATGTCTGACAACCGGACAAAACTTTCAAAAACCAGACTGTCTGAGTGAAAACCGAACGGTTGGCACGAAAGCCAGAAAATAAGCTTAGGAACGACGTCAAATGCCTATGGTTGGAATAGGGTCCACAAAAAAAATTAAGCTCGATAGAGGGTGCTCGGACTACATAAGTTTAAGAACCCCTGTTGTAGACACTAAAATTACCTTCCATATGACATTAATATATATAAAATCTGTTCAGGAGTTTCCAACTTAAAATGATTTTTAGAAAAGCTATATCCGTAACTTCCCATGACTATATTTCGAAAACTAGATCCAAATGATAATTTTTTTGATATATGTAAAGAAGGTCTTCGCCGCTTCTACGATTTGTCGTACTTCTTTTAATTGCATTTTACCTTCATCGTGCAATTGTCTTAAAACAGTTACACATGTGCGTAGACCTTAAAGACAATAGCTCAGAATAACAAAGCAATGAAGAGAAAGATCACTTGTCGTTTACTTGTAAAAACGTGTTAAAGTTTAACCTGTAAAATTAGTTGAAAACGGCATACTAGAAGTAATCGCTTTAAATATCGTTTCTCTATTTACAGGTATATTAAATTAATCAATAGTATAAGAAATAAAGATTTTAATAAAATAACTCTATTTACAGAGAAACTTATCTAAGTCTTATATTTTTGTACAGAGCTTCTTGTTCAGTACTTTTAGTGCAAAAAACAACAAAAAAATTACAAGCGCAAAATGCATTAAAATGGACAACGAGCTGCTTATACTAGTTTCAATGACCGCTACGTCATATCATCAGTAAGCTTTGTTAGCCGAAGTATAGTAGTTCTACAAGCCTACTATGTAATGTTTCTTGCGTTGATCTGTTAAGAATCACAGCAGTAAACAAAACAAAAACTTCTACATCTTAATGCAATTGACCTTGTAATCTCTTTGATATCACACATTTCTTGACGAGCGCTTCGTTGTCCGCTTTTTTGGCGATCCGAACGAAGTTGCAAGTCTTATTTCTCTATGCTGTGATTGTAGACACATTATATATATTCTTCCTTAATATTAAAAGCCACTCAAGAAAAAATAGTTTAAATAAATGGCAGCTTAGGTCAAATTGCACTTTGAAATAGGGTCCGTAGGGGTTAAAGATACAAATTTTAGGTTCATTTTAAAATTTGTTTTACCCTATTTCGAACCGTCACTGTTATTCATTAATTTAAGTATTTCGATTCGTTGACATTGAATTATTCGTCTAAATAAAATAAAATTAATTTTCAATACAAACGTAATTTATAATTTCTATTTTAATTTTTAATTGTCTTGTAAAAGCGTTACAAAACTTTCGGCTAAATTAAAATAATAAAAAACAGTATGGAAGAGTCAACTGAACTGGATGATGAGAGTGATGTAGAATGGTAAAGATGCCTACAACGTAAAAAAAGAGTTCGTTTAAAATCACCAAAAGAAAGACAACAAAGCAAGAGAATTGCACACAACAACAATCCACAATCAACTAGCACTACAAGTAATCTTTTTTCTGCATTGGACGACGACAACAACATTGAAGATCAGAATGACAGCAATGAATCATCATTAGAAATTAAACCTCCACCAATATTGATTCCCAATGTTAGTAACATTGCGAGTATGATTAAAAAATGTGCTACAGTTGTTGCTCTTAGTGAATTCTCCTACAAAGGATTAAGAGACTGTCAAGTGAAGATCATCGCTAAACAAGTATGCTCATACAGATCTTTAGTATCGTACTGCAATGCCAAAAAAATTAAATATCACACTTATCAGATAAGAAGCGAAAGAGCGTACAGAGTTGTGCTACGTAATGTTAATTTTTCTACTCCTGTAGAAGACCTTAAATATGGTATTGAAAATCTAGGCAATATAATCTAAGACATATTTCTAATGTTCGCAGTAAAATTCCTAAGAGCCTTTGCCTATATTTTTCGTTGATCTTGAACCCAATGACAACAATAAGAATATCAACGAAACTGTTATGTTAAACAACGCTATTGTTGAATTTGAACCACCGCGAAAAATTGTTGAAGTGGGCCAGTGTCATCGATGTCAACAATTTGGTCATACCAAGGCTTATTGTACAAAAAAATTTAAATGTGTCAAGTATGGCGGAGAATATCCAACTGCAGAATGTACCAAAAGCAGAGATGCTCCAGCAACTTGCGCTAATTGTGAACAAAACCATTCTGCCAATTATAGAGGATGTCAAGTTTATCAAAATTTAATAAAACGAAATGATAATCGTAGAATGCAACATATGTAATAATTATTCACGCAACGACAACACAAATCTGGATGAACGCTTTAGCACAGCGTATCCTCCCAATACAAGCCAGAAACATAATACTCCTACTTACGCGAACATTGTAAAAGGTAATATTAATGAATCACACAATAATTCGTTCAAAAGAATTGAGGAGTTGATGAAAAAACAGTTAGAACTCACAAACAATCTTCTTAACATGATCTTTTTACTAATTAATAAATTATGTCAAAACTAGATCTTCGAATCGCCATATGGAATGCCAATGGTTTATGTAATCATAGACAAGAAATCGAAATATTTTTACAAACTCATATGCTAGACGTATTATTAGTTTCCGAGACTCATTTTACAGATCGGTCCTACTTTTCAATAAAAGGCTACACAATACTGTGTACAAACCATCCTGATAATCAAGCTCATGGTGGCACTGCCATACTAATAAAATCCAATATCAACTATGAATTGTTGGGTGAAGTGAAATTAAACTACCTTCAAGCCACTTGTATTAAAATAAAATGTTTAAGAGATGTAACCCTATCCGCAGTATATTTTCCACCTAGATTCAATGTAAAGTGTCAAGAATTCAAAAGCTTTTATGATAGCTTAGGTCCTAATTTCATGGCAGGAGGTGATTATAATGCACAACATCCTCGGTGGGGTTCGAGGATTTCGAATCCTAAAGGTAATGAATTATATAAATGTATCTCAAATCATAACTTTTCAACATTTTCGACTGGAAAGCCTACTTACTGGCCATCAGACGTTCGAAAAATTCCAGATCTATTAGATTTTCTTGTTTATTGTGGCATTCAAAGAAACCAGCTTAGCATTATGGATACATACGATTTAAGTTCAGATCACTCACTACTTATTATAACATATAGCACTGTCATTTATAATTCACCCGAAAAATACATACTGACATTGATTCTTTCTGCTACTGGTTGGAAAAAAATATCAGCTTAAACATATCTCTTAAATCTACTGACGAAATTGATGAAGCAGTGGATTACCTGACTAATTTAATTCATAAAGCAGCTTACTTGTCATCGCCAACGCAAAATATCTGTACAAAAATGTATATTTCTACTGAAATTAAGAAACTTATCTCAAACAAAAGAAAATTGAGAAAAAATTGGCAAATGTCTCGGAATCAAAATGATAAGAAAAGGCTAAATAAAGCAACTAAAGAATTGATAGAACGTATTTCTGAATATAAAAATAAGTCTGTTTGAATCGTTCTTAAAAAGTTTGAATGTTACCTCCAATAGTAAAAATGAGCACTGTATCTGGCAAGCGACAAAATATGTAAAAAGACCACAAAAGAGAGATCCTCCAATTAAAGATGGTAATGGTGTCTGGTGCAAAACAGATAAAACCAAAGCAGATTCTTTTGCTAAATTTCTAGAGAACACATTTCAGCCATTACGTTTAATGATAACACAGATTCAAGTTTGCGATTTTTAGATTCTGCATGTCAAATGGATCCCTATCTGAGGTTAAAAATGAGATTGCTAAGATTAATTGCAAAAAGGCTCCTGATTTTGACTCCATTAGCGGAAAGCAGTGAGATTACTTCCAAAGAAATGCATAGTATACTTAACATATATCTATAATGCGATGTTGAGGCTAAGTTTTTTCCTCTTCAATGGAAATGCGCCGAGGTGATAATGATTCCAAAGCCTGGTAAGCCAGAAAATTAAGTTTCTTCATATCGTCCGATAAGCCTCTTGGCGATATTTTCTAAAATATTTGAAAGAATTTTTATTCGTTTCCGATTGTCGAAAGGCTTAATTTAATTCCAGACCACCAATTTGGTTTTAGGCAGCAGCATGGTACGTTAGAACAAGTACATCGCTTAGTGCAATTTATTACCAATTCAATTGAAGAAAAAAAATTTTGTTCAGCAGTTTTTGTTGACACTCAAAAAGCATTCGACCGAGTTTGGCACGATGGCTTGCTTTTTAAATGCAAAAAATATTTTCAACACCTACATGTATATTTACTTCTTAAAGTCTTGGGTCCTCTTTTGTACACCTTATATACAGCTGATATACCCGTTATTGAAAATGTGATGGTGGCGACATATCCAGATGACACTGCTATCTTAGCAGCCAGCAGTTCACCAATTGAAGCGTCAGAATTAATTCAATCTGAATTAAATATACTTGAAAAATGGTTTAAAAAAATGGAATATTAAAGTTAACTCAACAAAGTCTGCTCACATCACATTTTCAACAAGAAGAGGTGATTGTCCTCCAGTTACTCTTGGCAATTCTGCTATTCCAGAAGCAGCACATATTAAGTACTTGGGAATGCACTTAGATAAGCGTCTCACCTGGAAGGAGCACGTGAAAGCTAAACATACACAGCTTAAAATTACTACGTCAAAACTTTATTGGCTTCTTCGATCAAAATCTCATTTAAGTGTTGAAAGTAAAGTGAGAATTTATAAATCGATCTGTGGTGCTCTGCCAGCAATTCAAATATCGAAATTCTGCAACGATACCAGTCCAGAACTCTACGGATGCTATTGGGTGCACCTTGGTTTGTATCAAACTTCACTATTCACAACGATCTTATGATCACAACAATAAAAGAAGAAATAAAAAAATTTTCCGAGCGCTATCTCACAAGACTAAGCAATTATAACAATATTCTTGCAATTACATTATTAGATGAGAGTAATAATACAAGGAGGCTCAAACGGACACATGTTTTAGACTTACCATTTCGTAGATAATTAAACCTCTTTTTTGGACACACATATTGTTATGTCTATTAACTAGCTTTAATTAATTTAAGTAGTTTTATTTAATGAAGTAAAACACTTCCAGTTATATACCATTGTTATCTCATTTGCTTATTATCTTTTGATAGATTGCAAAAAAAAAATTAAATACAAAAAAAAAAAATGTTGAATTTTGTAATGTAAATCCGAAATCGAATAACTTATTTGATGTTCCAAGCATATTTAATGTTGAAATTGATTTGTTTGATAACGAGATTGACATCGATTGTAAAATCCATTTAATTTGAATGTACCATTAAATTGCAATCCTCGCAGACTTTTATATTCCGAAAGAACTTATGTCGAATCAATTCTTAATGATTTGTTAAAAGACGGTACAATAAGACCAAGTTGTTCACCTTATGCATCTGCAATTGTTTTAATGAAAAAGAAAAATGGTCAGACGCGTATGTGTGTTGCTTACCGTGGACTAAATAAAAATACAATTAGAGATAATTATCCATTACCATTACATATTGAGTATTTGGAAGGCAGAAAATATTTTACTGCCTTGGATTTAAAAAAAGGTTTTCATCATGTACGTTTATCTCCAGAATCAGTTACATTAACCTCCTTTGTGACTCCAAATGGTCAACATGAGTATTTGAAAATGCCATTTGGTCTTAAGAATGCTCCAGCGGTTTTTCAACAATTTATAAACTATAATTTTCGTGACTTTATTGATTCTAAAAAAATTATAATTTATATGGATGATATTTTGATTGCAACTTCTAGTTTATTGAACATAAAACTTTAGTCAGGGCTGTTTTAGAAAGAATAACTACCCACGACGACGAGTGTGAATTTGGATACAAGAAAGTAGAATATTTGGTATATTCTATATCATCTTCAGGAACTTTTCTTAGTGACACTCATATTGCAAATATGAAGGAATACCCATTACATCTAACCTGAAGCAATTGCAATAATGTATAGGTCTCTTCTCATATTTTCGGCGATTCGTCCCATTATTTTCTACAATTGCAAAGTCTCTTCAAGATTTACTTAAAAGAAATATCAAATTTAATTTTAATGAACATTGTTAGAGGTAAAAAGAGAACTAAAAAAAAGATTAATGGAAGCTCCTATTCTTGATATTTATAGTCCAACAAAAGAAACAGAATTACATTGCGACGATAGTTCGGTTGGCTTAGACGCAGTTTTATTACAACGCCAAACTAATGGCAAGCTACATCCGATTTCATATTTTTCGAAAACTCCTTCAACATCTGAATCTAAATATCATAGTTTCTAGCTAGAGACTCTTGCAATTATTTATGCATTAAGAAGACTCCTTTCAAAATTGTGACTGATTGCAATTCCCTAACGATGACTTTAACAAAGAAACAAGTAAATCCTCGAATACCTAGATGGAAATTAGAACTAGAACATTTCAATTATAAAATACAGCATCGTAATGGTTTATCTATGGGTCATGTTGATGCTTTGAGTAGATGTCAGGTTGTTGTAATATTGAATGCAAATGATATTGACTTCCAAATTCAAGTAGCGCAAGAACGTGACTCAGTTATAAAGAATTTGAAAGCATGCATGGAAACTGATGCAGTAAAAGGTTTTGGATTAATAGATGGTCTAGTTTTCCAAATAAAAGATGATGGACGAAAAACTCTTTACGTACTGAAAGAAATGGAGGACAATGTAATTCGGTTAATTCATGAAAAACTAGGACATCAGGCAATGGATAAATGTTATGAAAAAGTAAGTTTATTTTATTAGATTTCTAATATGCATCAAAAGATAAAAAACTTTATACAAAATTGTCTCAAATGCATCATGTACGCCATACCGGAGTGTCACTCTGAACGAAATTTATACAATATACCAAAGAAATCTGTCCCTTTTGACACAATCCATATTGATCACTTTGGTTCACTACCATCTATTAATTCAAAAAGAAAACACATTTTGGTTGTCGACGACTTAACCAAATTTATTAAATATTATCCAACAAATTCAACTAGTAGCAAGGAAGTAACAGCGGCTTTAGAAAAGTATTTTAGTTATTATAGCAGACCAAAGCGGCTTATTTCAGACGGGGGAACTTGTTTTACTTCTCTAGAGCAGTGGTGGGTACGTAGTGTCCCTAGCCGCCCTCATTGCCCGAACCGTTATTCGACGCACAACCAAGCGAAAAAAAAACGGCGGGTTGCACTCCGGGAGTGCCGACAGAAGTGAAAACAAATCGTTTAATGGCAAGTTAGTGTGTTAGTTGGTATGTGTGCGTTTTCTTTTTATATGGCAATGCAATGGAAGACAAAAACGGAATATGTATTCAAATTTTACTCTCGCTCTCATTCTCAATTTGTCAACGCAACAACGCGGAATTTGAAAGAAACAAACATGTAAGCATAGCAATCGTTGAATGAGAATGGAATGTGTCAGTTAGTGTGTCTGCTTTGCTTTTTGTCTTCCACTTGGAATATTTATTTAAAGGAACAAATAGAACATTCAAATTTTACTATCGCATTCATGACGGGGAATCCCGATGACGGTCGGTGTCGCGAGTTTATACTTTTTTCCTCAGCCGCACAACGTGCCATAAGAAGTTTTCACTTCAAAAATTCGCAGAATTTCAACGCTATCAAGGCATAGCGTTGACTTGAGTTCAAATGAAAACAAAAAAAACACACAAAGACATAAGCGACGGCGCCGCATTGTGTCTTGACGAATGTAGAAATTGTTTTTGTTTGTAGAGCAAATTGGTTTTTTTTTGTGCTGTTGGCGAATTTGGAAATGACAGCAAAAAACTTTAAAATTTCGTTTCTTGTTGCTTGATGTTGTTGTTTCGCTCTTTTGTTACATTTCCATGCCCACCACTGCTCTAGAGTTTGAAAACTATTTGCTAAAAGATAATATAGCCCATATTAATATTGCTACCTCTTCACCGTAAGCAAATGGCCAAGTTGAACGGACTAATAGCGTAATTAAAGCAATGTTAGGAAAGTTTAGCATCACAATTAACCTCGCTGATTGGTCAGAAAAATTACTTCAAATTGAATATGCAAAAATAATTCTACTCATAAAACTACAAAAATTTCTCCCAGTATGCTGTTATTTGGTGTTGAAAAGCGTGGTGAAATAGTTGATGAATTTACTGAATATTTGGAGGATAAAATAAAGCCTAAAGTTGACCGTGACATAAATAAGATCCGATTACAAGCCTCAGAAGCAATTAAGAAAACTCAGAATTACAATTCTAGATACTTTTTGCAACATAGTAAAGCTGCTAAAATTTATAATGTTGGTGACTTTGTTGTCATTCGTAGTACTGATTTCGAAGTTGGAACTAACAAAATGTTTATACCAAAGTTCAAGGCCCCTTATGTTGTTCATAAAGTTTTAAGTAACGATCGATATGTTATACGTGATGTAGAAAATTTTCAATTGACACAATTACCATATGATGGCGTCATTGAGGCTAATAGAATGCGTAAACGGTTATTAAAATGTGGTGATGAGGTTGAAAATTTCAAAAAATTAAGCAACGACTCTACCGAAATTAGGTCCATAACTGATGAATAATTTTAGTTTCTGTAACTGTAAAATATGTTAGATTGGCCGAGAGCTAACTAATTTTTGTTTTTGTGTGTCAGATTGGCCAAGTTGTAAGCTTATATGAGTACCTACTTATGTACTTAAACACTTTTTATTTAGAAATTTCTTAGAATCAAATATTGTTTGTAAAATAACTTTATTGTATTTAAAAAGAATGTATTATTATTGAATATGTACTCAAGCTTAAAATATCTAAGAAATTGATCGGTCCAGCATCAGAAAAAAAGTAGGTGTATTTTATCGAAACATAATACGTTAGGCGCCCATTTTTACTGTTAATGCGATGTGAAGTATTTAATTTTTGGCGAGGCCAAAGGTAACACACTTACTAGGTTTTTTTTTAACTTTTTAAACACTTAGTGTATGTACACAGTTATGGAAACCAAGAAAATTGTGAGCATTTCATAAATGCGAGATATTTTGTTCCATTAAAAATATATTACAAAAAATATATGCTTGTTGTTGGCAAATATGATAAAAATACCTATCTTTATTTTAAATATCAAGATCTGATCAAAAGATAAAGACAACCACTAAAACTTTTTATGCATTTTTTTTTTTCAACTTAGACTTCCGCCTGTCCTTAAATTATTCACGCTTTTACAATTTTATATTTTATTACCTACAGTGATAAAGTAACAGCTGTTACCGAACTTGCACCGACAAAAGCACATAAACTCACACACGGAAGTAGACACTAACACTACAGACAGTAGACATTTACACATATATATAAATTTATGATTTAACATATTTGCATTGGTCTCAGCCGGCTGGCCGCATAAAATATGCATTTTTGATTTTGCCTTTTCTGTTTCCTATTTTTTTCTATCTTTCAATTTTATTTTCTTTGCTCATTTTCCAAAGTATTGGAATTGCTGTTGCTTTAGTGCGAATCCATGTCTATGTATATAAATATATACGTACATACATAAGTGTGTGCATACTGGACCGTTTTTGAATCCTCTTTTTGCTCAATGAGTCTTCTGACTGGACCTTGGCATTTACATATTGAAATGTTGATAGTGTCTGAATTATATCTAAGGAATTTTTAAGTTATGACGTCTGGCAGTAAAACCACATTTGTATGGTTTTCCTTTTTATGTAGTACATATGACTCATTGAACAAATTCAATTTAATTTAATGGACTGACAGCTTCACCACATGCACATTTTTTGTGGGTTTTGTTAAAATATGTAGATATTGAAATGATAGACGATTAAAAAGAAAAAGTATAGCGCTGCATAACGTTATGAATTACTTCCAACACTATCTGAAAAACTTAATGCACTAAAGTTTATTTAATTTTGCGTTGTTTCCATTAAAAAATGCTTTCCTCAAAAACTTATTGCATTCTCTACCATTGCCTTCTACATCTTTACTACAAATGTCCAGCATATCCGCTGGCAAGAACATTTCTCGGAAACTATCAACCATCCACCAGCGCTCGTTAAGCCCCTCCCTGAGGGAAGATCGCAGCGGCTACTCTTGTGTCCTCCTGCATCTGCGGGAGCAGATCGTATAGTTGCCGGAATGTTGAAAGCTTCCCCGGAGTTCACCGTGATCTCATGTATATACTCAGTTCTTACGCAAATTTTAGGAAGAAAACGAATACCTGAAGGCTGGCTTGTAGGAACCTCTGTGAAAATCCTAAAAAAAGTCATGATATTGTCAGTTCTGTTCAAGGTCTTAACGAAAATTCTTCTCACCAGAGTTAGCGGAAAATAGAACAACTTATTCGAAAACTGGCTTTCGCCCGAACAGATCGTGTATTGATCAAATTAATACCATCTCATATTTTATATTTTACAGCGTTATTGAGCGATATCTGTGATAATGAAAACTTCAATCAAAAAAATTTAAAAAATTTTTTGTTGCAAACGATTGCCAGTAAACTGAGGTTTATAATAGGGTTGCAACTGAGCTTCGCATCCGCATCCGCAAGTGGAGCCATAACTGAAGTTATAAAATCAACTTTAAAGCTTACAAATTGAAAAATTCGTTGTTTAAGTAATTTACATTATTTTGTGCTGGTAAGTGGCTAAAATAAGATTAGTTCGACCATAGCTAGAAACTTACGGCCAAATTATGTAAAACTCAATGCGGCGCGGCGAGTCGCATTTCCGCGTGACCAGCCAGTTTCATATTATATAAGCTCACTCACTCACATCTGCGTCAAAATACGACGGTTAACGTGCGCCTTACGTTTTTTTGGTATTATGCAACACGCGAAGAGGCACAAAAACGCACTTCAGTTGTCAAATTCGGCACTTGCTTTTAAGCTTACGTCGACTTTTTCTAATTTGATTTCCTTTTTTTATTCAATTTTTTAATAAATATTAAACCCTGACATAATTATAAATTTGTTGTTTAAACGGTATTATGCGAAATCTTACTAAAAAATGAGATTCCGACAAAAAAAATTCTGTTCTACATCCACTGGGATTTGAACATATGCACTCTGTGCTGCTAATTGTGCAGTTTAAGGAGATCAGCCAAACTCATTGTTGGCTTTTGACTCGCTAAAAGTATAATAATCTTTTTAACTTATTTGAATTGCTTTTGTAATTTTAGGTAGTTTTTGCTATAATTTTACTATCAAAGTGAAAAATTGAATTGAAAGGTTATTTGCTGCTCGATAATTGGAAGAATATTTATAATAACATACTATACATAAGGCTACTGTAGCAACGACTTTTTTTTATTCAAAAACAGTACTGTTTCAACATATTTTTAATACCCAAATCTCAAGTTTAAACAAAAAAGGATTCTCAATTCAGATTTCAAGAATGCGGTATCGCAAGTTGTTGTTAAATGAAATGAAAATTAGAGACGAAGGAGTTATAGAAAGACGTATATTTAAACAATTGCAGATTTTACTTATTTAGAAATACTACGAGTATCACTATTATAAAGTAAATAATTGTTTTTGTAAGATTTCATTGTATCACACAATTTAGCGCTTGCACACCAGAAGATTTTGGTCATCGATAGTAATCTAAGCTTTCATCTATTTCAGGTTTTTACTTATTACATAACACATGATTTTTAACATAGCGCTGTCATAGCAAAAGCATTGCGCGGTTCTTTGATTACCCAGTAATTAAACTTTTCATTGATATGAAAAAAAAAATATTACCTTACCGAGTATCGATCTCATGCACTAATAATTATGAGCTCACAGCCCTAACCATTTGACCAAGTTGTCTATTGTTTTACAGATATTTGTGTAATTTTAATGTGATTTTGATAATTTGCTTACTACATGACACCTTCGCTTACCATATTGTGCATTATTTCTACATGAAAGTGTAATGTATGAAATCAATGTTTACAAAATTAATGCATGGCCCCAAAAACTAGTAGGATGTCTTTTTTGTAAAGCTGTACATGCAAATGAATGAAGACTATTCTCCGAATCTCAGCCGTTAGATTGTGGTCAAGGGTTTTATGTGGTAAATTGTGTTTTCTAGCGACATTATTGCATTAAAACTTTAAGCTATTAATTAGAAAAACCACAAACTTGATAATTTTTACACACTAGAAAATTGTCTTCATTGGAAGAATACAAGATTCTATGTCATGCAAATCTTTTACAATTTGCACCAAAAAATGTGGCATGTTGACAACGTAAAATTTTACGTTTAAAGCTGACAACCCTAGTAACAACATTCTGGGCGAACGAAATAACGTAAAAAGTTATATAATTCAAATTTATGACGCTAGGTGCCTGAAAGTGCCTCGTGAGCAAAGTGTCACTGAGTTGCACATAATTTGGCTGTAAAAGTTTTTTGCCACGCCCACATGCTTTATTGCGTCAAATTTTTGCAAAAAATATTCCTTCTAGCAACTTTATATGCCTTATTAATTTACGTTTTTAGTTCTCTTAATATAACGTTTATAGATATTGCGGGCTGTACCACGCCCTTCAACAAAATTTTTAAGAATAGTGGCTAAACTAGTATTAATGATTGCTTTCAGCGGCATCATCTCTAACATTTTTATGAAAATCGTTTAAGCCAATTTTGAGATACACGGAATCAAAATTTTTAATTTTTGAAAAGTACCACGCCCAGTTTTACGATTCCGTTCACTTAAATCACAATTCAAGATATGTATATTTGAAATGTATCCGCTTACCAAATTTCATCACAATATTCCGGTAGCATAAAAAGGTCTTATAGCTTATTTTTCAGTCCTTTTAAAGACAAGTAGAAAGACAACATAGTATGTTATATTTATAAATTCTTTATAGGGGCTTATAAGAGTTATTTGGCGTATGAAGCATAAGAACACTTTCCCCTCATTGCTATATTCCTTTTTTATTGCCTCTATCTTGGAACCAGTACTACGTCTGACATCAACTTTACCACAAAATATAGTGCTACCAAAGGGTTATTCCTTAAAGTAACAGAAAAAAAAGAGTTTTACTTTGACTTTTATTTCACTTTAAAAGTGTACTTCCGTCGCGTTCGACATCAGAGAAATGCTCATATGTGCTTTGATTATTCATTTGTGTAGATTTTTCATATACAAAGACATTGTTAGTTGTGGCTTAATTTTTTTTTATTGATATTAAAGAAATAATAAATTTACCTTTATTTTTTAATTTTGCTTTTATACATATTTACTTATCTTATCATAGCCTCAAATTTCTAAACATAGTTTTATATCGAGTAATAAATTCAAAGTTTGTAACATGTGTGCTTCAATTTCAATAACTTAAATCTACCTTATATAATTGAAAATTATATTTTGTTATTGAAATGTTTAATAAAACGAAAGATTTATATCTGAGTTCCATTTTCTTCTATAGTATACCGGTCTTTAGTTTTTTTTTTGGATTTTTTAATTCTTATTTAGACAGGGACTCTGTAATGGTAAAATGTCATTGTAGTGACTAGTATCTAGTAGAGCCAACTGACCCAAAGAGACGGGTCTCACTCAACTTTACTAGTTGACCAACGCAATGCTTTTTTCCCTTGAAAAACTTTACCTCCATTTCACACTACGCTTACGTTATTGGCGCCCAACGTGGGGCTAAGCAAGTTCAGTTGCCAATTGAAAATTTCATTAGAAAAATTTCTGAATCTTAATAAAAAAAAGGCTGTTTTCTTTGGTTCTAAAATTTCCGTTTTTTAGATTTCATTAATAGTTTTGAAAAACAAAAATTTTCTTACGCTAGCTATGGTGAATACAACGATGGAGATTGTATTTTCAAACACTTGGCTCAGATTTTGAGTGCTTTGACCGCTGCATTGGTGGATATTATAGTCAGAATGACGAACTTTTAATGCTACCACTTTAGAGATGCAAACGTGTTAGTTTTTTTTTTTGTCAAATAAATTTTTTTAGTTATAAAAGTAAGACTTTATTTCATAAAAATGAAGCGTGACTTTGCTTCTTGCTGGATTTTTTTTTCGAATAATTTTCTAGGTTTCAATTATGTCGACCGCATGTTAAGAGACCTTATTAGTTTTCATTTAATTGTCATTTTTTTAACGTAAAAATTTAAAATAATTTATCAGCCCACTTCCGGTTGTATGGCCACTTGATAAATTGTGTATATTCAGTTGCAATGCATCTTTACTTAATAGTTTTGTTCAGTTCTGCTTATCAAAAAAGTTTTATTTTGTGATTGCATTTCTGAAATTAATACTGAAACTTCCCTGTTTTTGGATTACTTCATCTCTCAACATGATTAGGTATCATTTTTTTGTGTTTCCAAATTTTTACCCTCCTAAAAGCGCCATAATCGGAAACGAATTTTTTTGATTGCCATTATTGATTATAATATACCAAATTAATTTTTTTTATGTGAATTTAGTACCTTTTTTATATGTTTATTTACTTTTGTCAAGCTTTATTGCTGTGGACTAATTCCGACTTTTAGTACTTCAAATTTGGATACATATTTTTTTCTTTGATACAATTTTGCACCTTGTTTGTTTTAACATGTCTGTCGAAGAAGCACAGAAAATATTACCTCGGCTTTATCAGCAGCTGCATTGAAAGGTGGTTAATAGATGACCATGAATGTCCATGTTTTCGCAGGCTCACTCACATTAGAGATTGCGTCCTATAAATATTAATACTCCAAAGCAAAATCGCGCTCAAACAATTCAAGAAACTCGACATCAATTACAAGCAGAAAAAGCGAGTGCTCATTCTTTTCCTGATTTAAATAACCCCAACAATAACAATAATGACAATCGAGCAACTACACCTAATTTTTCGATGCCATTGATAGATTTAACTTCACGCACGCGAATAGTTCGAATAATGTCGCTCATACGCCCCGTAATGTCGAAAATGCTCGCAGAGGTAATAGCGAAAGCAGTATCGATTATGATCGAGTTGCAGAATTCGTAGAGCAAAGTATTGGTCGTATGTTAGCTGATTTAAATTTAAAATGAAATAATCAGTCGCCTTCGGTTGATCGACGTTATAGACCTCAGCCCCAAGCACGTAATGCAAACCCGTTTAATTTGGTTCACTTAAGTGCCGAAAAAGTAATAATAATTTCCAAAATTGGAATATTAAATACTGACCGTCGAAGAATTTACTTATCGGATTACATTGCTCACTTCTATTCATTTGAATAATAACTTTAATTTGCTTTGCCACCACATCCACATATTGCACCCTTATATGCATATATTGTGTTCAAATGTGGCTAGGCAATCAACTTTACCCAAAAGAATGGGATTGAAGATTGTTAAATAATAGTTTGGAACCAATTAAAATTCTACTCCCTCTTGCTTCAGAAAATTTTATTAATACACACTATTTTTTTGTAATTCCAAGACAGGTTGTAGTCAACATTGCGGCTGTAAATAAGATGAATTAAGTTATTCGTGTCAATGTATCAATTGAGCCATTTATTTCCAAAACGCGACCTGAACTCTAGGATGAACCAGGGTAATTTATCAGAAAACGCGGAAAACGAACAACAAACACCGGTTGTGTTTTGGAAAGAAGTGCTCGGTTGTGCTTAGTTTTGAACAAAACAAACTGCACTATTTTAATCCTGGGGTGATTTACGTAAAGAACTTATAGTTAATTCGATTTTATAAAAAATCGATCAGGTCGCGTGTTGGGAACAAGCGACTCAATTGTCAAGACCAGTCTTCTCCGAAGTTAAATCAAATGCCGCACATGAAGATAATTATGATATCAGTGAGGAGATAGCTGCTGCATCTTTTTCCTCAGAACAATGTACAGAAATCAAAGTAAGGAGAGGAAGAAGGAAGTGAAGATAAAGACATGACTGTTCAAGAACTCAATAATAATCGGTTCTACTTTACTTAATCATTACCAATAATAAAATTGTTTCCTTCAATAGGATTCTGTATGATCAAATTAAATTTGGCAAATTTCCTTTATCACAATATATATGCCTACTAGGGAAACCACGTTTAAAAAGGTCCGGCAAGTACACTAGCTAGAAAGGTAGTGCGGTAATGCGTATATTATTCAAATTGCAACTTTTTCTGATTTTGTAATCGCAATATCTCAAGAATGGTGATTCGCAAGAAAAAAGTAACTGAGCAATTTTCGTAGACAATTCTGCCGTACTAAGCGAAAAAGACGTATCTCAAAAAAAAAATATCCGAGATTCTTATGGCATCGGATAGCTTAAGAAATTACGAGTCTAAGGAAATACTCCAAATGTCGGTATCTTAGTTCAATCATATAAAAAATCTACTAAGAAAATTTCCTCTATCTCAATTTTACAGGTATTTATTTCAGCAAATTGACATAAACAAACCATCAATTATCTCGAAATAAATTTTTTTGAGATACGTAGTATTGTAGTATCAACAACATTTTAAAATCAATTTTTACGATAGCACTTACCGTTTTTGCGAAAAATGAGAAGATATGACCTTTGACCTCGAATAACATTTTTAGCAGAAGTAGGTGTGGTGGGGACTTTTAATGTTTTGTTTTGTAATAGTGTGCTTAAGAACTGCAACAATTTTTAGCTCTATTCTATTATTTTTTGTGTAATTTAACTGAATTCAAAAATAAAAATTTCGAATTAATTATACAGATATAACCGTAATTTCATATTTTATTTTGTGTGAAAACATCATAACGGTATTAAATGAACTTGCCTCATAAGAATAATATATGTAAGCATATATTAATTTAAACGTAAATAGTAATTTATTTAAAATTTTAAATGGTTTTTTTGAGTTATGACGGTCTTTCAGCAAACGAGCGATATGTACTTATCTTTGTTTATGTAAAGAAATAAACAAATCATTATTTGATGACTACCGATATAAACACAACAGAAGTATGGATGATAGCCAAAAAAATTTCGTGGTCCAATATCGTGTGGTGCACTCATACCTCAATATTCGATTTTAGCAGGAGTTTACGAAAGTTTGTATCCTTCATAAAAGAGCGTTAGTGAGGACCATCATTACCAAACGTATTGGAAATATGGCTAAATAAATGAAAAAAGTGCTAAAAACGGGTTTTGGGGGATAACTCAAAAACGATTCTTAACAGAAAAAAATGGTTAACATTTTTGGAATTTGCGACCCAAAACTCATAAAAAAGTATGTGAGAAATCAGATATTTTTGTGTGTAAACTAGTGATATATATAATTCAATCATAAGAAATAAATATAAAATTTTCAAAATTCGAAAAAAAATAGAAAAAATTCTCAGAACATCTCAAACTACAGTTTTAAAGTTTCGTAATAAAGAGTAGAATTTTGGGAAAGTTTTTAAAAAAAATCGATTTTTTTTTCAGAAACTACACTCAAAAAAAAAAAAAAATGATACCACACTTTTTATTGATATCGATATTTAATACTAGTATATCGTTAATTGAAAATTGTTTTCCTTAAAATTTCGAATACAAGACTGGAAATTGGTGTGGTTGTTGCTTTTAATTCGCACTAAAACATAACAAAAAATGAGCGAAATCGAAGAGGGTCGGGCCAAAACCTCGGTCATTTGGCATGGAATGCCCCATATACATACATATGTATGATAACACATCATCAAATGGCTTATAATTTCCATATTTTATGAAGTAGTGCGAAGAAACCTCTTGATTTGTTGATTCTTGCTGTCATGTCTACGTGGTGCCATTACTTAAGTAGTGAGATCACTGCCACGGTAGCCAAATGACATTTTAACGCATGTTCTCATATATCGCACCATTAGAACAACAGGGCCACATCTCAAAATTTTAAGTTTCGAGAAAATTCAGATTAAAGAAATTTTAATTTTTTCACGAAATTTAAAGACAGTCATGTTTATAGCTCGAAGCAGAAATACCACAAACTTATCTCATAAATTTATTGAGTAACACTGACATATTTTGGAATATGACAGTGTTGCAAGTACTTTGATTGATAATATCTTCGTTCTTAAGACTATACTGCCTTGTTTTGATTTATGTATTACTGTAAAAACTATAAAGGAACAAATTTTTAAGTACTTTTTCAAGTAATTGTTTGAATTGTATTTTCTTTATTTTAGCAGCAAAATAATATTATTTTGAAATAAAGCGGTGTTGTTCTGTTAAGAAAAAATACAGATCAAAATATCCCTTATCTAGAAATTTATTTAATAAGTTATTAGACTGAAATTAAGGACACTTAATGAGCTATGTAGTGGCTTAAATAACTTGGAAACTCGATCTTTTGATTTGTGGTCCTATTGTTATAACGGTGCGTTTTGATCAAGTTCTTGTTGATATTGCTTCGGTTTTCGCAGAATTAATAGGTAGTCCAAGACTTCCTGGCACATTGCTAAGGGTTGTGAGGTTGATTTATAATTCGGACGATCTTGATGAGAGGAGGGAGATATCGGCGGCGTACGCCGATTCATAAGCAGACTTGCCAGATAACTTAGACGCGAAGTCGCCAATATGTGGCGTTAAAGTCGCCAAAAATCGCCACAAATCGACATGCTTAAATTTGAAGTCGCCAAATAAAAATTTATAGAAATATAAGACAAACATCAGTTTTTCATTTCGAATTAGCGAATTAAAACCTAACAATTGATGTTAAGTAGTGAACCTGAAGATTTGAAATTAAAATTCCCAATAATCAAATTCAAAACTAGCATTTATTAATCTAACGTAACGAACCTGGGGTTTTACTTTCCAATTCTTTAATTCAAACCTAGCAAACAATCTAATACGGGTTAACATAGGATAGATCACTAGTTAAATTTCAATATCTAAATTAAAAATAAGAAAACTTCTGGTTTGGTAAGTTCGATTTATGAAATTATGAAAATACACTTGTCGTGCCCGGCTTCTGCAAATTAATTGACAATACCTAGTCAATAATAACTGAAATAAAAGAAACAACATTTTTTGAGAGGAAAAATGAAATTAAAGGCGTTAAATACATTAAAAATTTTATTTCAGTAAATCAAATATGTAATGCGGAATGCATCTACACGAAATTAAAATTGTTTTTTTCGAAATTGCCATCATCAAAAAAGTTGATAGCGTCTTCTAAGCCGAACTCGCAGGACTCGCAATCTAGATTATTGTTATTTTCTGAGGTCTTTTCGTAGATTTCAGAATTAACCATCTTGAGCATGTTGCCAAATCTGGGAACATTCTGTCTCCTTTTGCATTGCAACTAGCAAAATTTGAAATCGCCGTTTGGCGACTAGTCGCCCAGGGCTATTCTCTAACGCCAAAACACCTCCTCGAATCGCCAATTTGGCGACAAGTCCCAAATCTGGCAGCCCTATTCATAAGTCGATAAAAATACAATATTGGCATAACATGCTAACTTCAAATCACGATTACCTAACAATTGGTTTTGAGAAGCCAGAGAAATATTTTGGGGCTTATACGACCTCATGTAGTACCAAACCAAGCTGACCGGCTTTGCTGATATTTGGACTACAATATATTGTGTAGAATATCTTTATAGAAACTAAAAATAATTTAAAAATATATTCCGAAGTGGGGAAAAACGAGTATATCGCTTAAAGAAAATGTTCGGTTATATAATATTTTTAAAAAATTCAGAAAAGAAGTCAAGTTGGCCTGTGTGGATTTGTTTCTGCGAATGTTGAAAAACTTACACTCTTTTGTATATGTATATAAATATAAATATATTTTCAAACGCGTATGCAGGGAGTGAGTTCGAAAGGATATTACCTTCGGCGAAATAGTAAAATTTTATTTTAATCACTTTGAAAAGTGCAAAATACTGGGGATATGAAAATGTTCATTCATAACTTAAAAAAAAAAAATAAGACTCCTAATTCTCTTCTGCGCGTAACGTACAAGTACATACATATAGTACAGATTGTAGACACGGGAAGCAATCCCCAATTACGAATTTCTTTTTGGGCATTATTTTGTCAATTTTAACTTATGATTGTCCCCTAATAGAAAAAAAAAACTTAATTTCTTAGTCTCTGACTGAAAGTCCGTTTTAAGTTTCGAAATAAATATATGTATACCGGTAGAATCAATCGTAAAAAAAAACGGCGGGTTGCACTCCGGGAGTGCCGACAGAAATGAAAACAAATCGTTTAATAGCAAGTTAGTGTGTTAGTTAGTATGTGTGCGTTTTCTTTTTATATGGCAATGCAATGGAAGACAAAAACGGAATATGTATTCAAATTTTACTTTCGCTCTCATTCTCAATTTGTCAACGCAACAACGCGGAATTTGAAAGAAACAAACATGTAAGCATAACAATCGTTGAATGAGAATGAAATGTGTCAGTGTGTCTCCTTTGCTTTTTGTCTTCCACTTGGAATAATTATTTAAAAGAAACAATAGAACATTCAAATTTTACTATCGTATTCATGACGGGGAATCCCGATGACGGTCGGTGTCGCGAGTTTATACTTTTTTCCTCAGCCGCACAACGTGCCATAAGAAGTTTTCACTTCAAAATTTGCTAGAAGAAGTATATTCGGCTCAGTAGCTTCAACTGTGAATAATTAAATTTGAGCTAAGTATTCCTTATGTTTGAGAACAAAAATTTATTCTGATTGCAGTAAGAAACATCATCGCGAAATTTTGTAAGTATAAGAAAAAATCAGGTAAAGAAAGTACCTGGACCTGTGCCTAAATAGCTTAAACATAATTTTTCTTAAACTTAACTTATAAATCTGCTTCTTTCTACAGCCACTATGACACCACATTTATCAAAATCGGCTTATTCGTTGCCGAGTTACGGCTGTTAGAATATTCAAACTGCTTAAAACGCGATCTAGTGACAGTTTATCAAAACGCAAATGACTTCAAAAAAATCTGCTTGTTCTTAAAAAAAACTATTACACCTTATTTGTCTAAATCGGTTTAGTAATAGCCGAGATATAACGTTTTAAAGTTTTTCAAAAAACCAAATTTGCTTGCTGCTGGTTCATGGTGGCCTGGTATTTCAGATTTTTCTCTGCTTTGAGCTGCTGGCGCTGCGCTTAAAGAGAAAAATTTGCTGACTGAGCAACAGCTAACCGGAAGTCAACATATGTATGCTACAAATTGAAAAATTTTTCCTAAAAAATTGCATACTTTCATGGGCCAATTTTTTCAAAAAACGTTGCTTACTTTTTGGCGCTTTTGATAATTTACCCCTAAAAGTATGCAACACTTTCCGACAAATTTCAAAAATAGCGCCTAAAAGTAGACAACATTATCTGAAATTTTTAAAATCGTTGCCTACTTTTATGCGCTATTTTGAAATTTGTCAGAAATTGTTGTATACTTTTAGGGCAAATTATTAATAGCGCCTAAAAGTAGGCAACGGTTTTAAATTTTTTTGAAATCGAGTTCGTTTCCCATGTGATCAAATTTCTGAAATCGAGTTCGTTTCCCAAGTCTTCAAAATTCCAAAATCGAGTTCGTTTCCCAAGTCTTTAAAATTCCAAAGTCGAGTTCGTTTCCCAAGTAAGAACATTCAAATTTTACTATTGCATTCATGACGGGGAATCCCGATGACGGTCGGTGTCACGAGTTTATACTTTTTTCCTCAGCCGCACAACGTGCCATAAGAAGTTTTCACTTCAAAAACGAAACTGTTGCGACATTTTTTTTTGAAGATGGTTTTGCTCAAATCATCTGATTAACTAATACTTACTTCATGTAGATTTTGCAATATATTTGTTGATTGAAACTTTTGTCTTTAATTAAGATAAGCTCTCACTCTACCATATCCCAGCGGGTTAATCGATTTCCAGAGGAATATCAATTACATGTTCTGCTCTAGTGAAGTACCGAAAGGATACTTTTCATGTTATTATGTTATACTTTGCTATAGCCACTAAGATAATGTATGCAAACGTAAATTACTTCAACTTCATGCTACTTTTTTCGTAACATCGTTTATAATTTGGGAAAATTTGTTTTTTCTAGCAGCTTTACTTACATTTTTACAACAAAAAACCAATGAAGCATCATTTATGCCCACATTTTTTTTATTAATTTATTTTTTTACATTTCTGATTCCTATTTATAACTTAAGGCAATAAAGCCCAAATGTTAAGTAATTTAAAAATATAAAAAAACCCGCTCAAAATTTATTTGTTTTCATTGAACCCAATGACATACGTCGTATAACACATTACTTTCTACTACCAAGAAGTATTGTATATGTGATGTTAGAACATAAACATGAATGCATATTAACCTTGAGTTTTGTCCAAAGGATTCTAGTGGTCACTCACTCACTAACTCAGTCAAATCTTTGACACGACATGATGATAAGGATGCGGTCGGTCGTCGCTTGTACTTTTTGTTCATTTTTTATCTCTCCCCAGGGAAATAAACAGAGAAAGCTAATAAAACATGGAGTCCATCTTTTTTCCACTTACCAACATCCTGACTGTTGTTGTTGTTGTTTTGCAGTCATTCTCGTTATTATTTTTAGACAATGTTTGTTATGTTGATGTTTTTGTTGTTTGGTTATTATTGTTGGTTGTGGGTTGTCTACAAATGTATGTGTGTTTTGTGTGAGGTTTTCGAGTAAGTACCGTACTGCAATAAGTATAAAAATGGCTTTTTTGTGTGTGCTATTGTGGTCCCACAAGCCCGATCCTGATGTCCCTAGATTTTTATTTTGTATTTTTTATTTTCGACTGTGATTCTTAATGTTTTTTCTCTTTATGATGAAATCATAGGCGTCGAAGTGAAAATTCAAAGAGGAAGTGAACTGTATCCTGAGATTAAATTTATAGCTGATATATAACTACATTTTTATGCTATTACTACATCTATCATGTTACTGTCATTCAATTTTTAAATAATGGTCACTGTAAAGTAGTGTGATTACGTTTCCATATAGTGTATAATTTGCCAAACGTCACAGCTCAAAAAACAGATGTTTAATAGAGCTGAATATTGGATGGAAATTTTACCACAAAAAATGTATATATTTGGACATATGTATGTACATGAACCAGATAACATCTATTGCTAGGAGTAAAAATCTGAAAACTATTCAAAAAACACAAGTTATAATTTTGTTTTATTTCATTTACTTTTTTTGAAACCATGACGTCATAGAAAAATATTGTTACAATAAAAAAAAAATGATTTTTCTGAATATTTTGACCAATTTTAAGAACTTTTTACTCAGAGCGATTATTAGTAAAAATTGATAGTTTAGGAGAAAGAATGATTAAAGGTGACTTTTGGCGCAAGTAAAAATTGATAGTTTAGGAGAAAAAATGACTAAAGGTGACTTTTGGCGCACTTGGTTACTCGTCGGTCAAATGTTCAAATTATAATGAATTCTGACTCTGAAAATTGATGCTCTTATAGAAAAAAAATCACTTTTCTTTTAATACTAATAAAAAAAAGTATCCAACTTTGAAAAAATGTTACATTAATTTTTGATTTTCAAAATTGGACCTCAAATTTATCAATTTTTCTTAAATAATTATAATTATGTAACTCACTGAAACTTTATAGAAAGATGTTCGTCTGAGGTGAAATTTGCTTAAGCATCCGGAAAAAAGTGGCAAACCTTTGAAAATAAGGATTTGAAAGAAAAGTTCAAAAATTGTACCCCCTCCACCTCAATCGGGACGTTTCGCAAATTATGAACCGTATATAAAAATTACACGTAGACCAGCCACAACGCTGAAACTTGGAAGAGATCTGCAAAATTTCGAAGGAACTCAGCCAGATTCGGTGAAGATTTTTAAGAAATCTCCAGAAAAAATTCAGTGAACGCTTTTTGAAGAAGCTTTTTTGTAATATACATATGATCCATTACACTCCTGTGCAGTTGAGAAAAAAAGGCGACGCCAAAGTTGTCATCATGCCATGGTACCGTTATCTTTTCTATGATGAGTGCTGTTATGTTGTTCTTTGTTTCATAATGATAAGACACCAGTAGCAAATAAGCTTTTTAAGGATTTGTACGTGGTGAAACTGAAATCCAAATTAAAATAATTTTTAACAAAATGCCACGCGGTACAATATTGTCTAAAATTGAACTGAAAAAGAGGAGAATTATTGGCATATAACGAGGCCGGACTGCCAATAATGCTTATCTCGAAAAAAATTATCACGAGCGTGACTCGAAATTTTTTATGCGATCCTGATAATTTTAACGGTATACAGCCAACAGGAAGAAAAATGGCGCTATCTGGTCGAGATCAACGAACTGTCATCAGAAAAAATTCAAACTCGACCAAATCTTGCTCCAATTTTGCCTCTTAAGTGCATAATAAGATGTCCAAAACAACAATTCGGCGCACCTCACAGAGGTGCAAATACACCAAGCTCTCAAAAATGATGAAAGCACAACATTTTTTGCCACGACACAAGCAGGCGCGCCTTCAATTCGCAGAACGAAACTTATCAACTGGTTAGAACACAGTAAGTTTAAATTATCTGGAATTAAGTCACATCTGTTTGATATTTTCGTTGCAAAAGTTATTTTCAGTGACGAGAAAAAATGGAATCTTGATGGCCCCGATGGTTTCAAGTACTAGTGGAGAGATTTGCGGAAGGAACCTCTCTATTTTTCGAAGCTCAACTTTGGTGGAGAATCTGTAGCAACGGGCTTGTTTAAATAATCGCCAGTTAAAAAGACTGCAATTATATCTGAGTGGGCCGATCTTGATGTTGGTATTCTAAGAAAATTATGTGAATCAATGAAAAAAAGATTATTTTGCGTTGCAAGAGCCAGTGATGGTCCCATTAATTACTATAGTAAAGGTTCAAAAATATTTAAAAAAATTATTACAGAATTGGTGTTTATTCAAAAACTTTGAATGACAATGAAAATTGTCTTATGATTTTGAAACGCCTGAAAAAACGTTTTTGATATTTTTTGTTTTTATTAATAAACACACCATTGCTATTATCAGTAAAACTTGTTTATTTTGTTATCACAAACAATGTCACCAAACATTACTTTCTTGCTAAATCTACTAAAAAAAATATTTCAAAAATTTTAGTGTCTTATGATTTTGAAACGCACCTTACAACTAACGTAACTACGCTACTGTATATTTGTTATAATGTAACCGTATGTGTCTCTTTATGTGTGTGTGTTTAAGTTAATTTCGAATGTTAGCTAGAATGCATGTAGAAGAGGGTTAATGGCTAATGTCATGTACCAAAAAAACCACAACAATATGGACAATAACAACAAAACCAAAAACAAACAAAGAAACGAACATCAATTGTCCGTTAGAATGCGTACCTACAACAGCAAGGATCATAACATTTTTCTTTTGCTGTGATTGCGGTTCATAAACTGAATTTACGTTTATTATACCCTCAATAACCAGAAGCAAGTCATCATCGTGTCTTCCTGTTATTCATGCTTCCACTTTTGCTCCTACTGCTCAACACATAAACAAAAGATATGACCAAGCGTTAAAAGGATAATGAAACCCAAACATTTTATTCACGTCCTGTTTTAGTGCGGGAATATTATGAATTTTTCAAAAATAGATTAAAACTGGATTTCATTGCGAATGGATTGCGTGCTGCGTTAATGAGATTTTTATGGCTGCATTGGGGACTGCATGGACTCTAGTGTGATACAGTAAGAACGAGAATAAGAACAAGCACTGGTAGCATGTCACTCAGGTGCAGTTCGCATGAGCATCAGTGCTCAGACTTGGGTACAAATGTATGTGAATATATTTCACAAATTTCTTTATTAAAGTATGAAAACAGAAATAATAAAGGAGCACTTAAAATACGTTACCGAAATCACAATATATTCCTTTGATTGACTACAATTTTTAAGCATGAAAACTTTTTATTGAAATAAGCCTCGATTTCTTAAAATGCAAAATAATATTTTTAATTTTCATTTTATTTGACTCTTTTTCGTATCCTTAATCAAAAAATTAAACCTAACATGTGCAATTCATTTTAAACTAATTAAAAAGGACGAGTATCCATTTCAAAGCATTTTCTTAATTTAGTAAAAATGTGGAAGAAGACACCATTCCAAATGATATGGTTCTTTTCAAGCCAAAACCTCACAATTTAAAAAAAGCTAACCAACCCTCTTCGGAACAAATTGAAAGGCAATTAATCACACAAACTTGATTGTAGTAGTGAGGCCTTTTAGAACGCAGCAGCCTGTAGGCTAAGCAGGCCTACATCATTTTTCGTTGCTGTCAATTCAAAAGATATCATCTACTTTAGAAAAACACTTAAGGCTGAACGAAATATTTGAATTCAGAAATCAATGCCCATTTTAAAACAAAACAAGAAAAGTAATGAACGAATCAAAAGAAAACGAAATAGAAAGTGTAAATAATGAAAGAAAAATAACCAAACAAAAAAAAAAAAAAAAAAGTGAAAAAGCTTGAAAAAATTTAGGGTAAATGTAAATAAAGTAAATGCATAAAAAAGAAATTTAAATGGCAATTTGTTTACTTAAGTTTTCAACCGACATTTTTTTACAGCAGCGCATTAAGGAGTGGGTAAGATGTGAAAGTTAAATTCTTTCGAAACTTGAATAAAATTTTCTTCGAATTATACTAAAATAAATTATCGAAGAGGATTTATTAATTCCTTCACGCTTTTAATAAATTTCTTATGAAATACATGGGTGTTTGCTCCGATACGAACTTTCTAAGACTTTTTATTACCTGTTCTTCACCTGATTCTGAACAATATGCAATTAGTGAAGCTGTTCTCCTGGACCAAGGCAAAAGTTAAAAACATTGGGGGGGGGGGGTAAGGTTGGCGAAAATTTAAATTACTAGTTAATATGACAGTTTCAATTAATAGTATGTGATAAAATTTGTATATTAGTTAAGTGAAAATTTTAAAAAATTAAAATGATTGACGCCGCTGCTTGTAAGTGAAGTTCGTTTGCCAAAACTTGTACACTTTTTGTTTACAGCTTGATCAACCCATTTGTGTGATCCCATTTCAAAAATTTCTTCAATACTGCGCTTTAAATTTTCTTTCATAGAAGGACCAAGGATACGATTTCTATCATTGTCAAATCTAAGATGTACCAAATTTCATTAGAAAACATTTTTATTTCAACGTAATGGGGCGTTCAAGTATTACGTAACGCAATTTTTGAAGATTTTTGATCTTCCCTCCCCCCTTGTAACGCGCTGTAACGTTACGTTACGTAACATCGAAGTGACCATATTTACCTAAAAGTCACAATTATATTGCGCAAAGTACCGGAAAGTCGCTAAAATACCTTTCGGTCGTTCCATCTATAATTTGCCTATTTTTACCCTGACGTGTTTTAAATTGGCTGAAAATTTTTTGAATGATTAAGCCATTTTCTAATAGACAGAAAAAAAATATAACAAATTTTTTCGACCAATATATAGATTTGATAAAATAATTAATTTCTTAACACTGTTCAGAGCCGCTCATAAATAACACAAAAAATTCATTGATGAATATAAACAAACAAACACAATTCAAATTCGCTTTCATATTATTTTGAGGTAGCTGTGTACTAGTAGATGATATAAAAACTGCAAGTCTGGAAAAATTAACGCCTAAGCGTTATGTATGCTGAAAGAGAAAAAAATTTACGTTCCAGGAAAACATCGATTTCTCAAATACTCTAAAATCGATTTCAGCTTTTAGGCTCACAATGTTCAGAACATATAGGAGTACCATTCCTAAAAATTTCATTCATGTTTTTGCACCCTATTTGATTTGACAAGCACTTTAGTAAAGATTTATGAAACTTAAAAATAAAATTTGGATATTCCATTGATACTTTTGTTAATTTTTCAATGTTTTTTTTTGCAATTTTTATAATATTTTCAAAGTTTCGAAATCTTCAGCTTTTTTCAATTTTTAAAAGTTTTTAAATTTTTTTAAGTTTTCTATTTCTTCGAAAATTTCAAAAATTTATGAAATATTAAAAATTTTAAAAATGGAAAAATTAAAAAAAAAAAAAAGTTGAAAAAGTTAAGTTTTTCAATAGAAGTTGCTGATGAAAAAATGAAATTTTTCCCTATCGGCACACCGGAGATATGGCATGGGTACATTTTTACCCAATAGCCCTCTATGGGACAAAAAAAAATCCTACATAGGATCTTTGAATTTGTTTCGAGCTTTTTTCTTTGAGTCTTCAAATGTGCCTGGATCGATTTTCCACCAAAATTTTGGAAATTTTATGTTACCTAAATTCTACCTCAGAAAAATACAGGTTAATCAAAGAAGTTCGGAAAAATAAAAATATTCATTTTAGAACCACAACTCTCTTACCTGTCGCTTGGTAGGATTTTTTAAAATTCAGTCTTCTTTTGGGTATTTAAATACCCAATAGTCTGGAATGAGTTAAGGGACATTTGAAAAAATAAAGAAAATTTCCACAAATCAAAAAACATATTGTTAAATTTAATGAAACATATTTTGTAAAGGTGTTAATAATTAGTAAATAGATTAAGAAAATTTTTCGTACTTTTTTTTAGCGATATTTATTTCATATTTAGACTTGAACGTTTTTATTGCGTCAAATTTTGCTTGGGCCTTATTAGTTATGTTTTTTTTTTTGCGATTATTCCGTGGACTTTTTTGCTTATGTAGTTGCATATAAGCTTAGCCATGCTTACATTTGACTCTTGTGCTAGTTGCTGGAAAGTGGAAAGGAGTAGAATCATATACAATATTGATTTGTATGTATATGAAATGTATGCTACATTTCTGACGTCGTTTGTATGTTTCCACTGACATGGAATATAGAGTCGCAAAAACGCTACACTTTGTATATAGGGGGTAACAACAACAACAACACGCATACCACTAAAGTTAGAAGTCATAGCAATGCAACAATTTTTGTTGCACCTTTGACTAATGAAGTCTAAACATTATTTGCATGTTTCTACCCTAAAAATTCAAAAATGTTTGGCCATGATGTTGGCGATATTTCAGTAGGGTATCCTGTGTTTTTGTCGTATTCATTACATGCTGCTTCCATGAATGTTGATTAGACATGTTCAAACAAATTTCATGTTTTAGTAGTTTTTGGAACATTCGAAATTCGAAAATTTTTTCACACTCGAGTATATCCCCATTCAAAAAAAAAATACTACTACGGTTGATACCACTGCTGCTAAGTTTTCGTTTTTTGGCATTTAAGTAAAAAATTGAGAAAAGTTAGATTTATTTTCTTGAACAAATTTTTTTTTTCGATTTTCCTTATATGTATATTAGGGTGGTCCTTATTTTAAATTTTAATTTTTTTTTACATAGGACCACTCAATTTTATTCTTTCTACCCAAGGTCAAAATAAATCATGAATTATTTGATAATTTTTGGACAATATTTTCCCGTGCCGCAAGTGGTTTTAAATTCCAAAACTCTGAGATTCTTGATATTGTTTAAAAAAAATTGTTACTGCCAATAATATACACATAACTTAGAATTATCAACAATTACATTATTAACTTATTTAATTTTCTTATAAAATATTATAATCTGTGAATAATCCTCAAGTCCAAAACGCTTCATACACAGTAAAAAATTATAGTTTACTTTTAATTCCCTTTAGTATTGATTTTAAGCCATTTTGGTATTAAATTCAAAATGTGTTCCAAAAAAGCTTAAAATTTATTCCAATAGAACTTAATTTTAACAAAAACAAGAATTTATTTTAAAACATGTAATTTTTTTAATGCCAAAGGGGCTTAAAAACAATACTAAAATAAATTTTTAACGCTCTTTCTTCAAAAAACTAATCATTTTTAGTTTTAAAATAAAAACAAGAAAAGTATAAAAATATTCTGTGAGTTAATTTTAATACTTTTGATTTCAAAAAAATTCTAACAAAGTATTAAAATGTTCTCTCTTTTTCAACTTCATAACTTTTGGTTTTAAAATAATGCCAACAAAGTATTAAAATATGTATTTCTCTCAATCTCAAACATGTGATTTGAAATAATTGCCAAAAATATTAAACTTCATAAAATTAAATAAATTGTTCCTCATTGAATATTAATTCAAGATAGTCTTAACTTCAAGAAAACACTATGGGTAAAGGATGTGCTACAAAAAAAAAAAACGAAACCAGCTAAAAGCCCTTTTTTTTGACGGAGATGCACATACATATAGGGCATAGATTTCATATTTCCTCTTCTGTTTTGTTTTTTTTCGATTTAATTGATCTTTAAATAAAAATCCATCCATCTAGCTAAATAGTAGGCACCAGGCCGCTGGAAACTAGTTCCTCCAGGAGGAGAATCTTCCAGAAAAATGATAATTAGTTTCAAGAATTCTTTGTAATCGTTACGTGGAAAATCTTCAAGTAATTTCTTTTTTGCAAATAATAAAACGGAATCAACGGAGACTTTTCTTTAGCACTGGCATCGGACCGTCATGTGTAGTAAATGTTTTTATTAATATTTTCCACTCCTTTTGGAATCTTTTAAATAGAGGTGCATCTGGTCCAGATATCGGAGTAAGTTTGGACTGTGAAAAAACGCTTTGAAGTACTTTTTCAAATGTGTGATGACGGCAAGCGAAAAATAGTACATTTCTATTTAATATTTGTTCTAATAGAACACACGCGCCATTTAAGCGGCCTATATTTGACGCAGTAGTATCGAATACAAATCCTTGAACTTTGTAATAAAGTGACCACTTCTGAAGGGCATCGAAAACGGTTAATGATACTTCTGAACCAGTGCAGGTAATAGATGAGAGAACCCAAGAAGCTGTTCGATACTTGCAGCTGTTACAATAATCGGAAGACGATCTATATTTACCTTTCCAGTCTTTCCTTTACCTTTTTGTATTTAATTTGAAGTTTGTTTTCGAAAATGTTCACTGGATCTATTTATTTAAGTTCAGTTGATAACATACTCAACTCGATTTAGTAACAAGGCCTCTACACAAGCAGTCAATACAAGCACCGCACCTCTTTCGCTAATTTTACATTTATCAAGTGCTGCAGAAAGTCGCTGCGACATAATTTCTCGTCTGACCCTTTTTGCACTCGATGTTTGCGGATAAATAGGTGCAAAGTTTAAAAATTATTTATCTTGTACACTGAAATTTTGTCAAATTTCGGCCTTGATGCGGCACGGGTAAACTTAATGCGACCAATCCAAAATTTTATCATTTTGGTCTTATCATATAAGACAATGATTTAAGAAGGTCCTACATCAAAGAAGAAAAATTTTTTTTTTTTGCTCATTTAAATAAGAACCACACTAATGTATACAGTACCTACATAAGGAAGTATCGCAAAAAAATTGTACAGCTTTTTTTTTCGAAAAAAAATTAATAAAAAGTTTTATCTAAGAAAAAAAAATAATTATCCTAACTTTCTTACTCAAATTCATAAAAATGGAAATGTTGCAGCTCTGGCAGCAACCCTAGGAGTATTTTTTTTTTTTGCAAATGAGAGCATATTCGAATATGAATAAATTTTCGAATTTCGAGTGTTCCCGAAGAATTCTAAGACATGAATTTTTTTTTGAATAGGTCTAATGTTGATGCAAGTTCAATGAATGCAAAAATTCAAAAATGCAATGCGGGCAAGAGTACAGTGGGCTATGTTTTATTAAATTATGTTAAATATAATAATTTTAAGCCTATAAAAGTTATTCAACTGCAATAATAAACAGTAAATATATTCTTTTGAATATAAAACTACAAGCATTTTTTCTATTTCTTAATTGCTTTCAACAATTTAATCATCCTGAAATTCCGATAAAATCATTTCAATAGCAGAGTTTGGTGCAAATATACCATAATTTAGAGTTAGATCCGTTGTGCTCTAGATAAATTTTTTATTTTTTTCAGTTTAGCTTCGCATATAATATGCAAATTTTGATATTGATTTGATTTCTATGTTTTCTTGATAGTTTTGAAATAAAGATAGAAAATTGTTTGGATTGATTGACGAAAAACTCCCCAGGTTTTATGATAGGAATTAGAGGTCTGCATAAGTATAATCGTTAGCCTACGAAGCTTTTACCGAAGGCATTTCAATTGATTTGAATGCGTATACATAGCGTTTGTTTGTGTTGTTACCATCATTATAAATTTCTCTTCGTACTCGTAACTAACTGTACGTAAATGATTGCATTATGTGTATGCATAATACGCATGTATGTATGTATACTGCGAGTAAAACGAGTACCACAGATACTACTTGTTTGATATGTTGTACTACGCAATAATACACTCTAACATGCATATGAATGATTAGTGAAGATCAGTCATAATTTCATGTGTGCAGGCGAGTTATGTCCATGTTTTTCTAAAGAAATTTTTAATATGTACAATATAATAAAAAGAGTTTTTGAAAACAAAAAATGTGATAGGTTTTCTTACACTATTTCCCATAGTTTTTGAAATATTACGTTACAAAAAATGTTCAAATAACTCAAAAAAAAAAAAAAAAAATTGTGCAGTCATTTTAAGAATGACCGATATCAATATGAGTATGCAAACTTTTTTAATTTATCGTTTTACTTAATAAATTATAACAAAAAAACGTTGGATTTTTTGGATATGGGGCCGTAGTTATAGTCAATTTTGTACATCATTCTAAAGATAAAACTACTAAAAGTTATTTTGAACATATCTAAAACGTGATTTTGATGATAAAAAATTACTATAGTACTCTATATTCGTTTTATTTCAATTATCAGATAAATAAATAAAAAAGTTTCACATGTTAATCTTCTGGCAACGCCTTGGTGCACAAATAAATTCTCCCTACCTCACTTTCATCGAATAAATAAAACAATAAAGCGATTTGTTTTTCTTCTTCTTCTTTCTTTCTTATAAAAAAAACTGACAATTGACAGGACAAAAGTAAAAAAGTACCGATTTTCCACTTTCTAGCTGCAACACCACAAATATTATGTTACCGCCGATCCCATGGTACATCATTTTTAATGAACTGTTATTTGCTTAAAAGAATGCCGAAACCGAATATCATGAAAAATGAAAACTGAAAAAATTCCGATACTGTATTTTAAAGTTGAAAAATCAACCAATATGTTTTTGTCGCCGATCCCGTGTTACATTTTTAATGTACTGTTATTTGCTTAAAAGAATGCCGTAAACCGCATATCATTTTCTTATTTCGAAACCGAGATATCTGCATTTTTCTAAATTAACAGAACTGACATAATTTGAACTATTCTGTAGATTTGTCTATACTTTTTTTTAAATTCAATTTATGTCAGTTTCTTTAATTTAAGGAAAAAGTTTTTATTTTGAACCGCTCTAGTATACATATAAGAAGTTTATTCAACTTTTTTTACTTTACACTATGGTACTCAAAAGAAATGTGTACTTGTAATTAGGGTAAGGCCTGTAACTCACTGTGACAAAACAGTTTCAAAACAGTTTTCGTCACGTTAGTACATAAGGGTGTGCGCTCACTGTGTTTTGAGACAAAAACAAAACTTTTTGTGCTGAAGCCGTGAAACTTTTGCTAAAAAAAACTGTCTCGAAACTGTTTCGTCGCAGTGAGTTGCAAGCCTAACAGAAAACCGAACTGAAACGAGCAAACTTTTGGTATCCGTGCAGACCTCTAATAGGAATACATTTTTCATTGTTTTTTCATAATTTTAGAAAATATTTCTTAGTCTCCTTAACACGGCTGATATAAAAATTTATTATGTGTGAGCCAAACATCGTTTAGTGACATAATAATAATGAGAATAAAGACAATTATTTAAATTTTTTTCCGACATTTCGTTGAATATTTTTCAACTTCTTATGGGAGTTCTATTGAATTTATTATTTTCTTAAAAATTGATATACAGTTGAACTTCGATTATCCGTAATTCTATTATCCAGGAACATCTATTATCCGGGAAGCTTTAAAAATTTTAACGTTGCTCAATTTGCTTCTTTTAACCGTGATTGACTCTATTATCCGTGATGAGAAAAGTCTAACTGCTTCATTCTCTGTATTTTCGTTCATTTTTCATATGACCCGCACAGTAAAATGGAGAAAGAGAATGATTATGTAGTACGGGGAATCCTCTTTTGTGCATTCCTATTAACTTTCACTGCCCATATTTTATACACAATGCCCTCAAGAAAAAGAAAACTTCTTACAATTAAAGAAAAATTGTCCAAAGAAGAAATTGTGAATATGACAAATAATCTTCTTGAATCTGAACCTGAATCAATTTCTGAGGAATCCGATGAAGGGTAAAAAAACAAAGAATTTTATTTGACTTTCCTTTTTAATTGCCCTGGTGTCACAGAACAGGATAATATTCAAATCTACCGCATCCAACAGCATCTTTTAAGAGAAAGAACAAAAACTAAACGTAGTAGACAAACAACATTAAATAAATATTATATCATTAAATGATTATTGAACTTTAGCCATTTTTCGCAGCGATCAACATTCTTATGTAAAATTTTACAAGTTGATACAATGCTTTATGTATTAAACAAACTTTGATAATAAAGGAAAAAAAAAACAACAACAACTCTATAATATATTTTCGATTGATTTTCATTAATATGGCGAGTGAAATTTGAGTGCTGACGTAGACATCAACCAAAAATATACTGATGAGATTTTAATAATCTATATTCTAGAGTTGTTGTTGTTTTTTTCCTTTATTTTCAAAGTTTGTTTAATACATAAAGCATTGTATCGACTTGTAAAATTTTACATAAGAATGTTGATCGCTGCGAAAAATGGCTAAAGTTCAATAATCATTTAATTATTAAGAAAGCCTATAAAACAAACGAAAAATTTCTAAATATTATATCTAAATACTTTTGTAAAACGGCGTTGTAAGCAATACAATAATATGTATACATATTTGCGCATACATATTAGGTATTTACGACTTTAAAAATTGATAAAGAATAATATAAAATAGTGATTTCATTATCCCGGATGAGCTCGGTCCTAACCATCACGGATAATCGAAGTTCAACTGACTATCAGTACTGACTATCAGTAGGACTAATTTAATGTGAAACTTTTCTCTACTTCATTGGATATAATTATTCGATTTTATTGACATAGTGATATTTCTGATATCTTTGATATCATTATAGCTTCATTTATTCCACAATTTTAAAATTTCTTAATTTTGGTTATTTACATTCAGATAAAAGTGGCATTGCAAACTTAAATGTTTTACTTTTGATGTAAGTAGTTAAAAATAGATTATCATTTATAAATAACTTCAAATTGCACTTTTATTTGTTATTTAAAAGAAATCATTTTCAAATATGGGTCATTCTATAATTTGCCTATTTTTACCCTGAGGTGTTTTGAATTGGCTGAAATTTTTTTGAGTGATTGGGCCATTACGTAGAACATTGAAAAAAATGAGATCAAATTTTTTCGACCAATAGTTTCGATAAAAAAATTAATTTTTTAACTCTGTTCAAAACCGCTCGTAAATAACACAAGAATATTCATTGTTGAATATAAACAAACAAACACAATTCAAATTCGCTTTCATATTATTTTTAGGTAGCTGTGTACTAGTAGATGACAAAAAAACTGCAAGTCTGGAAAAATTAACTCCTCAACGTTATATTATATATGCTGAAAGATAAAAAATTTACTTTTCAAGAAAACATCAATTTCTAAAATACTCCAAAATTAATTTCAGCTTTTTTAGGCTCAAAATGTTCAGAACATAAAGGAGTAACATCCCTAAAAATTTCATTCATGTTTTTGCACCCTATTTGATTTGACAAGCATTTTAGTAAAGATTTATGAAACTTAAAAATAAAATTTGGATTTTTCATTTAAAATTTTGTTAATTTTTCGATATTTTTTGCAATTTTTATAATATTTTCAAAATAACGAAGTCTTCAGCTTTTTTCAGTTGTTTAAAGTTTTTAAATTTTTTCAAGTTTTCTATTTTTTTTTTGCAAATTGTAAAAATTTAAGAAATATTAAAAATTTCAAAAATTGAAATAAGTAAAGTTTTCTATTTTAAGCCAAAAAATTGCTAGTTGCGAAAACTTCGTCGAGACTGTGGTTTCAGTTTCAGCTACAGAGCTTCATCTGTGACCATATCCTCAATTTGCTTTAGTGTTTCACACCTACTGTATTGTACAGTAAGCTCATTAAAAAAGTCGATAAATAAAATCAAAATTGATTGAAATGCGTCAAAAGAAATTTGGTCTTAGAGTCAAATTAAGCAGAAAACCGCTGCATGTAACATAAATACTTGAAGTCTTTTATATCCTAGATGTTATTTTAAGTCTTGATATATTTAATATTTTTATATCTACAACATTTTGTGCATCTCAGTGCTTTTAGTTGTAATGATATCTCTTGGTTAGGTTTTGACAAAATTTAAGTGCAACGTTCATGTATAACCAAAAAAATGACTTGGAGATTATTTTCCGTTAGATTTGGAGTCCTTAGCTACAAAAATGAAAATAATGTTGTTACTAATTGATATTTAATTGCGTTTATTGTTCAATATAGTCAAAATATCACACTCAAGACCGATGAATCAAACCGAAAAAATGGTCTCTAGGTAGTCAGTCCGTTTCGTCCGCTGCGAAGCGGACTCATCAGTAACATTTCAGCTGATTAGTAAAAATTTTCTGTTTGCTTGCCTTTGTTTTTGCAACTCATTTGATATTACAAGTTTCTTGCAGGCGCTTCGTTATAAGCTTTGTTCGCGAGTCAAAACAAAGTGGAAAACGCAAATCGTATAATAAATTGGCAATTTCACCGACATCTAATTTCCTTGGGGTGAGTCTAAGCTGAATATAATTTTTAAGTGTTGTTTGATTGATCTTTCAGTTCAATACGTATAGTGTGTGCTTTTGTTTTAATGAAATAGTATATACCATCTAATTGGTTTTCTTCTTATGTACAAACTTTAAATACAAAACTTAGCCGCATATTTCGTCTTAAAAGCCGTTCAAATCAAAATATGATGGTACCCCTAGTGGCATCAGGGGAAGTTATGAAGACAAAAATCTAGCTTACAAATCAGTGATGTCTTTTAAATAGATGTGTATCAAAATTAATAAGATACTTCGCCTTTGTAGTGAAATTTGCTTTTATAATATCTTGCTAGAACAAGATATAAAATCATGACAAGGAGACCGTATGTCTCTTATATCTTAATACTGTAGCCATATATGTAAGTCACTTGAAAAACATGATAGTCCAAGAGCCGGCTGTAGAAAAGTCGAGTGTATAAGATTACAGGATGGGATGCATGCCAAATGATAGAGCTCGACGAACCTAAATAGAATATCTAGGGTTGCCTTGCCAAAGCCTGTCCCGATGGCCGAAAATGCCCGAATTTTAGCCAATTTTATTGTTCTAATTAAAACTGTAGTACATAACAGCTCGAAATGAATGCCAAATGATAGAACTCGAAGAGGCCTAATTATAATACCTGGAATTGCATTGTTGAATCCTGTCCCAAACATGGGTTTTCACCGGTTTTTTGGGTCAATTTTCATTAATGAAGATAACAGCTTGAAATTTGTGCCAAATGATAGATATCGAAGAGCCTTAATAGAATATATAGGCTCGACGTTTGATGTTTTAGAGACACACGAGATAGGGTACATTACTGCCCATTTTTTTGTCGCTTTACCGGAACAAATGAGAGAAAGATATGATTCGCCTTTGACATGCAATATAATATATGACAGGTAGCCTAGTATGTAGTGTGCAGGACTATGAATCGTTGGGACATGGGTTCGAGACTGACTTTGCAAATTTGTATATCGTAAGTAAAAATTAAATTTGATGATAAAATCAAATTAATAAGTATAATAAAGTTTATACAATTTGCATATTATTTAAATAATTTGATAATAAAATAAAATTATATAACAAAGTTTTACAAGACACGGATATTTTTTTTTTAATGTTTTTAAGGTGTCTTTTAAACAGCTCAGAAAGATACTTTACCGAGTTTCTTGAAAGATAACATTGAGGGGAAAGTGTCTTTATACTTCATACGCCAAATAGCTCTTATAAGCTCCTATAAAGAATTTATATATATAATATGTTGTCTTTCTACTTGTCTTTAAAAGGCCTATAAAAGGAGCTATAAGACCTTTTTATGCTACTAGGGACTTTATTTCTTCAAATACGTACAATACGATGCTATTTAGCCTTTATGGAATGTATTGAATTTAAAGTTGAAGTGTACTGTTTGGAGGTCGAGTGAGCTCAATTTTTCCTGATAGAAATAAAAAAAACAAGTTTCATATTTTCATTATTAACAACAATTAAAAGCAAATTTTTAATGCAAGGAAATTGACAGATTAGATTCTTTTGACCAAATGAATAATCGCAAGAATTTTATTAAAATGAAAAAATTTTTTTCAATGAAAATTACTCATTTTAACCTCACTTGCAAGCCCGTAAATTATTCTCATCAAGAAGCACCCTCCCTCCAAGAGCTCTGAAAATGTAGGTCCAATTCATTTTTACTTGTACCATCCGTTTGGCAGAATTGTTGAACAGGAAGTTTTTATAACTTTTCACACATGGCTTATTACACACTTGTGTTTAAAAATAAAAAAAAATCGCAATGTCTATACCTCATTGCCTTGGCATATGTTGTTGAAGAATTCGTAATGTTCATTAAATACATAATAAGCCTGATCGCAAAATACTGAGTCCAGAAAAATTTTATGTTAATATGGTTTTCGCTTAGCTAGTAAAAAAGCGGCGAATGCGAAACAAATGCAGCCACAACGAGCAAATGTCTGGTGCGGATTTTGGTCTAGCAGCGGGATCGGGCCTTACTTTCTTAAAATGAAGGCGGAATTACAGTGACTGTGATCGGCATTAGTTACAGGAACATGATAGCGGAGTTCTTCTGGCCCCAACTGAATGGCATGGTTCTGGACGACATGTGGTTTCAGTAGGACAGCGCCATTTGCCACACCGTGCATGAAACAATCAATTTATTTCTGCAATGATTTCCAGACCAAATCATCTTACGAAACAACAAATCATCAACTGGACACCAAGATCATGTGATTTAACGCCATGCGATTTCTTTCTTTTGGGTTTTGTGAAATCTCGGGTTTATGTGAATAAGCCAGAAACAATTCATCAATGCCGTGACATTGGTGAGATACAGTCACATCTTTGTGAAAAAGCCATAGAAAATTCCATGAAAATAGCAATGGCCTAACATTAGAGCCGCAGTGGCCATTAGCCGTATATTTTATTCCATACTTAATGGAAACATTTCTACATTACAATGAAATAAAAATATTACAACTAACTCAAAAAATATGTGTGTTTATTTTTAAATAAAAAAGTGCACCTTATTGGGATACCCTTTACGAAGTTTCATGTTCTGACTAATTTTTCCAAACACCAGTTTAGAGAAGATCTAATCACTATACTACTAGATATGTAGTATTTGATGCCTTTACTTGCACTAAAACCTTCAGATTTTAATGTTTTAATAATATTTTCTTGTATATTATTATAGCTTATAACAATATTGGGCTCTTGATTTTTAATCCACCTAAAAATATAAATTTATTTTCCGATAGATTCCAAACTTTGCCCCACCATGATCAGACCAAATTTACTTTATTTATGCATAAAGGAATGCGTGGAACAGGTTGATACTGTTGGTCAGTTGGCTTCCAACCACAAACTGAAATCATTAAACACAAAAAAGTTACTTTTTAGTCAGGCGTGCCGTCAGTCAGTCTACCAGCAATGAGTCAACAATTCGAGCATAAGCCTGCGTATGTCGCTTTGTATACAATATATCTGCATACCATACATACCCGTGGAGAAAATGAAAAAAGCAAATACATTGATCAGTAATTTTCATCACACATGGACGTCTAGATTGTTACGAGTATAATTATTTAAAATATATACAATTTATTTTTAATCTAATTTAAAAAAAATTTACTGTACAATAAGACTTAATCTTTTGTAGTACATCGAAAGTGGAGGAAGCATGCATGAACATTACTAGGAATTAGAGCTGGGAAAAATCGTTAAAAAAAACATCGATGTTTTCGATGTTTTTTGGAAACAAAATCGATTATCATTGATAACATCGAAATTTCCCATTTTTTACATTTGTATATAATTCACATTTTGGCGCAAAAAAAAAAACAGTTTTTTAGTCATCTCGGGGCAGAGTGAAGCTCTCTTTTTGGATATAATATTGCCCGCTGATGAATTGACCCTCTGCGATGATGTGGATAAAGCCAGAATAAGCAGACATCGCATGGCCACTCTTCTTAAGGGGTTATATCTCCTTAACATTTTTTTTTTACTTTTCGATTTTTTTTATTGGCTTAAATTATGCCAAAACAATCCTAGAATCAAAATCTACAGCGCCCAAGTACTGATTTATGCTCAAAATTTTTTTAAATCAATTTTTTCCAAGAAACTTTAATGAAGATGTATAGCATTTTGAAACTTCAAACGCGTTTTTCTCGAAACCATGTTTTCAAAATCAGCGGGCAGTAGAACTCAAAAAGTTTACATCCGATTGACTCGAAATTTTAAAAATAGCTTCATTGTTTGATTATCTGTTGAAGTACACACGATTTTAGCGATTAATTAACAAGAAAAAAAAGTTCTAAGCAATTTAAGTCGATTTTTTTCGTCGAAAGCACGATTTTTTGTTAAAACATTTGTCATTTCGCGAAAAAAAATTCTTAAAATATAATCATGTGTACTTTAACAGCAAAACTCATGTAGATCATGAAAAAATTTTTTATTTTGTTATAGGTGTAGTTGGACGAGACTTCTACTGCCCGCCGCGGAAGACCTTTTTGAAAAAGCGGTTTACGGTAAATGGCACAGCCGCCATTTTGTAAAAAAAACAACAATACAAAAATTTGTTCTCTTCTTCAAGTGTTGCTTAATCCAATGTTATATTAGGCGTGTTTTTTTTTGACGCGGCTATCCGCTTAAAAATTTTTTTTGTATGAGAAATTAGTCGGCGATGAGTATCGCCGACTAAATGAACTGTCATTATCATACAAAAATTTTTTTTTAGCGGGTAGCCGCGTCAAAAAAAACACGCCTATTATTTGTATACCTTTAATCTCAAATGTCCTTTAAAAAAAATAATTAAAACAGCCTTGGTTTTTATAGCATAAGGGAGATATAACCCCTTAATGCATTTGTATAGTTATTCCAGTATTGAATTATGTCCGTTTGCTCACTTAACAAAGGCTTTTCTAGAAAAAAAATTAAGCGTGATGTTTTGAAATTTGACATATATTTTTGGAGGTCTGACGAATTTTCTGACATTTTGACCAATTTTATTTTTTAAAACCTTATTTTTTCATAAAAATGTGTTAATAACCTATAACTTTTTAGAACATTAAAAAAGCTTAATTTATTCTTTTTAAAATGGTATATAATTAATTGTAAATTTTTTTATATTTATATCCTTTTTAAGGAAAAATAAAAAAAATTATTCAATGATTAATAGATTTCGATAAATCGTTAGGGCTCAAAATTATCGACATCATATAAAGACGCGTAAAGTAAATAAAAAATAAAACAATTAATACTAAACATTAAAATTATAAAATAAATATTTATTAACGCTAACGCAAAATGACAGATTTTACGAAATAGCTCCTTTTAAAATAAAAAAAAAAATCTACATGTTCTTTTATTTTTTTTTTTTTTATATATACATATACAGTGGCGAACAGTCCTTTAGGATCTAAATTTTTTATCTAATCAAAAAACTGATGCAAGGATCAGAGAAGTAAATAATTTTTACTGAAAATATTTTGCTGTAGGTCGGAAAACCACACCATAAACATCTTTTTTTAGCAAAAAAGTGAAAAATGTCCTTTATTGATAAAAACAGTTTTTTGATAAAATGTTATAAAATTTTATTTTTATGGAAGCATTTATTTTAAGGATTAAAAAAAAACAGTTATTAATATTTTGTTGTTCCTCCCTTCAATTTTATGACCTCCATAAGTCGCTGCGGCATGGAAGAGATCAATTTTTTCAAAAGATCTTGTGAAATGCCTTCGTACCAAATATTTTGAATTATTCTGTCTAGCTCACGTAAATTAAAGGGCTTGTGGATTGCGTTCCTATTAGCAACAGCAAGTCTTGAAGCACACATTACTTGTCTTAAGAACAACTTCTTCAGTTTATCAATAAACTTAGAAGCTAAAAAAACATGCACAATTATACAGTGTGGCCAAGAATATCTGTTAGTAAAACATTGTGTTATAAAAACCAAAGTCGTCTACAATATTTTATTTTATTTATTCCAAACATTTAGCAACATTCCAAAATTTCTTAAATTATTGATGAAGTTCGAAACTATCACCTTTTTCTATGATAACAAGACGTAAATGTTTGAAAAACGATTCATAGGCGGCACGAACCATTTTCTGCTCCATTTCGTCCCAAATCCTTGTCAAACGCCGCTTGAACCCATCAATTGTTAAGCCTTTTGTTGACATTACTTTACCTAGCATATGGCCCCATGCGTAAAAATCCAATGTCTTGAGATCCGGTGATGATGCTGGCCATTCTTCCGCAGAAATGAAATCAGGCAAATTTTTCGGCCCTTTTCCTATTTGAGATACTGCTCTCCACACCTTGATTTTGGTTACGTTTTGATATCGCTCAGCAGTCACTTCTTCTCTTGGAGCATTCGCAAAACTTCTTGCGTACACACGGTTATCCTGCTGGTTGTGGCTGTCTTGCAGGAAAAACAGTTTTTCATCCGAAAAGATTATTTCATCTCCACCGTGCCATCTGAGTTTGATATAAAAAATATTTTTTTTGGTCGTGTACTTTCGTTGTGTACAATTAAATTTTCAAACGCAATTCAACCTTAGATTATAAAACAAAATCAGGTTTTCAATTTTTTTCAGAACAGTGAAATTTACTGACAGTTATTATTGTCCACACTGTATATGTGTAAATTAGAGCGGTTCAAAATAAAAACTTTTTGATTTTTTCACGATGTGTCAGCACATTACAGTAGCCTTACGTGTCTGGACAAGGGCCATTACTAGGAATAAGGTTAATATTGAAGAGTGGACTAGCGCCCTCTGTTTTAAGTAAACAACCCATTTTCCAAAATATTGATTTAAAAAATGGTGCAAGTGGCAGAAGCTATAAAATTTTCCAACAAAGTGGGTATGGTTTTCGGGAAACTATCGATGGGGGAATTCAAATCCATGATTTGTTTTTCTTCTTCTTCTTTCTTTCTTATAAAAAAATTGACAATTTGAGTTTTTGAAAATGATAGAAAAATCTATAGAGTAGTTCAAATTATGTCAGTTCTGTTAATGTAGAAAAATGCAGATATCTCGGGTTCGAAGTAAGAAAATGATATGCGGTTTACGGCATTATTTTAAGCAAATAACAGTACATTAAAAATAATGTAACATGGGATCCGCGGCTAAATAATATTGGGTGATTTTGCAACTTTAAAGTACAATATAGGAATTTTTTCATTTTTTTCCGGTCAACTTTCAATTTTTTTTGTAAGAAAAAAAGAAGAAGAAGAAAAACTAATAAGGGATTCAAATTTCCCGATTGATGGTTACTGTTTGAAATAAAAAAAAAAAATTGAATCACCTTAATATGCAAATTTGTCGACTCCGATTTGAAAAAAATCAGCTTTGTTAATTTAGGAAAATGCAGATATCTTGGTTTCGAAATAAGAAACCATGCCGGTTTCGGCATTCCTTAAAACAAAAAACAGTACATAAAAAATTATGTACCATGAGATTGGCGGTAACATAACATTTGAGATGTTGCAGCTAGAAAGTGGAAAATCGGTACATTTTTACTTTTGACCGGTCAATTGTTAATTTTTTTTTATCAGAAAGAAAGAAAGAAGGAGAAGAAAAACAAATTTCGGATTTGAATTCCCCGATCGATAGTTTCCCGAAAACCATGCCCACTTTGTTCGAAAATTTTATAACGTCTGTAACTTGCACCATTTTTTAAATCAGTAATTTGGAAAATGGGCTGCCTACTTAAAACAGTTTTCAATATTAATCTTAATCCTAGTAATGGGCTTTGTCCAGACTTATAAGGCTACTGTAGTCCGCTGACACATTGTGAAAAACCAAAAAATTTTTATTTTGAACCGTTCTAGTGTACATGTTGCTTTGAAGATTCCTTTCATAACCACTTACCTCTACTTTTTTGTAACTATCCATAGCAACTATTCAAACTTTCAATTTTGTTCCATTGTAATTGTTATTGCGTTTATTGAGACTTTTGTAAGTCGATTTCGTTCAATTTTAAGTTTGTTTTGATTTAATTCAATAGTCTTTTCTTGTTTGACAGTTGTCCTACGGCAATGCTGCCAAATTTGATTCACGAAAAAATTAAGCGGCGAAAGCGGTTTTTTTTTTTACCTCTGGGATAACTACCATACAGCCGCATCAACAAAAAATAGGGCTAATGTTGGCATTTTGAAACCTAACGCCAAATAATCCAAAAAAAACTTTATTGAGTCAAGATATATAGTGTCCTCAGTATTATTTTATTAATTAACAAAATTCCGCTTGGGTAAGCATTCCTTTAATGTATATGTGGGTATACGTTTTTGTGAATTAACTTCATCTGCAACCTAACTGCAGCTTTAACGTACATAAACACACCAAGTGCTGGGCAGGATGGACACGAGATAATTGCATCCTGCCATTGCCGTCAGGACAAAAGTTAATTTTTGTCATTTACTCAAAATGTTGCATGTAGCAATCAAATACATGCATTCAGGTTGCATATGTATGCGCGTTCGTATGTTTGTATATGTGCCTGGTCCAACATGCGTTCACATTCCGTTCATTGTTGTTGCATTGGTACAGAGTGAGCTGTTTGTAATTGCATTTTATGTTTAGCAGTTATTTGCACAGGTGCTGAATGTTCATGTATGTGTTTCTAATGTCACTCTCAATCAACGCCCAACGAAATCTTAAATGTAACATTTTCTTGCGATTCCCCCAATGATCTCACCCAATTTTGTTATTTTGCTGTTGAAAGTTGATCATTTGCCTGAAAACTTATTGCGGCAAACTAAGTTAAGGCTAAAATTAATGTAAGCATTTGATAAGGTCTAATTTACGAGTGGTGTTTAATTTCTAATTGAAATCTTAACATTGATTTCATTATAAAACAGTTAAATCAAATCTTTAATGTTTCGAAATAAAATTTTATGATCATTAAAATTATGAATTAACCATACCTTTCAAATTTATATGCTCAAGGCCTAGCCATTGCGCGATAGAACACACAATACACGATGGTATTTTTCACTTCCATCCATTGGCTGCAAAAAAGGGAGCTACGGTGAGCCAAGCGTCCCAGCCCATCCTTAATATTTTAACAACGTACATACTGATTCCAAGACAGTTGTATGGATTTAATTAATATCCGATAGAATCAAGCTGTAAAATATTTTATTGGTATAAAACATTATTTAGATTTACATGAAATAGATTTCGAGTTTATTTAAGCCGAAATGAAGATAAACAAAACATATGATGAAAATCAAGTATCGCGCTAGCGTTATCAATCAATTATGTTAAAAACAGCCTTCAGCCAAATTTTCTTAAATTATAATAATGTCGCCTTGTCAACTCAATAAATCTAGTTGTAGACCTCCCAAAATGTAACGTTTTTAGCTTGAGAAATGCGAATAATTTGTTTTTTATTGAAACTGAAAGAGCACAAAATTATTGATTCCATACAAAAACCCAAATCAATTATGCAATTTAGAGTTTAGTGACAAAACAGAAACAAAAAAATATTTTTGTTAGTCACTTGAGGGGGGTTTTGGCAAATTTTATTTTTTTCAATTTTTGTTGTTGTTTTATTTGATAGTATAACTCTTCAAAAGTATCTTGTTAAAATTTGAGGTCGATTGGAGTAAAACTGACGAAGATACAGTTTCTTGAGTCTCCCTCCTTCAGTGTAAAGTATATATAAAAAAAAATCAGTGTTAAAACTTTAACTAAACTAACTTTTCAAAGTCGGTGGACACTTTTGCGCAAAAACTACTAGACCGATTTGCCTTGAAATTTGACACACTCTTTTAATACATATAAAACTAGGTAATGATGAAAAGGATTTTTTTCTTTGCATTACAACTAGTTCTGCAATAATAAATATACTGATTTTTGCCTGTTTTTTGAAGTGAAAACTTCTTATGGCACGTTGTGCGGCTGAGGAAAAAAAGTATAATTTCGCGACACCGACCGTCTTCGGGAAGACTTGGGAAACGAACTCGATTTTGGAATTTTGAAGACTTGGGAAACGAACTCGATATTGGAATTTTGAAGACTTTTGAAACGAACTCGATTTCAGAAATTTGAAGACTTGGGAAACGAACTCGATTTCAAATTTGGAAGACTTGGGAAACGAACTTGATTTTGGAATTTTGAAGACTTGGGAAACGAACTCGATTTTAGAATTTCGAAGACTTTGGAAACGAATTCGATTTCAGAAATTTGAAGACTTGGGAAACGAACTCGATTTCAAATTTGGAAGACTTGGGAAACGAACTTGATTTTGGAATTTTGAAGACTTGGGAAACGAACTCGATTTTAAAATTTTGAAGACTTGGAAAATGAACTCGATTTCAAAAAATTTATAAAACGTTGCCTACTTTTAGGTGCTATTAATAATTTGCCCCTAACAGTAGGCAACACTTTCTGACAAATTTCAAAAAGAACGCCTAAAAGTAGGTAACGATTTTAAAAATTTCAGATAATGTGTCCTAATTTTAGGTGCTATTTTTGAAATTCGTCGGAAAGTGTTGCATACTTTTAAAGCGGCTCTCACACGATCAACATTACTGACAGTATAAGTACTGACAGTATTTACATTACTGTCAGTGTACCACTCACACGGTCAGTATTGTTTATTGTCAGTAATCAGTTTTTTTGACATTCGACTGGTGAAGGTGCGAACTATGCTCCGGCTACGTGACCGACAGCCGAAAATGGCATGCCACTTTTTGGGGCAGATTCCATCCAAACTTGCACCACGCCTTCAGCTAGGCATCGGACGATCATACCCTTGGACGCAATGTTCCATGCCACTGAATGAGGAACTTTTTCAAGTTTCTTTCAAGTTTCGCTGCCTCATCGTCTATCTGCCACAAAATGGGGCATGCCACGCCCCCTCCCAGGATTTTGCCGTCCCGTGCCTACTTGCACCCTCTGACCAACTTTCAGCCGGATCTGCCCCAAAAAGTGGCATGCCACTTTTCTGTGCAAATAATACTGATGAGCTGTCAGTATTCACCTCACACCATCAGTATTACTGTCAGTATTTAAAAACTTCGTCAGTAATATCCGATTTTTTCATCAGTCATCAGTATCGTTTTTCTATACTGACAGTACATCAGTACTCACCTCATACGATCAGTAATACTGTCAGTATGCAAAATCCTGTCAGTAATACTGATCGTGTGAGGGCCGCTTAAGGGTAAATTATTAATAGCGCCTAAAAGTAGGCAACGTTTTTTGAAAAAATTGGCCCATGAAAGTATGTAATTTTGTGGAAAAAATTTTTAAATTTGTAGCATACATATGTTGACTTCCGGTTAGTTGTTGCTCAGTAAGCAAATTTTTCTCTGCTAGCGCAGCCGAAAGCAGAGCCAGCAGCCCAAAGCAGAGAAAAATCTGAAATACCAGGCCACCTTGAACCAGCAGCAAGCAAATTTGGTTTTTTGAAAAACTTTAAAACGTTATATCTCGGCTATTACTAAACCGATTTAGACAAATGAGGTGTAATAGTTTTTTTTAAGAACAAGCAGATTTTTTTGAAGTCATTTGTATTATGATTAACTGTCACAAGATGGCGTTTTAAGCAGTTTGAATATTCTAACAGCCAGAACTCGGCAACGAATAAGCCGATTTTGATAAATGTGATGTCATAGTGTCTGTTAGAAGAAGCAGATTTTTATCTTAAGTTTAAGAAAAATTATGTTTAAGCTATTTAGTCACAGGTCCAGGTACTTTTTTTACCTGATTTTTTCTTATACTTACATAATTCGCAATGATGTGTCTTACTGCAATCAGAATAAATTTTTGTTTTTAAACATAAGGAGTACTTAGCTCAAATTTAATTATTCACAGTTGAGGCTACTGAGCCGAATATACTTCTTCCAGCAATTTTTGAAGTGAAAACTTCTTATGGCACGTTGTGCGGCTGAGTAAAAAAGTATAAACTCGTGACACCGACCGTCATCGGGATTCCCCGTCATGAATGCCATGGTAAAATTTTAATGTTCTATTGTTTCTTTTAAATAAAAAATATTCCAAGTGGAAGACAAAAAGCAAAGCATACACACTAACTGACACATTTAATTCTCATTCAACGATTGTTATGCTTACATGTTTGTTTCTTTCAAATTCCGCGTTGTTGCGTTGACAAATTGAGAATGAGAGCGAGAGTAAAATTTGAATACATATTCCGATTTTGTCTTCCATTGCATTGCCATATAAAAAGAAAACGCACACATACCAATTAACGCACTAACTTGCCATTAAACCGATTTGTTTTCACTTCTGTCGGCACTCCCGGAGTGCAACCCGCCGTTTTTTTTTTTTTAAAATTCGTTTTTTGGCTTAAAAATTATACCAAAATCTTAAAAATCGTCAAAGAAAAAAAACCCTTCGTCAATACTTTAAAAAACTTAAAAGCTAACCAAATTTTTTGGTTTTTTTGATTTCAGATGATAAAGTGATGAGATATCTTGTCCACCGCAAACCACCTTTTTTTTAGGAGGCGTCCGCGGAAATTTGCTGCCAATGGCTTATTTTGCAATATTTTTTAATTAAATTTTCACAAAATACTCTTTAAATGTTGTACTTTTATATGCTCTTTAAATAAATAAAGTTACTTTTCCCATATCACTAAAAAACATTTTTAAACTTATGCCTAAAATGTAGCGCCAAAATCCTACCCCCTCCTTAAGTTTTTCTTGTTGAAATTTGAAAGCATAAGTTCACTTTAGGAGCCGCTCTAAATTTTTTTTATAAAACCCATCTTTTCTTACGAGGCATTTAATAATGAGGACGAATATGAAATCAAAATGCGTCTTGCTTCGGAGGTAAAGACACTATTTCAAGTAGTAATGTCTGTATAGCCTTAAATAATATCATTTTGTGTTGGGAAATCTTGGATTGATTTCAAAAATTTGAATGTCATATGAAATATAATTTAATAAACTATAATATTGTTTCATAAAAATCTGAAATTTGTGTTTAAAGAAAGCATTTACATGTACATATCTGTTTTGCGATGATTTCAAAAGAACAAAAAATATCACTTGGAACACGTTTCCAAGTACGATAAATTCTCAACGCAATCCTATGTGCCTTTGATTGGCGGTATTTAATATTTTTAACATATTAGTCATACCTTGAAGCTTTGCTTACACTATTAAATCAAGATGTCACCTGAGTACATTAAATGCAACTTTTTTTGTTATGATGTATTTTTATTATCGTTAAATTTGAATAAATCAAGATTAATATGACTGTTTTTGTTCAAATTACTTAAATACCAACTTACTATTCTTGCTAAAACAACATTCGTTATTAATTATGTAATTAAATAATAGTTTTCCTAAATTTTCATTTTTTATTATTTATGAATTATATAGGTTATTCGATATTTCAAACTCTTTATTCAGCCCAAAAACAGTCTTTGAAAATTTGTTTACTTGTGAATAATACATTTATTATTGATTCCTGGAAAATTGTTATTATGTGGTTTTTGAAATAACCGATTCAAAATTATTTACAGTTTTTTATTTTTTTTTTTTAATAAAATTTAAGCATTTTTAAACAAAAATGCTTTGAGTATTTGTATTCTGTTCTCCATAGTTATTGAGTTATTTCGTTTCACAAAATGTTCAAAAAAGACAAAGCTTAAAAAGTGTGCAGCTACTTATTTGAAAAATAACCGATATACAGTGGCTCACAGCTTATTTGGACCACATCATTTATAAAATTGTATTTTTATACAAAACGGTATCTTATACGAAAAACATAAAAAAATAAAAGTATTCAGTTTTCACAAAGTTACATGAAGAAAAGAAAAAACTTAAACAAAATTCATGTCACAGCTTAAATGGCTCATCAAAAACATATAGTAAAAAAAGTAATTATTTCACATAAAATTTGATAAAAAATTAAGCGCTCATATTTTATGGGATAACCCTTTTGATTCGACACGGGTTTAAGGCGCTTTTGCGTCGAATCCACTACTATTTTTGTATTTATGAGAAATTTTATTCCATTCGATCATGAGCACATTTTTGAGGTCAATTTTATCGAATACCTCGTTTCAGTAAAGAACACAATTTTTCTATATAAATGATGTGGGCCAAATAAGCTGTGAGCCACTTTAAGCAGCTTCAGAATATTTTACAATATGTTTATATCTATACTTGGCGTATGTCCCCATAAAGGCTTACTGGATGAACATGGGTCAACTCAAGGACGTTTAGACAAATTTAAATTCGCCCAGATTGATTTTGAAAATTTTCTGTAACTGAATCTAATTTTTCTTACCAACGTTTCAAAAACGAATGAATAAAATAAAACAAAAATTTCTCACTTTTCAATATCAAAACAAATCAGATTTGCAGGATTTCGAGGACTGCACGCAAATATATTCACAGGCTCATCATCATATTCGAGAACACGTCCTCCAAATTATTGTAGGCTTGTCTTGAAAAAATCTATCAGTGTATCATTTTGAAGCTTTTGTCGATGAAAGGTGCCACACGTAGACCTCGAATTTCGTTAAGACCTCATGAAACTTATGTCATTTCTTCTTCATGTTAATTTAAATCTGCCTTATAATTATTAGTCAAAAAAAAGGTGGGGTTTTTGAGAAAATCAATTTTGTTCGTTTCTATTGAAAACGGCATTACTTTTTAACCATTTCCAAAATTTCTTAAATATTCAGAGTGAGAGAATAAGAAGTTCTACTGGAATCAAAAAAGAAAACTAAATTTTTTTTGGTTACGATTGAAATGCTGCATTTTTGGAAAATGTTTCAGCAGTTTTTCGATGTTTGACACCTCAAATTTAAATGCTTCGTAAAAATTTTTTTTCAATCAAATCGGAGGAATACGTGTCCCAGTGATGGCATTTGATTCTTGTGAAAATGTAGTGTAGACCAAATGTTACCATCGCTGCAGATTGCTTTCTGCGCATAGTTCAGCTAAATTTACTAAAAAAAATGGTAATAATTTTTTAAAATAGTCGAAATGTAGAGAGAATGTTCCAATTGTACCGAATGTACTAAAAACTGGTCAAATGTACTAACGACGATTTTCCCTCTTATTTCCTCTGAAGAGCAAGATATTTTATCGGTAACCAATTCTGCAATTTGAAGTCTGCCAGCCTAGCCAGAATGATTTGAAATGGACTCGGTCAAGATATATGTATATAGATATTCGATGAGTTGTAAACGTATTTTGAGTGATATTAACATAGATATAAATTTTAATTACTATGTAAGTTATACTATTGAACATCTAAAACTTTTTTCAAATAACGATGCACTACATCTAAAGCAATATACGCATACATAAGGAAGACAAATCCATGTACGTCTACTGTAATCAGGCAATCTTCAAAAGGTATCAGATGGTCTTCTTAGGTCATAGATATAGTAGAGATTACTGTGCTGGTGAGGTACATATTTTAATAAAATATATCTTTTGGTTGTTAAACAAAACCACGCAATCAGAGCTGTATACAATTGAAAAATATCTAGTTTCAATCTTTTAAATTTCTTAGGATTTACAATGCGGAATATGTAACAGTTTACAAAGTCTAAAAAGTATTTATTGAAAAATCTAGGCTTACTTTGAAAGCTATAATTTTAAGCTTAATACAAGAAGTTTTGTAACTATTTTCACTATTGAAGAAAATAACAAAGGGATATTCTTCGACTTTTTTTATAAAATTATAGATGTAGCTGCATTTGCAGCATTCATGATCTACATGGAAAATAATCCACACTTGAAGACATCAACAAACCGTAGAAAGTTGTTTCTACAACAGTTGAGTGATCAATTAGCCTTGGCTTGAATCAAGAATCGTTCACAACATGCACAATAAATGCGAAATTGTCCATCACGTTGAGGAATTGAAAGCACGTTGGGCCGCCAAGTAGCACCAACCGTTGAAAGTCTTCCAGTATGCGCTCAAAAAGAGCGAGAAAGTTCTGGCAGAATCCAACATAAGGGCATATATTTCTTATGTCCCAAATAAAGGCCTACAAGAAAAGACTGCAATGAATGTCAAAAGCTAGATTGTGTTGAACATTCAATAGATATCACTCAATGTGGTAGATGTGCATAATAAAAGTCACCTTTTATTTTATAAAATTATATTATTTATAATGCATATTATTAATAATACACATACATACATACATAAAAAGTAATTTAAAAAGTATTTATAATGAAATACAAATGTTTTTCTTCATTTATGACATATAATTTACATGCTTTCTATGCACATCCGGGTATGTTAGCTGGAGATAAGTAGAAGGAGTAAGTCGCAAAAACTACCAGCTTTTTTATTATATGATAGGAAAAAATATTTTGGGAGGCTACCCAACGGCAACTAAAACACAAAATATATTAATTTGAAAATTAAAAACATACCCGGGTATGTGGGTGTATGGGTTAATGGAAATATTTGGCGACACAGGCTAGTTTTGAGCAGAATATGGGTGTGGATTAACAAATGGACACGTCTCATACAAATAAAATTATGAAAAGCTATGCACAAAAAACATTTTATATAAAGTTTACCTAACTTTGATTGAGAATATTTGTTGGCACTAGCAAGCACAGGACAAAATGTGGACGGGATTTGAAAAACCAGAGTGGTAACTATCATGCAAGAAAATCCTTTAATTCCTGTGCTATGTCACAGGCAATCACCGCACAAGATGTGGTTGAGTTATGACAAACAGGCGTGGCAACTCCCATACAAGCAAACATTTGGAAATGCCTTGATACCAAATTCTTGAAGCAAAGTTACCAGACACGGTAGGGAATCATTTGGTTTTACAGATGCATTGTTCTAAAAGTTGACGTAAAACCTTCCATTTATCTATTCTATACTATTTATATAAAATTGCTTGTATGGAAATGGTTTGTAATGCCAAACCGCAAAATATACTAAACCAGTTTTAATAATTTATGTTTTAAAACAACATATTTGCACTTAAGAAGGTTATTGTATACTTATTTCTATTGTTTTCTTTAAGTTAAAAAAGCTATTTTTTAGGATTAAATTTTTTTTCAAAACCTCACACAATAATTGTCGTTCGATTTGTCGTTGCTTATGCTTATGCTGCTTCTTGAATTCTGTGTTGTTATTTTTGTTTTCATTTGTACCGTTCATATTTGGCTTCGAAGTTCAAAGGACAACTCTGCCGTATAAAACGAAAAAGACGTACAGTATAATTCGCTTAGCATCCTTCAATTAAATGCCAGAAATTATTGCGCCCTTAAGCGAAAAATGCCCTTAGCCAAATTTCTTTAACAGCCTTATAGTTGCAGATATTCGAATTCGCATAAGCGCATAAGTGAGGCTGTTAAAAGTTATATTTTTTTTCTTGACCTAGAACATGTTCAGCAAACAAAATTGACACAGTTTTCAACAAAAGCGTACACATACATACGTATGCAGTTTATTTTAATAAAAAAACATAAGATAAAAAATAACAATTCATTTACATATATGGACATTAAAATTAAAAGTAATAAGGCACTATTGCATTCATATCAGAAATTAAATATGTACATACATACTTGGAAAAATGACTTGACTACTTGGAAGAATGACTTTATTTAAAAAAATCAGTCATTTTGCTTTGGTTCAAATTTTTTTTAGAAATTTGAACAATTTTTTCCTCAATATCAAAATAAAAGTCAGCATTAATGTTGTTTTCAGTGCAGTAACGCTCTAACGTATTTAATGCCAAAATAGCTTCTTTTGTTGTAGGGCTGTTATCATCACTAGTTTCGTCTTCATCTTCCTGCCTTTCATCTTCAAAAGGTTGTATACTTTGAATTATTTCTTCTTCAGTAAGTTGACCATAGCACTCCAAATCATCATCACAGTGTATAAACTCAGTTAGGTTTGGTTGAAGTATGTCCTCAACATCATTTAACTCAGAATTACTTTCACCAACAGTACCTGCCTGCACATAAATCGATTACAAAAAATTTAATAGAACCTACATATGTATTTTTTTACCTTCTTAAAACAATTGGCAATCGTTTGTGGCTTCACCATCCATCAAGCACGTTTTGCATAATAAAGTGCGTCCAAAATAGAAATAGATTTTAAGAATTGCTGTACTGTTAAGTTACATTCTAGGGCACATAATTGCTTGTTTACAATGATCTTTCTGTATTCCGTTTTAAATACATGGATGATCCCTTGATCAAGGGGCTGAATAAGTGCCGTTGTGTTTGGAGGAAGAAATTGTATGTCTATATTTCTTAATTGAGATATCACCTTGTGACACGCAGCGTTGTCTATAAATAATACAATTTTTTTTTTATCTCTTTCCATTTCCTTGTCAAGCGAAACCATAATTTGGTCCCATAAATCAGATGTCATCCATGCATTTTTATTTGCGAAATACGTGAGGGGGACATCCTTGTTTCGAAAACATCTGGGATTTTTCGGCTTTCCTATAACGTAGATTTTTTTGAAAGAACCAGTTGCGTTGCTTAAAAGGAGTAATGTTAGTCGCTCCTTTTGACTTTTACGGCCTTTTGGTTGATTACCACTGTTGAAGTATGTATTATTCGGCAAAGCTTTGTAATACAGCCCAGTTTCATCGGCATTAAAAATATTTTGTTGATCGTATTGCCGGATGATTTCTGGCAAAATGCTGCTGGTATAGTAAGAGGCGTCTTGCCCGTCGTTATCCTTAACTTCGCCATGTATTTTGCCAAATTTAATATTGAATCGCTTTCTCCATCTCCAGAGCCAGCTGGACTCCGGCTCAAAATCGTCGTGAAGCTTAACAGCAAATTCCTTCGCTTTGTTGAGCACCATCAAGCTAGTTATTATGGCATCCTTCTGCCTTTGCTGATTGAACCATACATACAAAGCCTCCTCAACTTGTTGATGTGCACCCTTCCTTTGCCGCTTCCGATTAAGTCTACCACTCTTAGCGGCGCTTCTAATTGCATCCTTTTTTTGCACAATTTTATTAATTGTTGATGCGTCACACTTAAACTGCTTTTTAATTTCGTTTTTGTTCACTTTTCTCTCAACCAAATCTATAATTTCTATTTTTTGCTTAACAGACAAAGAAACGGCGCGCTTGCTCATTTTGACAGTTAGGGATGGTGAACATTCGATATTTACACGACTAAAAAATATTGAAATTTGAAGTGTTGCATTTTTTAACAAAGGATGTTAAGTGTAACTTTTAGTATGAAAAATGAGTTTAGCTAACCAATAATTAAGTGCTGTTAAAGCGAATGTGCTCTTAAGCGGGAGGCTGCTAAAAAAGATATTTTCTCACGTTTTTGTAAAAAAATGCAACAGAATCTTGATTTTGGGCTGGTAACTTACATGCGCCCTTAAGCGAACAGGCTGCTAAGCGAATTATACTGTATCTCAAAAAAATTCATTTCGAGATAACTGATGTTTTGTTTATGTCAATTTGTTGAAATACCTGTAAAAACAGGAAATGCTCTTAGTAGATTCTTTATGTGAATGAACTAAGATGCCGACATTTGGAGTATTTCATTAGACGCGTAATTTCTTAAGCTATCCAATGCCATAAGAATCTCGGATATTTTTTTGAGATACGTCTTTTTCGCTTAGTACGGCAGAACTCTCCTTCAGATTTTTTTTTTACTTTTGATGAGAGAGTTCGATGTTAATAAATTTTTGAAAAAAGTGTACATTGCTTTTTACAGTTAAACTGCAATTTGTTGTTTTTATAAAATTTATTTTTTGCCTGTCCGTCTATCTGTTTGTTTTTTATGGACGCGGAAACTATCCGGCCGATTTTGATGAAAATTTTACAGTATGTTAGTATCGATCACGCGGGTGTCATAGAATATGAGACTTTTATTAAGGGTGCATATTTAGGGCGGCCCACAAACAAAAATATTTTAAGAATAGAATTTTCACTAAGTCCGGTAAATCGGAATTTACACCACATGGCATTTACAGCACGTGTCTTTTATATTAAGAGGCATTATTTATTTATTTATTTAAACTTTATTTACTGGGCTCATAAGCCCTCATAAATTGAGAAATTATAAATGAAAGTACTTAAAATAATTCCGCACCAACGGCTGATCTCCACTGGCTGGTAGATGCCTGAAAGCAGCAGTGATTTAAAATCAGCGCTAACGGCTGACCTCATCTGGTCGGGTAGATGCCTGAAAGCAGCAGTGATTTAAAATCCGCGCTAACGGCCGGCCACACTTGGTCAGGTAGATGCCTGAAAGTAGCAGTGACTTAAAAATTTCCACGCTAACGGCTGACCTCATCTGGTCGGGTAGATGCCTGAAAGCAGCAGTGATTTAAAAACTTCCGGCCACACTTGGTCAGGTAGATGCCTGAAAGCAGCAGTGATTTAAAAATTTCCGCGCTAACGGCTGACCTCATCTGGTCGGGTAGATGCCTGAAAGCAGCAGTGATTTAAAAACTTCCGCGCTAACGGCTGACCACATCTGATATGTAGATGCCTTATCCAGTCAGGTAGACGCCTACAAGCAGCAGTGTAGATGTAGAATGCGAAAACAGCATTACACCGACAGCAGCAGGCGGTATTTGTTGCAAATGCGTTCATTCATCCACATTCCATAAGCGTCTACATCAAATAAAACAAATTAAATGTTAACTATTTCAAGAAAACGTAAAATGCTTTTTTTAGTTATGCTTTGAGATTGATTAAAGTCAATAACGGCGTAAACACTGTTGAAATCAGTGCATGCACTCCGGAAGGGTTCATGTAGCAAGTAATTCGATCTGCATGTTTTTAAATTCAGCAGTACAAATCGTCTCATGGGACGTTGAGGCACGTTTATATATAAGTTACTCAACAGATGCTCGCTAATAACACTACCATTAATAAGCCTATTGATAAACATAGTATTTAGCATTACTCTACGATTTCTGAGAGATGATAAGTTTATAAGTTTTAACCTTTGTTCGTATGGTGGTAAATGTACTGTTGGATCCCAAGCGAAACTACGGAGGCAAAAAAGCAGGAATTGTTTTTGTACTGACTCAATGGCATCTATGTAGCATTGATACCGAGGGCACCAAACCACTGACGCATATTCCAAAATAGGTCTAACTAAAGACGAAAATAAAGTTTTAGTGATGTAAGGATCGCGAAACTCCTTGGACCAGCGCTTTATAAAGCCAAGGACGCTGTTAGCCTTATTAATCATTCGGTCAATATGAATATTGAACTTAAGCTTTGTATCCATTGTTACGCCTAAGTCCTCAAAAGAGCTCAGAGTTTCAAGGGTATGGTCATCAATCTTATATGTACTCAATAATGGGGTTTTTCGTGTAAAAGACATATGCTTGCATTTACTTAAGTTAAGATTTATGCAATTGACTTTACACCAGTCAAAAATGTTATTGAGATCATACTGAAGATATGATGATTCAAATGCAAACTTAAGTGGACAAAAAAGCTTGACGTCATCAGCGTACATTAAAATATTACAGTACTTTAAAACACTGGGCAAATCGTTGATAAAAACTGTAAAGAGCAAAGGTCCAATATGGCTTCCTTGAGGAACACCGGAAGTAACAATAAAATTTTTAGATTCGGAGTTATTAAAACTAACAGATTGGCTTCTATTTGAAAGATATGACTGAATCCAATTTAGTAAACTTATGGGAAAACCAATTAGGGAAAGCTTTAGTAACAAGAGTTTATGATTCACCACATCAAAAGCTTTGCTAAAATCAGTGTAGATTACATCAGTTTGAAAACCATTTGCAAATTGATTTATGGTTATATTTGTAAATTCAATTAAATTAGTTACCGTAGATTTTCCTGGTAAAAAACCATGCTGATAAGGTGAAACTATAGGGTTAACGTTGTGTGCAATTTGTGGAGTAACGATACTTTCAAACAGTTTTGGCAATGCACTTAGCTTTGCGATCCCACGGTAGTTACTTATTAAAGATTTACTTCCCGACTTATGCAAGGGAATTATATATGAAGATTTCCAGGTGCAAGGAAAATATTCGAGGAGTAAGGAATACTCAAAAAGTAAATAAACTGGAAAAGCAAGTTCATTGTGACAATTTTTTAAAATATATGAGGGAATACCATCAGGACCAGCTTTAAATGATGATTTTATATCTTTAAGACTTTTCTGCACATTATCAAGACTTATAGTGGGCTGGTTAACTTGACACGGCTTTACCTTAAACGGGTAATATAGATCATTGTACGACTTGGAAGAATATGTAGACATAAAAAATTCTGCAAACAGATCGCAAGTCATGTCATCGTTATTGGACACAATGTCATGGTATTTCATGCTAGAGGGGAAAGAACAACACTTTCGTTTAACATTAATGAAGTTCCAAAAGGATTTTGCGTTGTGTTTTATATCAGCTTTAACTTTCAAAATATATGATTTATAAGCACATTTATTCAGATGTTGGTATTTATATCTGATTCTAGTGTAATTCATAAAATCGGTTATATTTGAGGAAGTTTTATATTTTTTATAAAATATGGTTTTTTGATTTCGTAGTTTTCTAATTTCAGGAGTAAACCAGCAAGGACCAGACATAGTCCTATTAGAATGTCTGGGTACAGACGATGCAAAACACTCGTGAATAATTTTATTGAAAGCTAGCACTGCAATATCAAGATCATCTTGAGTTAAATTATCTCTGTTAAGTGACAATATCGATTCCCAGTTTACTTTTGATAATTGATCTTTGAGCAATGTAAAGTTTGTTTTTTTGAAATTAAAAACTTTGCGTATTTCGGGAGAACGCACCTTAGATTCTTTGAATGGTATATCAAGTATAATTTCTAGGGTTGGATGATGTACATCTTCAGGCAACACTAGAGGTTCGGACCTTGATAGCTGGATGATATCAGTATCATCAAAAAAGATGAGATCAAGAATTCGAGAGTTATGATTTACAACATGGTTCAATTGGTAAAGCCCATGCGTAGATATTTCATTTAAGAACTCACTGTGCAACAAGTTATCAGATGCAGGGAACCATTTAGTTGGTTCTTGAGAGTTGCAACTCCAAGAAACGTTAGGCAAGTTAAAGTCGCCTGTAACTAAAAGACGTTCATTAGAACCAAGTTTAGAATAGATTTTATTTATAGCCAGCGAGTGGGCATTATAAATTTCAATGGCAGATTGTGGTGGTACATACGAACATGTAACAAATAACGTAATAAGTTCAAATTTAACAAGAATGCAACAAAATTCAATATTCATTGCTTCTGTAAGGATAATTTCCTCGGAAAAGAGTGATGACCGAACAGCAATTAGAACACCTCCACCTTTACTTGTAGTGTTTGGGATTCTAGTTCTATCTTTACGATAAATAGCATAATTACTTGCAAGTATTTCAGAATTCAGTGTACTAGGTTTCAAACAAGTTTCTGTGAAACACAGTAAATGGTAGTCCAAATCATGACTAATCAAGAAAAGGTTACACATTTTTGAATTAAGGCCCCGGACATTCTGATAAAGAATGTTGAACTGTTTGATCGAACTCAGTTTTTTTGACTGGCGTTACGAGAAGGTAACTTTGCTAGTGTTGCTGTATTAGGCTTAGGCCGAGAAGTGAATTCATGAATTAATGAATTATTCGGCCAAAAAGATGGGTTTACTACTTTTTCGAAAACATGCGAAGGCAACGTTATTTTAAATGATGAAGTGTACCTTGCATACGAGAAGTTAAATTTATAAACAGTTATATTTAAGTTATTTAACTTAAGCTGAGAGTTTATATGAAAGAGCATATCTTCCACAGTTGTGTCAGCGGCAAATCTTGAAGCAAAAATGGATTTCATCGGAGCCAAAGCTACAAGTTTTTTAGGCCCAGTTAACTCAGACGAAACGCTAGTTATAGTAGCCGTAGTAGTAGTAGCAGTATTAGCTTTTGTAACTCCTGAAACATTGCAATCTGCAGAAGTAGCAGCTACAGATGCATAAGTTACCGGAGGAGTTTCAAAATTAGTGTTAATTGGATTTAGAACAGGAGCATCTATTGGGATAGGACTTAACATATTAATGAGGTTAAGGGAAGGTGGTTGAGAGTTATCAGGTACATGATTTGGAACGGGATTAACAGATAGGGCTAGAGACCCTTCAGAAGACAGATTTGGAACTAATTTCTTGTCGCTGCGAAGATTGCGCTTACGCATAGGTGATACATATGTTTCATCCAAACATTTAAAAGTCTTAAAAAAATTTAAAGGGGTAATATAGATCATTGTACGACTTGGAAGAATATGTAGACATAAAAAATTCTGCAAACAGATCGAAAGTCATGTCATCGTTATTGGACACAATGTCATGGTATTTCATGCTAGAGGGGAAAGAACAACACTTTCGTTTAACATTAATGAAGTTCCAAAAGGATTTTGCGTTGTGTTTTATATCAGCTTTAACTTTCAAAATATATGATTTATAAGCACATTTATTCAGATGTTGGTATTTATATCTGATTCTAGTGTAATTCATAAAATCGGTTATATTTGAGGAAGTTTTATATTTTTTATAAAATATGGTTTTTTGATTTCGTAGTTTTCTAATTTCAGGAGTAAACCAGCAAGGACCAGACATAGTCCTATTAGAATGTCTGGGTACAGACGATGCAAAACACTCGTGAATAATTTTATTGAAAGCTAGCACTGCAATATCAAGATCATCTTGAGTTAAATTATCTCTGTTAAGTGACAATATCGATTCCCAGTTTACTTTTGATAATTGATCTTTGAGCAATGTAAAGTTTGTTTTTTTGAAATTAAAAACTTTGCGTATTTCGGGAGAACGCACCTTAGATTCTTTGAATGGTATATCAAGTATAATTTCTAGGGTTGGATGATGTACATCTTCAGGCAACACTAGAGGTTCGGACCTTGATAGCTGGATGATATCAGTATCATCAAAAAAGATGAGATCAAGAATTCGAGAGTTATGATTTACAACATGGTTCAATTGGTAAAGCCCATGCGTAGATATTTCATTTAAGAACTCACTGTGCAACAAGTTATCAGATGCAGGGAACCATTTAGTTGGTTCTTGAGAGTTGCAACTCCAAGAAACGTTAGGCAAGTTAAAGTCGCCTGTAACTAAAAGACGTTCATTAGAACCAAGTTTAGAATAGATTTTATTTATAGCCAGCGAGTGGGCATTATAAATTTCAATGGCAGATTGTGGTGGTACATACGAACATGTAACAAATAACGTAATAAGTTCAAATTTAACAAGAATGCAACAAAATTCAATATTCATTGCTTCTGTAAGGATAATTTCCTCGGAAAAGAGTGATGACCGAACAGCAATTAGAACACCTCCACCTTTACTTGTAGTGTTTGGGATTCTAGTTCTATCTTTACGATAAATAGCATAATTACTTGCAAGTATTTCAGAATTCAGTGTACTAGGTTTCAAACAAGTTTCTGTGAAACACAGTAAATGGTAGTCCAAATCATGACTAATCAAGAAAAGGTTACACATTTTTGAATTAAGGCCCCGGACATTCTGATAAAGAATGTTGAACTGTTTGATCGAACTCAGTTTTTTTGACTGGCGTTACGAGAAGGTAACTTTGCTAGTGTTGCTGTATTAGGCTTAGGCCGAGAAGTGAATTCATGAATTAATGAATTAGTAGCAGCCGTAGTAGTAGTAGCAGTATTAGCTTTTGTAACTCCTGAAACATTGCAATCTGCAGAAGTAGCAGCTACAGATGCATAAGTTACCGGAGGAGTTCCAAAATTAGTGTTAATTGGATTTAGAACAGGAGCATCTATTGGGATAGGACTTAACATATTAATGAGGTTAAGGGAAGGTGGTTGAGAGTTATCAGGTACATGATTTGGAACGGGATTAACAGATAGGGCTAGAGACCCTTCAGAAGACAGATTTGGAACTAATTTCTTGTCGCTGCGAAGATTGCGCTTACGCATAGGTGATACATATGTTTCATCCAAACATTTAAAAGTCTTAAAAAAATTTTCATGTTCCGAAAACTTTTTCTGAACAGACTCTAGCTCATTCGATACCTCTCGAAAGGCTTTCCTTGTTTGTCGAACAAGCTTATACACACTTGCATCGATCTGACGGCAGTTCTCACATGACCATCTTAGACCATGTCTCTTTTCGAGATCATCGACAGCCCTTGCACTCAGCTGTGCACATTTCATGTGAACAACAGAGTCCCACATCCAGCAACAGACGGAACGCTCAGTTGCCGCTCTAGAAGGGCATTTAGAGAATGCACAGCTCATACTAAAATTTAAAATATTGAAAGAAATCAAAAATTAAAAATTTTTTGGAGTTTTAAAAAATTAAATGACTTCAGAAAAGTTGGTAGCCCTGAAATTTTTGTACAGTACTGGAAAAAAAAATTGCTGCTGAAGTACAAGTACCTTACTGATTAATATTTCTCAGCAGGGACACAAACCAAAAAACTAAAAGTGTGCAAAAGCTATAAGACTTTAATTAAGGGTTAATATTTAGGTTGGCCATAATACAAAAACATTTTTAAAATATTATTTTCTCGAAGACCGCTTATTCGATTCTCATGGAACTTACACCACATGGCATTTATATTAAGAGGCACAACTTAGGCCGTAAACATTTTATTTAGTGTGCATACTTTGAGTGGCCCTTATACAAAATAACTTTTTAAATAGAATTTACATGAAGATTTCATAATTGTGGCCTATGGAAGGTTTTTACAAAATTTGGTTTAAAAAATGGGCGATGACACGTCCTTCAAAATCAAATTCATCATATATCACCAAATACTGGACGCAGATGAATAGGACTTGGTACATAGACATGTATATAAAAGGTACGGGCAAAAGTAAGTTTCAAAGGAAAAAAATATCACCCCACATAACAACGTCTGCCAGGCCTGCTATATATTTGTAAAAGAGTAGGGACAAAAGTTAGTTTCACTTGGAAAATGTTTCGCTTTTACATTCCATCTCATTCGTTCATACAACATCGCGCCACATATCGAAAAGGGCAGAACAACGTCTGCTGGGACAGCTAGTAAGGTTATAAAATCAAAATTATAACTCAACTATCAATGTAATTGTTTTGTCAAATGACAATTTTTCATAAGAGTTTCAAATAAACTTTTAAAAAGTTATTTGATGTGCAAAGTCAGACTTCTAACATTTTTATCCTAAAACAAAAGCTTTAAATGATTTACAACTTCTTGAGATAGAAGCAAAAGTTAACTGAAAACTTTTTCCTTAGAAGATGACTGAATATATCTCAAATTATGCGGTGCCAATTCCTTTGTTTTCGTAGAGCTTTCAACTGACGTTAATTTATTCTCCATTCAACATGAGCAACCAACTTTATTTTATTAACTTTTGGTTTGGCTCAAAATTACGTGTTTTTTGCATTTTTTAAGTTTTGTTGCTATAAATTGAATTTTCTAAAAATCTGAAACTGAAATTGTTTTTTTTTTTTCGGCCGTGTATCACCTTTTATAGGCGCTCTCGTATATCTAAAACCGATATGTCTGAAATGTTTTTCAAAGTTTTTTATATAAATCAGTAGCTGCAAGTGGTAGAAATTAGTGTACGGAAAAATTTTTCAAAAAAAAATTGTTTTTGTAATAATTATTGCCAATCAATCAATCAATGTGCGGCGCCTCGAAAAAATCTGAAAAAAAATTACAGAAATGCATTGAACCCTTCCAAATTAGAATTCGTCAAAAAAATCGTTGAGCCTTAAGTAGTTTTGACGGTATAAATATTATAGTGGTACCGGGCGGACGAGAAGTACATAAAATTTTTTGTTGTTTTTCAAAAATGTTTTTAATCAGTAACACTAGTTTACAAATTTGGGGTTCATCTCGAATTTTTTGAAAAAAAAGTTAATGAAAACTTTGATTGGCAATAATTATTACAAAAACAATTTTTTTGAAAAATTTTTCCGTACACTAATTTCTACCACTTGTAGCTACTGAATTATATAAAAAACTTTGAAAAACATTTCAGGCAGGTCGGTTTCACGTACTCTGACCCCTTTGTTTTTTTTGCTGAAAATTTGTGCACTGATGGTGAAAAACATCCTCTTTCTCGTTGTAGTTATGACTTTTACAGTTTTTTTTAATACTCTACACCGAGGATATATTTACTTTGTCATTCCTTTTGTACCACATATAAGGGGGCGTGGCAGGACACTCCTACCGCCCATACTCTATGTATAATTACCCAGGCACATTTTGAAAAAAATTGCAGCGATGTTGATGAAACTTAGTGATTTGATGCAAATGTGAAAAAAATTAGGATTAGGCAGTATTTATAAAAGTTATATTAAGTGAACTAACTAACAACGTAATCGTTATGAAATTTAATAAGGCAGATATGAAGGGCGTGGCACAGCCCTCAGTATTTATAAAAGTTATATTAAGTGAACTAACTAACAACGTAATCGTTATGAAATTTAATAAGGCAGATAATAAGAAGTGGGAGTGCTACCTCCCTTAAAAGCAAAAAACTTTTAATGTTATAGAAGTGTGCTCCGAGAGTAATCTTCATAAAATTTGGCTCAGAGATGTCGACTGTTTTGGGCTTTGAAATAAAATGAAAATTGACGGAATTGCAGTAGTGGGCGTGTCACCTCCTATATTGCCATAAAGTTGTAATCGCTATATTAATTGAACTATTGCAACAATTGGTATGAAATTTAATTTAGTTGGTTTGCTTGCACCAGTAGGCGTGGCACTCCCTATACAAGTTAACTATTTTAAGTGGCTCTTTGGTGAAAGAGCGTTGCTTATTGAAGCTATTTCTGGATAAGAATTGGACCATATCACATCAGTGGCAGTGTTACCGCCCTAAATTTTAAGATTAATTATGGTATTTATCGCTAACTATACAACATATTTGAGTAAGATTTGGTATGTGAATGTCAATGACGAATATAATTTAGTTAACCAAAAGTAGGCGAAATTTGAGAAGTGATCGTGGCACACTTAAATTTCTTTGTGTTTATTCGATTTTTTTCAATATTTTTCATATTATTTTGACTTTATCAACCTTTCAACATTTTCCAATATATCCCATATGGGCATTTCTCTCATTTTGAACTGGACGGAAGTTTTTTTAAAGTGGAATAAAAGTCAAAGCAAACACTTTTATATTTTATGTTACTTTAAGGAATAGCCCTTTGGTAGCACTATATTGAGTGGTAAAGTTGATGCCAGACGTAATACTGGTTCCAAGATAGAGGCAACAAAAAAGCCATTCACAAAAAACGGAAGTGTTTTTCATGGCCATCTATAGAAAAGCACAAGTCAGCGAAACCTGGCAACATTTTTTAATGCGAATAATTTTAAAATGTTATTGAACAATGTAACTTTTGAAAAGATTTCGTTTGATTGAAATATCTTATTGACTTTTTTTCTTACAAAGCATAATACTCCATTCGAACGGGACATATTTTTCCGTTTTGGCTAACTTGGGCAATTTACAAAACGACTTTAATATTTATATAAATAATATTATTTAAGATATAAACAGTAATTAATAAAACAAATTTAATGTTTATATTTATCAAATTAATTAGTGAGATCAATTTTAAGAAAGAAAAGAGGAAGGAGTAAATATTTTTCTTAAAAGAGTATAAGACTTGTCTTTTTGCTGTTAAAACGTATTTTCTCTAAGAAGCGTGGCACCGCCTACTAAAAAATATATATATTTTTACTCAAGTTTCAATCTATCTATCATTTCATCAAAATCGGTGTTGTGGCACAGCCATGATACCGTTTTTTCAGATTTGGAGCGATGCAACGCCCACTTAAATGTATTTGTTTGACTTTTCCAACCTCTTTAATTTTTCTTCAATATTTTCTTTATTTTGAAGACTTTTTTAGCGATTTTGAATTGAATTGTTTCATCATTTTTTAACCTCTTTCAACATTTTGAACATTTTCATATTTTTTCGACATTTTGAATTTCTTCAACTTTTTTTAATGGTTTCCTCTTTCAACCTTATTTACGTATCACATTTTTTTCGACTTGTTCAACCTCTTGAACGTCTTTTAACATTTATTTAAACGGGACTTTCAGTGCAGTGTGGGGTAAGTGAATCTCGGCCTGGCCGAAAATAACACCTTAACTTGTTTTTTTTTTTAAGTTAAGTGCTTAAAATATATCTTTTTGGTATAACTAAGAGGTTCTTACTATAATAATTTGTTCAGCTTATTTCTAAAAAACACATAATGAAGTGCCATCCATTCTCTTGAACTGAGTTTTCAAATGGTCATCTACGAAGTTTTTTCGCAAAGTTATGGCCGAATCGATGAAAGAAGTCTTAAATGGATTTTTATGAAACTTAATTTTTATAGATTCACCGGGGCTTTCTGAATTCCTAAGTGGTGGCCGTTTGATCATATCTACATACATATGTATGAAAAAAGACTTTAAAGTCACCGGGGAAAGTCGATCATCCGGGAGTACTCTAGATCCTTTATGGAGGTGTTTTGATCAATTTTTTAAGAAAAATCTTATGTCAGCAATCGATGGCAAAGGCACAAAACCACATGGAGACGTTTCGAAACGAGTTTTAAACAACATTTTATTGGGACAATCGATAGGAAAATGTTAAAAATAGAATTTATATTTTCATTGTGGGCTTAAATGGTTTCTCGTCGGAGGCCCCCCCGTTAGTAACCTTTTTTATTGATTGATCAAATAAGGCTTATTCATACTTAAATATTTTTTTTTCGGCTTTGTATTTATATTTTTTTGTTCAAGTGATCCAAAATGCTTTAAGAATTAAAAAATTTTATGTAAATCAGCGTTGGCATGTCACAAGGATTTTCAGATTTACGACGATCACACTTCGTAAACAGTCGTAAGTGTCACAAATATCACAAACTCCAGATCAACCTCGTTTTCACAACTACATACTAAAATTGTTTGCCAAACAATTTGACGAACAAATATATATATGTATGTAAGTAATTTGATGAGAATTTCAACATGTTTGACAAACAAATTGATAATCTGAATAAAGTTATGAATAAAAAATTGTTCTCAGTATGAACTTGATCTTTATCACAAACTCAATATTTGTCACAATGGCTCGAAAGTTTACCGTAAACGTCGTAAGTGTCGCAAATGTCGCGCGATATTTGTGACATGCCAACACAGGAAAGTTAGAAATTAACGTAAAAACAAAAAACTTACCTGATGATTTATAAATAGAAGTTGAAAAGCAAAACTTTTTGAAATGTGCTCCTAAGTCAAATAAGACTCTTAAGAAAATCTTTTTTTTTAGAAAAGTTCGAAATGACTAAAAAAATGTTGTTCAAGAAAAGTTTAAAGTTTTAAAACGGGACACTATCAGTAAAATTTAAATTGTTTCAAGTACTTTTTTGAATTGCGAAGGTACAATTGCCTCTTGTCATTTTGACAACTTTTCATAAGGTAAATGCATATCATATAATTATTGCACTACAATTTTAGTTTTTCAATTCAAAAATGCATGAAAAAAAGCAAATTGAGTAAAATTAAATTTGTGTTATTTGTAGCTAAAATAAACATTCGTACAGGAATATTTGTTGCAGCATACATATGCATATGAGTAGAGGTTGCTTCAAACAAAATGCAGGTTTTACTAACAAATAAGTGCTAATAGCAGGTCACCCAGCAAAATAAATATATTTGCAGCCAATTTTTTGGTTAAAATGTATAGTAGCATTCAGCCTAAGAGTGTGATTTTGCGTTAACAGATTACTAGAATGTTAGGATTAAAATTTTCATTATATGTATAAGAAAAATATTTACAAAGAAAACAAATTTTCCACAATCACTCTTCTCATGGGATTTTTTATTGCGTCGTATGAAAGTTATCTACTCGTATGTTAGCCACAATTGTTTTTAAGTATCTACAGATAAACTAAGCGCTAAGTTACACAAAGTTTTTGTATTTTTTCATTTGAACGATCTTGATCAACAAATGAGTAATTTAAATTTTTTGCCATTATTTCAAAAATCATAAACATTTTGAAAACAGCTCACTATAAGAATACCTCCATACTTTTCTTTAATAAATTAATAAATTTTGAGAAAAATGTAATGCAAGTTCAAAAAACTCACTTTCCAAATAATGAGTACTTTTAAGGATCTAAATAAGACACTAAAATTATGGTCACAAAAAAACTTAGATTAGTCTTGATCTGGTTTAGTATTCTGCAAAGTTTTGACCATTTAAGTCTTATTTCCTTGGACGATAAAGTTAAAAAGACGATCTAAAAATTTTATGAAGTTATTATTTTTAGCCAGCAACAATGTGCGAATGTATTTATTTCACTGGGTATATATTGAAAAACACTCAACTAGCTTACCCAGCTGGTAACATAATTTTCATTCAACAACTGAGAATGTTGGTCTTTTTTAATGTTACTTGAGAATAACCACAGGAATATGCCATAAGGCTTATTATGAAAGGCACAAATTTCTAAGATAATGCGACAAAGATTGATTTAAAGGACTTATAGACGTTATCAGAAATGTATTTCGATATTTTAAAAGTAAAGCGATGTTCGAAATATGGTGAAAGTTATTCAAGAGTTAGAAAAAAATCTCATTCAAAATACGGTGGAGAAAATGCTCCGACAAACCGTGCTATAAAATGTATCATTGATTAGTTTGAAGAAAATGGTTCAGTTCAAGATCAAAGAGGCAGAGTTTATCATCAGTGGTCGTTCAAGTAAAAATATTGCAACTGTTAACACAAGTGTTGCTGAAGAGCCAAAGGCATTAATTCCAATCAATCCAACATTTTGTTCAATATTTGGCATAGAGACCATCACATTCAGGCTTACAAAACACTGTTATCACAAGACTTAAGGCCAACTGACCACACATTACGTCGGAAATTCGTTAATTCGGCCATAGAAACACAAGAAGCAAATGATAATTATTCCAGGAAATTATATTCACTGATGAAGCTCATTTTGCAATTGGCGGCAATGTCAACAAACAAATCTGTTGCATTTGGGCTGAAGAATTGTTTGATCAGCCAATGAAACCAAAAAAAAGTTACTGTGTGGTGTGAATTTTAGTGGGGTGGCGTAATTGGTTCATACTTTTTTGAATATTGAAATCGCAAGGCAATAACTGTGAATAGAGCTCGATATCGAGAGATTATTGGAAACGTTTTGATGCGTCAATTTTAACATGGACTTAACACCATTGAATCTCTTCTAATGGGGTTCTCGAAGAGTAAAGTTTATGCGGATAGTCCTCAATTTTTTCAACACTCAACGACAACACCAAGACCGTATCCAGGATTTTATTTCGGGAGGGGAGGGGGGTGGTTTTGGATTTGAGTAGTGATAAGCCCAAAAAAGAAACAGGGATTATGACTGAAAAAAAGCGGACCAAAACCCAAAAATTTTTTTGAGGACTGTGACCATTGGTGTTATGACCGGGTATCAAAATAATATTACAGCCAAAATTTATTTAAAACAGTAATGACACAGTACCAAATACATTCAAAAATAGCACTGATACTAACTATACTTATTTATGGTCATAATCCTTAGATCAAAACCAAAAAAACAAAAAACTGCATGGGAAAAATAAAAATTGCATTTTAAATAAATTTTATTACATTTTTATGAAATGCTCCGAAGCAGTTTCATGTCATGTGAACTATAATAGTAAAATTCAGTATCTTAGACAGATTTCATCAGATTTATCTCAAAAGCCATGTATGATAAAAACAAATTAAAAACACACTTCAATTCAGCGTCAAAGTTACCATAAAACATTATACAAAAACTTAAAAAAAAAATCTTAAAAACAAATGTATCAAGAAAATTCGAATTTTTTAAGAAAAATGTGATTTGAGTATACAGAGCCAACGGTTGGACTTAATTCTTAATCTGAATTAATCATGAGCTACCGCTTCATACAGTGCTGAACTGATTCTTTTAAATGTTTTTTTAGACTCATATTTTCGAATTGAAATAAAACATTTTTTTGTAAAATTTTGACCCCTTTTTTCTAAAAATCATTGATTCTTCCAAAAAAAAATGTATTATTAGCATATCATTTTTTTAGCACCATAGAAAAGCTCAATTCATTGGCTTTAAAATGATATATCGTTGTACCATATTTTTATTTAACCTCAATTTTTACTGGAATGTAAAAATATTAATAAATAAAATTTTTTTGAAAATTACTTAACCATATGTATTCTTCATTTCATTTTTTTCAACATATTTCATATTTTTTCGACTTTTTAAACCTCAAAACGAAGAACCGAACTATGGTCGGTCTTCAGGTACCATAAAGTAGCCGTGTTTTATTCGCTTTGGTTAAACCAACACCTCAGCCAGCTCAATTTCTAGTTCAATTGATTCAACTTTTTTTGTCTTTGCTAAAGTTTGAAGCTCATTGCATTAGCTGTAGACACAAACCTAAAATAATAAAAAAAAATGGCAACTTTGCTGGAATTTTGAAGAAGCGTTGTTAGGTAACGCGAGACCTTGGGCACCCAGTCAGTGCAAGGACCTAATATTAAAATAGAAACACATAATAAAAATAAAAACAGTGATGAAACAACAGAAAACGGAAAGAAAACTTTGTTATTAGCGTCTGCGGCACTTAAAAACAGTTTGAAATCATTTGATAGCATTAATTTAAAAAAACAGAAACCGTCAAAATATTTCGAGGGTGGGGCGGTTCTATCTCCCCTCATCCCCCCCCCCCCCCTAGATACGGCCCTGGAGAACCCCATCGAGCAAATATTACTAATTGAACCATCATTATGAAAAAAGTTATTCGAAATTTTGGTAAAAGATTAACAGCCTGTCAAACTAGCAGAGGAGGTCACTTGAACGACATTATTTTTTTATTAAATTAAACAAACTAATGTACTTTAATTTCCATTAAAAATTAATAAAGATTTTACACAATTTATATCTTTTATTTCAAATTTAAATAGAAACCTCAAATACGTTTATATTACAAGAGGCGATTTGCACTAATCGATGAGGAAAAGCTAGGAACCAAGTACCAAAAAAAAAAGCGATCCAGAGCCTGGTAGAGCCAATTTGGGTTGCACTTTTCTCATATTGGCCGCCTATGATGAAAGAACTAGCCATGTTTCCTCATGTTAAGCTTTTTTTTCCATGTTTTTTTTATATTTTATTTTTAAATCAATCCTAAGAAATGCCTTCAAATCGAAATTACCGACATAACTTTGAAAAATATCGTGTGCATTTACTTAGAAGAACCGAAATATATTATTTAGGAATCAAAGTGGAAAAACTGGTGTTTTATTTCATCTGGTTAAAAACATTAAGAAACCAAGCCAAGTCCAAAAATATAAAAAAAAATTCATCATTCGCTCTAAATGCCAAATTTTCTTAATGGGTAGTGTCGAATCATACAAAGTGGGTTCACATAAAATCGTTTGAAATTCTATGTAGTTTTACTGTTTTTTGCCATTGTTTAATTATTCATTCTTGCGCTTCCTGTAATATGGCAGCACCAGCACACAACAACAATTTAGATGTTTATCCTGCGGCGCTGCGTAACAGCTGCAAATTACCTTGGATTTTATTTACATTGCATTAATGTTCAAGTATGAGTGTGCCCTAGTAATTGGCAGTGACTGTGTGCGTAAGTCAGACTACAGTAGACCCTTTACCCAATCTAAACATATAAATGCATTTATTTAAATATGGCTCGTACCTGTAATCAGTCACTACAAATTTTCTAATACTTCATATAAACAGAGCTGAGTAGAAATCCCTTTGTTTGGAATTGTGGATATCAAGCACTTTCTATAATTATGGAGAATAATAACTTTAATAAGTATCGGTTCACAATCAAGTTTAAGTTCGAAAATTAAAAAAATTATCAAGGAAGTTATCATAATATAAATTTGTAATTTTATATTAAGTCTAAAAATGAATTTTTCAACAATCACAAGAGCCATCAGTTAAAAGCTTATCACATTTGATGTTAAGTTTCTTAAGTTTCTTAAATTTTAGCTTGATACCCTGCAACTAAAAAAAAAAAGAATAATTGACTGTCCTGTGTATGTAAAGTGTGTTATCTTTAGAGAGCGGAATGTCTTGAATCACCTATTTCTCAAAAATAATTCCATGCAAAAGTCCCACATATTCCGTTAGTCCAACTTTGGAACACTTATTTTCGAAATAACACCAGCAAGGTTTATTTGCACAGCATCAATTGTTGTTTCTTTTCACATAGAAAGTAATTCAATAATCGAAAATTTCGTATATTGCGTCAATGTTTTTTTTTATTCGTACAGTTCTTCGTATCAAACACTTGATATTTTGAGGCGAAAAGATTTCCAAACTTGAGTCATCTCTTAAGAAAATTTCGAAACATCTTTAATATGATAATTTTTGCAATGGCTGAAAATTTGTTTTATAGAAAGCACCATCTTTTACATTTAATATGGTCGGGGTCAACCATATAACCCTGTGTACGTGCTTGAGTCGAATACATGTCACTGAAAAATATTTACCGAAAGAATTGGAGTGAAAGCTGGCCAACTACGCTATTAATTTCTGCAATTTTTTATAGTATTTTATGACAATTAATTTATGTTATCAACAAGTGGATTCATTTTCCTTGCCCAATAAAAACGGTAATACAGTAGAGTCTCGTTAATCTGGATATGGACTTATCCGGATCATACTGTAGTCCGGACAGGGTGAAAAAAGAATAAATTACCATACCGATTTTTTTAAATAAATTTTGAATTGATGCATATATGCATATTCCATTACTTTTTACTTATTTCTAACGCTTATTTTGAATGGATTGTTTTTTTTAAAACCTATGTATATTACTATTATTTGTTATAATAAATGAATTCGCATTTATAAATATTTTTCTTTAATAATTTAGTATATGCCTTTGGTAATCCAGACCTCCGCATCGGTCGGCTTTAATTAATGCAGATTAGCGAGATTGTACTGTATGTACTTGTATATGAGGCATTGTATGCCAAATCACCGAGTTTTTGGCTCGACCCTCTTCGATTTCGCTAAGTTTTTGACATGTTTTATGCGTATTAAAAACAACAAGCACACCAATTTTCAGTCTTGTATTCGAAACCGTTATTGAGTAAAAAAAACACATTTTGAACAGTGTGCAACTAATTTAGTTCGAAAAAAATTGATCGAAATATAGCCAAATAAATGAAAAAAGTGCAAAAACGGGTTTTTGGGGGATAACTCGAAAACGATTCTTAAGAGAAAAAAATGGTTGGCATTTTTGGAAATTACGACTCCAAATACATATAAAAAGTATGTGAGAGATCAGATTTATTTTTGTTTAAGCTAGTGATATAGATAATTCAATCATAAAAAACCAATATAAAATTTTCGAAATTCGAAAAAAAATAGAAAAAATCTTGACACATCTTGACCTACGGCTTAAAACTTGCGAAATATAGAGTAGAATTTTGAGAAAATTTTTAAGAAAAACTGAAGGGGTCGCACTTTTTGAAAATGTCGATTTTAATCTTTAAACGTTAATAACTAACTGATTATTACATCAAATAATTTTTTTTTTATTTTTTTCACAAACCACATTCAAATATGAAAAAAATGATACCCCACTTTTCATTGATATCGATTTATATTACTAGTCTATCGTTAATTGAAAATTTTGTTGCCTTAAAACTTAAAAAACCGATTACTCAATAGTGGTTTTAAATGCAAGACTGAAAATTGGTGTGCTTGTTGCTTTTAATATGCACTAAAACATATCATATCATATCAAATTTGCGAAATCGAAGAGGGTCGGGCCAAAACCTCGGTGATTTGGCAAGGAATGCCTCATATGTAAATGGCATTTATGCGTTTTACGAATCACCAATAATTTTTTTAAATACAGAACTTTTAAATTTTCTTAGTGTTATCAGAAGTTTACCTGTCCAATAAGGAAAATATATTAATCTAAGAAATTCGAATTATGTTTATCGCTTTACCGAGTTTGGTAACATTTACTCACAATAAAATAATACATAATTTCAGATTTAAACTATTTACTTGAAGGTAACAATAACGCCATTTTCAATTACCTGCAGCTTAACTTTTTGCTTCAACATGTAATATTTAAAGACTAGATGTCCCGGCAGACGTTGTTCTGCCCTTTTCGATGTGTGGGGCTATGTTGTATGAACGCATGCGATGGAATGTAAAAGCAAAACAGCCCATTTTCCCAGTGAAACAAACTTTTGTCCCTACTCTTTTACAAATTTATAGCAGGCCTGGCAGACGCTGTTATGTGGGGCGACAATTTTTTTTCTTTGAAACTTACTTTTGCCCGTACCTTTTATATATGTACATGTTTATGAACCAAGTCCCATTCATCTGCGTCCTGTAGTTGATGATATATGATGAATTTAATTTTGAAGGGCGTGTCATCGCCCATTTTTTAAACCAAACTTTGTAAAAACCTTCCATAGGCCACAATTATGAAATCTTCATGTAAATTCTATTTAAAAAGTTATTTTGTATAAGGACCACTCAAAGTATGCACCCTAAATAAAATGTGTACGGCCTAAGTTGTGTCACTTAATATAAAAGTCATGTGGTGTAAGTTCCATGGGAATCGAATAAGCGGTCTTCGAGAAAATAATATTTTAAAAATGTTTTTGTATTATGGCCAACCTAAATATGCACCCTTAATTAAAGTCTTATAGCCTACTAATGCCTCTTAATATAAAAGACACGTGCTGTGAATTCCATGTGGTGTAAATTCCGATTTACCGGACTTAGTGAAAATTCTATTTCTAAAATATTTTTGTTTGTGGGCAGCCCTAAATATGCTTTCTTAATAAAAGTCTTATATTCTATGACACCCGCGTGATCGTTACTAACATACTGTAAAATTTCCATCAAAATCGGCCAGATAGTTTCCGCGTCCATAAAAAAACAAACAGATAGACGGACAGGCAAAAACTAAATTTTATAAAAACAACAAATTGCAGTTTAACTGTAAAAAGCAATGTACACTTTTTTCAAAAATTTATTAACATCGTACTCTCTCATCAAAAGTAAAAAAAAAAAACTCAAGGAGAGTTGCTCTTTGAACTTCGAAGCCAAATAAAAACGGTACAAATGAAAACAAAAATAACAACACAGAATTCAAGAAGCAGCATAAGCATAAGCAGTGGTGCCCACTACTACATGTAAGCGCGCTCACGATAAGCATGTGTTGATGATTTGCTTATCAATTCTTTATACGTGCACGCTGTCTTACGCTCTTTAAGCTTCTTCTCGATCTCATTTTTACGCTCTTTGAGCGCCTGCTCGTCCTCTGGACAGCACCGAGCATAAGCAACGACAAATCGAACGACAATTATTGTGTGAGGTTTTGCAAAAAACTTAATCCTAAAAAATAAAATTTTTAACTTAAAAAAATCATAGAAATAAGTATACAATAACCTTTTTCAGTGCAAATATGTTGTTTTAAAGCATAAATTATTAAATCGGTTCAGTATATTTTGCGGTTTGGCATTACAAACCATTTCCATGTAAGCAATTTTATATATATATATATATATATATATATATGAAACGCATATCCGGTAACTATCCGGTATCCGGCCTATCCGGTGGCCTAAATACTATCCGGCCGAATACCGGATAACTAGCGCCTGTCCGGCCGAATACTAGATTTATTTAGTTAGTATCACTTAAGGAATACAATCAGTAATCACAAGATAGTTCTACAAATTAGAAAATGAATTAGTACTGATACTGCATTAAGGGTGAATCAATACTAATTTCTCTACATTAAGAAGTAGCAAGCGACTTCGCTTGTCTTCGTAAATAAGGCCAGCTTCAGAAAAAAGTCTTTTGCTGTACACACTGCAGCAAGGTGCTGAAAGATATGTAGATGTTGACAAACTTTGTAAAATTTGGGTTATGTTTAGCATTAGCTGCTCACCAAGAATAAGGGTCACAATGTCATTTCTCGTCGTTAAATCTTTTTAGAATTATAAAAATATTTCAGATAACAAGAGCACAAATAAAATAATAACCTCAAATGATCACGCACGTGTTTGCACTGCAATCAATACAATAATTCAATGGAAGAAACAATTGTTAACTTTGTTTATCAACGAAAAGACCCGAATTGGACCGAGTATACCTGATCGTTCGCGCGCCGCCTACGAAAGCGTGCTTCGTGCGATGCACCAAACGACAACGTTCCGCCGGATATCCGGCTACAAGGTTGGTCGAATATCCGGCATCCAGGTAAATTGCTATCCCTTTCATCTCTAGTAAGATTTACAAAGCTCTTTTAGTATTTCTTCCTACCTTTTTGGCTTTTCAATTATAATTTATAATGAAAACTATTTTTATCAAGTTAGTGACTATTAAGTTTATGCAATAACACCAATAATTTTCTCTACTTAATACCAATTACAACCCTTTGAAATCGGTAATCATCTCTATTAATCAGTGCTTATATCTAAGGAGTGTCAATACCAAGCCAAATACATACATATACACATGTATTATAAGTACACATAAGTACTGAATGGATTGAGTGGGTTTGTTGCAAATACATGCTATCAGTAGTGCGATTGCAAATCGGTTTTCATTGCACTCAGAAAATAAATTTGGTAAATGTAACCAAAATTTTACCAAATCTCAGGTTAGAATTTTTAACATGGTGGCCCATGTTATTAAGTCTAACTAACCTGGGAACCAGTTTAACTACAAAATTTTCTCAAAAAACGAAACCAATTTTTTTCCCCTCTTATTACTTGCTTATTAATTGGAACTTAATTTATTTAATTTGTGTTTTAAAAACTTCAATCTTTTCAAAACTTTTATTTGTCACCGAAGAGATTCGAACCTAGGTCTTTTACGATATGTCACTGTTCAGAGGTGTGCACATCTAAACCAACTGAGCTACTCTTATTATATTGCGTAAAACTAAAAGTATATTACTACTGCGCATGTAACAACACGGAATGCTTAGGTTCGAATCCTACTGAATGCAAGAAAATAATGTTTTTTTTAATTAAACATTAGAGGTCTGCATAAGTATAATCATTAACTTACGAAACTGTTACCGAAGTCAATTTTATTGATTTGAATGCGTATACATAGCGTTTGCTTGTGTTACTGTTACCATCATTATAAATTTCTCTTCTTACTCGTAACCACCCAGCAGGCAAATGAGCAAGGCCTTACTCGGAGAAGGCCTGCTAGCACTGCTGCGATTATATAAGGACTTCTCAAAGCTAGATTTTCATGCAAATAAAAATACAATCACAGGAGGCATAATATGCCTTGCCACAACAGACGTGCTATTAGGCCTGATATTAGAAGGCAAAGAAGAAGGACTCCATTTACTTTAGCGCTTTTCTGTTTCTTTTTTATTTCATGTATTGCAATATTTTATAATTCGGCATAACTTTTTTGTCATATGCATTGTACATATACGACATGAAAAGTATACATATGGTTAGAAATTAAGAGAGGTGTGCAGGCTAGTCTTCTGTTGTTTCATGTTATGTTAAGGAGGTAGAGTTTTGTGTATTCTTTGTCAAATTGTAAAGTCAGTCATTAAAAAAATATCAACGCAAGTGAGATGGCGCGGATAAAAAAAAAAAACAATTAATATTTAGAGTCTTTAAATTTATTAAAATTAAATTTTTGTCAAGCACTTCTGAAAGTCCTTCTACGGTAAGCGGTTTTAGAAAGCCTGCTTAGGAAGGCCTGTTTTCTGCGGCCATTTCATATAAAAAAGAAAGTACGATTGAAAGGAGGGTGGAAGGCCTTATACTTACCAAGGAAGGCCTTCTAGAAGCACTGTTAGCTCCTGCCCTTGCCTACTGGGCAACTGTACGTAGTAGATGAATGCGTCATGTGTATGGATAATATGCATGTATGCTGCGAGTACAACGAGTGCCGCGATTACTACGCATTTGATATTTTGTACTACGCAGTTATGCACTTTATCATGCGTAAGAATATTAAGTGAGGATCAGTGATAACTTGATGTGTGCAGGCGAGTGAGGTCTTTGTTTTCTAAATAAATTTATGTTATATTATAAAAACAGTTTTTGAAAACGAAAAAGATGCCGGGTTTTTTTATTCTATTTCCTATAGTTTTTGAGATATTCGTTACAAAAAATTTTCAAATAACTCAAAAAAAAAAAAAAAAATGTGGAGTTATTTTAACTAAATTGACCGATATCAATATGCGTATGTGATTTATTTATGAATTATGTTTATTTATATATTTTGTTATTTATTTTTTTTACATGGACTGAAATAACATTTTTAATTTATCGTTGTGATGAATAAATTATACTAAAAAAACTTTGGACTTTGTAAATTTAAATATAGGGCAGTATTTATAGTCATTTTTCTAGCATCATTCTAAAGATAAAACTACCAAAAAGTATTTTAAACAGATCCACAATGATGTTAAAAAATTAATATAATCCCGGACATTCGTTTTATTTTAGTTTTCAGATAAATAAATAAAAAAGTTGTGCATGTAAATCTTCTGGCAACGCCTTGGTGCACAAATGAATTCTCTCTTCCTCACTTTCATCGAATAAATAAAACAATAAAGCACGTTATTCAGTTCGATTCATTACCTTCAGTTTTGTTGTGCGTATACATACACGAAGCTTGTTCAACTTATTTTACTTTACGCTATGGTACTCAAAGGAAATGTGTACTTGTAATTGGAGTAACAGAAAAGTGAACGAGTGCTGAAACGAGTAAATTTTTGGTATCCTCTGTTAAACATAATTTCATAGAATAATTTATCAGGTTAATGTGTTACCTGACGCAGGTCAGACATTTTTTTTTTCTGAGTGTGCACGTAATCCTTTCATAAAACGTTTGTGGTTGGCAGGTGAATGAGTGAATTCCTAATTGGGGGGACTGAAGATGCTCCATCACCCATACATTTTCAAGTCGGTGACGTTGGTTTCGCATGAAAAATGTCCTTATTTTGTGTAGCCGGAGCGAAATAGCGTTCATAGCTTTTGAAAGAAAATAACTTAAAAGTTTGTCCATTGATGATATTCTGAGAGAATTTAACAGCAAGAAAGAACGTGGAATTCAACTCTACTATTCTTGCCACAAAGATAAAAATCAGAAAATTATATGATTATTCACAATAATGCGCATCTCCTAGCACCCACCTGGTTACGGGCCTGTGCTAAATACTACCCAAGCAATAACGCATCATGATACTATATCTAGATAAACATAGATACACGATGCATGAGCCCACAAACCCTGTGGCTTAATAAGGTTTAATTTTTTTTCCAGAAATAAAGTAGGTTAAGAGTCAAAATTTATTTTACATTAGCACTAAACTGCGAACAATGTGTATCCTTATTCAGAAATTTCATACACAGTAGTTAGTTATGTAAAAGTTTTTCGTTACGTTGATTTTTATTCTTTAGCTTTCATAATTATTTGCTCACATTTTATAGTGAATACAACCCTTCGATAACCCTTACATAGTGCCAGCGCACACAACTACTACAATTCACATTCAATTGACGTTGATGTCCTTTCAGCTTATTTACTTATTTATTCATTCATTCATTCATTTAATCATGTGAAACGTACGCATTGAAATTGTGCGTTATTTTCAGTTGACACCAGATGGTTTCCATAATCAGCACACAATAAAACATTGAATCTACCGGCAAGGGCAATCATGATGCTTGTATTCGTCATCATCAAAATCAACGTCATTGTCGATACAAACGTCAGCATCAGCAGTCAGATGTGATTTTTGGCAACAATAATGGTCATCACAGTCACAACTGGTCATTCCATCAAATCAATACGGATAGAATATCATGTGCGGTGACTACAACACCGTAGGACTAACATAGCAATAATATTAATAATAACAATAATAATGATAATAACAATAATAGCATTCGTAATAAAATGTGCAGACCACGAACCGAACATATTTGAATCAGCTGCTACCAATGGCTTTTGACCAAAACAAGGTGTTACCGTGTTGGTGGCGGTACTGAAGTTTGTCGCAACACTTGTTACCGCAAATTGTTTTTGTTGTGTGGCCTAGAATTAACATTTTGATGGTTTGATTGATTTCGACTTTGAAAAGGAAGTTATTTCTTGTGCATTTAATGAAAAATATTGAAAAAATTTTAATCAAAAATTTTGAAGTATAATTCAATAAAGTGATGTGAATATCTATTCATGAAGAATTAGAATCATACAGCCTTTTTTATATACATCGCATAATCAAATGTTGAGCTTTAATCGATCACCTCATCATTAGAAGTCATAAACAAAAAATAAATTGATATGGATTCCAAGACATTTTCTTTTAGAAGGCAATAAATACGCATACATATCAGCCAAAAACGCTAATAACTCACCGCTTATTTACACTTATAATTATAATTCAAAACATAAGACACTGCATCAAAAAGAAACACATTGAACTGTGAGCAAACTACATCCGTCTAGTACAGACAAATCAACACTGACAAATTGTCCAGAAAAGACATTCTATTACATTACTTTTTGAACCAAATCAAAAATTTTCGAGACATGACATTTTTGTACCGGTATTTAGATAAAATATCCTAAGGTTTAGAAGCTCACCAACTCGAAAACTCCATTGACAAATAGATGGGATCTCTTGCGAGGCGTTATAGTGAAAACTGCTTAAAATGCATTTGCACCAAAAAGTTTACTAAAAATGCTACCTGGTTCAATGGAGAAACAAAGGCGCGCGAGAAGATGCTCAATACCAACACTTAACATAACAGAGGACCATATCGTAATAAAAGAAAATTTGCAACGGAAATCTGCAAAACAAAACGCACAGGAGCTGTAAAACAGGAGATTGAAAATATTAAGAACCGTTGTAACCATAAAAGAAGTTTCTATCAGAAACTACAACAGAAAGCTAAGGTTTTCCAAGCAAGGTTAAGCAGCTGTAAGAACAAGGGTGACAGAAGAAAAGTAACACAAGCGCTAAGGAAATAATAATTTCAAGAGTTACACAATGTCAGCGGATATCAATTAAACGCCGGTGAAGATACTAAAGAGATAGATAGAAAAGAAGAAAATGATGAAATTGGTGGTGGAAAAAATATAACAGACAATACTGCTCTACAAAGCGAAAAGAGCGTATCTCAAAAATAATCATATCCGTGATTCTTATGGCATCGGATAGCTTATGAAATTACGCGCCCAAAGAACTAAGCCAAATAACGATATTTTTGTTCAAAAATATAAGAAGTCTTCTAAGACAATTTCCTCTATCTTAATTTTACCCCAAATTACTAAGCGGCTTTGGCATAACTCAAAAACACGAATATAAATAGTCGTTAAGAAATAACGGATATTAAACACAAAGCTTTGTTGACTGGATCGTGTTGTCATTGTCGTTGCAAGTTCTTGTCATTACTTGTTTGTTATCGAAGAGAACGAACCTAAAATGTCCTTTTGGAGAAAACTCTCTACTTTTAAGGCTTAAGATTTCATAAGTAACAATAGGAAAGACGAAGACGACAGCGTAGATGCTAATCTTTAAAATACCAACTCTGCCCTACGAAGCGAAAAGGACGTATTTCTCAAAAAATTGCTTTCCGAGATAATTGATGTTTTGAAAAAGTCGTTTTATTCTTACTTTCTCTTCGAATTTTTGAACTTATTGATGATAACGTAAATATCAATATTCCTGATTTAGGTAAAATATCGAAATTCTTTGTATTTAAAGTCATTTCGTTGGGTTTTTTTTTTTTTTATTTATTTAATTCATTAATATTATTAACATTTCCAATAAATCTTTTCAACATAAATTATACAAAATTTCTTATTGCCCATCGGTAATAATAATAATGACGTATCTAATTCCTGTAGTTCAAAGAACTAGAGACGGAATATAGATATGTATATAAAATTAACATGAGTTGCAGAATGTCAAACTTGATCTATGTATACTTGTCAGTAAGTCTGACGTCACAGCAAGTGCACCTGCGCAGACCTCTAGTTGGCAAGCCAAGTTTCACAACTGTTCAAAAGAACTGTCCTCACGTTTGACACAACATTTTTGAGCATCGTTGTCGTTGACAGAATCGAAGAGTGCCAGACATTGCGAAGTTGAGCGAAGGTACCTTTCGCTTTATTCATTCTAGCATGGATGTCCTTAACGAACACCGCAGTCAGGTGTTAAGGTGTCTTTACATTTTCTTATTAAGTAAATTGATCTACTTCTTCTATAATGGACTCGCCTATCGGCACCTGTTACGTGAATAGAAATTCTTTTTGTTTAATTTATGTTGATTTTCCTAATTGACCTAATTCTTCCAGAAAAGATCTGACAGCAGTGAGTTTTCTTGCATGTTGCAAGTTGTTCCTCATGAAAAAACAAAAATGCTGTATACACACAGCACAAATCAGTGTAATTAATGAAAAGAAACCCAGCATATGCGAACATGAAGAAGCACGTAGAGTAACTTCGAGTATTGTGATCAGGGCCTGATTTACCCACAGGCTAAACAGGCTTAAGCCTGGGGCGCAAGGTCCGAGGGGGCGCTGAGAATGTACGTTGATTTTCACTTTGTTTTCGCATTTTTATTCAGTTTTAAATAGTTATACATTCTTGACTTTTTTTAATGCTTTTACATAAATTTTTAATAAATAATAAATACTCCAGCGGTACCTACCTACTTTTAATATTAAAACGATATTTTTTAACATTCGATTTAATTTTCGATTTTCTTAATCTATAGCCGCAGAAAACCAACTTTGAACAAAAAATTACTCGTGTAGTCCTTGGGGAAGAGATAGCGCCTATTCTTTGTTTTTAACATTATGTGTTTTACTTGTTTATGCTTTGCATTGTAAAGGGCGTCCGAGAGTTTTTCGAAAAATAAAAAGAATTTTTTTAAAATTTTTTTTGAAGCTGCATTTTATCTTAGACCAAAATTTTTTTTACATTATTAAAGTATAACTATTCAAGATTTAGCTCTGAAATTTAGGTCTAAAAATATTCGTCAGTAAGTTAAAAAAGTGCAATGCCGTGAACGACCTCAAAATTTGCGGTGAGCAAGATATCTGGAGACTGGCTCATCGGAAAAAAAATTAAATATTTTTCGGTTAAGCAAATAGTTAGGGGGCGTTTGATCGTTTGATTTTTTTTTTTGGATACATATTTTTTGATTTATAGCCTAAAACGACATCAAGTTTGTGCACAAGAAATTAAAATTTTCTTTGTACGCCCGCCATTTCGTCAAAAATTAATATTTTTCAAAAGTCAACGATCAAACGCCCCTTAATTATTTGCTTAACCGAAAAAAATTTAATTTTCTTTTTTCGGATGAATCAGTCTCTAGATATCTTGCTCACCGCAAATTTTGAGGTCGTTCACGGCATTTCACTTTTCTAACTTATTGAGGAATATTTTTGGACCAAAATTTCAGAGATAAATCTTGAATAGATATACTTTAACAATGTAAAAAAATTTTGGTCTAAGATAAAATGCTGCTTCAAAAAAAAATTTTAAAAAATGTCTTTTTATTTTTCGAATAACTCCCGGACGCCCTTAATATAATGACGATTGAAAACCCTGGAAATGACGATAATGTTGTGTTTTTCGAACTCTGTGTTGGTCAAGTTTCAAGTCGTTAGTGCACAGCTTCGAGCAAATTATGTTGATTTATCAAACGTCGTTACTCTATATTAGTTATTATATACACATCTTAATACGTTGCGTGACGGAAAAGAGTTTAAAAAGTTTGAATCCGAAGCTATCGATAGGTGTAAACTCACTGAGTACAAAAAAGATTTAGAAGAAAAAAGAAACCCAAATTTCATTTTGATGAAGGAAAAGTGGGACATACCGAATTTGAAGGAAGACGATCTTTCATTGTAGAAATATATTACGCTGCTATTGATTGCCTCAAAGTTCAGTTGAAAGGCCGACAAATAATTTATACCGAAGTGGATACAAAATTTAGTTTCTTATGGAAATTAACTGAAATAAATGACAATAGCATTATAAGAACCAAGACTAAAGAGTTGCAACAACTATATGACTTGGATATAGAAGATACGTTTCCTGACGAGTGTATTCATTTGGCACAATTTTTAATGGATAGAGAATTTGTTGATCTACAAAAATTAACCCCAAAGAGTATGCAACAATTATTAAAAAGCCTAAACATTGGTTCTATTTTTCCAAAAGTAGAAATTGTCTTAAGAGTTTTTTTAACGATGAGCGTCACTGCATTAAAACATATAAAAAATTACTTGCGCTCGACTCTTCGCCAGCAGAAACTTACAACACTTGCACTATTATTTATTGAGAATGTTTTTTTACAAGACATTAAATTTGACAATGTTGTGGAAAGATTCGCTAAAGAGAAAGCGAGAAAAAAGAGTTTTATATAACATTCTTAATAAATATTAGAGCAAGTGTCGCAAGCATTTTTCTTATTCGATTTTTAGATATTAAATTGTAATTCAGGAATTACAATCTGACACTGTAATTTTTATTTCAGATTAGTCAGATGATATTAACTGACACATTAGAGAACGGCTCTCTTTCGTTTCTACAGTTTCATCAAATACATAAAATATATTGCTATTTCTCGAATATACTCTATTGAAATGCTAATATTTAAATTATGATGTTTGAGTTTTACAATTTCAAGCAATAAAAGAGATATTATTTTTTGTAGTAGCTTGAAAAATAAGTTTCAAAGAATGAATAGTACATTTTAGAGTACTATCGAACAAACATTGATTTCTTCCTCAATTTTTATTTTTTGTACAAAAATATGAATGTTTCCTAATAAGATATGGCTAGTAAAAAATACTTAAAATATATAATATGAATTAAATGAGTTGTTGATAATTATTGATTTGTTTGTAATACTCTACTACTGTTCAAACTGTTTTTTTTTCTATAAGCGATTGATTATCATTGAAAAATTAAAAGTTTAGTTATTAAAAGTACTCGTATTATTATATTTTACAATTCAATTCAACTACATGTATATATATTTTTAACCGTAAGTTTTACAGTTTCGCGTTGTATTATTTTCGTTATTATATAAATCGTAATAATTACAGTATAAGTTACAACTTTTATGCGATTGAATTCGAAGCGACAGCTTTTACTATAGAATCTGTAATTTTTCAAGTGTTCTTTTTTTCATATAAATATATTCGTAGGCCGGGCAGGCACAAGCAGGACTGGTCGGGGGGCGCATATTCATAGTTAGCCTGGGGCTGTCAGAAGTCTAAATCGGGACATGATTGTGCTATAGGCAGATAATGTGATATGCCATCATATTTCCTTAAGTAAACAACTCTCGACAAAAATTTTTTTGTCAACATCACTGCTTTTGGTCAGAGAATGCAGCAGTAACATCTCGCTTACAACGTCCAATGATATCAATATCATCGGCATATGCAAGGAGCTGGATACTTTTGTAGAAAATAGTGCCATTGCGATGTACACTGGTCTTCGCAACACCCCTTCCATCACAAAGTTGAAGAGGTTGCAGGATAGTGGATCGCCCTGTCTGAAACCTCGTTCGGTATCAAATGGTTCGGAGAGGTCCCTTCCTACTCTGACGGAGCTGGCTGTGTTGCTTAACGTCATTCTGCAAAGCCGCACCAGCTTCGCAGGTATACTGAACTCAGACATGGTGGCATATAGTCAATCCCGTATCGGGCTATCGAAAGCAGCTTTAAAATCGATAAATAGATGATGGGTATCGATCTGTTTTTCGTGGGTTTTTTCCAGGATTTGACGTAGTGTGAAGATCTGGTCTATGGTGGACTTACCAGGTTTAAATCCGCAATGATAAGGCCCAATCAGTATGCTGGCAAACGGCTTAAGTCTTTCACACAGTACAGTCGACAGGACCTTGTAAGAGATGGCTAAGAGATGGCAAGAAGACTGATTCCCCGGTAGTTAGCACATATTGTCGGGTCGCCTTTCTTCAGTACAGGACAAAGGACACTGAGATTCCAATCGTCGGGCATGCTTTCTACTAGCCATATTTTGCAGATGAGTTGATGCATACACCCTATCAGCTCATCGCCGCCGGTCTTGAACAATTCAGCAGGCAGGCCATCGGCACATCCCGCGCAAAGGCGGGATTGGTGGAGTCATCGCCAGCAATCAGCTTGGAAAAGTGTTGCCTCCATAACCCCAGTGGACCCTGCGTATCCGTAACCAGATTTCTATGTTCATCTTTACAGGTAGATGGTCCGGGCTTGAAACCTTAGGTCAGACGCTTGACTTGTTGGTAAAATTTTCGAGCATCTTTCCTGCCCCGTAACACATCGAGTTTCTCACGCTCGTGCCTTTCCTGCTCTCGTTTCTTGCGTCTGAAAAGGTGCCTCTCTTCCTTTCTCTTTTGCCGGTAGTTTTCGTGCACAGCTCGCGTTGCAGCTGACTGCAGGGTTCTTTTGAAGGCGGCGTTTTTCACTGCAGTAGTTTCGCGACACTTCTGGTCATACCATTGATTTCTTGGCAGTGGGCGTCGGAAACCAATGACTTCCTCAGCGGCAGAGCGCATGGAGCGGGATATATGCGACCAAAGGCCACCGGCATCATTAGGTAGAGAGTCAGGTTGAAAGAGCAGTTCTGAGAGGCGAGCGGAATAGGCTTCGGCCGTCCGATGTGATTGCAGCTTAGCGACGTCCAGCTTTCGTTGCGTACCAGAGCATTGCACAGCCGCATGCCTATCTTGGTCGGAGTCAATATTGACACCCCGAAACGTACGAGCATCTAGCACGCTGGAAACAAGCCTTCCGTCTATCACAACATGATCGTTTTGGTTGCGTGTTTTCTGATCAGGGAACAGCCAGGTGGCCTTGTGGATATCGAGGTGTTGAAATCTGGTGCTACTTACTACCATGATTCGCGCCGCGGCGAAGTCGATCAGCTGTAGATCTTTGACAGCATCGTCCTTTTCCTCCGTCGGGGCGTGCGCGCAAATCAGGCTGATGTTAAAACTTCATGTATGTATACTGTGTAAAGAACCAACGACATATCATTTTTTTTACATTACAAGTTATTGGCTTTGAATAATGCACATTCTTATTCTTAAAACATTTCATAACAGTGCAGCACCGAATGCAATTTATTCAAAACTCCAGAGTTATTTTTTTTTAAAGTTTTTGCTCAGAGCTTTAAGGGGGGATTCTCCATACAGGGTTTAAGGGTCTTTTACTGGAATCAGATTTTGTACAAGTTATTGGCTTTGAATAATGCACATTCTTAAGGGCCAACTAAACCAAGCACGCTTTGATTGCAGTCAACTTATGCAAGTGTGCTAATACACACAAATCGTATATCAAAAGAACAACGTACTTAACACAAAGTTTCGTTCAATTTCCACAAATGTCATTTCCTTAAGAAAAGAGCGAAACTGAACGCACTTTCTGTACGGAATCAGCTGTCTATGCATTGTATACATAGGAAAAAACTTTTGCAATGGAACCTGAAGTGGAAAATACTTTTATTTTGAAATTAATAGAAAATATGGAAAAATAAGAGGTTTATACAGTAAAATTGACGCATTTTATTGTAATCGAAATGTAAAGGAGAGGGCTTGGAGTGCAGTTGCAGAAATATGCATTTTAATTTACACACACACAATACATACAGCAATTTGTTTGACAATTCAGTGATGCAACTCTTTGCTTTTGACAATACTTTTCCCCACAATCTACACGCATATTACAAAATGAGCAATTTTGTATTCTCATTTTTTTCTTAAAATTAGTAAAAACAATATTTGGATTGCTTATTTATTGCCTTAACCCATTAGTGCTCACGGCGATCCAGGCGTGATATCAATAATCTGCTTCGACAGAATTGCTTCTTTTGGCTTTAATAAGCTAAAAAAATTTTTTTCCCGATTCGGAAAGCTCATTTTCCTACTTTTCCGCAAGGTCCTTTTAGAAGGACACTGAGCATAGAAAACCATTTAGCAGTAGAAAATTCATGTATACTGAAATGCATAGACAAATTTTGTTGCATACCAAAGCAAACTAGACATAATAAAAGTAAAAAAAGCCTACCACCATTCAAAATATCATGCGTTAAAATTAAAGTATTTAAATATTTACCTCTTCTACATTTTTAATTTTTTCTTTTTTTTCGAAAAATTCACTTTGAACGCCCGCACAACTTGTAATTGACAATATTTTGAAACGTAAAAAATATGGTAAGCATAAGTGTTGTCATGTAATATATCTAAATGCTCAAAAGGGCAAAAATGTTTCTAGCAAATTTTTAAAAAATCAAAAATTGCGCGTCCTTTTGAAAGGTCGTTGAGCACTAATGGGTTAAGTATCTAGACTAATTTCATTGAATAACATTTTGTGAATGAATTCAATTTATTTAGGAAATATAAGAAATAAAATTTATGCAATTGTGGGAATATTTCATACGCTTGCAACTATGTCTACATTGCTTCTTAAGTTCAACGAAGTACAACATAGCCACTAAAAAGTCTACTCTGAGTTTCTTAAGCATCTGACAGGCTTTTCGTTCAAATTTAACAGTAGGTTACGCTAGGCGATGCATGGTTTAGTTGGGCCTTTATTCTTCAAACTTTTCATAACAGTGCAGCACCGAATGCAATTTATTCAAAACTCCATAGTTATTTTTTTTTTAAGTTTTTGGTCAGAGCTTTAAGGGGCGATCCTCCATACAGGGCTTAAGGGTTTTTTACTGGAATCAGATTTTGTACAAGCTATTGGCTTTGAATAATGCACATTCTTATTCTTCAAACTTTTCATAACAGTGCATCACCGAATGCAATTTATTCAAAACTCCAGAGTTATTTTTTTTTAAGTTTTTGCTCAGAGCTTTAAGGGGGGATTCTCCATACAGGGTTTAAGGGTTTTTTACTGGAATCAGATTTTGTACAAATTATTGGCTTTGAATAATCCACATTCTTAATCTTCAAACTTTTCACAACAGTGCAGCACCGAATGCAATTTATTCAAAACTCCAGAGTTATTTTTTTTAAGTTTTTGCTCAGAGCTTTAAGGGGGGATTCTCCATACAGGGTTCAAGGGTTTTTTACTGGAATCAGATTTTGTACAAGTTATTGGCTTTGAATAATGCACATTCTTATTCTTCAAACTTTTCACAACAGTGCAGCACCGAATGCAATTTATTCAAAACTCCAGAGTTATTTTTTTTAAGTTTTTGCTCAGAGCTTTAAGGGGGGATTCTCCATACAGGGTTTAAGGGTTTTTTACTGGAATCAGATTTTGTACAAATTATTGGCTTTGAATAATCCACATTCTTAATCTTCAAACTTTTCACAACAGTGCAGCACCGAATGCAATTTATTCAAAACTCCAGAGTTATTTTTTTTAAGTTTTTGCTCAGAGCTTTAAGGGGGGATTCTCCATACAGGGTTCAAGGGTTTTTTACTGGAATCAGATTTTGTACAAGCTATTGGCTTTGAATAATGCACATCCTTAATCTTCAAACTTTTCACAACAGTGCAGCACCGAATGCAATTTATTCAAAACTCCAGAGTTATTTTTTTTTAAGTTTTTGCTCAGAGCTTTAAGGGGGGATTCTCCATACAGGGTTCAAGGGTTTTTTTACTGGAATCAGATTTTGTACAAGTTATTGGCTTTGAATAATGCACATTCTTATTCTTCAAACTTTTCACAACAGTGCAGCACCGAATGCAATTTATTCAAAACTCCAGAGTTATTTTTTTTTAAGTTTTTGCTCAGAGCTTTAAGGGGGGATCCTCCATACAGGGCTTAAGGGTTTTTTACTGGAATCAAATTTTGTACAAGTTATTGGCTTTGAATAATGCACATCCTTATTCTTCAAACTTTTCATAACAGTGCAGCACCGAATGCAATTTATTCAAAACTCCAGAGTTATTTTTTTTTAAGTTTTTGCTCAGAGCTTTAAGGGGGGATTCTCCATACAGGGTTTAAGGGTTTTTTACTGGAATCGGATTTTGTACAAGTTATTGGCTTTGAATAATGCACATTCTTATTCTTCAAGCTTTTCATAACAGTGCAGCACCGAATGTAATTTATTCAAAACTCCAGAGTTATTTTTTTTTAAAAAGTTTTTCCTCATAGCTTTAAGGAAGGATTACGGGATATACATATATTCAAAATATATTTTTAAGTCATAGTGCCATCCATCAAACAGAGGATCTCCTCTTTCTTAATCTAACCGAATATATTGCAATATAAAAACGTTGTGTTAAGGTTAACAAGCAATCACTTTTCTACGTCTTTTCTGGAAAAGTGAAATTTTTTATAGTGCGAATTTTCTTATAAATAAACAATCTACATAACATCTTAGCAATAAAGTTTAATTCAATTATGATTGTAATTTTCATTGCCATTACAGAAATAGCCCCATTAGCCTCCGGTTTTTCTGTTGGCGTCTCTTTGGCCTTTCTGTTGAGGAATTTTCATTACACATTATATTAAATTGAATTTAATTTCTCCAGATTAGAGCTTTACTCGATGCCGATGTCATTTTGTGACGCCAGGTCTAGGAAAATTGAAGAGATGAAACATGAAACTTTTTAAATCTAATTTCACCTACCTTCCTTAACCTCCGCACCGGCACCAATGTTTAACTACGGGAACGGGCACTATTAACATATGTTAACATTTTAGTTTTCATACAAAGTGTATGCAAATGTGCACATTTACTATGATTTTTGAACTTGAATAATTCGATATATCATGATTTGTGAGAGTTTCTATGGTTACAATATTTTTGGGGTGAACCTATAGTCCAGTTGCTAGGTTTCTTAGTGGTCTTGAAATTTCGTAGCAGATGTGAGCTTTGTAATAAAAAAAAAAAAAAATATTTAAATCTTATAAGTGAAAATGGCAGATAATATCAAAAAAATTTAAAAATCTGTGTTAGTGCTTCATCTGTGGCTCAGTAAGTACAGTATGAGCTATTTTTAAGCACCGAAAAATTAAAATTTTCCAATGTTCAGGATATCGTATGAATTACAGGCAGAGTACAAAATATATTTCATAGCCAATATGGGCTCGGATAAGGACAATGTGGAAACAGAGGCAACAAAAGGTGATATGATGGAAGAGGATATATCAGCCTGAAGGATATGATGGGGAAGCCTCTGATCAGAAATCGAAGAATATTCCGTACAACTCGGGCACGGGAGCGACTCAGAAAATGAATGAATGAAAAGTGATGATACTGAAGGCTTTGTCCCGGATAAAGATGTTCATGGTCATTCATAAGTAAAAGTTTTTTTTCAATATATCCTACCACGAAGACACCAAACAAAAAAGCGCGACTAGAAAAATTTGTATCCAGTGCAAGAAGCCTGTTTAAATTGAGCATAGCAAAGTTCTAACAAAATTTAAGGCAACAATTTGAAATAACTGTAAAATCACCAAATATTTTTCAAGTGATCAATTTTTTGATAAGCTTTTATTTAAAAATGCCTTTTAATTATTTCTTAATATTATAATAACATAAAATATGCACATAAACTAACAAAATCCCTGAAATAAAAGCAATATTAACATATGTTAATAGTACCCGTTTATGAAGTTAAAACGTCAGATTTTCAAAAAATAACGGAAAAATTAAAATTTACAACGAATGTTAAGTTTTTCGAAAAGAGGTCAAAAACTTAGTCACTGAGTCGAAGTCTTATGAAAATCGGATCACGAATAAATGAATTGCAGCAAATTATAAATTGCGATATTAACATATGTTAATAGTGCTCGTGTGAAGGTTAACATCTCTGAATTGTCATTGAACTTATCCAATAATTAATCAATTTAATCAATACCATAGAGACAGCAACCGTCAGTAAAATCTTTTGAAAAATAAAGATCTACTTCCCAAACAGGGCTTCTACTATCTGCATGCACATTCGCCTCAGTAAGATTGAAAATCCAAGTTTGATAATCTTCAACTTGATGTGTCGTTGACTCTACAAGATACCTCTATAATTTGGATTTTTATATATGAACAATTTCAAGCTGCCAGCATTCCATGATATACCAACAGCATGTCCTTCTTCAGAATAATGAACATTCATCTCATCCTTGTGTGTGTGACAATTAAAAATACCGCTGATGTTTACTAAGATAATTCTTAATCCAGAATTCGGAGACACTACATAGAAGCCACCTCTCAGAATAGTTTCTTTAGGTGAAGCCGGCAGATGTTTGGATCAAAGGTTATGCATATACTCATACAGCCACTTAATGTTGAGTTCTTCAGTTAATTTCGGAAATTAAGTTTTTTGAGTTAAACTAAAAATAACAGGACGAAGTCTAAAATTTTTCACAAAGTCGTATTTTTTCCTTACGCATAGATGCTATATACGTATACTCTGTGTAGGGTATAATAAGCGATTATTTTTATGTTTTTGGAGACCACACGAGCGGGGAATTCAGTGTCGTACTCAACAGCAATTGTAGATGCTTCATTAAAAATATCATCAGAAGACGTTATATATTTTCGCATTTGTGAAAATACGTATAGGTTAATAATTTGCTCGACATGAGTACAGGCTGAAGAGATTTTTCGAGTCGGATCTTGTAGTTTGCGACAATATAAAAGCATTAACAATTTTCAGAATATGTTATCGAAGCTGAAAGTTGAACCGCTTTTGAAGAAATTTCGGTGTCCTTGCTTTGCGTAAAATTTGGTGATGTTTCAGAGATAAACAGCAACAATTCACTGAAAGTATCAGCGAATTCATGCCATTCTACCCATCTAGTCGCACACAACGTTTTTAGACGATGTTTTTTTGTTTTTGGACTCCGTTCGGAAATTTTATCTTCAATAGTTGTACCCTTTTAGATGAATTCGAAAACAAATTTAACACTGATGAAACTGTGCCTAGCATTTTTCAGAAATATCGCATGATTTGCCGCAGCACAAATTCAGAGAGTGACTGAAACAATAAGTGTAAAATGCTAAGGGTTGAACTTGAGATGTCAAAGCGTCAACTCCGTTGATTTTTCTAGCCATGTTCGATCCTCACGAAAAAAAAAATTCTGTAAAAATTCATTGGATTTCCGACAATAATTACAGTTTTTCATATAATGGCCAGAAAGTAAGCGAAAAACTAACTAACTGATTGAGATTGTCAATGAAAAATCCGAAAAAATTTTTAAAACGAAAGTTCTTCTTTTTTTTCATATTTTATTTTTTTATTTTATGTTTCATTATACTTCCTAACCATACTTCTTAACATAGCATGAAACAGAGAACCAGCCTGGCAACATTCATATAATTATTTTCTTGTAAGCATATATCTACATTTTATGTCGTATTTGTACAACGCAGGTAACAAAAAAGTAGTATCGAATCATAAGATAAATAATTTATTATGTGATACTTATAGAAATTTTTTCAGTTTACCCAGTAATTTTTATTTGTCGATTATATGAAATTTTCAATAATTATTTAGTACTTTTTGCTAACTAAATTTTTCCCTGACCACATTGTATATTTTCCATTCTGAAACTGTAATAATAAAGTTTTAGACTGTAATGATTGCAGTTTGCGCATCAATTTGTAGTGAGTATTTCATGGGATCATGAAATTAGTAATTACAGGGCTATACGACAGTTTTTCCTGATTATTTTGCTTTTTTTGAATATCTCACGATATTTTTTACAATACCTTTTTTTCCGTGCTCCATCATAGCCTTGACCACGCAAGTTTTTAACAGACAAATCCAATGATGTCAATTCACTTTTCATTGCCTATCATACAGTTAGTAATACTTTTTTATTGGCATCAGTTGTCCCATCACATAAAATTGTATAAAATTTGGCATTTTTTATTTTTGAAACAATCTTTGATCGTATTCGACAACCAATAACATCAATAATATCATTTTGTATGGTTTTACTGATTAAAGCACAATTTGTGGGTGCTGTGTCTGTATGAAATTTTAAGTCATGATCACCGGCATCTATACGAAATGCAAGTAATGGTCGCAATACTCCTCGATCTTTTTCTTCCGAATTCCTGTGACCCGAATTTTGATACCACGTAGTGATAAATTATTGTGCGAACAAAGTACCATGGTTCTGTCAATTGGACCTAGTTATTTCCGATTGTTCTCAATTATTTTTCTGAAATGTTCTTGAATCGAAATAATTTTTTGCAGCTCTCAGGGGGGGCTTCAGCCCCATAGTCCCCCCTCCCCCTTGTATCCGCCACTGGCTGAAGTGTGTTTTAATAAAAATAACCTGAGTGTATTAAAACTGAATTTCGGTTAATGTGCTGTAGTCCAATTTACTCCACCCAGCAAGGACATAACCTGTGTTTTTTGCAACAAATCCATCCAGAGGGATACAAAGATTCAGACCTGAGTTCAATGCCTGCAATGCGATTTAATTTGAGCTCACAATGATTGTCTTCCAAAACGGTAAGCAGTTTTTGTATGTGAGTCATCTATCTGACTTTAATATGTTCTGCTTTTCGCTTATTAATTCAGTTTGGATCTAGTTTCCTTTTTATGGAAATTCTATTTTTATTTTCTGTTTTAAACTTGTTATACTTTTCATTATAGTATATTACATTATCCGAACGCTATATATCACATTACCCGCCAATTTCATTAAGGAGTGTCACATTGCTTTTTTCCATTTTGTTGAAATAGCTTCAGATTGGCTAACGCAATAGAGCTCCAAAGTCGTAATATACTGCACAATACATCAACAAACCATAATACATAAAGCAGTAGAAGCTATGCTATAAAAGTAACGTGTAATTTAAAATACAAAAATGCCTATATTTCAATACCCGAAGTTACTCTACAAGGTGGAACACAGCAAATTTTTAAAGAAATTAATTATCTATAGTATATTAAATAATCATTTACATTTCATATCTGTTAATAGGTGTACAAAATATCTGATATAGTCGTAAAAATGTAACAATGCTCAAGTTCTTGAAAATCTATGTTATGTTTCCTTAAAATATCATGCTACTGTTTAAACTATAATTCTTGATTTTGTTTATTATTTTGATATGTTGAATTTAATTTATGGAGACAAAAAAAAAAAATGATGACTACAAGTTTTCTCCGGCATTAATTAAACTCTTTTGCTGTCCTGTTTAAACCTCACAAAAATGTGTCTCTCTGAAGAAAACAAAAAATATAAATTCAAAGGAGGGCAGAACACAAATCAGCAAAAATGGACAAATATGCCAGCGAGTAGTAGGGTTAAGACTAGAACTCTCTAATGACCCTTAACTTTTGTAATGAACTCAAACTAATGCAGCCACTTTTAAATACTGCCATCAGTCCAATGGCCGCTACTAATGTTGATAGTGGTGCTGATGCTGGTTCTAGTGCTCGTTTCCTTACTGATGGTGATGGCAGCAATGCTGATGAAGCCATCAGTGGCACTAACCTCCCTCCATCTGCACACTTTTAGTTAGAATGTGACACAGCTATAAATATGTGCGCTTGGTGTAAGTTTCTGAGTCACACTTTTTAGAGTGTACGTGAATTATTGAAAATTCAACAACTAAGTATATAATCTTGTCAAGTAGCTTATAAGAAAGGATCAAGAATTTATAGAACGTAAGTCAGGAGAGCTCTTTGTAGAATATATCTAAAACAAAAGTGTTTACTTCTCTATCTTAAAGCGATTTCATATTTAAAACTTATGTTCCATTGTCAAAGAATTAACTGTCCACCCTAAATTCATCTTGTATATGGGAGTGTGTGTATAAGTGCAAGTGTCACGGACGCAGCAAATTTCACTCCATTAGGCAAAGTTCATGATGTTGGTTCATGGTTGCGTCAACATCAAGAAGCAGCAGCAGTAACATAAAAAAGTCTGTGGCTGCGAACAAACGATTCATTTAAAGAGTGTCACACTTTTCATGGCTTAATGATGTCTACGTGTCTACGAGCGGTCTACCGAAGTCACCAATATTCATGCTTAGTTGGCTACTGGCGCCATTGCCATCGGTATCTCAACTATGACCCAGTCCGGGCTTTGTTCTTTAATGTTTTCGCGATCAAAATGCAATAACTGAACTGAGCTCAACTATTTTAACTGAAGTGACAAATTTTCGAAGTGGATTTTTGGTTAGTTAATAACTAAACAAATTAAAAATTGAACAATGGGGTTAATGTAGGAAAAATTTATAAGACTTTTTAGTATATGACTGCATATGCACCCAATCCTCTTTTTATACGATAGGTACGTTCCTTAGAAAACCGTGCAAAAAAAAATCGTTTAAAAAAATACTTGCAAATCATGGTAAATTTGGGGATATGTTCCACAACGTGTAAGATCAAAAAATTCGTAAAAATTTTCCCAAAAACCATGTAAAAAAATGATAATTGTGCTGGAAATTTCACCATCGAATTAAAAATTCTATTCTAGATCCCGTCAACTAAGCCTTACCTTTGAGAAAAAACTATACTACATGAAAAGATAAAAAAATATTGTCGTTTCAGTGTTCACAAATGATTTCAAATCACACCATTGCTTAAAGAATACCGAGACCGCATATCATTATCTTATTTCAAAACCAAGACCTCTGAGTCAGAAAATGTTCGATATCTCAAAAGATAATTATGTTAGAGCTTTATAATTATTTATACATATTAGGGTGTTTTTTTTTCAAACTTTAGGACAGCGATTTTGTTTATTTTTTCCTATATCATAACATAGCTTGAGGAAAAAAAACAATTGTCCCAACATTTGAGCTTCCTAGCTCTAACCTGAAAACTGCGCGGACAGAGTTTATGTCCAATTCCGTTGAAATTTAATGAAAAAACCGACTTACTAAAACGTATAAAAAGTCTGCTTTAGGTGCCAAGATATAGCGTTTTGGGTTTTTTAATTGAATGGGGGTCGCCACCCACTGTTGTAAAACCACACCCACATTTTTCGTGTGACTAAAAATGCGTAAAAAATACACCCGAAGGAGGTATTTTTATTTTTTTTTTAAATTTTGCGGTGCTGTGTGCCTATATAACAGAATCGGGTTTGAAGAAAATTCTCCCAAAATTTCAGCTTCCTAGATCAAACCTGCGAACCGGCTTAGTTTTTGCAGCTACGGCTTTGCTATTTTATACCGGTCGCCTCTTAAGTTGAACTTTGGGTTCATTGAGGATATATAGGTGAGACTCGTTGCGTATGGCTCAGAGTTCCATGAGCTTAAAATTTATTATTGCTTAATGTTGTATTAAGCCTCGATCTCATTCTATGCATTACACATACATATCTATGAAATATGAATTCTGAAATGAATCAGAAACCAGGCAAGCCAAATTCTCCGTAACTTTAAATGTAGAATCCGAATCGGTCAATAAAATAGTTCTAGAATATAATTTTTTTGTTACATCGTGACTTAAATGTAAAAATTCAGGCAATTTTTACTAGGGATAAAAGTAAAGAAATCAATTTTATCATAAATTGTCGCTTAAACAATTCTGTAAAATAAATTAACTACTGGATTTTATACTACATTTAATGGCCCTTTTAACCTCATAATTCGATTTTAAAAATAAAAAAAATTAGACTGAAAAAAATGAGAAATATTTTGCTATTTCGTTTTTTTCAATGTTGGCCTAACAAAAATTTTTTTTTAGTGCATTAAAAAAAGCTTATAGTATGCTTATACTTCGTGCCAAATTTGATAGTGGGCCGCCCAGCTGTTTTGGAGCTGTATGCATTGCAATGCCGAAAGCCGAGTCAAATCAGTTGATTTTCATAAAAATAACAAGATATTCTTTAAAATAACATGGTATGTATTTATAAAAATGTCAAGTTATTTATAAAAATAACAGGTTACTTTTGTGAATATCAACTGATTCGACTCGAGTTTCGGCATTGCAATGCATATAGCTCCAAAACGACTGGGCGGCCCACTATCAAACTTGGCACGAAGTATAAGCATACTATAAGCTTTTTTTAATGCACTAAAAAAAAAATTTTTGTTAGGCCAACATTGAAAAAAACGAAATAGCAAAATATTTCTCATTTTTTTCAGTCTAATTTTTTTTATTTTTAAAATCTAATTATGAGGTTAAAAGGGCCAATAAATGAAGTATAAAATCCAGTAGTTAATTTATTTTACCAAAATTGTTTAAGCTGAATAATGGCATTTGAAGTAGTACATACCTTACGATTTCTTAAATTTTCAAAGACCCATATTTTGTAAACCAGTGTTGCCATTCTAAAAATATTTTGTTTCTGTATCGAAGTCATGTGCATGTACAACATATTCAAATATATCTGATATTGGAAACATTACCCCATTTCCCCTGTCCGCTTCGCGTGAAATGCCCGATATGTATTTGGAACCTGAGGTGACTTTCTGAATTTCCAACATCACTTATGGTGTTGCAACCATATGATAATATATTATAAGGACTGTAAACATGTAGTTGTTTTCAACGCTGCAGATGCATCCACAATTTCTTGGAGCTCATCAGTAAATCTGGAGGTCTTAAAACTTAAATGAATTTCGAAAACCGATACTTAGAATTTGAAAAAAAAATATGAGGTTGTTCACTTCATTCGACTAAAAAAATAAGTTGAAAATAAGTTGAAAATTAGATATGACAGACATTAGGATTTCTTTGTGAGGGAAAAAATTTTAAGAAATGTAGCAAGTACACTCAATACTCATATTGTACTCGAACTTAAACTGTATTTGTTTTTGTATTATGTGTACATATGTACACCCAACACTTGTCTTATACGGTTTTTTTACACAACTTTGAAACAACACGGTTCAAAAATAAGAACAAATAAACTTTTTTACACGAACTTTTTGTTCGAATCCCAAAAAAGCTTTTTTAAGTGAAACTTCTTAAGCAAATAACGGTACATAAAAAATGATGCACCATGGGATCGGCGCTATTATAATATATGAGGTGTTGCAACTAGAAAGTGGAAAATCCGTACTTTTATACTTTTATCCGGTCAATTGTCATTTTTTATAAGAAAGAAAGAAGAAGAAGAAAAACAAATCACGGATTTGAAATCTGCGATCGATAATAGTTTCCCGAAAACCATACCCACTTTGTTGGAAAATTTTATAACGTCTTTCACTTGCACCATTTTTTAAATCAATATTTTGGAAAATGTGTTCTATACTTAAAACAGAGGGCGCTAATCGAATTTTCAATATTAACCTTAATCCTAGTAATGGGCTTTGTCCAGGCATATAAGGCTACTGTAATCCGTTGACACATCGTGAAAAAATCAAAAAGTTTTTATTTTGAACCGCTTTCATATATACGGAATTGCATATTACTTTGTATTAAAACTTAAAGTCTGTATAAATGATTAGCTAGCTAATTTACTATATATGGTATTTCTAAAAAAAATTGTGTAACAACAGAGCCAATTTACCTATCGTGTAAGAATCACTTATTTAAAAATTTACTGTTTAATTCTGATACCCGCAGAGTGTGTCCCACCGTACACCAATAGATTGACGTCAGCAGATGGCGTCCGTTGAACTCTACTCTTCGTGCCGTTAGCTGGTCATTGTCTTTGCGGGCCGCTGTGTCAGGAGGTCAAAAACGTGTGACAAGCAAATGAATACAGTTGAAGCAAGAGACCACAGCGGGTATGTGAACCTCACATTATCAAGCAGCTTCGTTATACCAAATTCAGCTGTGGCATTCAACATCACTGAATGTGTTAAAGTGTTGCACATTCTGTAACGAAGTTTTCAAATAGTTTTGACAGTGGCAACGGCGTCAACTTTAGCAGCGTTTGCAACTTTGCTGCCGGTGTCAAAATGTGCGACGCGTGGGATTGTTTGCTTCATCTGTACTATCGTATGTATATGTGTATGTGATTAAGTTAATATTAGTGCTGTACTTTAGGTGCCACAATTTTTTTTTCTTGCTATGTCAGCTCAAAATTGTCGAGTGATTAAAATTAAGTCATTTGACTTTTATAGGTCTCCACTGAGCTGCAGAGTTAAAACTGAGATTTCTTTTGCCAAACATGTTAAATATTTTAATGTATATTTTTAAAAATTTTGTTCAAAATCTGCTTTGTATGCTTTCTTGATAAGGGAAAATATGTATTTTTAATATCCGCCCAACTATTATGAAAGTTTTGAAATCCATCCGAAGGTTCCACATTACTTTCTCAGATCAAATCCATGTCAAAAAAAACTAGAAATATTAAAAATCACGATTTTGGCGAATTTTCTCTACTTAAGGATAACTTTAGTCACGGATGCAGAAAAAAAATTTTTTGTAGCTTTGTATACGAGTATACAGGGGCATTATTCGCTCGATAATTTTTCATATATAAAGAAAAATTAGCGATAGAAGTGTTATTATTAAGTTCTAACTATTATATAGATTTTTCAATCATTTTCAAATTCAAATTATGTCAGTTCTGTTAATTTAAAAAAATGTTCGAAACAAGAAAACGATATGCGGTTAACGGCATTCTTTTGAGCAAATAACAATTCAATAAAAATGTTGTAACACGGGATCGGCAACAAAAAAATATTGGGTGATTTTGCAACTTTAAATGTGCCGCAAATGTTCTTTTTCAGGCACAAAACTCGACATGATGACTGAATGATAAAACAAAGACACTTGTTTTTGGCAGACTCAACTTGTGTGTGTTGGTTGATTAGTGTCAGACGAACAAAATGACGTATGTGTAAAATTAATACGCTGGATATTAAGCTTAAATTTAATATTATACTGACCGAATGATCAATAAGGCTAACTGCGTTGTTGGCATTATAAAGCGATGGTAATAAGGGATTTCTTATTCACATATCACTAAACCTTTATTTTGGTCTTCAGTAAGACGTATCTTGGAATATGCGTCTTTGGTTTGGTGGCCTTGATATCAATACTTCATAACTATTGTAGATGCCATAGTCAGTACAAAAACAAATTTTGCTTTTTTGTTGCCGTGATTTCGCTTAGGATCAGACAGTTCATTTACCAACATGTATGTACATAGTATGAACAAAAGCTAAAACTAATCGACTTATCATCTCTCAGAAATCGTAGAGTTATGCTTAATACTTTATTTGTAGTGATACGATATCAGTGAGTATCGCCCAACGAGAAGATCTGAACTATTTTATTTAAAAACATGCAGATCTAACTACTTGCTACGTGAGTCCTTCCGAAGTGCTGTAAGATAATTTTGTGCTGTTATTGAATTTATTCAAACACAAAACGTAATTAAAAAGTCATTTGACGTTTTCTTGAAAATTCAGAACTTGCTAATGAGCTGTGGATGGATGAAAGGTTCTTCAACCAAACGTTGTTAGATGCTGGCGCCTTCCAATGCTGTTTCGCATTCTAAAACTTTTATTATTCACTGCTTTTGGTAGGCCTGATCCAGTTATGACCTATGTAATTACTGGTAAAATTATGGGTGTATCACAGTGCCTTCAAATGATGCTCATGCAAATCAAGAATGATTAGAATGGTTAGATTAGTCCTTTAAGTCGGGAGTACCTGAACAATTTGGTTAAATAATTTAGTCCTGCTGATAATTGTAGTGCGTTCTGCTACAAAATCGTGTGGTCAAAAGCCGTGTTTTATTTTTTTGTCATAGTAAGCTGAATAATTATCGCAAAAATATTTTTTTTTATTGTTCAAAATGCAAATTTTTTTTATACCATACAAGATAATTTTATGCTAACTAATATCAAATTCTTTACAATTTCTAAATTAAAGTTTAACTTTTTTTATTTCGCCTTAATTAAATTTGCTAAGAATCTCAAAATATGTATACATATGTATATACTCGTACGTATGTATATACATTATTGTTAGCTTAATTCTGCATAAATTTAAAATGCTACCATATTCTAGTCCTTACCACTTCTCCGCAATATAGAAAGTTTTACACCATTATTGTCAATTCTTGTATTGCGTAAAAGTTCTGTGTTGCCTTGCCTTATCTCGTTGCATACAATGAGGCGAAATAATTTACAACAACTTCTTAAAGTGTGTTAAAAGTTAATAAAATGCTTTGAAAATACTTTGGAAAATTTTCACATAGCCAAATTCTTAACTTGGCTAAAACAAAAACCCCAACAAAATACGAAAGATATAAAAATGATAGTGCAAGAAAGAAACAGAGTTTCATTCCATGTTGCTGCCGTTGTAGTCATTGTTGTTGCATTTTTCACATACTCAAAGTTTAGTCCTATAAGTTGCTGGTTATTTTAAAAGTTTGGCAAAATGTGGAAAATCGGTGCAACTTAAGAGCATAAATTGCATAACTTTATGAAAAAAAAAAATAAAAATACAATAAAAACTGAAAAAGAATGATATAGAATACATATGTATATTAAGGTGGCCCTTATTTTCAAAAGTGTCGTTTTCTTAAATCGATCACCCTAAAAATGTGAGATTAGATGAAAAACGATAAAATGTGAAGTTTTAGATTAATCCAAAGTGATTTAGAGGTCGCTCAACCCAGTCGAAATATCGAAAAATGTTTTTTTTTTTAATTTTTTTCCTTTTGCCCACCCTCGAAGTATATTAAACAAATATTGAATAAAAAAGTAAACATTTAGTCATATTACGTAATCGATTACATTTCCAAACAGCTACACAGAAAAAACAGAATTGGTAAAATCAAATAATTGCAATTCTATGAATAAAATTTCTAGAATTCAATTATTCATTTCTTTAAATAAAAGAAAAAATTTGCAAAATCAAAACACCTTATTTGTTAGATTTTCAAATTCAAATTATCTGATTTTACAACAAAATATTTTAGCTTAATCAGCTAAATGTTTCACAGTTAGTGCAAATAGAAAACTTCGTTACTGAATTAGAAAAATCAATTCAAACTTTGGAATTCTCAACCAAATCTTACTTTTCACTCTAATGAGCTAAATAGTTCTTAAATAGTTTCTGTCTTTTCAATGATATATTCTTTTCATTTTAGGTGAATTATATAGAAATAATTCTTAGATATACCTAGAGTTAGCTCCCAAAACCTAATTTGCTAAATAGTAAAAAAAGTTCTTTGATTTATCTAATTCATTCTATGTTTGAACCAAAGTTTTTTTTTGTAAATTTAATGAATTAACTGAACAATTTATCAATTGTTCAATACAGCAAAAAAAAAAAAATTCGCTAAAGCCAGAAATATTTATTTAATTTAACAAATTTTAATTTTTATAATTCGTTGAATTTTCCAAATCTTTAAATAATTTTTCTAATTAAAGTTCGTTAATAAAATCAATGAATTAATTGAAGCAAAAAATGTTTTAGTTGAATCAAAGATTGACAGAAAAAATTCCTTGAAAATACGAATTAAATATTTGCAATATTTACAAATGTTTTTTTGAAATCAACAAATTTATTTTAAGTTTCAACAAAAATTGTAGGATGAAAAACAACAAATCACGATTTGATATATCAGACAAACTGTTTCTATGACTGAAAATCATACAAAAAATTCGTTGAAATCGGACACGAAATTGTTTGATATCATAGAATCTTTTTTTTTCTGTGTAAAAATCATAAGAATCGGATGATAAATAAAGAAGTTATGGTCATATATATTATTAACCCTTGTGTCTACACTTGGATACAAACTTTTAACAGAAATTTCCTATTTTTCTCATGCTCCCAGCATTTTAATATTTTAGGTTAGCCTCCACGAGAGTATCCTAAATATAATGCAATAATATAGAAGTGTGTACCTACATCCAGTGGGGTGTGGGCGTGCATTTTATAAATTTACTACGTTGATCTACACTTTAATACATTTGTACCCTAAAGCATTTTTAACTCTTTTTTAAGAAAAAAAATTTACTTGAGTGCGAAAAATTTATTAAACGTGTAAGAATGTGAAAATTGTCTCAGCGACCTTCAAAAACTTTAATAACGACTGAGAAATTTAAAATTGAAACAGTTATATCCGGAAAGCTTGAATTGCGATACTATAGGTTTGTCAGCCACTCACATAGACAGTTCGATACAGTTCGAAATGCACCGAAGGTACTGAAAATGGGCCGAGTGTACCGAATGTAATGACGACGAATTTTCACGACGCAAATGTACCGAAAAAAGTACAAATGTACCTAAAATGCCATCACTGGTTGTTGCTAGGGTTATGCAGTGCAGTTTTCAACCATCGAAGGAGTTATGGCAATCAGACATTTTACCAATTCTCGAGCCACAACGTCCTTGCTACGATTTTGGCACATTTTCCGTTTCATAAGTTCTGATAACAGTGCAAGGTCAAATGGAAAACTCGGCAGAACTGTTTTGATTTCCATAAGCCAGTTAAGTGGATTGATGAAGCCGACATCAATATGAATGTTTCAAATGCCAACGTGCAAAATATCAGCATTATTGATACATATTTTAACTTTTGTTTTACATACCATTTTAAGCTATTTTCAAATTTCACTATAATTTCTGATAGAATTTTAAAATTGTTGCTGAAAAATTCGAGCCATCCTCATGTTAATGTACTAAGGTACAAACGTATCCAAGTGTAGACTTAAAGGTTTACAAAGTAGGTATTGACACAAGGGTTAAAAAACAAAACATTTTAATTTCTATAATATAAGTATAAAGATAATAGCTATCAATACTTTTTTTAGAGAAATTTTTTTTACAAAAAGAAAATTTAAAAGGAAAAATAATACAAAACTAATATTTAAGTCAATGCTGATTTAGGAAGCGATTTGAAATTTTTCCGATAGTCAGTAACCACTTGCAAATAAATATTGCTTTTATCGTTCTTTTTTGGTTAAAATTTTATTATATTCTTCAAGTAATTTTACTCCACGTTCTGCTGCATCAGTTACTACATTTATATTATGAATTATATTATTTTCTTGTTTATAAGCTTCATTGACGTTCCAATTAGAAAGGTCTTCATTTAAAAAATCGGTGGAAATTTTAAAGTGATTAGAAAATTTATGTGTGATAACGGTAACAAATTCCTGAAGTCCTTTATATAAAAATGTTTTCATTTCCGTTGGCTTAAGAGGTAGAAGCTTCATATTTTCTATTATATCAATATTTCGTCGCAATCTTTATCATCTCCTCCATCACTATTATTTTTAAAAATCATTATCTTTTCAGATATTTCTCTTTTAATTTCATTGTTAACGTTTTCATCAAACACACTTAGCGCAACACATTCGTCTGATAGTTACGATAAATGATTCAAAAACTTTTTGAATGCAGCTTCAGATATTTGTTTGTCAAATGATTTGTAATTATAAAATTCTTTTAAGAGACACAAGTCTTGGAATGGCGCTAATGATGCTGTTGGACATTTAAACCAAGCCTTCACATAAAAATGGATAATAAAAGCAGATATATCTCTTAAATTGTTTTCTTCAAGCACTGTTAGAGTAAATTCTGTTCGTAATAGATCAATTTTCCAGATACATTTTCATTTGTAGCTACGTATGTGTCACCATAAGTTCCACTTTCTGATGAAAATACTAATTCTAAAATCAATCATTTAAATAAAATTAGAACTACATAAAGCATGTTATTAACTGATACAGTATAACCTCTGTAAGTCGAACTTGAAAGGAGTCGCCAAAAATCTGAAATTTTTAAATGTAACGTACATATCAATGCCTGCTTTTCTTGTGGAAGCCTATTTTTGAAAGATACATTAATATGAAATATTCTTATAGAAATTAAAATGTTCGGTTCTTTAATGATATAAATGGCCATAACTTTATTATTTGTCAACCGATTTTTATGATTTTTAGCTTGTTAGAAAGGTAATTAATTATTTAATATGCATTAGTATTCATTTTTATGATTTAACAAATTAAGAAGTGAGTAAATGGACAAATCGCAAAAAAAATCATATTTTTCGAAATTTTGGTCGGCTTGAGCGACCTCTAAATCACTTCGGATTGATCTGAAACTTCACATTTTATCTTTTTTCATCTATTGGCACACTTTAAGGGGGATCGATCAAAAATCGCACTGAATCTAAATTTTCCCATACACTCGGGGGCCACCTTAATGTATATAACAAAAACTCACTAGCGAACAGTAAAAAAAAGTTAAAACACTTTTAGATAAAATTATACGAATAATAAAATTATAATGCGTCAAGCCGACTTGAAGAGTAAAACCAAAAACTATCAATATTTAAGGACTTTGCACTTGTTGCTAAAATTTACTTTCGGTGAAAATGCTAGACCTACCTAAGAAAAGTATGTGGATTGACGGAGAGAACTGGGATCTGATTAATTCAGGAAATGCATTTTGTCTTTTGGCGAAGAATTAACAGTCAATGGCGTAGCGTAGACATTTTCTGCGGGGCGAAAAGGTAATTCTCCGCCCCATACCTACGAACACTTTTTTCCCCTGCAAACAATTTTATTTTCTAAAAAAACAGATCACACCCGACATACACATTGTTCTTTTAGAAAAAAAACCACAAAACTTCATAAAATTTGTCAGTTATGCTTAAAACTAAATTTGAATTTCATGTTTCCAGGACAATTTTGTCGCCTAAAATTTCATGACAAATTGATGACAAGTTTCAACTACAAAATATAATGCATTTATCAAGATACTTTAATATTAAACTATATTTGGAATATGGAAAAATTGCAAAAAAAGTTAGTTCTTAAATTTATTTGAAAATGTTAAAAGTATGAAATGAAAATGTCAGAAATACGTAAGGACTGTCCCAGAAAAAACTTGCACTTTTATTTTTTAAGATTATACTCTACCTGATAATCTTATAGGTCTAAAAAGACAAAATATTTATTCCATATAAAGTGACGTTTGATATGATGTACAACACTTGAAGATAGCACTTCTAACGACAAAGATGTCTAGCAAGCAAGAAAAAGTCCGCGAACTGATTTTGTCCACATACCTGCAAAATCCAGGGTTAAAATATTCAGCTATAGCAAAAATAGTTGGTGCATCAGAAAGAACTGTCAAAACGGTTATTTCTAATTATAAGAAGGGTCTACCTGTTTCACGAAAAAAGGCTTCAGGCAGAAAACCAGAATTTTCTAACCCAAAGGTAGCGGCGAAGGTGAAGCGCCTTTTCAAGCAGAATCCCAACACCTCAGTGCGAGATATGGCGGATAGAGCAGGTACATCAAAATCTACTGTGCAAAGGATAAAGGAAAAAAGTAAGCTGAAGACATATAGAGTTCAAAAAGTACCAGACCGTTCTGATGAAAAGCAGTTGGTTGCTCAGATACGAGCCCGAAAATTGTATGAAAGGTACCTGACTGCTGCGTTATGGACGACGGAACTTATGTAAAAGCAGATTTTAAGCCGCTACATGGGCACGAATATTATACATCACCGAAGAAGGAGAATGTGCCTAGTAAATTCAAAGAAAAAAAATTTCGAAATTTCCGAAGCAATATATGGTTTGGCAGGCCAAACCAAATATGTATGCAGATCAAAATTTTGGGGTTGAAAGACGATAGAATTGATAAACTCGCATATAATTCAGGGTAACAGAAAACGCTGCTGTCTAAGATCATCGTCGAAATGTTCGCCTCAGCAGAAAAAATGTGAATCGGAGAAATGTTGGAGAGAATTGAAGGCACTCCCTACTGATCGTGCACGTGGGAAGAGCTTTGTGGATACGCTATATTCCGTGAGGAGATAAAGGATAAAAGAAGAAGTTATGGAAAACTTCTCATAATTTTACCGCAAAACTTTAGGAATTCTTAATTGGTAAAATCAGAAGTGGTAGATGGAGTACAGTCAGAGAAACATACCATGAAATCAATTATAATTTTTAGAGAATCAAAAGTATTTTCTATTGTTTTTAGCCAATGTGATTTATCCTATTACTTTCAAGATGATTGTACTTCTGTGTATTTTCTTGTTCTACTTATAATATCATTATCACATTGAAATAAAATGACACCACATTATTTTAAAAAGAATTTTTAATTTTGACGGTTTTATGTTTGCCTGGGACGCAGCGTGCTTGGGTTCAAATACTGGAATACACGCATCTTTTTAATTTCGTTTTACTCAAATTTTTATATATAAAATGATTTCAATAACATAACTTAATTCGACTAAGATTTGAACCTGCTTCGTTTTTAGAATAGTTGGATGCGACTCCTTAGCTAGCTTGGCTACAGAATGTTGATGTGTTATCAGACAAAACTTCTAACGTTCATTGTTTAGTTGTGCGCTGAATTTTATAATAATTTTAAGACTATTTTTAACCAATGACAGCAAAAATTTAACTAAAGTCATGCAAAACCAAAACCAAGTATATATTTTTATTATTTGTATGTATTTAAAAAGAATGTATACTTAAATTTCTATATATTAATGGTATTTAAACGCGCGAAACAGTCTCACTTGTGGCATTGTAAGTGGCAAGCTCTTCACTGAGTGAAGTTTCCGATATGTTTAAGTTAGTTTTCAGAAAGCAACTAGAAAAAATGTTTACTTAGAGCTGATTTTTATTTCTGCCGTATAATTTGTGTGCCTATATAAATCTACGGAACTATGTAGACCCATAATTTTAGATCATCGCAGATTACCCCTACACTAGGTCATTACTTGGTGTGCTCATATTCGTATAAACTAAATTAAGTACTGGGATGACTGCTTCAAAAGTAATTCCATATTGATTTTCCATAGATCTTACTTCTTTCCAATAATTTTAAACGTTATTTGGCTCGAGATCATATTGGTATACCCGTTGCGGAAAAATGATTTTTATCTAAAATATCGTTAGCATTACTTGTAAAAATATACGCATATTTTATTGCAATCAATTAATCGAACACAATTTTCTTTTTACCTTATAAAAATTTAGCTTGTACTTTAATACCAATATTCCCAAACATCAGCTGATTCATTCTAAATTAAGAAGTACCTTATAAGAAATGTCTTTAAATTTGGGACAGAAAAATATAAAGGAACTCACATTACATACTGATTTCCGTACCGAATACAGACTTATCAACCTAAATGTATAAAATATATAAGCTAAAAAGATTGGGCGTAAAACTATTAAAAGGACTATACTTAATATCTTTATAAGCTTTATGTTGTTGGTTCTGAATAGGGTACCTTATTTGCTCTATCATGTCAGGCCTTTTGCCAACTTTTGAAAATAAATTTTTTTTTAACCGCTTGATGTACATATTAGTTCGTAAACGTACTACAGCGGAACCGCTTTGATCCGAAACTCGAAAAAATGTTTTGTTCCCTTCCCTTCAAGCCCAAAAACCTCTATAATTCGAAATAATTAGTGAGTCCCTGCAAGTAAATTCAGTACATATTTTCCCTCTAAAACTCGAATAAATAAATTTGACCTCTGCATCTCGAACATAGCAATGTTCGATTTTGCAGCCTTCACAACTCCATTATTTGAAAGGAATAACCTCTGTAGCTCGAATAAAAATAAAATGCCGAATTTAAAAATATGCCGACAATGTATGTATGTACATCATTATGATTCTTAGAAATCAATGTAAAAGCCTACTTATACAATAAACCAATTCTATGAAATGATAAAGGAGTTTATGACTGAGGTTAACACGTAATTTTATTTGAACTTTAGCGAAGTTATTTTATTGTTGTCGATTGAAAAATTATTAGAAATAGTTTGGTCATACTGCAATACCCATAAATTTTTCATACCGCTACATATAACTAGGATTTTTATTTATTTCACCTCTCTTACTCAAAATTATTTGGAATAAATCTTAACCTCTACAAGTCGAACATTCCTGACTAAATTCGCTTTAGTCGAAGTCCTGCATAAGTCGAAAACTCTATAACTCGAATTTTTTGGCGTATCCCTTCAAGTTGGACTTACAGAGGTTCTACTGTAGATATATTAACAGCTCACACATTCCCCACGACGTTTCTATGTATGTATATAAGCACAATTTATGCGTTAATCGAATTTGACTTATGAAGCTCCTGACAGTCTATATTTTTAGTTAGTTTCTAATAAGAATAAAAAGCATAATTTCTGCTATTTATTGCAGAGGTTGACATTTGAATTAGCTTCGATTAGCTAATTAGTAATTCAATTTTATTCGAATCAGAGTATACATATCTTTGAACGAATCTGAAGCTATTTCTTTTACATATAAATATCTTCATGAAAAATCTATCAAACTAAATGTCCATCTACGAGCAATTTTCTTATTTGCCAAAAATGTTCCATCATTTTTTGTGCCAACTTTAACTTTTTACCTTATCGTTTTATCCATTCGTTGTCAGCAGCGAGTTTGATTGATCAGCAAATATGGTGAAACTGACGGATGGACTGACTTATGGACTGGTTGAATGCCTGCATCGTCGAGGACTGATGACTGATTACTGCAAAGTGAACGGGCAACGACAGCTGAAGTGTAGTAAAATTGGCTGCAATTTGCTTTGCCAAAACAGCAATACTCGTAGCTTCGCCATTGTTGCTGAGTTACAGTTGCTATGGTGTACGAAGTCTTCTGTATCCTTTTGCGCGCACTTCGTTTTGGATGCTGGTTAAATAGGTATCTCCGGGCCATCTACTCTTGAAAAAAAAAATAACCATAAAGACATAAATGGGAAATAGCTAAAATTGGGTGAACAAGAAGAAAAAACCTATGCTTAACCAACAAAATGCACTCAAAGAGGTTCATTGATTTCTTTTTCTTTCTTCCTCTTCTTATTTCGAGTTTTAAGCAGCGAACCGTGATGAGATTTCAATTTTCTTTCAGAAAAATCGAATTAAACTCAAAGACGGCAACAAAATTCGCATAGACATGTGAAGTATCAGTTGGAGTTGGGCAAAAATCTGTTCCGTTGAATTTTCTACATAACAGAAATAAGAGATGTAAGAATCGCATGGTTTTAGTATTTTATCTGCATAGGTGCTACGTTAAGATAAAACTGATGGGTGAAAATATGAAATTTTCCATCAAAAATATTACAATTTAGCGTAGTATGGATTTAAAAATAGTTAGCAACATACTGATATAAATTGCTGCAACAAAAAAAAATGTTAAGTTCATTCTTATTATATAATCAACAGAGATAGGCGTCAGTTATTGAAAGGTACAGTGTAAAATCCTCCACGAAGAGAAGTGCAACATCAATGTCAACAGAAGAAGCATACGAAATTCCTCGTAGTACAAAGCGTCGAAGAAAGTTTCAAGTCCCGAAATGACCTGAGTTGATTTTAGATGACGTGGCGAATGTGTAAGTAAATATTACCAAATTCAATGTGGGTACATTATGCCATACCATTTGCCACGTAGCGAGGTGGAAGAGAAAGCCTTTTAATGAAGATTTAGGACCTACCGAAGTAGAAATTTCGGTCAGCGTTCCGTCACTGTGACCACACATTCGGTTTGTTTCGGTTAAGTATTTGTGTAGATAACTACTCAAACCCCGCTATGTTACGTAAATGTTACGTAACCGTTACCAAGTGGGGATATGGAAGATATAAGGATATGTGTAGTTATTGTTACTGAATTCGTGACTGATTTGTGACCACAATTTGTAGTTACAGCGACCCACACGCAGACGTTTTTGTGTAGAAAATATTTTACTTTTAAGTTACTTTTATCATTGTAGTATACATACATAAATGAATACAATGGTAAGAAGCATTTATATGTATGCGTATTATTATGACTTATGATATTTACTTTTTATATGAACTAAATTCTGCATATTATGCGTAGAAATTCAAACGAAGCTCATTTTTATGGTAAATATTAATATTCTGTTGAACGAAAAACTTATGCGCTTAGTAAATATCGAATATTTAGTAATATATTAAAAATATAAAAAAAAATTTTAGTAATCAAATGCTTTTTAAAATGCTGGAATGATCTTAAAACGTTTACTAGGTATTTTAAATTTATGATTAAATTGAGATAATTTGAGCCTTAAATTTGCGTAATAACTTTTTTAGAAATTATTTACAATCATAAATCAAAATGGATGTCTTATGAAAAATGGCGTCAGGCTTATTTGTGACCGCATCATATGTTGTGACCGATTGTGTCCACACTGTTACCATTCAGTACAAAACTAATGTTATGTTACCTACACAGTGTGGTTAACTTGACTTAATCTACACAATTGTGCTCATACCTACACAATAATTACACTTTGTAGTTCGTGTGTACCTTTAAGCGCGAAGCTGTTTAGTCTTAAAAATTTCAACGTAACTCATTATTAATTAGAGTTATTAAAAACAAAAAGTGTGCTTTTTTATGTGTAAGCGGATAGCATTACATATCTTGACAACGCTCCTCAAGAGATTTCCATCAATATTGAATACTGAATTAGCGCCGCCTGTTTGAATTTGCCAATTCAACCCCTATCTTGCCCGAAAATTCGATAACCCTTATAACTTGAGCAAGTTTTAAAATCAATCTATTCCTTTAACAGCTGACAACTTCAAACAGGCGGCTCAAATCCAGTATTCAATATGATTAGAATCCTATGAGGAGCATTTTCAAGATATGTAACGCTATAAATATCCGCTGACACATCAAAAAAAAAACATTTTGTTGAACCACTCTACTTTCAAAATGTTATGTACACATATGTGACCGAAATGTGACTCTAACTAAATTTGTGTACGAAATGGTCACATTTTAAGTCACTTTTTCTGATTTTTGACTAAAATATCGTGGTTACTTACAGGTGACTTTTAAGAGGAACTGTGTAGATATTGTTACTAAAATTTGACCCAAATAGGATCAATTTGGTACACACAAATTACTGAAATGTTACCATAAAGTCAAACTGACATTATCAGCATTTTTTCAGTTAATAATCGGTTAATGTGACTCAATACAAAAAGTCACAATAACCACGCTGTGACTCGCACGCAAATTTTGTGACCTTTAAAGTCACAAATTTCTACTTGGGTAGGCGCTCTTTTACTATTAACGTGGTGTAGCGTATTTCATTTTTGGCAAGGACAGAGGTAACAACTTTACAAGCTATAGCTAAATGTTTGTTACATATATTTTTCAAATGGCTTCTTCGGTTATATAATTAAAAAAAGATAAAATAATATTTCTATAAAAACTTTTATGCAGGTGGTACGCCCGAGCATTCAAACCAGCTTTCAGCCATTTTTTCGAAAAGTTTTGAGGTTAAGGTGAAAATGATCAGTAAAAAGTTGTAGATCAATTTATTTCCTACAACCTTTGCATTAAACTTTTTTTGATATGATGCACAGTTTAGCCAGAAATCGTGAAAAACTGTGTTCGCCCTCTAAAAATGCACCCCATTCCACCCCGGATAGCTGCTGTCGGTTCGATTTTTTTGTCCTCTTTTAAAAGAGCTTGTTCAACAATATTCCGCTGTCAGATTGCTGTAACGAATTATTTTGTTGTTCAAACCCTATTTCTCCTGGACTAAATTTATTCCAAGGAAATTCGACTTTTAAGAAAAAACAGAATCAAAATTGTTTGAAAAAAACTACTCGCTAGGAAAAAATGAGGTTTTCAGAAACAACTTCATAATAATTTTTTTGCCAAGCTTTACCATATTTATACGATACATTCATTCATTAAAATAGATATTTAGTGAGATAATATAAGTTACCTTAAATATTTACTGAATCACAGGTGTACCGAATTCCGTCAGTAATTGGATGCGTGAAAACTCGTATTTACAGTGTGGCCAATAATAACTTTCCTTAAATTTCACTGTTCTGAAAAAATTTGAAAATCTGAATTTTTTACAATCTAAGGATGCATTGCTTTTCAAAATTTAATTGTACACAAAGAAAAGACACGGCAAAAAAAATTATTCTTTATATCAAATTTAGAAGTGCCATGGAAGGTGACTTAACTATAATTTTTTTTAAAAAAATAATAGAAATTGTGACATCTCAAAAACACTAAAGCCACTCGAAATAGCAGAAAAATTCATACACAAGACAATAAAACGATATGAGGGAAGCCCGAAGATTAAAAAAAATTGGACGCAGTCAGACTGCGCGAACAAATGACGTCATAAAACAAGCTGCTCAGGCAGCCTGTTCTGTGGCAAAGGATATGAAAATATCCTAAACTTTCAAGCAGCTTCTTATCAGGAATGATCTACGATTCAAGGCCTATAAAAGCTAACGCCTTCATCGGCTAACAAATAAGCAAAAGCAATTACGTGTTACAAAAAGTAATGAAATAATGAATGAATAATGAAACTGTTCTTCTGTGTAAGACAGCCACAACCAGCAGAATAACCGTGTGTACACAGGAAGTTTTGCGAATGCTCCAAAAGATGAATTGTTTGTTGAGCGATATAAGAACGTGACCAAAATCAAGGTGTGGGAAGCAGTATCACAAATAGGGAAAGGGCCGAAAAATTTGCCTGATTTCATCTCTGCGGAAGAATGGCCAGCTTCATCACCGGATAAAGCTTCATCACTAGGTAAAGTAAGGTCAACAAAAGACTTAGCAATTGATGGGTTCAAGCAGCGTTTGACAAAGATTTGGGACGAAATGAGGCAGAAAATGGTGGAATTAAATTTGGTTGCGATTTCATCAAAGGGCGTGATATATGTGATGCACACAAGTGTAAGCGTTGATTCAAGTGAACTGGTGTAGCAATTGTAATAAAATTTTGCTCAAGGATAAGATTTCACAGCTCCAAATCAAGGTTAATTTAGATTAGTGAGCGGAGTAGATATTTCTACATAAGTAGTTAAAACATTGGCACTACTTGACTGAGCCCCCTGTTTTGTCAAAAGTTTTAAAATTTTCATAAGAAAATAAAAAAAATCTGAGTCGGATTTTCTTTACACATGTTTTATATCAATGAATGCCGAGTACCATTTTGCCATTACCAAGCCTTTGCTCCTGCATCGGTAATCAACTGAGTTACGCCACCACACGTAAATACCGACTTTATGTCAGGGTATATTAAATACTTTTCACATCCACGCCGAGCCTCAATATAAAAACTAAGTATTAAATATATTTTTTAAACTCAAATACATATAGTCAGAAACCGTCTTTTTTAAAATCGCGTCAACATAGTTCTTTTCGAAGATGTAATAATGTTATTTTCATAATAACTCAAAAAAAGCACTGACACTAATATTAAATATCTCATTCGGAAGGCATAATCCAATACAATAATTTTTACTAAGCAACTAAATACTAAACAGCTGATATACCAACTGAATACGTTGAAATATGCCCATATTTTGCACAAACTTACAGGAAAATAGTAACTATTACAGATACTAAAACTTTATATGTACATTAGGGAGGTTGAATTTGTATGGAAGAAAATTTTGCCGGTCTGGCTCAGCTTGGAACTTTGTCGAAGGAAGCATATAAATTTAGTGGAGTTTTAGAAAGAAAAAAAACCGATCAGATTCAATTTTAAGATAAACAGTTTCTGACTTAAAACTATTTTTTTTTTTTGTTCTGGCGAAAACACTAAAAAGTCCTGACTATATTCGCTTATTAGAACAAAACTTTTAACTTAGTTTTGTCTTCACTCTCATGCGCCTTAAAATGTGACTCGGTGTATTTTAAACGTACATACTTGTCAAAAGTGAGTAGTATCAGTACATAAAAATTCAGCACAACAATTAGGTTTTCATTGAAGGGCGCTATAGAACCTTGGCAGCATGCAGTTGTTTTGAGGTGAGTGAGTATGATGTTGTTGAGAAAATGGAAAAAAACTTTTTTCGCAAACGCCACTGGCAATTGGAAGTTATTTTTTCAATTTAGGAGTTTAAACATTACAGCGCATCAGCACAATGTTAACCGCACAAATATAAAGAATAACATCATACTCAATATCCAAAGCATCATCATACTCTTTAGGTCAGTGTTTCTGAAATAGTGAAGACAACAAATAGCATTAACATGCAGTCTAACCCATGTGATATTGTCCATGTTGCTGTACATGTAATTGGTGTTTATAAATAGGTAATATGAATCTCGCCTATCAATGCAAACGCGTAAGTGATTGAGCAATGAGAATTTGACATTTCGATCAGTGCTGCCGTGCTGCAGTGTTTTAGTCAAAACATCCACTATTTCAGTTATGGCTGATTTTGTTGAAATTAATTAAATTTTTCATCAAATTCTTTGTCAAATAAAACAGAATCCTTAAAATGCCGCAAAATAGTGGAAAAGTAAATTTATTTAATTTATTGAAGAAATTACTATAAACAATTTACTTATGCCTTTTCTACAAACCGCAACACTGGTTCACTTTCCGACTTTTCGAGGCAACTTGCTCAACTAATTTGCCTTGAAAGTTTTCGAGGGTTGAGCAAATTTGTCTTCATACATATTATTTTCGAGACTCGGAAATGTGCTCAGTTTTCGCAGCTTACGCAGTTTTCGAGACTTTTTCGCGTTTTCAGGAATACCCTCAATGAATAAGTAAGTGAGCAAAACTGAGGGTTTTTTTATTTTTTTTAAATAGCTAAAATCAGAAGTTTCAATTCTCGATTATAACGCTTCAAATATAGATTGTTATGTGAAAGGAGAGTCACTTTCATAAAATTTGTGAAAATTATAGTCTGCATTTAATTTTGAAGTTTTAAATTTATATTGGAAAATTGAAACATACTTATGAACGGATAATGTAAGTAATGCGACAAATTTTTCCTAAACAAATATACTTCTTTAATTAAGTATATCCTGAAAACAAGTTTGAGAAGCGCTTTTCTAGACGGAGATGAAAATTACGCTTTATTCCGTTAGCCTCGTATGCATTCACTTGTCTCGTCTTGCTCATCTAGTCACCCAATCAAATTGGTTGCACTGGAAGCTTCGCAAATTGATGATGGTTTCATCGACTGCAATATTCGTTGCACTTTTTGGTTGCTTGAGTTCAAAACAATCGATGTGGATGATTAAAAAATAATTTTAAGTTTTCCCTTAATAAGTTTTCTTTCACTTTAACTTTAACTAACGAATCGTACAAATTCGGAATATATTTCCGAATAAATGGAATACAGATTAAAAAGTCCGACATTTTATTAATGAGAGAATCGTATGGAAAGCTGATTGTAACAAATTTGTTCTATGATAACACAGGACGACAAAAAAAAAAAAGTCTTGTAGTTGAAAGTTGATGTACAATGCCGTATGTATTTTGGTGTGCTAAAAACGAATCCGGGGTCAGAATTCACCCAACATCCTTAGATTTTGACACAACCTCAAAATCACACTTTAAAATACGTTAAAAAGAAAGTCCCTAAAAAAAATAATCAAAATCCAGAAGGTATACCTTACTTACTCCAGAAAAGAGTAGTTATTTATTTTTGAAAGTTCAAGTAACTATTTCTAGACGCCAGAAAAAATTTCTTATTAATTTTTAAAAGTTCTAGTTATTGTTTCTGAATTCTAGAAAAAAGTTCTGATTGATTCTCAGAAGTTCTAATAATTATGCTTTGATTTAAGAAGTACTTATTTCGTAATTTTATTTGTTTCAAGTGATTCTTGAATCCAGAAGTGAAAATGTTTGAATTAAATAATAATCTGTTTGGACGAGAATCGTACTACGATTTCTTGATTCAACGTAAATTCTACTTCTATTTTAGAAATTAATTCCCTCCGTGTATTGGTATTTGAGGCGCTTACGATATAATTGAAAATGCGATATCTTTGTAGATATATATAATTCATTTTTTATATTTGACGTAGAGACGTAAGCGCTACGTTATTGTTGCGCTTAGTGCTCGATATAAAATAATAAATCCATTTTGACGGAATGTGTTTTTTTTTGAAAAATAATGTACCTACTAAACACTTAAATACCATAAATTTTCATTTGCAGAAAGACTGAACGACCTAATATTATTATGCCAGAAATGCAAAAATTCGCAAATTTAATTTCACTTCCTGTTAAATAATTTTTGTTTATATGGTAACCGCGTATTTCGCAATTCGTTTGTAATTAAATTATTTTTAATAATGCGCACACCATGGCGCATAAGTCCAATCAAATATTGGGTTATTGTTTTAAGTGAGCATTAGGGTTGATCATCATACATAAAATGTATTAATATTGAACACCCGCGAAGTGGTTTGTCTGACTGGTTTTTTTAAGCTGAAAACAATAAACAAATTCAAAATGTCCTCTCTACAAAAACGCTACTGGTTACTTTTATATATCATCGCTTAAACTGTAATACCTCGTACAATCCTTTTGCAAAATCGGGTATATTTGCCCCACTCCGAATCGCAGACACTGCATAATTCAAAAATATATATATATTTAGACAGAAAACATAAAAAAAACAAAATGCAGAATAACTGTATAGTTGCGAAATCACCAATCAAGACTATTATTAATTTTTGCAGCAAAGGTAACAATTCATTCAATCATATTGCTTATTTAGTATAGAGAAGTAGTTTAGAAAATATGCACCAAACGCCCTACTTCTCAAAAATTCGTCAGGAAACAGCCGCTATGGGTATTTATTTAAAAGCTCAAAGCCCACGTAAGCTGCGCAAACTGTGCATTTTTCCTCTCTCGCAATCGAGTTGTCAAAAATACGTTCGTGCGTATTTAATAGTGTTGCACCGAGGTCGAGGCGAGGCAGAACCTCGGTTGATCTCGGTCTCGTTGATCTCGTTTTATAAATTTAAGTCTCGCCTCGCCTCGGCCTCGGACGAGATCTTGCCATCACATGCCTCGCCTCGCTTCGCCTTGTTCTCGGCCGAGGCACCTCGGTAAAAAAGCGAGGTTTTTGTTAAAATAAATAAAAAATTATACATGTATCTGGCCTCAAGAAATAAAATAAAATATATGTTTTTATTTTTGGTAAATTGGATGAGATATGATGAATCTAATTCTTTTCTTATGTGGGAAAGAGAGGCATTGCCTATTTTTCCAAACCAAACTAAGCTATGAACCTTTTACAAACTATAAGAAAAATATGTACCAAATCTTATTTATCTACGTCAAATAGATATTGAGATATGATAAAGTTAATTTTTTTCTTATATAGAAGGCATGGTACCGCCCATTTTATTAATTGATTCTTAGTTATGCCTCTACCTTTTATAAATATACCAAGTTTTATTAATCTGCATCAAGTAGTTGATAATAAAGGGTTTTTCAATAAGAGCGCTACAAAAGTTTTTTTAAATAAAACAAAAACGGTTAGGGATATCAATGAAATTCTTTATTTTTGTAAAAGAACATTCGATACCATTATTATCAATTATCGTCAATTTGATCTTGTTAGGATGTAGGCCAAGGTCTTTTCGCAAAATTCGCCACAACGACGTCACAGAGATGCCCAACGCTTGAGAACGAAGTGTGAGAGACTGATTTGGGTCTTCCTCTATTGATGCGATAGCGGCAGCAATATTCTCGACACTATGGGCACTTTTTTGTCTCACTGGGACGGGAACAATTTTTACTGTGCCTGTGGATTCAAATTTTTCCACTAGACGCTCAATTTTTGATCTGACAGGACGATTATGACGACCATAAATTGGACGTGGCGCTCTTAAAGTTGAGGCCACTGACTCCAAATTTCGGTGGTAAATTTTAATAATTTTGACTCGTTGTTGGATCGTATATCTTCCATGATGAAATGGCAAACCTTATTGAAGAGAAATATCAAAAGAGCGGGAAAAAATATGGCGTCGTTTGCTGTCTTTATTGGTCTACTTTTGTAGCGTCCCTATTGAAAAACCCTTTATATGATGAATTCTACTTTTCTCTTATGTGGGGGTGGCATCACCCATTTATCGACAAATCTTTCGTCGGTCGGTTGAACGGTTTAGGAGTCCATTAGCAACGAACATATGTACATACATTGATCTTTATTTATATACTAGCATTACCCTGTGCATTTCGCTTCACCTTACCGGTTCTTAGAAAGACTATTAGAATATATCAATTTCCATGCAGTGTTGTCAATCATGCAGTTTTGCTTATAGCCTTACATAGCCTTTCATGCTTCCCTAATCGATCAATCGAGGCGAAGTCGCATAAAAGCTGATGCGATCCAAGCACTTCTGTGCATTAGCGCTTGGACCAAATCTGAACTCGTAAGAAGCACATGCGGGTTAAAAATAAAACAAAGTAGTTTACTCAAAATAAAATAATAAAATATTAGATAAATATAGATTTTAATATAAAAATTACATTCATATTTTGAATCTGCATATGGGTCTTCCGAGTTCAGATTTGGTCAAAATGCGCCTCGCTCTTGGTTTCGAAAACGAGGCTAGGACGAGGCGAGGTGCCGTGTGATCTCGCCTCGCCTCGGTCAAGCGAGGAAAATTTATTTTTCCACCTCGCCTCGTTCTCGCCTCGGTCTCGCGTCGTTCTCGTAGTCAAAAACGAGGCTGTCTCGTAGCTTCGGTGAAACACTACTATATAAGACAATCCGCCCTCTGAAAAGGTTCAATAGCCTCCATTGCAGTCGCCTGTCTACCTGCATTTTCAGCTTCTCTTACGTACGGGTCTACTTCCTTTTTTCAAAATTCAAGAGCTCGACTTGATTCTCGATTTGCTTACTTATGTTAGTAAGTCCATCCATCTTTTGGCAATTCTGTTGGACTTACCAATTATATAGACATTGCTTGTGCCTGTGCAGGTGGCACATGCTCTTCTTCTTCCAGTGACAGAGGCATGTACTGCAAGTACTTGAATATATCTACCGATTGCTCTATTGGTGTTGTGATATTAATACCATTTCCACTCGGTTACATTTCTTTGTGGAGGCCCAACAGCATTAAGTCATTGTACAATTTCTAACCTATTTTTCGAATTGCATTCGATTTCCACCAAAAACTCCATCAGCTTTAATTAGAATTGCTTGTTCATGTTAATTTTTTTACATTAACACAAAAAGATAATCGTTTCTATTATCAATAATTACACTAGTTTACACTCAAAATGTTCCATTGATATGAAGTTACTTTTCTTATGTAGATTTTCCTGCTGAGTTCGAAAATGAAAATGAAAATTTTTTGAATGGTACAGTTTTCGAGATATTGTGGTTTTTTCACTTTTTCGACCTATTTTCACTTTGAATCTCATATCTTGAGCTAAAAATGCCCAATTTCCTTTTTCTTGATGTCATATTAAAGATAATAAAATGACAAATAAACGTGTGTAATTATATTTCTTATTAAAAAAGTGGTACAAAAGATATAGATGAAAATAGACCAGGTTTTAAGAAAAATCAAATTTTACATTTGATTCTGTGGCCACGAAAAAATAGAAATAAAATAAAAAAAAATAATTTTACTTTTTGCACGTAGAGTTGATACTTTTACGCAAATATTAAAACATTCCACAAGAAAATTGACTATAAAATAACAACGTTAGAAGCGATTGAATGAATGAATTCAAATTCGACATTTTATGAATATATTAATTTTTTCGACAATTTGTTGAGCCTAATCGTTACAAAAAGATTTTTCTCATGTACCTTTGATAAGAGGATACTTTTCTTATGTACTTTTTCCTGCTGAATTCGGAAATGAAAATGAAAATTTTTTGAATGGTACAGTTTTCGAGATATTGTGGTTTTTTCACTTTTTCGACCTATTTTCACTTTGAATCTCATATCTTGAGCTACAAATGCCCAATCATTTTCAGCAGGAAAATCTACATAAGAAAAGTAAACTCAGATCAATGGAACAGAAAAAAAAATTATTTTGTAAACTAGTGTTATCAGCGCGGGTCAAAAAATTTGTAATGTCAAAAGAGTTAAGAAATCAATTTGCATATGAAGGGAAAAAACGTAAAATTTTGGCGCACTATGTTTATGTTGCTATGATTTTTAACTGGTCAATGCAAAGAGTAGATTAAAGTCTGCTTGCAAATTCTTAAACGTCGGCTAACAAGACTTACTGATGATACCATGTAGCAATGGTTGAAACTGCTTAGTATACATATTTATGCTGATAGTTGCCTTATTTGTCTTTTTGTCTTACAGTACTAAACACGATACTCACAATCAGTAAAAAATATAATATCTAATTATTATCTGTTCCAAAACGCTAATAAAAAATTATAATTTCTTCCACTTTATGGCACCCGATCATAACACCAATGGTTATAATCCCCAAAACGACTTTGAGCTTAATGTCCGATTTTTTTTTTTTTTTTTGGTTATATCCCCTATTTATTTTTGGGCTTATGACCACTTCTAAGGACGCGCATAATCACCAAAAATATAATTTTTATAAAAGATTTTTAATCATGTTCGCTTACAATTCATTTACTCTTTATTTCGTGTGTTTAAAATTATTTGGAAAAGTTTTATTTGTGACGATCCACCTTAGGGATTGCAGTGTATGTATGTATGTACATAAGTATGTGCATATTAACACAGCTTGATGATTTTTATTAAAATAAATTAATAAAAGTGCAAGTGACATGATTTCAGTTTAATGCGACATTATGTAAAATGACTCGCTGAATGCTGTCATGAGCATATTTTTCACATTGATTTGTGTCAGTGGATGTTTTTCGAAAGAAATATTGCTTGCATCATTAAAATTTAAAGTTTACTGAACTATTTTTGTGTTGAGAAATTCATAGCTTGCTACAATTCAAGATACCCACATCCGCTAGTAAATTTTGGCACTGAAATAATTGTAGGCTTACAAATTTATTAATTGTATTCCAATGCACCCCCTTAAACAAAAAAATTTGTTTTGCAAATCGCAACATATTTTGCAATAAAACCACATGCTTTAACCACATGACTTTTAGGCAAAATCACGTGCTTCGAATTTTGCTCTATAACGGAGGCAATGTGCAAGTGGTTGACTGTGAAATTACTCTATCGCGTTCGCAGTTTTTGGCGTATTTTTAACGCAGGTGGTTAGCAGCTTACAAAGCAGCACGACCACGTACAAGTACTGCCACGCCTCTGGTGTTAATGCCTGTCGTAGTCATTTTTTATTTAAATTGTCCGGTCGTACGCCTACTTATGCTCTACTACATCTATTGTGCTGCATACAAATTAAAATAGCCATGGTTGTCCACAGAATTCATATTTGCACTGAAAAATTTGTCTTTTTGACTGACTTTAGAAGTGTTGGTTCAAAATCCACTACATAAACATTTTTTTTAGAGTTCAATAAACTGAATCATCTTGGGCCTCGATTTCTACAAAAACCTTTATTTTTTACATAAAAACCGATACCATTGAAAATGAAGTGTCCAGAAGATAGACCTTACTTACATTACATATCTTGGTGTGCCAAAATAATATCTTCCAATTAAAATGAGTTTTAGCTGCCCACTTTTCCCCCAGCACCCCCATTTACCTTCAAAGTGTTAAAAACTCATTTCTCATAAAAATTCAAAATTAATGCATATCCGTAGGTACTTTGGTGCACTAAAGCTGTTAATATCGATAAGAACTTATTTCTGAGGGTGATGAAAATATTCTGACCTCAGATTCGTGTTTAGGACACCAAAATACATACCGTATGATTCATCATCTTCCAACTACAAGACCTTTTTTTTTTGTGGTCCTGTGTAATTAAACATTTTTACAATAAACTTTTTCAGTCAGGCAAAGATCAATTTGTAAGAGATCAATGCTTTTTATTCAACAAACATGACATGGATAACAAGTGGATCAATTTAACCTGGTAATTGGTGACATATGTTTCGGCGATTACCACATATGTGCATTTCCACAGAAATTGTCCATTCAGCCGGCCATGTTTTCGAATTATATTTTGCTTGTTTTTGGAGAACATCTTTCAACCATGGTTTTTCTTGAAGTTAAGACTATCTTGAATTAATATTCAAGGTGGAACAATAAAAATTCAATTACTTATAATTTTTAATGTAACTTTATATGTAACTTTTCATGTTTTTTTACTTTAAATGCAATTTTAACTATGTCTCGGACTTATCGACTGAAATCATTCATCTCAAGAACACTTATGGAGTGAATTTCAAGCCTTCACTTCAGTTGTTAAGTGATGTTGCTTCACAAGTACTTATAAAAAACTTTTATCGTTCCTGTTTGGCTCAAACAAGAGTGACAGGATTAGCAATTCTTTATCTGGAATCGGAATTGGCGAACATATTATATTTGACTTAGGTCATCAATGCTTTTGCCTCGGCCAAAGCAAAAGATGCATGTATTGCACAGATATAAATTATTGATTGAGAAAATCAATCTGTCCATCCATTGAAGGATTGATGGATTCAAGCCCTGCACAGAAATCTAAAAAATTTATTCAGGCCTTGTTTACCACTGACTTGAACTACGACATTTTTTAAAACAACTTTAGTCCCAATTCACTATACTAAGAACATTTTTCACTTTTGCTAACATTTATCTATGAAGAAAAGGAATATAATCCAACAATGCATTTTCCAACAGAAGTGTTACGCTGATTAGAAATAATTTAAAAATTATATATTTGATAGAAATGTTTTTCGCTCCATGAAATAAAACTACACAAACCAAATAAAGTGACAATTAAATTCACTAACATAAATTTTAATGCATGTTGAACATGAAAATAATGGCATATACAATAAAACTACTTCGACCAAGGCAGAAATAGCTGAAATTAAGCACTGAAGCTTTTGTTTGCCAGTCAAAAGCATGTGTTCCATCTGAAACATGCTAATGGTAGTGGTGTATTTTTCAAAAAACCTGTTCACGTAACGATATCTACCAATCCTTGCTTGTATTAAAAAGGCTGCACGGCAACACTGCTACTGGTGCTGGTGCTGGTGTTGCTATAATTTATGAAGTCTCATGAATTTTCAACAGCTTGCTTTGTCATTTATTATGCTGAGTAAATTGTTTGAAAAATTCTACGAACGAAACATTCTGTCATGAACAATCACCTGCTTTAGAGCGATAGAATCGCCCATAAAATTGCTTTGGCATACGAGAATGAGTTGTAGGATGAGAACAAAAGTAATACAAGAGATATACTGGCCAAAGTCGATCTAAAGCACCAAAATTGTTTGACGCCAAGGAATATGCTACAACTCTCGCACATCATAAATTTTGTGAGTACATGTCCTTTTTTATGCAATATGTATTAACAATAGAGTGTCCAGCGAGCAGTTCGTATCCTATTAAATTCAAAAAATCGTAATTTTTCAAACGAAAACTTTCTCCAGTTACATGTCAATAGAATATTCTCTGTTGGATAATAAATTATCAGTAGTATCCATAGAAGAGAATTGCAGTTAGCAGGAGTTGCATACCATATATGGAGAAATATTAATATGCAGTGTCTGCATAGCAGATATGTATATCTGTGTAGGTATTTTATGTATGTATCGTTGTTTTATTCATATTACAACAAGCATTTCCTAAGTATGCTCAACTTGCTCTATTATAAAATGTTTAAAACATTTTTGTATACCCAATAATCAGATTGCTGGCATAGCGTTTTGAAATTTTTACTTACATGGAATGTTCCACCACCTTGCAACTTCTGTTCATTGCTGTTGTAAAGCAATTGTGGCAACTTTTCAGTATCTCGCTTTGAAATTTTAGTATATGTAGTAGGTTTCTGCTCTCCCGTCCAAGTCCGCCAATTTTATTTCGGTATTTGAAAATTATTTCTAGTACCAGTTTCAACCAGTTTTCTGAAATAGCGAGTCCTTTCTGATTCAAAGCTCAGAATAATTACACAGGTCTACAAATGATAGGGTCGCGAATGTAGTTGTGCATATGGAGGTCATTTCCGAAGTAATTTTTTTGCGCAGAATTCGAATCTGGCTTTAGAATTTGTCCATCACCTTAGAATTTTGAGATATTTAAATTTAGATAACCGAATAACGAATTTTGGTTATAATACGGCCATATGAAGAATTAAAAAAAAATGCTTATTACTAAATGCATTATTTATATTTGTTCTTCCAAATGAGTTCTCGAATGCTTATGCATGATTTGCTATTTTCGTAGCTATTTAAGTATGAAAATTATGAAAGTTACAAACATAGTCGGAAATTCAGCCATACCGGCAATTTTTCGGGTATTTAATCTCAAAATCCTGATATTATGGACATATTCTGAGAAAAGTTTCAAATTTTAAGAAAAAACATTGCTTCGGTTACCCTGCAACAGAATGGCGGACATGAATTCATCGATTCAAGAAGTGATGCTTATCAAGATTTCATTTGAAAATGGCCAATAACTATGTAAGTTATTAAAAAAAAATACTTACGATAGGATAAAACGGTCACCGGATTCGAGTTCAAGAACTAAAAATCTGGTGAAAAAATTAGTCAAAAACTAAATACCAAATATTTCCCCGATTTGATTAAAAAATTTTTTTTACGAAGTTATGCCCATTTAATGTTTTGGTGCCAAAAATTAAAAAAACCGCTCAAAATTTTTTCAAAAAAGCTTTAACTTTTGTCTTTTGATACGAATAGAACTTCTTATTCTCTGTCAGAATCTTTAAAATTTCAAAATGGTTGAAAATTGGCGGAGTTATGCGCTTTTTAGGAGAAAAAAATCAAAGCTAATTTTCTGAAAAATCTCACCTTTTTTTTTCGCTTACAATTTTATTTTGGCTTTGTACTTATATAAGAATGAAATGACATGAGTTGAATGCGCGCTTAAGGATATTTGAGGTCAGAAGAATTTTTTTCTCAAAATAAAAATTTTAATTTTTGTTTCAACATTGTCAAGCCATCTGTGATACTATTACTTTATGCTTATTTTTAATAATAACATAATTTAGTACCGTTCTTTCTCTTCAAAACTAGCTTTCAAGTGGTAATCTACGATGTTTCCTCGCAAAGTTACAGCAATTTGAAAAAGACATGAAATTGATCCCCTACGACCAAACGACATTAACCAACCGGTTACAAAATTATTTCATCTTGGTCGTCTTCGTAAAGAAACATTTTTAATCAAATCGGGGAAATATGGGACCATAGGGTGTTTATTTTGAAATTTTTGGAGATAGATTTTGTTTATTTGTTCCTATGTTATAGCTTGAGGAATAAAAATAACTGCCCCAACACTTGAGCTTCCTAGCTCAAACTTGTATACGGCCCGGACAGAGCTTAAGTCCAATTTCTTTGAAATTTATCGAAAAAACCTTCTTACTAAAACGAAAAAAAGTCTGCCTTAAGTGCCAAGATACAACGTTTTAGGTCCTTTAGTCGTATGGGGGATGCCACCCACTGTTGTCACACCACGCCCACATTTTTCACCCCGAAAGGGGTGACCATATCCTTTGAAAAACAACATATTTAATCGGCAACCAATTCCGTAATATGAAATAACCCAACTGCATGGTTTGAAATGCATTTAGTTAAAAGATTCAATTATATTCGTTCTTATCTAGTGTCACTAGTACTTGTATAAAACTGAACTTTTTAAGTATAGTTTTTTCAAATTATTTCTTGTATAATAGGCGCCACGCCTTCGTGTCAAAGTTCGCGTAGTTTTTGGTTTAACGGTTTGAATCATTCCTAGTGTTTATAACGTGAGGTATCTCTCTTATTATATCGTTTTTTATACTGTAAAGGAGGTGTCAAGCTTACTTGTTAAAATACGCCCACTTTTTATTTGCAACCATTTTTAGTTTTTACGCAATGTGTTTTCATTATCCCTGTGATAGTATAGAGATTTAGGTATTTTATTTATCCGCTTACTTTAAAAGTATAACTCAAACCAAAAAATATTTCATTCCAAAACGTACAGCTTAATAGCTTAGACAATAATAACGACCATTGGCAAAAAAAAATTGTATTTTTGTATGTTTATGATTAACCTTTTTTGTGGATATATATCAAGCTTTCCCACTAATCTGCTAACCAAAGGGTTTTATAAAAAAATTGATTATGGGCACGAACAACATACGTCACATATGCAAAGCCTTCGAATTAGGAGGTTCAGATGTATTAGGGAGTGCTTAATTTTCACAGTTAGATCGTTGATTTGTATACATACATACATTTTAAATTTCATCGATTTTTCTATTTCCTAAACTTGCTATCTCAAATGGCACCAATCCGATACCTATTAGGTTTAATTGTGAGTTTTCCTGAAATTCAAAGTTTATTATACTCAAAAAGTTCAAACACAATTTGTTATTGAAATGCATTGACGCTCAATGTGGAATACTGACAACGTTGCGAAACCAATTCGTCAGAATCACTTCGGTTGTTCCCTCTTTTAGCTAATGCAGCTTGTTGGCACAGGTTCATCAATATTCTGAAATTTTTTTGTAAGAAATATTGTTCAACATATTTTCTCATTAAGTTCTAATCAAAAGCTTCCCGGCACTTTTACCAAAATCTATCAAAACTCATCTATTTAAAAATAACATAAAATCTACAAAATCACAATTTGTTAGAGATGCACAACGCTGCCTCCATCCATGCCACTTATTGAGTTCTGGTGCACCATTGTGCCTTACACTCTGGCACAAGCTTTTGTTCTGCAGTGCTGCGATAGACACACGATGGGAGGGTATGCTAAAAATATGACGTCTGCAGTTGATAGCGCTGTGTATAGCAGTGCTACACTGCAACGCCAGTGCTATTGTTTGCAAGAACTTAATTTAAAATTCCTTGGAAAATTACATATAATCATCGGTCATGTTGGCACCCTCATTACAAGTTGGCAACTGTTGTTAGGTTGATTATGCAGGACAAACATGAGTAGCTAATAACACGTAAACACGTGTCTCCTCATTGAACTCAAAGTTCAACGTAAGTGACGGCCAAACCTAAGTACATAGGCGAGCCTCCGGAGAATAAGAACAGATAGCCACGTAATCGTACCTGATCGTTATTATTATTTTTTGAAAAAAAAGGTTAAAAAGTTACTCAAATCAAAATTATAATCATTGGGATCTCAAAACTATACTCAATACTTATGATATATATGCATACATACAACTTATTTGAAAGGTATTTATTAGAACTGTAATTTTTTCTCAGTAAAAGATTAAATATATTGTTTTGGATAGGGTTACCAACTTTTTCGAATCGCATTATGGAGTTTTTTTTTAAGTTATAGATTAGTTTAGTCGGATGCGTATTCTTTATGAGCAATGCGTAATGACAGACTACCATTACCGATCTAAAATTTGTTGTCCGCTTACCGTAAGAAAATGCGTTTCGTTATTGTCGAAAAATGTTTGTTCTGCATGACAATGACCTGCATTGCCAACGCTCCGTAGCCAACTTCACATTGGAGAGCACATCAAAATTGAAAACTTGATTAGCATTCATATCTATAGTGCGTTGCCTGCTTCTGTAGGCTCCATACATTTTGTTAGTAAATGAGCGAATTTTGATACATAAATCACGCAAACGCATTTCTTTAGGATAAACAAATTTTAAACTACTAGTTTCCCTTAATACTAAAGTAAGTAAAGCCGACAGTTCTTTATTATTATTTTTAAATTTATCTACGAATATTTCGGAAAAAAAATTTTCAATACATAAAAACATCCTAATATACTAATTGCTGGTTCGAACTCGCGAAGTTGTAAAGGAAACTCTTTACATTGAGATAAAGACTTCGTTGAAAATACGATGCTTACAAATATTAAATTTCAGTCTAAGGGACATAAATCAAAATATGTGTAGGTCTCTATGACATGGGAGATAATTTAAGAATGCACCACGCAGCTAGTGTTTCATATGTGTGTACAATCTGAAAGACATTTACCTTAAGTCTTATGAGCAAACTTGTCATACAGACAAAATGTATCGAGTTGGCATGCACCTTTTTTTGAGCAAACATGTCACAGATGATAGATAATAGATATCGTGCAATTTTCTGGAACTTGGATAATGTGTAGAACATTTATTTTTAGAGAACATGTTATAGCAGTGTATATAATTTTTTTCATAGAAAGGCTCTGAATATCCTAAAGCAGCGGTGGGCACAAAAATATAACCAAAGAGGAAAACAACAACATCAAGCAACAACAAACAAAATTTTAAAGTATTTTTTACTTTCATTTCCGAAATTGCCATTAGCACAAAAAAAAACAAATTACACTACAAACAAAAACAATTGCTACATTCGTCAAGACACAATGCGGCACCGTCATTTATGCCTTTGTGTTTTGTTTTTGTTTTCATTTGAATTCAAGTCAACGCTGTGCCTCGATTGAAATTCTGCGAATTTTGTGCCTCGATAGCGTTGAAATTCTGCGAATTTTGTGCTTCGATAGCGTTGAAGTTCTGGGAATTTTTTTTCGCTTGGTTGTGCGTCGAATAACGGTTAGAGCAATGTGAGGAAATTGAGGCACTAAGTGCCCTTTCCTGTCCTAAAGAGATCGGAAAGATAACTTCTATTGGCAACTAAAACCATGTTTTGATTACAACTCCATTATTCTGCTAAGTAACTCGTAAGTATCGTTTATACAGCGTGGGCCAAAAGTCACCATGGGGTTTAAAAATTTAATAACTTTTTCGTTTATATATTTTTTCTATTTTTTTTTTTTTTTCAGATTATATAAATAACGCCTGGGGAATAAATAATGGAGAGATTCATAACTGAACAGAGAACTAGAGTAATAGAATTTTATTATTTAAATCAGCGATCAATTATTTTAACGCAAAGGCAATCTGTTGAAATCCTGATTATGAGTGATCAGGCGAGGATCCAAAAAAAAATATTGGAGGGGGAAATTGGTTATGTTAAATTATGTCTAAAAAAAATTTACTATAGATATATACATGAAATAAGAATTGTTTTACTATAATGTACGTTCACGTTAACATTTTAAACCATATAGCTTCTTCTTCTTCTTATAGCCGAATTATAGCTCTGTTCGCTTCAAACAGGGTTGCCAAGATGCCAAGGCATTGATTGCATGTCAAAGCCTTGTAGGATCTCAAAATTTTCGGAAGAAACCGTTAATTGGATGATTTTTGTTAGTTAAAAAAAGATGATCAGGTCTTTTATGTTAACTTTTTAACCCTGCATTACAGACGCCTTTTTCGTAACGCCATTACTGACGTGAATGTAATCCACCCATACATTAAAATTGGTATATTTCTTAGACTTGTTTCTTAAATCAAAAAATTTTATTTTACAAGTAAAATCACGTATTTTACTATGTAACTCAAAAGTTAATTTTTTTAATTTACAATTAGATAATTTCAGTTGAAAAAAAAAATTAAATTATATAATTGAAAGTTCACGTTTCGATTTTTCTTGAAAAATTTCACTGAAAGATACCCAGACACATTTTTTAAATTAGAAGATTTTCAACTTAAATAAATTAAATACTTCTTAGACTAGTCTTAAACTATGTGGAAGGTATTGCTAACAAAAAGAAAAAAAAAATTTAACTTTCTACTATTTTATTTTGGAAGCTCTCCTCGTGCCGACTTGCATTGCAGAAAATTTTATTTTGCATATAAAATCATTTTTACAAGTGAATTTTCGTCTACTCAGTATCAAATGAGTATTTGTTAGTGAATAAATCCTTCGATTGTGTAAAATGAATTTTGAAATTTTTATAGGTAAAGTTTATTCTCAACTACTCTGAAGGGCCACAAAAATAAGTGCTACCACAATAGATTTTTGGTAGAAAAATTATTTTAATTATTGAATAACGAGACTGAATAATCTTTATACATAGCTTCAACGCAAGACTTACGCTATATTGAATTATTACCGTAGATCGAAAGAGGTTGTTTTGTCAAACGTCCACAGATATGTATATGTACGAACGACAATCAGAATTTCAGCGCCGTTTCTCGCGTTCACTATGGCCACCCCTAATTCCGCTTCTCGCAGGGAAAATCAACTTTGCACTCGGTTTTGCTTTCAGTGTGCAGTGTGGATGCATCTGAATATCGTAATAGTATATTCCGATTGGCCCCAATTTTCCATATACACACAACAGGACCGTGCGCAAGGAGGGGGTTTTGAGGATTCAAACCCCCCTATTGGGAATTTTCACACATAGGTTTTTATTGATATTTGAACGAAAAATCAAAAAGACACAACAAATTTTTTCTTTTAAATGAAAGAACTAAAATGCCAATAAATCGTCGGAGCCCGAGTTTTTCATTTTCGACAAGATTTGTGAGCCATAAAACACGATTTAGGACAACTGCGCGTCGCTAAGGCTAAATAAAACGAGAATTTTTTTAATACACGCACATAGCTCCGGCATCAATAAAATCAGCTTCAATGGAAATTCATTCATTCACAAATTCGCGCCATATATTTAAATTTTGCACGATGGTTCACGTGACATGTGGATAAATGAAGATCAACTTTGGCGTCAACGCATTGCCGGGCAAGACATCAAAAATTCTCTCGAAGCACTGGATATTCGCAATGAAGACGCGTTACCAAATGTCCATCAAATGCTTCGTGTTATGGCAACTTTGCCTCTGACAACAGTAATAAATGAATGCTCCTTTTCAGCGCTACGCCGTCTAATGACATACAGATTAACTATGTCCGAAGATCGACTGAACGGCTTAGCCTCACTAAATATACATCGCGGTATCGAAATCAATGTGGAAAGAGTTTTGGACGAGTTTTTTCAAGTATCTCGCGGAATTAGCTACTTACGTAATGATAACTCATTCGAGTCATAACATTAACACTAGACTTGTTGAAATGAATGGCATGTCCTAGAATATTTCAAAAACACTTGATTTTTGAAAATTTATTCATATTCGATAGAATTCAAATTTAATTTTGAAAGAAAAAAAATTTTTTTTCAGATTTATTTTTTAATAGAAATTCATGTAGAAGCATTGACCATTTCAAATTATAGTGTATCAAGGTGAATGCAGTGAAAACAACAAAGGATTTGAGCTGTTACACAAGAAACACCAAAGCTCTACTCGCGGAGAGATCACAATTTTTTTCTTATATATAGGCTTAAAAATAACGGTTGGTTTTTTTTCGATACTAATAATAGCTGCGTTTTATTCGCCAAGTCGCTATCTATGTCCGAATAAAACGACAAGTTGCTTGAGAGCTGACTGGGTAGCACTGGTAGCACAAAAGTTTGACATTTCTGGTCAAAAAGCTGATATCTGACGTTAATTTGTGTTGTATGTTTTTGCTGTCTAAAAAAAATTGAATTGAATTGAAATAAAATGAAAGGAAAATAAAATGAGTGATGCACGACGAGATTTGGTAAATTCCTGGGCTATCATGTCTTCCAGTACATGCGCATATGCATTTCGCTTTTTCTTACATGTATCAATTCGTCAAATAGCCAAATAGTTTTGTTTTTGTTTATGTCTTTTCGCCTCCAGACATTTCAAAAATATTCAATTCAATTCAATTCAAAAATATGTTTTTTTTCGTAAATGTCAAAATTTTTTTAATTTCAAACTTCATAATTGACAGAATACAAAATCACAATAGACAAAATACAAATCAGCTGGGCAGCACTGACATTTAAGAAACTTGCTTGTATACTTAGCAACTATAATTTTAGTTGCTAAGTCTACGATTTTGTTTTTGTTTTCCCATACATTTATAGTTGCTAGCTTAAGATAGCTAGCAGCAGATGGCGAATAAAACGCAGCTAATAATAATAGAGTTAAGCTAGTACAGCTATTATAGCCTTTTTAGCTATTTAGCATTGAAGCTTTATACCAAGTTAAAAGCTTATTCAATAAATAATGGAATAGAAAAAATTATCATGCACATTAATTTGTTTTCATTTTATAATTTTTTCTTAGCTTTATCGCACTTTCTCAACATACCCACTCACACCATGTAAAATTAGACATATAGATATTAAAATAATTATATGTATAAATTTACGTGATCCAAGACATAAATGTTAGAAAAAATTTACCCAGCATGCTGTGGGGCTCGAACAACACAAACAAAAAAATCCACACCACCATTAAGCTACAAATTTAGCTACAGTTAGTTTTCAGTCTGGATGGATTGGCTTTTGGTTGATCAGAGTAAAGTTTCTGATTGCTTTCCACCTGGGGATTGCCAGAGCGATCTCTGTGCCAACCATTAGCAAGTTGACACACAGCCTCCCCGCGGCTCCATCTGGGTAGCTATCTCCGCATCCGCTGAGATAGTGAGCGAATGTGTGCAGCGTGTCCTCCCTGGAAGTAAACTGGGTTGTGCGCAGGGTTTGGTACCCGCCACGTAAAAAAAAACACTCCAATGAAGACTAAAAAAGCCTCGGACAATGAACCCCTCAACGTTGACGACCACTGCAAACGAAAAAAGGTTTATGATTTAAGGATATGCACCTGGAATATCCGGACCCTCAATAGGGAAGGTGCCTCTATCGAATTGGCGGATGCCCTCGGAAAAATTAAGGCTGACATCACCGCCATCTAGGAAATAAGATAGATAGGACAAGGTTGCTCTAAGCAAGCAAGTTGCGATATCTACTACAGCTGCCATGCGGAGAGGCGCGAATTGGGATGCGGATTCGTAGTAAGCAAAAGACTTCGCCACCATATCTCCAGGTTCACACCTGTGAGCGAAAGGTTGGCTACGATCCGCGTCAAGGCTCGATTTTTCCAAAATCAGCTTGATTTGCGCGCACGCCCCGACGGAGGAAAAGGACGATGCTGTCAAAGATGCCTTCTATGCGAGACTCGAGGAAGTATACGACCGCTGCCCGGCCCATGACGTTAAAATTGTACTCGGGGGTTTCAACGGAAAGGTCGGAAGAGAAGGTATATTTGGCCCCACTGTCGGTCAGTTCAGCCTTCACGAGACCACCTCAAATAACGGTCTACGGCTGATCGACTTCGCCGCGGCGCGAAACATGGTAGTAAGTAGCACCAGATTTCAACACCTCGATATCCACAAGGCCACCTGGCTGTCCCCTGATCAGAAAACACGCAACCAAATCGGTCATGTTGTGATCGACGGAAGGCATGCTTCGAGCGTGCTAGTTGTTCGTACGTTCCGGGGAGTCAATATTGACTCCGATCATTATCTTGTTGCAGCCAAGATACGCTTGCGGCTGTGCAATGCAAAGGATGTACGCTCTGGTACGCAACGAAAGCTGGACGTCGCTAAGCTGCAATCACATCGGACGGCCGAAGCCTATTCCGCTCGCCTCTCAGAACTGCTCCTTCAACCTGACTCTCTACCCGATGATGCCGGTGGACTTTGGGCGCATATATCCCGCTCCATGCGCTCTGCCGCTGAGGAAGTCATTGGTTTCCGACGCCCACTTCCGCGAAATCAATGGTATGACCAGGAGTGTCGCGAAGCTACTGCAGTGAAAAACGCCGCCTACAAAAGAACCCTGCAGTCAGCAGCAACGCGAGCCGTGCACGAAAACTACCGGGAAAAGAGAAAGGATGAGAGGCGCCTTTTCAGACGCAAGAAACGAGAGCAGGAAAGGCACGAGCGTGAGAAACTCGAAGTGTTACGGGACAGGAATGATGCTCGAAAATTTTACCAACAAGTCAAGCGTCTGACCCAAGGTTTCAAGCCCGGAGCATCTACCTGTAAAGATGAACATGGAAATCTGGTTACGGATACGCAGGGTACACTGAGATTATGGAGGGAACACTTTTCCAAGCTGCTTGCTGGCGATGACTCCACCAATCCCGCCTTTGGAGAAATTAACCCGATACCACCAATCAACGACGATGGTGTGGACGTACCACCACCTAGCCATGACGCGGTACGAGTTGTGATCCAACGACTTAAGAACAACAAAGCGGCTGGTGCCGATGGCCTGCCAGCTGAATTGTTCAAGACCGGCGGCGATGAGCTGATAGGGTGTATGCATCAACTCATCTGCAAAATATGGCTAGTTGAAAGCATGCCCGACGATTGGAATCTCAGTGTCCTTTGTCCTGTACTGAAGAAAGGTGACCCGACAATCTGCGCTAACTACCGGGGAATCAGTCTTCTTGCCATCTCTTACAAGGTCCTGTCGACTGTACTGTGTGAAAGACTTAAGCCGTTTGCCAACACACTGATTGGGCCTTATCAGTGCGGCTTTAGACCTGGTAAGTCCACCATAGACCAGATCTTCACACTACGTCAAATCCTGGAAAAAACCCACGAAAAACAGATCGATACCCATCATCTCTTTATCGATTTTAAAGCAGCTTTCGATAGCCCGATACGGGATTGCCTGTATGCCACCATGTCTGAGTTCGGTATACCTGCGAAGCTGGTGCGGCTTTGCAGAATGACTTTGAGCAACACAGCCAGCTCCGTTAGAGTAGGAAGGGACCTCTCCGAACCATTTGATACCGAACGAGGTTTCAGACAGGGCGATCCATTATCCTGCAACCTCTTCAACTTTGTGATGGAAGGGGTGTTGCGAAGAGCCAGTGTACATCGTAATGGCACTATTTTCTACAAAAGTGTCCAGCTCCTTGCATATGCCGATGATATTGATATCATTGGACGTTGTAAGCGAGATGTTACTGCTGCGTAAAAGAGTCAGCGAAAGTGGGTTTGACGGTGAACGAGGGCAAAACAAAGTATATGCTGTCCACAAACAGGGAGACGCGGCGTATTGGATCCTTTGTTACTGCGAACAACTATACTTTCGAAGTTGTCAAGGAATAAGCCTGGAGATAAAGCGAAGACTAACTCTTGCTAATAGGTGTTACTATGGTCTCAGTAAGCAATTGAGTAGTATTGACCTCTCTCGCCCGACAAAACTGACACTCTACAAGACGCTCATCTTACCCGTGCTACTTTACGGTGCAGAAGCATGGGTTGTGTCGCAGACTGATGCAGCCACGCTTGGGGTGTTTGAGAGAAAAATTCTTCGCAAAATCTTCGGTCCTGTTCACGTCGGCGACGACTACCGTATTCGAATGAACCACGAACTGTACGAGCTCTACGCTGACATTGACATAGTCAAGCGCATCACTATTCAACGTCTGCGCTGGCTGGGACATGTTGTGCGTATGGACGAAGAAGCTCTGGCGAAAAAGGTGTTTGATGCGGAAGCCGCTGGGCGACGACGAAGAGGAAGACCATGCCTCCGATGGAAAGACCAAGCCGAGGAAACCCTATCCACGCTTGGTGTGAATGATTGGAGAAGGCGTGCGCAAAGCAGAGGCGCCTGGAGAGAGCTTTTGAGGTCGGCCGTAACCCGGTAACGGGTTGTTATGGCCACCCAAGTAAGTAAGTAGTTTTCAGTCTAAGCTTGAGTTGACCTTTTGACAAGCTAATGTTGAGAGTTGTCATGCGATTAAAAGGAGCTGTAGCCATATAATTAGTTCTACTAACCGGTTGGTAAAATAACTGATAAGAGTTACGAGTACTCCTCCGATTACTATTAAAATGTATATAGTTAAGAAGCTCTGGTGCAGCAAGAGACCCAGTTACAAGTTGATGCAGATAAAGTATATCCGCAATATTTCTACGCGAGCTCAAAGACTGCATATGTAATAACTTTAAACGATCCTCATAAGGAGGAAGGTTTAAAGGGACAATCCAATTTAAGCCATTGAGAGCAAAACGAATAAAATTTTTTTGAATTCTTTCAATTCTATTTATATGAATATTATAAATTGGTGACCATACTTGGCTAGCGTACTCTAAGTGAGGGGGCACTATTGTATTATATAAAGTCACCGTTACTAAAGGGCTATTAAATTCTTTTGCCCACCTCTTAATAAAGCCAAGCAGAGATGAGGATTTTTTACAAATTTGATTAATATGCTCATTAAAAGTCAACTTAGTATCAAAATGTATACCTAGGTCTTTGACTACATCGAGACGACAAATATTTTTATCTTTTAATTTATAATCAAATTCCACAATAGTTTTCTTCCTGGTAAAAATCATAGCTTGGCATTTATCAGGATTAAGATGTAAGTTATTCTTAGAACACCAAACTTCAAAGGATTTCAAGTCAGACTGAAGTGGAATAGTGTCACCAACCCCCTTTACGTTCCTGTAAATTTTCATGTCATCTGCATATACTAACAGATGGGAGTTTTTAATAACATGTGTAACGTCATTAATTGCTAAAATGAACAGGAGCGGCCCCAGGTGGCTTCCTTGTGGAACACCTGATGTCGCGCTAAATGGGGAGGAAAACACTCTCCTAAATTTTATTTGATACGAGCGATCAGATAAATAAGATTCAATCCAGCTGATAAAACTTAAGGGAAATCCAAGTTTCTTTAACTTAAACAAAATCAAATTATGTGGTAATTTGTCAAATGCTTTACTGAAGTCAGTGTAGATGCAGTCAACTTGCCCACCAGAGTCTAAAGAGCTTAATGCAAAAGAAGTGAAATCAAGGAGGTTAGAAACTGTAGATCTGCCATTAACAAAACAGACGAGTTGTTATGACTTCACTACAACACACCTTAACCTGATCGTATATAATATGTTAAAAAATTTTCGGTATTGATGATAACTTAGTCACGGGCCTGTAGTTTGAAACATCATTTTTACACCCTTTCTTGAAAATGAGGCTAATGTATGCATTTTTCCAAAATTTAGGAAAATAGTTTTCTTGAATTGATCTATTAAATAAAATACTGAGGGGCTGACTCAGCACAGAGCTGCAGCTTACTAAAACTGTCGTAGGTATACCATCCGGCCCGGAGTTGAAGTCATCATCAACAGATGAAATATATTTCTCTATGAGGTCAGGAGAGAAAGATATCTCATTAACCGAAACTAAAGGGTCGTTATCCATATATTCAAAATAGTTGATTTCAGGGCTAAATAAATCCGTAGAAAACGATTCATTAAACAAATAAGCAAACAACCCGGCTATAACTTGTGGGTCGCTAGTGAGCCCATCAACTGTTTTAAACTCAGATGGAAACCCGTCAGATTTTTTTTATAATTAATAAAACCCCAAAAATTCTTGGGGTCATGAAGGATGTTCAGCCTAATTTTATTCAAATATTCAGAATAAACCAAAGCTGACATATCTTTAAATTCAAGAAACAGTCGCCGATAAGCAACAAGGTCATTACGGTCCTGGCTACAAACGTATTTATTTCATGCCCTATTACGGCCATTGCGAACTTTTTTCAAATCCTTTGTACACCAAGGGTACGAAGAATTATTAATTATTGCGAACTTTTTTCAAATCCTTTGTACACCAGGGGTACGAAGAATTATTAACGTATTTCCTTGTATATGGAACCGACAATGCTATGGCAGAAAAAAGTTCACCATAGAAAAATTTAATGCAATCATCAAATTATTATTATTTTTATTTATTATTTATAAATGTATTGTTATTAAAAAAAGTGAGTAAGTAGTCTAATTTATTTCTTAAATTTTCATTCAATTTCAAAAAGTCAGCTTTCTTAAAATTGAATTCGTAAATATTAATGGATGAACATGCATTAGTCAAATTTTCATTGTCAGATTGGTACACAATACTCAAAGGTGGATGATAGGAATCTACCGTAGACAGAGCATGGATAGTATTTCTTACAACAAGATTGCTACTATTTGTAGCCAAGACTAAGTCAAGTTGTCGTCCGTGGCAATTAGTTATACAACTTACTTGTTGTAAATTTGAAAGTATTTCGTCAACAAAAATTTGTTGTTGTCGAGTTTTTGGACAAGATGCATAAAAATATGTAGGGGAGAAGTGGGGGTTGTGGGCATAGTTTTGTTTTCGGCTTATAATTAACGACCTAGTGCATATTATTTGGACATATGGGCCACTTAACTACAAAATGTCGTCATTAGTGTCTAGTTCATTAATAATATATTCTACGGCCATCGAAAGACATTCGTAACGGGTGTGACAGTTTAACTCTTATTTTTTTTTTTTTATTCATATCTTTTCAGACAAGTGTGAGAATGCAATATAATCTCTTGCAACAGGTACAATGGTACCTTCCGATATTTATTAAAAGTATAAAAATTTGACATCTAATGTTATAAGTTCAGAAAATGCTTTTAAAGTGCGTAACGTGTGGGACGTTGAGAAAAGCTCTTTTTTAAATATTTTGAGTTTGAGTTCAAATTGCCTAAGACTTTGCAGGAATGAGTGATAAATTGATATCATTTTAGAAATTCATTTTCATTTGAATGGCTTTGTTAATAAGCAGAACTGCAAGTTATGGGGTTCTGAAAATCCAAGGTTCATTCATGAACGCCAATTGCACCCCATTAGGTGTACAATATGGTGTAGTATTACATCTGAAAACACCATTGGGCCTTACTTCTTTGCAAATGAAAACGGGGGTCATTTAAAAGACATTATTTTTCATACATAGTGTAAAAAAATTTCCATTATGTATATTTTATAATCTAAAAAAACAAGTTAAGGTGTTATTTTCGGCCAGGCCAAAACTCACATAGCCTACACTGCACTCAAAGTCCCTTTTAAATAATTGTTAATAGACGTAAAAGAGGTTGAATAAGTCGAAAAAAAAGTGAAATGTAAAAAAGGTTGAAAGAAGTTGAACAAGTTAAGGTGTTATCTTCGGCCAGGCCGAAACTCACATACCCTACCTTGCACTGAAATAACCTTTTAAATAAATGTTGAAAAGACATTGAAGAGGTTGAGTAAGTCGAAAAAAATGTGAAATGTTAGAAAGATTGGCAGAGGTTGGAAAATGTCGAAAATATATGCAAAATGTTGAACAAAAATGAGAGAGGTTGAAAAACTCTAAAAAAGTTGAAAAAGGTTGAAAAATTTTTAAACAATTCAAAGTTGATGAAAAAGTCGAAAAAATAAAGAAACTTATGAAGGAAGTTGAAAGAGGTTGAAAATGTCGAACAAATACATATAGGATATATTGGAAAAAGTTGATAAGATTGAAAAAGTCGAAAGAATGTAGAAAATGTTGGAAAAAATCGAATAGAAATGAAAATTTTGAAATATGCCACGCCCACTTCTCCAGTTCCGCCCACTTTTGGTACAATAAATTATATTCGCGATCGACATCCCCATTTAAATTTTAGCTCAATAGCTTGTATAGTTTGCGATATATGCTGCAGGAAAAATTCAAAATTTAGGGCGGTGGCACACCCACTGGTACAATCCAGCCCGGTTTTGATCCAGAAATAGCTTTCCATAATCAAACCCCTAACACCAACATTTAGTATGATTGCTCACATATTTCGATATATATGCCACTTACCGTATTTTATTTGTATGGGAGGTGCCACGCCTACTGATGCTATTTCAGCCACTTTTGATTCAGATATGCCCTATAGCGACAGAAATACATACATAAAATTTCATACCAATTGCTGCAATAGTTCACTTAAAACAGCGCTAACAAATCTATGCTACTATGGGAGGTGCCACGCCCACTGATGCAATCCTGTCAAAATTAATTTATTTTTAAAGCTTATACACCAAATTTTATGAAGATTACTCTCATAGCACACTATCTATAACAATAAACATTTTTTGCTTATATGGGAGGTGCCACGCCCACAGGTACTATTGGACCAAACTTTTGTAGTAAGAGACCTTATAGCAAGTATATCGGCCTCATTAAATTTTATAACGATTACGTTGTTAGTTCTTTAAATATAACGTTTATAAATATTGTGGGCTGTGCCACGCTCTTCAACGAGTTTTTTCGGTCCAGTAGCTGAGCTTGTATTGATGACTGCTTTCAGCGGCATCATCTCCAAAATTTTTATGGAAATCGTTTGTGCGAATTTTGAGATATACGGAATCAAAATTTTTAACAGTTGAAAAGTGTCACGCCCACTTTTTCGATTCCGCCCACTTTTATCACAATTCAAGATATATTCTATATGTATTCGCTTACCAAATTTAATCGCAATATCTTGAACGGCTTACAAGATATGGTAGTATTAATGATAAAATCGACTCAGGTGGTGACGCTGATCAAGAATATATATACTTTTCCATACCTGCCACGCACCCTTCGATGTGTTACAAACGGAGAAACAAAGTGAATATACCCACGGTGTAGGGTATAAAAATGTTAAAAAAGTCGAAAATATATTCAAAACGTTGAAAAAAGTTGATAGAGGTTGAAAAAATATGAAACAATTCAAAATTGATGAAAAAGTCAAAAAAATGAAGAAACTTATGAAGAAAGTTGAAAAAGGTTGGAAAAGTCGAACAAATACATATAGGATAGGATAGACACTGTTTGCCACTAAATGCAATTTACGACTGAATATGACAAAAAAACGTAGTTCTAAAATGCCTTTCTGCAAAATAACGACGCATTTAGCATTGCCATTGTGCTTTGTCCGATTATTCGTTGCGCGTAAGATATTGAACTGTTTTTGTTTTTTTGTTTAAACCTTCAGATATAATTAAAAATGTTGATATTTTTTTTTATTGTTCAGAGGGATAATAATATGATTTATAAATAAAAGCGAAAAAACAATATATTTTGCATGTTTGTTCTAAAGTTTAGAGCACATTTATATCCAACAAAGTCTTGTCCGATTATGCGATGGAGCCACTGTATATGGAATCAAAATTTTTAACTGTTGAAAAGAGCCACGCCCACTTTTTCGATTCCACCCACTTTTATCACAATTCAGGATATATTTGAAATGTACCCGTTTACCAAATTTCATCACAATATCTTGCACGGCTTACGAGATATGGTGGCATAAAAGTTTAAATTTAGGGCTGTGCCACGCCCCTGTAGGAAGCTTTGAAAACTTGAAACCTAGCCTAATCCTAATCTTGTTCACATGTTCATCAAATCACCAATTTTCATTAAAATCGCTGCAACTTTTTTCAAAATGGGCATGGGTAAATACATATACATAGAGTATGGGCGGTAGGCGTGTACGTGAACTGATTTTGCTCATTTCCAATAGCAGGATGCCTGCAAAAAGATGTGACCTGTGTGTGAAAGTTTCATCCAATTAGCTTTCTTGGATTTCCCGTAAACCTGATTTCAACAAACAGACAGACATATGGACAGACAGACAGAAGGACATCGCTAAATCAACTCAGGTGGTGACACTGATCAAGAATATATATACTTTTCCAAACCTGCCACGCCTCCTTCTATGTCTTACAAACGGAAGGACAAAGTGAATATACCCTCGGTGTAGGGTATAAACATAAAATAAATATATAAACAAAAAAGTTATTAAATTTTTAAACCCCATGGTGACTTTTGGCCCACGCTGTACAAAGGATGCAATTTACTTCGAATGTCGTTCGCTTATAGCGACGAAATTTCGTTTCCTCCTGGATGTCACGTTGACCGGATTCTATTGTAAGACACGCGTTCATAATGTGTAGCTTACAACGCATTAAAGAAATTTACGAATTTAACACGAAAAAGTGTGTGAGATAAAAATTACAACTTCATACGTTTCGATGTATTAATGTATCGTTATCACTTTAATGTTATTTGCATTGCACATATGGGTACGTCCATTGATAGCGAGCCACCTGGCTTGCGTTGCGCTTTTTTCGACGAACATTAATTAGATGCCGCCGTCTTTATTTACTTGTCATTTGTGGCTGTTCTTATATTAAGTATTCGACATTTTGACACCTGCCTCTCCCTGCGTCATCGTCATATCACAATGTTATATTTACCTTTCATCCTGAAAACTTAATATGTACATATGTATATCAACACAAATATAAAATTATAATTGGTGAATGATTGACATTTATTAATCATGTTCAATCTCAAAAACCTGAAATGTGGCTCACAAAAATAGTATATTTTCTGGAAATTATTTAATTCACTAATATGTTTGACACATGGAATAAGATTTGGATGCATTGTAATCTTAACGCAGATTAAGTACCCGACACATTAAGTTTGGTTAAAATATATGACTAAAGATTTATTCCATATTGATATCGCCTTGTGATATCGGTTCTTGTGACAAAAAAAAAACGAGATTATATTATTCCATTTTTACTGGGTGTTAAGTATCAATTCATTTCTTGAAAGGTACACTCTTCTTCTATTGAAAATATGTGGTGGCTTTTCCTTGTAAATTGGTGGATTGTGTGGTCTATTATTTATAAACACAGATGTTCATAGTGTTCGAGTTCAGCCATGGAAAACACATGGCAGTGCGCTACATATGGTGCGCGCAACTTTTCCAATTGGAACCGAAGAACTAATCACGAAAATTGCTCATGTTTGGACATTTTTTTTATTATAAATATCAAAAAATTCGAAGGTTTATATTTTTTATATTAAAGTTTAATCTATTGGCTTTTCTTTAAAAATTTCCTTTCTCGTGCCACCCCCACTTTTTAGGATTAAAAGAGAGTTTTAAGAAAAGAATTGTTTTGGATACCTATTTTTTTTTTTTTGAAAATTAATCAAAAATATTAAAATTGATCAAATGTTGACAAATCCTACACAGAATAGATTCAAAAAGACTAGAATGGAATATTATTTTCCACAGTAAAAATGTTATATCCAGATTGTTTAGGTGAGCTATATATAGCACTCAATTATAGTGATGCGTATACGAGTCCATGGCCACTTCCCAGGGAAACTATTTGGTAATTTTTATTTTTGAAGATGTAAAATTTTTTGAGTGGACCAAGCGCTAAAAAATTCAAAATCTTGAAGAAATAAAATTTTTCGATTAGGTCAAGCGCTGAATAAATTCAAAAAAAGTTTTGGTTGAAAATTTTTTCCGATCGACCTCAAACTTATTTTCCGCCATTTTTTCCACTGCTTTTGAGTGGATCAATCCCGGGATTGATAGTTCTAGTAAATGCATACAAAACTACAAAAAAAAAACGAGAAGTTTATACTATTGTATATATAAAATTAAAATTGCCTTATTTCACAGCGTAACAATGAAGAAGAAGAACGCAAAATAATAGAAAAAATAATCACTTAAAAATTGACTTAGAACACTTCGAGTTTGACTAGTAGAATATAGTCACTATTAAAAGATGATGATAGAGGATAATCAAGCATTTATGACCAAACTATCAATTTTATTATTCAATTTTATTTTTACATATAAAAATTCGTGTACCACACTTTGTACTTGTTTAATACCTTATCACCTTCTTCAAATATGACAGTGATGGCATTTAATGGCACCGAATGGCTCGTTCTCAGTAGACGCACCCATAAGTGTTCTTCATTTAAGTTGTCAAAATCTTTAGAAGCTGATTTCAGAAAAATAGCTTCAGACAAACGTTTAATTATATCTTAGAACTTAAATTTTGGTAGGTCTAGGTATGGGTCAAAATTTCAATGTCAAATCAAAGTCGGCTGTGGTTTTTTTTTTTTGAAAACAAACCTGTATTTTTTGTTGCAGATTTGTATTTTATTATAAAAAATAGCTATGTTTTGCTTATGTTGTTTTTCTATTGCATTTTTAGTATTTCCGTTATTGATAAAAATAATTTTAGTCTAATTTTCACATTAGATAATTTTTCTAGTGAACTATCAATTTTCAATACAAATCGCAATTAGTAAAAAATTCTTAAAATTAGTCAAACTATTAAAAAAGATATTTTTTTGCTATGTCACATTTTTTTAAGAAAATCTTAAACAAAAAATTGCTACAATAAAAAAAAAATATTTTTACTCAATTTAAGGTTCAGACACAATTGAAGTGCATTTTGCACATCAAATGTATTGGAAACAATTATTTTGCAGATTTTGTACTTAACTATGTCATATAAAAGAATATTTATTATATAATATAAAATTTTTTGCCTCTTTGTAATCCTGGGATTACTTTAGCCTATATTAAGAGAAAATCTCGAGATCCCGGGATCCCGGGATCCCGGAATTGCCACCCCTAGTTGCAACCCAACAATATTAACCAACGGGTTTCAAATTCATGTCACCTTGAAATGGCTGTAACTTTTTCTGTTTAGAGAACTTTTTCTTCATATTATAAACTTACTTTTTAAGGAACAACACCTTAAAAAAAAAACAAAAAAAAATTGAATCTTTCTAATGTGCATGTGTTTATTAGACATGTTCATATAAATGGCATGTTCTAGAATACTTTAAATCTTTCGGTTTTCCTTGTGTAAACATTAGGAAGTATCGAAAAAATACTGACCGCTATTTTTTAAGCCTATACATAAGGAGAAAAACTATGGTGTCTCCGCGAGTAGAGCTTTGGTGTTCTTGCGTCACAGCTCAAGTCCTTTGTTGTTTTCACTGCATTCACCTTAATACAGTATAATTTGAAATGGTCAATGCCACTACATGAATTTCTACTTAAAAAATAAATGAGAAAAAAAATATTAAAAAATTAGGAACCTCGTCCAAAACTCTTTCCACATTGATTTCGATATCGCGATGTACATATTTATATCTAGCGAGGCTAAGCCGATCAGCCGATCTTCGGACAAAATTGATCTGAGGTATGTCTTAAGACGACGCACAGTGTTATATTTTGAGAAAAAATGGACAAAATCAAATTCCCGTCGATAACAATGCCCAAAAAAAACGAGGTCGGTCTCATTCGAAAGGTGATTTCATGCTTTTTTTAGAAAAATTGTCCCGAATCGAGATCCCAGCTTTGGGCATTTCTCAGAAATGCCCAAAATATGGTCTTTTTCACTTTTAGACAGTTTTTCCCAATTTTAGTACAATTCTGACTCGTATACATATCCGATGATAATTTATTTTGAAAGTCGAGAGTATATATATATATATATATATATCTTTTAAAACTAATTCGTTATAAAAAAAAAATTTTTTTTCGTATTATAACTAAAAAAATGACAACAATTGTCATTTTTGTCATTTTTTTAGTTATAATACGAAAAAAAATTTTTTTTTTATAACGAATTAGTTTTACAAGATATATATATATACTAGCATTACCCTGTGCGCATCGCCTCACCTCAACCGTGGTTTAGATTCGATGTGTGGTCTGCGTGAAAGTTCTATTTAAAAAATACTTTTGTATGAAGACCGCCCTTAGTATCCACCCAAAATAAAATTTTTACAACCTAAGCAGTGCCTCTTAATATAAAAACCACGTGATGTAAATTTCATTAGAATCGATTAAGCGGTCTTCGAGAAAATGATATTTAAAAATATTTTTGTATGAGGGCAACCCTAAATAAAAGTTTTGTAGCCTAAGCTATGCCTCTTAACATAAGAGCTACGTGGTGAATATTCGGTGTGAATCGACTAACCTGTCTTCGTGAAAATGATATTTAAAAATACTTTTGTATGAGGGTCACCCTAAGTATGCACCCTGAATAAAATTTTTTTAACCCTATATGTGCCTCTTAATACAGAAGCCATGGGATGTAAATTTCATGAGAATCGATTTGGCGGTCTTCGAGTAAATGATATTTTAAAATATTTTTGTGTGAGGTCCACCCTAAATGAAAGTTTTGTATCCTCAGCCTCTTAACATAAGAGCTACGTGGGGCAAATTCATTGTGAATCGACTTACCTGGCTTTGTGAAAATGATATTTAAAAATATTTTTGTGTGAGGGCCACCCTAAGTTTGCACCCTAAATAAAATGTTAACGATCTAATCTGTGTCTTCACATAAAAGCCATATGGTGTAAGTTTCATGAGAATCGATTTGGCGGTCTTCGAGAAAATGATATTTAAAAAATATTTTTGTGTTAGGGCCACCCTAAATAAAAGTTTTGTATCCTTAGCTATGCCTCTTAACATAAGAGCTACGTGGTGTAAATTCGGTGTAAATCGACTAACCTGTCTTTGTGAAAATGATATTTAAAAATATTTTTGTTTGAGGGTCACCCTAAGTATGCACCCTAAATAAATTCTTTTTTAAACTTATCTATGCTTCTTAATATAAAAGTCATGTGGTGTAAATTCCAAGAGAATCGATAAAATGATATATAATTTTTTTTTTGTGCGGGCCACCCTAAATAAAAGTTTTGTATCTTTAATTTTGCCTCTTAACATAAGATCTACGTGGTGTAGATTCGATGTGATTCGATTAACCTGTCTTCGTGAGAATGATATTTAAAAATATTTTTGTGTGAGGGCCACCCTAATTTTGTACTTTAAATAAAATTGTTAAAATCTAGTCTCTGCCCCTTAATATAAAATCCATTTGGTGTAAAGTCCAAGAGAATTGATTAAACAGTCTTTGGGGCCGTTCAAGTATTACGTAACGCAATTAGGGGGGGAGGGGGGGTCTTGTGAAACGTTACGATGCGTTACAGGGGAGGGGGGGGGGGGGGTTCGAACAACGCGTTACGTAACATTGTTTTAGAAGTGAAACTACCTTAGCGGGTGGTGATTTGAAATGAGGTGTGTATAATGAAACGGTTTCTTTATATGTATGCTTATTAAATAGCTACAGCCAAAAATTTTATTATAATGATAAAAGTTGATGGGGTCTAGATAATTTACAGCAATAAATGATATGTTAAATTAAAGCACTTATCAAGCAGAATGTCCTTAAACTATCATCTTTGAGATCGTTTAACCAAAACCATAGATGTAAGCGTGGAAAGATTTCCTATTTTTCTCATTTATTGCTGTAGCTGTTCTAGATCCCATCAACTTTTATCATTCTGATAAAATATTTTCGTCTCATTTTTCGCCATTTTATCATATTTTAAGCTTAAGCAAATGTTTATTACACTATGTGTGATTTTTATTAAATAACAATATGAACAAGTTAAGGGGTTATCTTCAGTCAGGCCGAAACTCACATACCCTACACTGCACTCAAAGTAGGTACATATATTTCAGTAAAAAAAGACGTTGAAGAGGTCAAATAATTCGAAAAAAGTGTGAAATGTTTAAGAGGTTGAAAACTGTTAAAATAGTCGTAAATATATGCAAAATGTTAATGTTGAGAGAGGTTGAAAAAGTCTAAACAATTTAAAATCGATGAAAAAGTCGAAAAAATAAAGAAATTTTATCACAATATCTTGCACGGTTTACGAGATATGGTGGTATAGAGGTTAAAATTTAGGACCGTGCCACGCGAAACTTTGGAAACTTGAAACCTAGCCTAATCTTAATTTAGTTCAAATGTACACCTAATCACCAAGTTTCATCAAAATCGCTGCATTTTTTTCAAAATGGTATTGGGCAAATATATATAGAGTATGTGCGGTAGGCGTGTCCATGAACCGATTACGTCCATTTTCAATAGCAAGATGCCTGCAAGAAGGTCTGTCCTGAGTGTGCTAATTTCATTCAATTAGCTTTCTTCGTTTTTCCGTAAACCTGATTTGAACAGACAGACAGACGGACATAGCTAAATCAACTCAGGTGGTGACGCTGATCAAGAATATATCTATATACTTTTTCATACCTACCACCGCCCTCTTCTATGCGTTACAAACAAAATGACAAAGTGAATATACCCTCGGTGTAGGGTATAATAAAGAAAATAAACAACATACGCATGTATTTCCGGTACTTTTCGCAACATAATTGTGACTTTTAGGTAAATATGGTCACTTGGGTGTTACGTAACGTTTAAGGGGGGGTGGGGGGTAGAGGAAAACGTTACGGCGCGTTACATAGGGGGGAGGGGGGGTCAAAAATCATCGAAAATTGCGTTACGTAATACTTGAACGGCCCCTTTGAGAAAATTATATTTTTAAAAATATGTGTATGAGGGCCACCCTAAATAAAAGTTTTGTGGCCTAAGCTATGCTCCTTAACATTAGAGATACGTAGTGTAAATTCGGTGTGAATTGATTTATTTGTCTTCGTGAAAATGATATTTAAAAATATATTTGTATGAGGACCACCCTAAGTGTGCACTCTAAATAAAATTTTTACCATCCAATCTGTGCCCCTTAACGTAAAAGTCATACGGTGTAAATTTCATGAGAATCGATTTGTCTGTCTTTGAGAAATCGCTATTTTTAAAATATTTGTGTATGAGGGCCACCCTAAATATGCACCCTAAATAAAAGTTTTATAGCCTATGACACCCGCCTGATCGATACTAACATACTGTAAAAATTTCATCAAAATCGGCTGGATAGTTTCCGCGTGCATAAGAGACAGACAGACAGACAGACAGACAGACAGACAGACAAAAAATGAATTTTATATAATAGATATATATATACTCTCGACTTTCAAAATAAATTATCATCGGATATGTATACGAGTCAGAATTGTACTAAAATTGGGAAAAACTGTCTAAAAGTGAAAAAGACCATATTTTGGGCATTTCTGAGAAATGCCCAAAGCTGGGATCTCGATTCGGGACAATTTTTCTAAAAAAAGCATGAAATCACCTTTCGAATGAGACCGACCTCGTTTTTTTTGGGCATTGTTATCGACGGGAATTTGATTTTGTCCATTTTTTCTCAAAATATAACACTGTGCGACGTAGCGCTGAAAAGGAGCGTTCATTTGTTGCTGTTGTCAAAGGCAAAGTTGTCATAACATGAAGCATTTGATGGACATTTGGAAACGCGTCTTCATTGCAAATAACCAGTGTTTCGAGAGAATTTTTGTTGTCTTGCCCAGCAATGCATTGACGCCAAAGTTGAACTTCATTTATTCACATGTCACGTGAACTATCATGCAAAATTGAAATACATATATGAGTCGAATAGATTTGTGCATGCATTTTCATTGAAGCCGATTTTATTGATGCCTGAGCTATGCTTCAAACCGGAGCTATGCTTAAACGCGCATTGAAAGAACGCTCGTGTTACTTAGCCTTAGTGCGACGCGCAGTGGTCCCAAATCGTGTTAATTGGTTCAAAAATAGCTAGAGAAAACAAATCTTGTCGAAAATGAAAAATTCGGGCTCCGACGATTATTGGCATTTTAGTTCTTTCATTTAAAAAAATGTTTGTGTCTTTTTGATTAAACGTTCAAATGTTAATAAAAGCCTATATGCAAAAATTCTCAATGGGGGGGTTGGAACCCCCAAAATCCCCCCTCACGCACGGGCCTGGTGTAATCAGTCGACTTAAAACAAATCAAAATTTGTACATCAACGTTACGTATATAACGGATAAAAATAAAAAATTGAAATTTTAGGAATTGGCATCAATTAAAAAATATTCACAAGGAATAGATTTTAGATAGTGAGATGCAAAATCGTATTTCTATAAGTTTCGAATTTGATGTTCAATTAATAAATTTCTCAATTTTTAACATAAAAATTTTAACAGGTTGAAATACAGATCATTTAACTATACTCATGGGTATATGAATGTTTGGGCCTTAATCGACTTTCATTTACGACACTTAGTTTTTCATAATAATGCTAATACCAAAAAATGCCTCTAAAGTGATATGTACTATGTAGTATATATAGACATCGATAGGAACGAAAACATAATTCTCAAGCATCCTCTAGCGGACCACTATAACGAAAGGCTGTCAAAGGTCGCCTACTTAAATAGGCTGTGGCCAACGAAGCCGTTGTTAGACAATCTATAGAAACCTATATGGAGACTAAATATATATTGTAATTTCAATTGTGGTGCATTTTATGAAGAACAAATAGCCTTTTCTTCTTACTGAAATTTGCAGTGCTGAAAAATTATTTACAAACTAAGGTACCTATGTACATTTTGTCAGAAATATGGTACATATGCTATGAAGGATGATTAGGATAAATTAAATTATTTATATAGTATAAAAAGTATATTTGACTTCCAATCATATGGTCTATTATTAATATTTTACAATTTCTTCTATTGCCCTATTTGAGCTAGGAAACTCAAATGTTGGGATAATTATTTTTATTCCTCAAGCTATGATATAGGAAAAAATAAATAAAATCCCTCTCCTAAAGTTTGAAAAAAACACCCTAATGTATATGTAAGTTATTTTTTACATATCTTTTACAATGTTTTATGTGAACTTTCAGGTATTTTTAGTTATTTTTTTTTTTAATGGAACATGTTAACTTGTTTATGTTAAATAAAACAAAATATGATAACAAAATATGGTCCTTTTTATTTAATTTTGGTTCTTTTTCCATAAAATTTTGGTCCCAAGAAAAGTTTTAGTGTGGCAACCGTGTTGACGATTGCGAGACATCATCGCCTCTTATTGTTGGCGGTACTAATGCGAAAGCAAGAGAATTCCCACACATGGCAAGGCTTGGTAATACAGAAGTTGGACAAAAAACCAATTGGTTTTGTGCTGGTACTTTGATCAGCAAACAATTTGTACTGACTGCGGCACATTGTTTCTTTAACGAGTTATTATGTTTTTTGCTTTGAAAGTTGCAAAATGGAAAATTTAATAATTAACTACACACTCTGATGACATACTGTTGCTGCATATAATCTTCATAGCTGTGTTTCCGTACCTTAAGGTCAGGGTGCACCACTAGAAGCTCGTTTAGCTCTTGCAGCTCTGAAAACAGTAATAGCTAAATCATTTTAGCTTGCAACCACAGCATGTTTTTGTTTGTGTAATTTTATCTTTAAGGCGCACCGACTCGTTGAGCTCTTTCCTTTACGCGAGGTAACCCTTTCGGTTTGCAATCGGTGAATACTTTTTGTTTGTGTGATTTTATTATCAAGCTCCGTCAGCTTTTGCTTTTTGGTTTTCTTTCGTTTGCCTGCAAGTTATCATCAACACTTTTTTACCCTAACTGAAGTTACCTTTTCCTTATGTGCATCTCTGCCTCATAGCGCCTCATGTTACCAAAGGTTGACCAAATCTTATTTCCGTACTCCAAAACTTAGTAAAATGAGAACACGGAATTGAGAGAAGCAAATAGCTGATCATTTCTCTTCTAGAAAATAGAGGACTTGCTTATCTAAAAATCAGTTGTATTCGGGCACTTGCCCAATATATTAAAAAGTAGCAATCATTGAAATTTAAGAGAGTAAGAAATTATTCGCTCACGAAGAGAACAATGTACAAAATAGTAAGCGAACAGAATTTAGTAACAATTTCCAAGCTATAATAGAAACTGCTGATTGATTGTGCTTTCTTGACATCAGTGCTAGTATTTTATTGGAAAGACTGCGATAACAATATATTCGCAAGGACTTTGGAATATTTTGGAGATTCTAAAGAAGAATATATACAGAAATAGTGTTTAACAATTTGCCCAACAATTGTATATGCATAGTTGAGGAGTGGGCGTACAGAACGGCATATGTCCATGGCCGATCATGGTCATGAGGTTTTTGATGGAGTTGTGCTCACTTCTGTAAAATTCAAGTTCTCGTAAATTGCAATAGATGATATACTAAGTGAAATGAAAATTTAGAACAACTGAACATATGCCGTTCTGTTCGCCCACTCCTCAGTTAAACCCTTTGCTAAGTACCCTCTATACGTCCTTTGTTTCCATGGGAACCACCTATATTCTTTTCTTTTGTGTCCTTTATCGCCTCACTCAACAAAACTCTCCCGAAGAGAATCTGATGGCATTGAGTTTTCTTAGTTACATATTAAGTAGATTGCCTATTAGAGGAGGCATATAACCGGTGGTGCGCACTAACTATAAGCGTGTGTTGATGACACTTTTAACGCTTTTGTAAGCTCTTTAAGCGACTGTTCGTTCTCTGGGCATCACTGCATGACAGAAATTTTAAAGATATTCACTGAAAATCCATTGGAGTCTAGAACGCCGTTGAAAACATCGCCTATTACTATTAGAAACAAAATGAGCGACAGCAGACAACCTTGGCACACATCCGATACGGATTGTTATGTGAAACTCAATATTCGAAACTTTCGTTTGAGATTCTGAAGATCCAGACCATAGTTAACGTTTTTCTTCCGAATTTCCTACTGCACATAAATTTAGCGATGAATTCCAGGGAATTTTAAAGTCAGACACGAGTCTAGTTGCTTGGATCTTCCCTCAGGGAACGACATAGAATGGCGAATACTAGCAGCTGGTGTTGATGGTTGCCGAAAAATGTCCTTTATATCTATGCTTCTTATACGATGTTTTCAAAAAAACGTAGGTAAATTTAACCGAAAACGACAGTTAAAACCCAGCTCCAACCCTCAAAAATAGTAAATTATACCGATGAGAAGTAGTAAATTTATAAAAAAAAAAAATTATCGAAAAAGTTCTTAGTTAACTATTTTGTAGGTAAGTCTATTGACAAGGTAGGTAAAATTAACAGATAAGGCAGGTAAAAATTACCGAAAACAATGGATGAATGGAAGAATCTTCTTCTTTTTTTTATAGGTAGAAAGATTTTTAATAACTAATAATCTACCAATGAAGGCTTTATTGATAATTGACAATGCTCCAACTCACCCCACTGCGGAAGAGCTAGTCAAGCAAACAAATGAAAGAAAAATTTGGACCATGTATGAACATGCCAACGAAGGTTAAACATCTAATCCAGCCAATGGACCAAACTGCCATACGCCTTGTCAAATTGTAGTGCAGAAGTAGTCTCGCCTCAAAAATTTTGTTCTCGGAATTTCTATTTCTATACATTGTAGATTTCTTAAAAAATCTCAACCTTTATAAAGCAACAGCCATGATTAGCAAAGTGCTGGAATAAAATTTTATCAGTTGACGATTCAGCCAAATAAAGCAATTGAAGTATTCAGAAAAATAAATTGGTTCAAAAGAAAAAAATTTCAATTCTAACAAGTTTTTTTAAAATTTTTTACGGCTGGGTTACAAATTTTGTAGTCAATTTGCGATATTATTTTTTTTTTGATTTGCTTCTGTACTTTACTCTGTTCCATACTTTTGCGCAGCAGATTCAAAATAGTATTATTATCGATCTTGTTCACTGATCTTGTGCATGTTGGTATTTAATCTTCATTATGGGTCAGATTAATAACTAGCTGACCAAAACTTAAAACAAACAAAGTCGCAAATTCTCAGAAATATTTATGTTAATACTTTAATTATATAATCCCATTTGAAAGAAAAAGCTGGCAGTGGCGTACAGCGCACATTGCCGCCCCCTACCTGACAAATTTCAACGCGTAAAACTTATATTTATTAAAAATGATAAAAGGTTCTCATTCCCAAAAACCTTACCGAAATTACTGATATTCTGACGCTATATTTGACTCTAATAGAATGTGAATGGATAAAGTTTGTGATTGCACCTCAAATATGTGACAGATCTTTTGTATATATTTTTGTCTGAATTTTTTGATATTTAACCCTCATATATCAAAAATTCTACTTTTGGCTATTCCAAAATCTTAGTAAAAATTATCATTCCTAATAGGTATTTTGATAATAATTTTCAATTTAGGCACAAAATCTTTTTAGCATGACAAAGTTTTGGTATATTTAACCCATATATATCATTACGGGCAATAATAAAATTGTTGACAATTAAGAGTTAATTATCTTAATATCAAATCCAAAAAACGGTTTTTATATTTGAACCCAGTAACCTTAAAAGTGCCCGAATGCACAATGTTTGCTGCTTGACTGCTAAGCACAGGTAATGAATTCAACCGTTTCTTAGCAGTCGGCTGGGGAGCAACAGATCTTTTTGCTGTCACCAATCTTGTTTCTGATAGTACTGCCATCAGACTCTATTCAGAAGAAGTAGGTCTGAAAGCTACTTTTCGATAATCAATCTTATTCAACTTTTTTCGAATAATCCTTCTAATGCAAATACTTTCGAATTTTGCAACCACATTTAAATTTCTTTGAGTTTTTCAACCAAAAATAAAAAATATTTGTATTATTTTGTGATAAAATCGTTATAAAAAATATTTGCTTTTCGGTTAATTTTCACTATCCCCTTTGAATAAGTTTTTCCACGTTCAGAGCTTACCCATTAAAATGCCTTTGTCGCGAAATATAGCGGCTGAACAAATTCGGTACCTGCCGTTCAATTAAATGTATACTTTCATTGCGTTCCGAGGTCAAACACCCCAAGCACTCCACTATCTCTTTGATAGTGATCTTGTAGAATAAATAGCAGGTTACTCTGTTTAACTTCAGATGAGCGATGAGCAATAATTCAGTCGATTATTAGCGCCTGACGTGACATAACATAAGACATATTCATAAGATGTCGCTTTCAAGCCTTTTAAAACTTTCAAGAGAAAATCTGTTCAAATAATGTTACACAAAAATAATGATCACAAAAATAGTAGTGCGATGTCATTTATGAATTGAAAGAAAATATTTTGAACAAATAACGTTTTTTTTTTTTAATCTTTTAAAATATAGTTACTTGATGAGTACACAAAATAAGCACATGACATTTTGTTCCAAATAAATAACGGTACTTTTTAAGTTTGCTATTATATGAAGTAATTTGTAAGTTCGAGTGGTCAGAATAATAGTACTGCTCAACTTCATTACTTCTGAAGATTAGATATTTACTCTTATTAAAAAAATATGTTCGTAAAAAGTAAGTTCTATTATTTTTGTGATTTTTTCAAGGTTTTGCAAGGTTTTAGCTCCACAATTAGCGATGCCAATCCCAGGATTCCGAGATCCCGGCCATTTTTGAGTCCCAAAAATCCCGGGATTGGTGCCATTGAATCCCGGGATTAATTAAATAAGTAAAATTCATTATTGGATCATGAATTCAAAGTTTTAAAAGATGTAGTAAATGTACTTCAACCCATTAAAGTAATTATTGAAGCATATGTGCTCGTGATATGGATCTATATAGGACATAGCATTAAATTTCATGAAAGATGAAATCAATCAAAATAAATCTCCTTTTTGCAATCTTTTATTTAATTAAATTATAGAGAGAATCAAGCAAAGAAGAACTGTTTTATTTGACATTTCATTTATATTTAATGAATCCTGACAATATTTATAAGCTTAAGTTTGACTTTTCTAAAGCCCCATCACAAACAATTATAAAGAAACAGTTATATGATATTTTGTTCAAATTAAAAAACGAGACTAAGTCCAAAATCGAAGATATCGATAACACTAAAATAAGAAATTTAAATCCACCCTCAAGTTAGAAAGAAAAATTACGTTTTGTTTTAAATAACACTACCCGAAATTCCTTTGATAGGACAAGTTATTCCTTAGTCGATGCTCTAAATAAAGCAATAGATATATTTTGTAATGGTGGGGACAGGGGCTTCTATTTACAAAACGATTTTAACTTCCTGGCAATAATTGAGCCGACAAGTGTTAAAGCAGGAAAGTGCTTCTCATCCTCCACGATTAGAGGATGATACACTGAATGCTTTAATATTTTTAGGGTCATATTTTAAAAAAGAATGGGAAGGTTTTATATCCAATTTAGTTTTATAAAAATATTTCCTCATAATGAAAAGACTTCATTACTCTAACGTATAATAATATATGTATTTATAAAAATGTGTGATACCTAACAAAAAATTATATTTTGTAATGTTAATTTCTTATTTTTTTAACTGTTATGAAGAAGTTCTTAGTATTTATACTTATTTTTTTTAAATAAATTGTATTGCCACGTTATAAATAGTCACATTATTTTAGCTTTTTCTGACGTATAGGTAAATTTATATTAATAATTTTTAGAATTCTTAAATCCCGGGACTGTCCCGGGATCCCGGGATCGCAGTTTCAAATCTCGAAAATCCTGGGATCAAAAAAATCTCGAAAATTGTCATCCCTATCCACAATATATCAGAGACACTTTAGACCATTCAAAAACAAGGACAACCTTGTATTCAATTCGTTGCAGGCTTAAAACTATGTTAATTACCAGTAGATGTAAAAATATTTCCTTGGGACGCAAAAAATTTGTGACTATTTTAAATGATGTAGAAATAAAGTTACTTTGGGGATTAATCTAAACAAATATATGCTTACCAAAAAAATTATACAACCCAGGCTCAAACTTTTTTGTCATGAATTTCAAGCACCACTAGGATATATTTAAATGATAATACGAAAAACTTTATTCTTTTGGTACTTTTTGAGGAAAATTTAATTTTCGGAAAAATTTACAAAAAAAAAAATATTTTCTGACTTTGATAAGTAATAATTCTGAACTGAAATAGAGATAATTCTGAGTAATATGTTTGTTAATTATCGAAAGAAACTGATTAATTATTACATACTTTGAAAGTTTTGAGATAATCTTTGCTTAGAAGTACTACTCTGAAGAAATTTTTTTTGTTCTGAGAATTTAATAGGGAATTAGCCTTAAAATCTTCTGTATCCTAAATTGTCCTATATATTGAAATTATAATTTGCGTCTGGATATGGTCAAAGCCTTGGCAAAAGCTATATTTATTGTTTTCGATCTGATTTTCACGAAATCAATCTGGAATAATTTTGCAAGTTCTTAATTATTATCAAATAAAATCTTGCCATTTTATTTACTTAAGCACATTAACTTTAACAGACCACCGTGTATTCTGTCCAATATTAACTGGCTGCTTTAGTCATAGTATTTCCGTGTTAAAAATTTAAGGCATATTTTCAGTTAATGGCGTGCCGTAGACATTTGGCGCCCGGGACGAAGAGGTAATTTTCTTTTATTCCTAAAAAAACAAGTTACATACTTACTTAAAAAGAAAAAATCAGCTTTCTGCGCATGACAAAATAGAATAAAAGTTCCACAATTTTCTAAAATTTGTTTATAATACTAAAAACAAAATCTGAATTTCATATTACAAAGACCATTTTGGTCGCCCCCTCCTCCTATGCTACTGTTTTCAGTTTAATGTGGTGTTAAGAAATTTGTTAAAGCTCTTTCTTAGAGTTTATTTCAAGGCCATTTTGGCCTAACGTAACGTTTTGGATGAACTAGTTTATTCTACGAAAAAACTATTTAAAAATTTCTCAGGTCGGTGAAATATAAATACTTGCAGATTACATATATGTATCCTGAATTGGTTCGATGGAATGTATTTTACTATATTTGCACTTCGGGTTACTAAAATACATGGAGTCTGAACTTTTAAGAACTGTATTAATATAATTTACTAGTTGTTGAAATAATTATTCATAAAATAAATTCATTAGTATTTTGCTGGTATGTGGCATAGTAACCGATTATTTTGGTTATTTTTCTTTCATAAGAATTTTCCTAGCGAATGGAAAATTCATCCCTATTCAAAGGAAATGATAAAATCGAATTGTTTCCTGTTATTTTCTCATATTGATACTTCAAGGAAACAATTTTCAATTTTGTTATGAGCTCACGAAAATAGCAGTCATTCAGACCAATAGACAAGTGATATACCATTATCAAGTGAACGAGCAAGTGAACGAAAGCAAAGGAGGGTGAAATAGCACAACATCAACTTATTCCACACAACGCAGTTTCTTGGTGTAGAGTTGAAGTGTTCCATTTCCGATGCCTAAAATGCTACAATATTCGTCGAAATATCTATAAATTGCCAAGCATTTACATTTACGATTGCATGGGTTCACCGAGACCAAACGTTAACATGGAATATTTAAATCCTTACAGCTCGTTCTACGAATACAATGACAGAAGAATAACTTTTGTTTCGGCACCTCTGAGCCACAAACTGCTTGGTTGCGGCCCATTAAATCGACCGATGAGCAAAGAACTGGTAAGAGTTTTCTTTTTGTTCAACTGATTGAAATTTATGTTATCCTTTAAGCCATTTGTATTCTTGTTGCATATGTTGATATGTCTTCGTTTGTGTGCTTTGAAAATTTTCACACACGTACATATGTCCGTATGATGCGGAAGCATTAACAGTTTTCCTTTTCGATAGTAATAGCCTGAAAAACTATAATAGAAATAGTGACTGAGGAACAGTTGATGTCTTCTAATGACTTAATTGCTATTCCGTATATTTGAAAGATTGTGAGTAATAAAAAGAATTTTATGATTTAATTTTAATGTTCAATATCGATAATACATCGTTGTTATATTTTAAGCTATCACACGGTTAGAAATTTTGGAATAAATTTTAATACTTTTGGGCTTACATATATGACAACACCAGAATTGTATTAAAATTCAATACTGTCTAGATATTAAAACTCATTTTTAATATAAATTTGTATTAAAATTTAATACTCGTTTTTATTAAGATTTAAAAAAAAAAAAATTTACGATACTGTTGCTTTTGTATCAATTGGTAAATAATGTATTTGTGTTGCGTTCTTTAAACTTTAAATGAGAACGTACGTACCGTAAATGTCACCGATCAGAATTGAACTTAACCCTCTACTGCATGAGCATATAAGCGTCAGTAAAAAAAAAAAATTTATTCAAATATACGCTTATTTATTCATTTTTGACACGAATTTAACAAAAAAAAAATGTTATCCTGTTCGTGTCCTTTTTATTCTTTGCATCCTTTTTATCCACTGTATGCACACAAAGGACTTTTCGATCAATTTAGGAACGGAAAAATTTTTGTTTTAGGCAACTTTGTGAAATGAAGAAAAGTAATTTCATTTGGTCATTATAACAAAAATATAATTTAAGTTTTCAGCAATTCACTTTTTTTGAAATTTCGACTGCAATTGAAGATCGCACTAAATAAAATGATTTTGCATCAAACCAACTTTTCGTTACGTATATAGGTAAAATATTAAAAAACGTTAATATAGTATAGATAACAAAAATGGCAAATTGAATTATGATTAACGTTGAAAAAGTGGAGAAAATTATTTTCAGAGTTGAAAATTCATATATGGCTCTGTATGCAGTAGAGGGTTAAGTCGTCAAATATGCTCAAATTACTCACTTTTCCGTCGAAATGAAATATTGAACTTTCATTTTACGTTGTTGTCAATTGATAATTTAAATATACTTTTAGCCAACCAAATTATGACGCTACGTTGGCTGATGTCGTTAAACTGCTCATGCAACATTGTATTGAAAGGGATCCAGGTTGGAATCCCAGTGCATACGATATATTTTTTTTTTTAATTTAATAAAGAAAGTATTAAAATATAATACAGTATGGCTTAAAAATCAAATATGATACTTGCGATATTAAAATTGTAATTGTATTAAAAATCTTTGTAATACTTCGCTTGTATTAAAATATATTCCAAGATTTCTATACGTGCAATTGTAGTTTATTTTTTAAACTTTAACATCACTAACATGGTCTTGATTTACATAACACATATGTATATACGTTACATATCATTGGCATAGTAATTGAAATAATTTAACAAAGTATTTAGTACAGGGAAAGTATATAAAAAATGTGATTTACCGAATTAATATGAATTAGTGTGCTACCTAAAACTTCTGGGGTATAGCCGTAATTTAAAAAAAAAATGCGTCGTAGCAAGTAGAGCGTAATCACTAAATGATAAAAGCCAGGATGTTCAACGTCACTCTGTCAGTGACGTTGCAGTGGCTATCGGCCATTTTCACGAAAGCGATTTCACGAATGACCATTTTCACGAATGACCATTTTCACGAATGAGCATTTTCACGAACGACTATGTTCACGAAAATTATTTATCAGTTGTTGGTTTATTTTTCTGTTGTACAACATTAAATACAGGGTGTTTTTTTTTAGAGGTATAGAGCTTCGAATTGAAATAAAACACAAGAAAATCGTTTTAATGTCCATCAATTTGGCTTTATTGGAAGGATAATTTTATGCCATTAATGTTTAAATACGATTTCGGGCATGTGGCCGCCGCGGCTGGCTCGAATAAAGCCAATTCTACAGGTCCAATTTTGCACCACTTTTTCGAGCATATGGGGCCGTATGTCGGCAATAACGCCACGAATGTTGGCTTCCAAGTCCCCTAACGTTTCTGGTTTGTTGGCGTAGTCGAGCGACTGCACATATCCCCAAAGAAAATAATCCAATGGTGTCAAATCACACGATCTTGGTGGCCAATTGACAGGTCCATTCCGCGAAATTATGCGCTCATCGAATGTTTCCTTCAATAAATTGATTGTGACGTGCGCTGTGTGGCATGTAGCGCCGTCTTGTTGGAACCACAACTCATCCACATTCATGCCATCCAATTCGGGAACAAAATAGTCGGTTATCATGGCTCTATACCGATCTCCATTAACGGTAACTGACTCTCCAGCATTATTTCGGAAGAAGTATGGCCCAATGACTCCACCAGCCCATAGAGCACACCAAACAGTCAGTTTTTGTGGATGTAATGGCGTCTCAAGGGTCTCATGTGGATTCTCTTCACTCCAAATGCGGCAATTTTGCTTGTTGACGTAGCCATTCAACCAAAAATGAGCCTCATCACTGAACAAAATTTTGCGATGAAAATCAGCATCGAGATCAATCTCATATTCGGCCCATACACCAAAATCACGACGCATTGCATGGTCTCGCGGCTTTAGTTCTTGCACAAGCTGGATCTTGTAAGGTCGCAAGCCAAGATCTTTGCGCAAAATCTTCCATAAAGTTGATGGACAAAACTCCAATTGCTGTGCACGGTGGCGAATCGATTCATTCGGGTCCTCTTCAACATTTTGCTCTACAGCGGCAATTGTTTCTTCGGTGCGCACTGTTCGACGTCTCTGCGGATGCGTATTATCACATAGAGTAAACGTAGTGCGAAAACGACCCATGGTTAACCGAATTAATTGCTCTGATGGACGATTATGTCGACCATAAAATGGACGGAGCTTGCGGTAAACTTCGCGAACTGAACCATTATTTTCGAAATAAATTTGCACGATTTGCAAGCGTTGTTCTTTTGTCAACCTGTTCATGATGAAATGGCAAACCAAACTAAACATAAATGTCATTAGAGTTGCCAGATTTGACCATAAAATGCCAGTTTTATCTCTATTCGAAAAACAAACCTCTAAAAAAAACACCCAGTACATATAACAGTTTACAGTACAATATTGGTTTATTTTTCTATTGTAAAGCATTAAATATAGTATGAAATCATCCGGAAATAGTTCAAAATTTTATCTGGCCACTACAGACCATTCGTGAAATCGCTTTCGTGAAAATGGTCATTCGTGAAAATGACCATTCGTGAAAACGGTAATTCGTGAAAATGACCCTTCGTGAAATCGATTTCGTGAAAATGGTCATTCGTGAAAATGACCATTCGTGAAAACGGTCATTCGTGAAAATGGTCTTTCGTGAAAATGACCATTCGTGAAAATGACATGGAATCCGTTGCAGTAGCTCCATTCTGTTGGAATCATACCTCCTGATTAGAGATACCACCTGGTGACCTTTCACCAAGATTAAAAGCAAAACTAAGTTACAAAAATAAAAACTTAAAGCATAATTTGGCATGCTATATATGTACGTTAGACCGTACCAGAAAAAAAAGTTCACCATACACTAGGAATCTGAAGCATTTTTGCAATGCAATTTCGAAAAAAAATTTTTTTTATACCGAAATTAGAGGTCGCGCATCTACATTTTTCTTCATATCATCGGCATTTACAGTCACATCTAAAACTATGATAAATCAATGTATTTTTCTCAAGTAGACCAATTTTTTGCTTTAAGGGTCATTGACATCAAGGACCCCGTTCTGGTACTTACCCACCAGATCTCAGTTCTTACCATCTTAATGTGCCACTCTAGTTTCAGAAAATTAAAGCTTGCAAAAAATCATTAAACTTTTCTAACGGAAGTATTTCGATTAGCTTAAAAAATGTTTTTAATTTTTTGCTGAGCGCAAAATAAATATCACCGATATTTAGAGTTGGATCTTAAAACAAGATGTATCGATGTTTTTGTATCGAGGAGACCATTTTTTTTTTTTTTTTTTGCTCTAAATGTCATTGAGCTCAAGTATCTACCCACAAGATCTCAACTTCTAAAACATGAATGAAAAAAGTAAAAGTAAAACCAAATTAACTGTATTCGAGCCGTTGCCCAGCATCTCGAAGGACCTCACCATATGGTACAGTGAAATTTGCACTTTTTACCCTTTAAATAAACATAAAACTTTTAAAGTGGGAAAAGTTATGGCGGTCACCGGTTGGTTAATATTGATGGGTCGTAGGGGATCAAATTCATGTCACTATTAAAAAGCTATAACTTCAATGAAACATCACAGATTACCACTTGAAAGCTTATGTTAAAGTGAAAGGACGGTTTTTTGAAAACATTTTCAGCAGTTTTTCAATTTTTGACACCAAAACTTAAAATACGCATAAATTCGTAAAAAATGTTTTTCAATCAAATCGAGGGAATACGTGTCTCACCATATCCTAGGAAAAACAGCATACTCAACCCACAAACAATTCCACAATTTGAAGTCAGTCCGACTGCATAATTTGAAATGGTTTTGGTTGTAATTTTTATTGATAGTTCAAATGTACTGAAAATGAGCCAAATTTACTGAAAATGCACCAAATGTACCAAATGTACTAAAAAATTAACAAATGTGTTGGCGACGATTTGTCACGACGCAAATGTACTGAAAAAAGTACAAATGTACCGTAAACTTTTTCCGTGAAGAGTGACGTTCGATTTTATTGGAAAAAGCAGACATATTTCGTTTAATTTCGTCTCAACAAGATAAGTTAAAGGCAAATGAGTGGAGAAGCGTTCAAGATCTCTTCGCTGATTGTAATGCTGATGGTGAAAAATCAATCTATCTAACTTCAGTTTGTTGCAACGATATTAAAGCATTCGTTCGTCTTCGCTTAGGTCACACAATTGCAGCACATTCTCATTTGTTGAAAAGTTCTGGCGCTCAGCCTTGCCTTTACGTATTTTAATGTGTCACCTATGTCTGTAATTCACCTTCTCAACGAATGCGTATGTTTCAACTCAGAAAGATACTATCAACATCTTTCAGAATAGAATACCAGCTGGTTTTTAAAAATCACATCATTGTAAAATATTAATAAAATTCCTCAGTACTTACCTCAATCAAAATTAAGGAAAATAATTTAACATCTCAATTTCTTTTGTAGCACGTAGGAAGCCCTGATAGCTAGTGCTCCTTTTTATTGTAAAATAGTAATTGTATTATTATTTTTCATTTAATAAATAAATATACAAAGTGTTTCTTGCCTGCATCACAATCCAGAGGTTGAACTTTTAAAAAAAATCAACACGATTATCTATAAACTAAATTTCACAGCAATATAAAAGAAGGAGAAGAAAGTTTAAAATAAACAATTCCCATTCTTTTGATACTTGTACTTCGATTTATATGAAACGAAATTTGATTTAATTGACAGGATGGTGGTGTTGACATAAGGACAACTCAGGAAACAACAGTAACAATAACAACAAAAGCAATTGCAAAACGACTGAACTGACATCCTGGCTGTCATTCAACAAACAATCAATGAATCAACGAAATTTGTTAAGAAAGAAACTGTTGATTGATCAAAAGAATTATGATAAAGATGAGGGAAAAGATGAAGCTAAATAGACCGTATAAAGCAATGAAAATAAAAAGACGTTCGCATTGAATCGGATTAAAAAATCAATTCAATACAAACTCAACAGATTTTGTAACTTAATTCTTGTATAGAATATTGGAACAATATACATAAGTACATATGTACATAGATCTATACACAATATATTTCAATTGAAATTGTTTTCTCAAACTTAACAGCTTTATTCACTTTAGATCTTAAATCAAAAAAGTTTTGTTAATTTTCAATTCAAATTCCATTACATTGTCAACGGATTTGTCAAATTTGCAAATACATTTGTAGTAAGAACTTCAGCTTTTTTCCTGTTACTTTTATTTGACTTCTAATAAATTTCGGTATTATTTTGTTATCATGGTAAGCTTGAAAAATGACGCACTTAACGTCATTCATATTTGCTACTACTCTGCCCTATTCTGCCACTCTACTGCTTTACGATTTATTTATGCAAATCTTTTTCGCCAGCTACTTTGCAACATTACTTGCTGGCAAGTGCTGCTAACAATAATTTTGGCCTGGCCTAAGACAGGAGCCACTCCTTGACGAGTGACTAACTCTGAGTACAAGTGAAAATGGGGGAAACTTCTAAGCTTGACAAGTGTTGTTATGTCCTTCTGAACTAGAAAAATAATACTTAAATATATTTAAGTCAAAAAATGTTAGAAAACAGCTATAGTACAGTCATTTGGTTATAAAAAAAACGTTACTTGGAAAGTTTTCCGGTAGTTTTGAAAATGAGTAACTTTATAGATTTCGATGTGCTCTTTCCGAATTTCAACTTTCCCACCTCACGCCGCTCGCGCCGCCATATATGAAAATATTTGTATACAAAATGAAACTAGAAGGAATTGCCTACAATTTATGTTATAACCTTTTTTTTCGTAAAATCAATAGTTTTGGCATACGAACTCCGTAAAGTGTACATACGAATTGTACGAGGAAACAAAAAAAAATGCGCCATTTGCAGGTTTGATCTAGGAAGCTGAAATTTTGGAAGAATTTTCTTCAAACCCGAGGCATTAATGATCGCAAATTTTTAAAAAAAAAATAAAAATACCTCCTTTGGGTTTATTTTTTCCGCATTTTTAGCCACACGAAAAATGTGGGCGTGGCTGTACAACAGTGGGTGGCGACCCCCATTCAACTAAAAAACCTAAAACGCTATATCTTGGCACCTAAGGCAGACTTTTTCTACGTTTTAGTAAGTCGGTTTTTTTCGTTAAATTTCAACGGAATCGGACATAAACTCTGTCCGCGCAGTTTTCAGGTTAGAGCTAGGAAGCTCAAATGTTGGGACAATTATTTTTATTCCTCAAGCTATAATATAGCAAAAAATAAACAAAATCCCTGTCGTGAAGTTTGAAAAAAACACCCTAATGTACGTATGTTCTACTTATATCCGCTTCGTAAGGGTTTTTTTTGGTAGCAAATGTTTGTTAGTCTAATTTTCAAAATGACTTTCGATTTTCATGTAACTCAGAGTGGATTTGTGGTAAAAAGTAAGCATTTAATTGATATGAGAAACATTGTTAAATTTTTTTTTTTCGTGGCGTCGTACATAGTACATGTGATATCTCTACAATTTTAATAATTTAAATTTCATGGACATCTTCAGTAGATTTTAAGTGAAGTATTTTCCATATCCATTGCGGGCGGCACAGATGGAATTGTGCCTTCGAATATTTTTGAATGAAAATTTTATTACTAATATAAATATTCTACTAAACAAAAGTTCATGCTTTTTCACTGCCACTTCATGTTGTGGTTGGCTTAATCAAGCTATTTAAGATTTGTTATGCCCATATTTCACGACCGCTTTTGTGCGTTTATGGTGAACATCTATCGTAAACATCTATGTTTGATGTAACAAATATAACTCTGAAAAATTTAAGCCTATCGAGAATAACTTAAAATTGGTATAATTGGCTATAAGTTTGTATAAGTCCTTTGCACTTTGCAATTAAAAAAACGGCAGATTAGGTCCGATTAAGATAAAAAAGTAGTTTCAATAAAAAAAAAATAAAGTTCAAAATCTCTTTTGGACAGAGCTTGGCCTACACGTGGATTTTCCGAAAATGGTAGTTTCGGTACCACGAACGACGCAATACTTCTCGTCAAGCATTTACAAAATACGACATATTATCAAAAATTACTGGAGTTGACCAAGAATTAATATTTCGTCATAAGACTATATTAGTACATATGTTTATCATGTCAGTTTTCTATGAATTTAGAGAAGTTTGAAACATACTAATTGGCTATCCTTAACAGCTACTTTTCAAAAAGTACTTATTCACTCAAAAAAAAAAAAAAATAATGCAAAATACAATTCTTCCAGTTGGCTGCTTTGATGAGGACACTGCTGAATCATAAATTCATAAACTGATGTCATAAGTTTTGAAAAGCTGATAGATTTCATTACGACCGCAAATGATGACCGCACTGATAATATTTTTAATATGACTATGTACTCTTCAGACCCACTTATATAATCTCTGCTTTAAACTATACGCGTACAGAAAAGGAAACATGCAGAGCTTCCACCATAAGTTATCGATTTATTAAGTTGTGAAAAACCCACTGAAGCATATTTGCTTGAACAACACAATTATCCAAATGAAAGTACAGGTGACGACTATGAAGAAAAACACTTTGAAGAGGTAAATTTAATTTTGGAAAATTAATCGGATAGTATATAACAAAACATAAGTGTTAAAGTGGAGAAGATTATTTAAAGTTTTGAGTTATTAACCCTAGAATACTAAGCATCAATTGGAGTTACATTAATACTAACCATTCGTAAATTTTACGAATTTTTTTACTTAAAACAAAAATATATTAGTTCATTTAATTTTTTTACAAAAAAAAAGCTTAAACCCAAATAAAAACATAATAGAAGAAAAAAATTTTATAAAATGAGATCATACTATATTTCGTAAGTGAACTGTACGAAGCAACGTGCAAGGTGTTCTCAACAAAGAGCTCGATTACAGTCTATAAAATATAACGACGTCATTCTGCGTTTTTGAGAAGGACACAAGTAACACGTTGTTCGCATTTGTACAGCAGGGACCACTTGTTGGTCCTCCATGTCTAAGTCCAAAATATCGGCTATCATTTATTTGAGTGGGCTTTGCAAAGTTGGCAACGAAACTGGTACTCAAACCAAGGTTTTATTCGTGAAGATTTTGATGTATGCTTTCAGTTAAGCAGCTGTGTTTGATTCCTTTGTCTGGTGTGGTTAAGAATATTGCAGGCATTGATGCAAGTAATATTTTTCATATCATAAGAAATGAACATCGGCCATCGAAAAATCGAAAAAAAACTTGCAATCATCCTAAAACTTTAATTTGATATATAATTTATTGCTGTTCTAGATCCCGTCAACTTTTATCATTTTAATAAACATTTTCGTCTCATACTATCGAAGTTTAGTTTACTAAAGGTTTCACTTCTACTACTTACATACGTGTGAACTGCACATATGATTCTTTTTTTGCTATTTAGTCAAATTCAGGCAAAATTAATGTCCTCAATGAAATAAAGTCAAAACTGAATTTCGAATAAAAGAGGAACAGCGTCGTTTTGAAAACCCCTGTTAATTTAGTATGTAATAAATTATTTCAAATAATACAAAAATAATAATAATGGGAAATTTTTTAAGTAGAGCTGACTTTATACCAAAAAAACAATGCACTATTACAACTAAGAGTACATACTATGACTTTTTAAGTGCACCCCAACAACAATAAAAAAAAATGGTAGTAAATTTCTAGTTGTAGTCACAATGGAGAAGAAGACAAATTGTGTATAACTACGTTAACATAAAATGTAGCACAAAATTTTCCAACACCTTTTAAAAGCATCCATTTGGCCAAGCTCGTTTTCATTGTTCTGTTCCACGTGGCACTGATAAATTTGTCGCCTATAAAAATGTTGCAGAAAAATTTTTATGATAAATATTTTTCTCGTGTCTGGATGAAGTTTTTAGCAACAAAAATTGTATCGCAGAAGAGGATTTTTCACCTTAACCCATTATAAACTTTAGAAATACTACTTGAAGCGTTAATAAACGAAACAATATTTGTAATTTTTCTTGAATGCACATTGATGCGTGCGTGATACGTCTTAGCCGATAGCGATTAGTTTCACAAATTGCTTTCTTAAGACCAATATATTTTTAAAAAAATATTGAGACAGAATTACAATTTGACCTAGGCTAATGATTGTTTTTCGTTGAAACATTACTTATGCTCGAAAACGTACTGTTGCAGAAATAAGTGAAATAGCAGTAATCACAAGTCCCTGAACTTACTTCCAATTAGTAATGTATAGCCATCAACATATAACATGAAAATATTATCATGATGTCGTCCAGGTTACTTAGAACCATTTTTTCTTTCTTTTTTGGAACGCTGAAGCTCTTACACGTAAGACATGTATCATCACATATAACTATTAACCTTAAAACTGATACTTATATTGAATTTTGTTACATGTCCTCTATTTTTATTCTGGAATTAAGTAATTTGCAGTTTACTGGCTGTTAGAAGTTTCTACCCACATCAACAGTATGACATTTCCAAAAGTTTTCTTTTTGCTCTAAATTGACTGATTATAATCAATTATATCTTAATAGTTATTATTTATTACAATTAAGCATTATTTATTTCATCAAACTTACAGTCATTAAGCAATCACCGAATTTCATGTAAGTTTTCCTAAGCAAAATGTCAAAGACAACAGATGGATCAATATAACTTGATGATCGATGACGTACATTTCAACCAGTTTTGATTAATTTGTGCTTGGATTTGAATCCAGGCTGTTCCATGTATTATTTTCGCACAGTCACTCTTGCACTTGAGCTATTGGGATAGTGTCCTTAAGGTGTACAAAGTACACTTATAAGTATAACACATTCCGCTTTTTTATATCATTCACAATAGTTGAGTAGATGAAAAAACTTCAAATCGATATAAGTCGATAAGCATCGAAAATTATCAAAAAAAAAAAAAAAACTCGAAAATGGTCAAAATTCATCGAAATATCGAAGAAAGTCTTAACTGGCGAACAATATAAAACATCGACAATAGTCGAAAACTATCGAAAAATACTGAAAAAGTTGAAATAAAAAAAAAATTTGACTAAATAAAACGGAATATGTCATAGATTGGTGAAAAAATGGGCCGAACATACTGCCTCTATTTTTCACTTCCCCGAAGATACTACCCCGAGCTTTTCAAATGTTTTGAAAAGTTATCAAAAACCCTCAAAATATGGTTGAGCACTTTTCTTTAGTCCTCAAACCTTTAAGTTTATATAGGCTCTACATGACCGCTCTGATCTTGAAATATATATATATTGTAAGAATTAACTAGAAAGCGCTGGGGTAAAACTGCATTTAGTAAAACTGACCATGATGAGAAATTTTTGGAGAATTGTACCATGATGAATATGTTGCAACCAGAAAAACTTGAAATTATTAATTGAATATTTCTTACTGGTATAAGTTTGCTGTGGGTTAATTGTAGCGTTCAGTCAAGAACATTTTGTGCAGGACGATAGTAAAAGAAATCCTTTTCCAAAACTCCTCTTTGTCGTAAGTCCATTATTAATGAGAGTGTTGACGTTGGATTCCGCTATAGCAATGCGATGGCTCCAAGCATAAAAGTGAGCATAAGTGGTAATTTATAGATAAAAAGAAGCACACCTTACCGCAGCCGTTTGTCAAGGTGACCAAGGTGAATGAATTTTCTTTGTTTTGTAGCTTCCTTAAAAAAATTTGAATATATGAACAATTAGTCAATTTTTGGAAGCACAGTCTGATGAAAATTTATGAAACCTTATTTAAAGTTGACGTCGAGAAGTGTAAGAGTTTCCTCTAATAGTCAGTTTTATAAGTTGAAAATACCTACACGTACTTTACATTGTTTTCAATGACATAAATGAGTTGTAAATAGCTAGCAACCATTTGCCGTAAAAAAACGTAAATGTATATAACTTCCTTACGCTGAGGTTCAAATGAACTCCATTCGCTTATGGATATGATATTATTAATAATTTTTTTTAAATTATTTTCTGGAAAATTCAAGTTTACTAACCACACATTCTAGTGCTATTTAGACTGTGAAAAGTGGCATGCTAAAGCCACCCCTATGTGCAAAACTAGGGTTTTTAACACAAAACTGTTCTCATAAGATACTTACGTCAACATTTCTACTTGAAGCTAACAATATAAATTTTGTTTGTGAGAGAATTACCAAACAATCAGCAGAAAATATATCGTGAATAGAAATAAATTATCGCATTTGCAGTTTTATATACTTACAGAGTGACCGACGAATATCGTTAATCTTAAAATTTTTTTTTTTTTTTGTGTTGTCGAGTTTTGTGATATGGGTAATTTTTGTATGTATTTTAAATTACACGTAACTTTTATAGTATAGCTTCTACTTCTTTATGAATTATGGTTTGTTGATGTATTGTGCAGTGTATTATGACTTCGGAGCTCTATACTGCCGTACTAAGCGAAAAAGACGTATCTCAAAAAAAAAATATCCGAGATTCTTATTGCATCGGATAGCTTAAGAAATTACGCGTCTAATGAAATACTCCAATGGGAATAAATTTATGTTCTGTGCTCTGAGACGTACAAAAGAAGATTGGTTGTGTGCGCTCTTCGTTTATGAAAAGTATGTGTACTCGTTAAAATGTCGGCTCGCTATTTTTATAAGGAAAAGTAAACGTGTTGTGTTTGCACAGTACACGGTTCGCTTTAAGCAAGATCAAGATCGGTAAAAATTGTCAACTAAATCTGACAATACTCAATTATTATTTAGTGTTCGGAGATTCCAAAAACAATATCCGTAAAATCGTACCTGGTCACTTGCTCGTTTTATGGCCATTTTAAGGTAAATGCTCTTACCGATAATTTTGATAAAATTGTGAAGCGAACCGTGTACAGTTTTTGATGCTTTTAAGATCAAGTGAAATTTTAAAATATGTTATGGTACCTAATTGTTTTTTTATGTATTTTAAATTGCTGAACACGATGAAGTCACTAATTTTTGCAAACATGCAAATGTTTTTGTGTAATTCACCACTTTTCATGGAAAAAAATCGGTACAAGAAAAACCAATTTTTTGTCGGCCGAAAAACAAACGAAAAGAAGAATTTTTTTGTTATCTTTTGTGGGTTTTAAAAGAATTTTTGACTAAAACGCCCACAAAGAAAAAAAAAATAAAAAAATGCTTATATATATATATATCAATAATAATTTTAATATTTTCAATTTTTTTCCATGGAAAATGGTAAATAACATAACGGTCATTCCATCTATAATTTGCTTTTTTTTACACTGACGTGTTTTAAATTGGCTGAAAAGTTTTTGAGTGATCAAGCCATTATCTAATAGATAAAAAAAATTATATCAAATTTTTTCGACCAAGAGTTTTGATAAAAAAATGAATTTCTTAACTCTGTTCAGTGCCGCTCGTAAATAATACAAAAAATTCATTGCTGAATATAAACAAACAAACACAACTCAAATTCGCTTTCATATTATTTTGAGGTAGCTGTGTACTAGTAGATGACAAAAAAACTGCAAGTCTGGAAAAATATAACACCTAAGCTTTTTATATGTACATACATGCATATATGATGAAAGAAAAAAAAATTTACGTTTCAGGAAAACATCGATTTCTCAAATACTCCCAAATCGATTTCAGCTTTCTTAGACTCAAAATGTTTAAAACACATAGGATTACCATCCCTTAAGCTTTCATTTATCTTTTTATTTGTACCCTATTTGATTTGACAAGTATTTTAGTAAAGACTTATGAAACTTAAAAATAAAATTTGGATATTCCATTGATACTTTTGTTAATTTTAGTATGTTTTTTTGCTATTTTTATAATATTTTCAAGGTTTCGAAACCTTCTGCTTTTTTCAGTTGTTAAAAGTTTTACAATTTATTTTTAAGTTTTCTATTTTTATTGAAAATTTCAAAAATTTATGATATATTAAAAATTTTAAAAATGGGAAAATTTCAAAAATTGGCTGTCCTCCACCGTGACTTACGTATTGACACTGCATCCAGCTTAACAAAAAAACACGCCAAAAATCACCATAAACGGCTCCAACATATTTGGTCTCGAAAGAAGATTAAGTCGGACTAAACCTTTTGACTTGATTGGGTAGACAATACCTCTGAAGCAACCGATGGGAACACTTTAGATGGCAACTTAAAATCACGACCTTAATTTTCATTTATGAAACACAATGTCATTATATTAATAACTAGCATTACCCTGTGCGCATCGCTGCACCTCAACCGTGGTGTATATTCGATGTGCAGTCTGCGTGAAAATTCTATTTAAAAAATACTTTTGTATGAGGACCACCCTTAGTATGCATCCAAATTAAAATTTTTACAACCTAAGCAGTGCCTCTTAATATAAAAACCACGTTGTGCAAATTCCATGAGAATCGATTAAGCGGTCTTCGAGAAAATGATATTTAAAAATATTTTTGTGTGAGGACCACCCTTAATAAAAGCTTTGTAGCCTAAGCTATGCCTATTAACATAAGAGCTACGTGGTATAAGTTCGGTGTAAATCGACTAACCTGTCTTCGTGAAAATGATATTTGAAAATATTTTTGTATGAGGGTCACCCTAAGTATGCAATTTAAATACAATTTCAACGACTTTATCTGTGCCTCTTAATATAAAAGCCATGTGGCGTAAGTTCAATGGGAATCGACTTAGCGGTCTTCGAGAAAATGATATTTAAAGATATTTTTGTTTGAGGGCCACCCTACATATGCACCTTAAATAAAAGTTTTGTAGCCTAAGCTATGCTTCTTAATATGAGAGCTACAAGTTCGGAGTGAATCGACTAATCTGCCTTCTTGAAAATGATACTTAAAAATATTTTTGTGTGAGTGCCACCCTAAGTATACACCATAAATACAATTTTTACAATTTTATCTGTGTCTCTTCGCATAAAATCCATGTGGTGTAAATTCCATAAGAATAGAATTAGCGGTCTTCGAGAAAATGATATTTAAAAAATATTTTTGGGTGAGGGCCACCCTAAATAAAAGTTTTGTAGCCTAAGCTATGCTTCTTAACATAAAAAATACGTGGTGTAAAATCGGTGTGAACCGACTAACCTGTCTTCGTGAAAATGATATTTAAAAATATATTTGTATGAGGGCTACCTTAAGTATGCAACCTGAATAAAATTTTCATATTCTTATCTGTGCTCCTTAATATAAAAGCCATACTGTGTGAGTTTCATGAGAATCGATTCACCTGTCTTTGAGAAATCGTTATTTTTTCAATATTTGTGTATGAAGGCCACCCTAAATAAAAGTTTCATCGTCTTAGCTATGCGTTTTAATATAAGAGACAGGTGGTGTAAATTCCATGTGAACCGATTAAGTGGTCTTTGTAAAATGCTATTTTAAAAATAATTGCGTATGAGGGCCACCCTAAATTAAAGTCCTATAGCCACCACGCCCCTGGTGTCTAATCCCGTTCATATTTTGTGAAGTGTTTAACTTAGGCTATGTGCATCCTAACATCGAATTTTAAGACTCTTGCTATCATATGAACCAAGATATAGCGAGTTAAAGGTCTTAATTGCACGTAAAGTGCCACGCCCCTTGAGTTTATCAAAATAAAATATAGCCCATGTTACTCAGGAATAGTGGAGCTTTCTATTAGTAGAAAAATTTTTGGAATCGGATTTGTAGTTCCAGAGATTACCCGGAACATACAAACAAACAAACCTTACCTCTTTATATAATAGTATATGTAGATATTAGAGGTCTGCACGGATACCAAAAATTTACTCGTTTCAGTACTCGTTCACTTTTCTGTTTCTCCAATTACAAGTACACATTTCCTTTGAGTACCATAGCGTAAAGTAAAAAAAGTTGAATAAACTTCGTGTATGTATACGCACAACAAAACTGAAGGTAATGAATCGAACTGAATGACGTGCTTTATTGTTTTATTTATTCGATGAAAGTGAGGAAGAGAGAATTCATTTGTGCACCAAGGCGTTGCCAGAAGATTTACATGCGCAACTTTTTTATTTATTTATCTGAAAACTAAAATAAAACGAAAGTCCGGGATTATATTAATTTTTTAACATCATTGTGGATCTGTTTAAAATACTTTTTGGTAGTTTTATCTTTAGAATGATGCTAGAAAAATTACTAACTACTGCCCTATATTTACATTTACAAAGTTCAAAGTTTTTTTTGGTACCTATAATTTATTAATCACAACGATAAATTAAAAATGTTAGTTCAGTCAATATAAAATAAATAACATAATATATAAATAAACATAATTCATAAATAAATCACATACGCATATTGATATCGGTCAATTTAGTTAAAATAATTACACATTTTTTTTTTGAGTTATTTGAAAATTTTTTCTAACGAAATATCTCAAAAACTATAGGAAATAGAATAAAAAAACCCGGCATCTTTTTCGTTTTCAAAAACTGTTTTTATAATTTAACATAAATTTATTTAGAAAACAAAGACCTCACTCGCCTGCACACATCAAATTATCACTGATCCTCACTAAACATTCTTACGCATGTTAAAGTGCATTACTGCGTAGTACAAAATATCAAATGCGTAGTAATCGCGCAACTTGTTGTACTCGCAGCATACATGCATATTATCCGTACACATGACGCATTCATCTACGTACAGTTGGTTACAAGTAAGAAGAGAAATTTATAATGATGGTAACAGTAACACAAGCAAACGCTATGTATACGCATTCAAATCAATAAAATTGACTTCGGTAACAGTTTCGTAAGTTAATGATTATACTTATGCAGACCTCTAGTAGATATAGATTGATTGAAACAAACTGCTTGTCAGTTTTAAGTACATACATAGTGGAAGAATGCAATATAATAAAATATACGGCGTAGCGTAAAAAAAAAGAATTCTTTTGTGCCGTTGGAGCAGAAAAGTAAACTTTCCCGCAAATTGTGTTTGTTGTCTCAAAAGTTGACAGATTCGGAGCACACAAAAACTATGTTGTATACACTTCAACCAAACGACACATACTGAAAAAGAAAACTTAATGATGAGACTTCCAAATAAAGTAGGTTGCAATATTGTCCGATTCGATTTGATACCAGTGACGCCATCTCAAAAAATCCTTTAATACTTTTTTGTACTCCTGATATATGAAAACTACAAATTTAGTTTTCATAATTATATACAAGCGGTATTCACGATCTCTAGCATTTCGTCTTGTATTGTGCATTTTTGATAAACTTGATATTTGTAGTAAATTTGATATCTTAACAAAAACAAAACAGTTGAATTTTCCAAATGCTACAGATCGTGAATACTGCTATATACCATGCTTATGCGACAGATTAGTTCGATTTTACTGAGTTCACCCTGATTCAGAGCATATGCATAAACCAAATTTCAAAGATTTTCGAACGCACAGTGTTTTGACTCGTTCACGATTTCAGATCGGTACTTAATTGTTCGAACCTTTTTGAAAGTGTGCATAACCAGGACACGATTTCAGAGCGAGTTAAAAATTAGTGACAAATAGTGTAGAAATTGAAGTGTTAATTATTTTAATTCTTTTTCTTTAAACTGATTTCATTAAATAGTACAAAAATAGTTTTTTTTTCGCATTCATTTTTATTTGTGTAAGTAATTGTATTTGACATTTTTTATTTTTACGTCTGCATTCGTTTTGAGTCAGCGCTTACTACAGTCGCAAGCATAAACGGAAGTCAAAAAAGCGTATTGAGTCATGGGTTACTCAGTCAAAACGAACTTAGCTGTCGCATAAAAGTTCAAGTAGCAGGGTTCCCAGATGAAAACTTCAAAAATTCCCCAAACAAATTTTTTTTTCCCAAAATGCCTCAATTTTCAAAAATTTTCCCCAAAAAACTTTTCATAATAATTATTTTTTTTTGTTTTGGAAAATATAAACTTTAATGTATGTATAATGTCATCTTCTGCTAATTTTTTTCCCCAAAATGACGCAATTTCTAACCATTTTCCTCAAATAAAATTAATTAATATATTTATTTATACATATGTATATTTAATATAAATATTTATTTTAAAAAAGTTACTTTGCTTTTTCTTAACATAGTGAAGAATAATTTTGTTTAACATAAAGAATAGTTATTTAATGCTGAAGTTTGCCATATATACTTCCTCGATTCGCAAAACTTCCTGCAGTTTTTTTTTTTTTTTTCAATAAATTTTTAATTTTTCTCTTGTTATTAGATTTTGCAAAATTTTTGAATTAAATTACTCTTTATTCTTATTCAGAAGGAGTTTCCTTGGCGGTTGTTCTACTGCTTCGAATGTTGAAATGACGCCGTCATACTTCAAATATCCATGTGTTGTACGGTTCTCGCATTAACGAGCTTTTTTACATATTAGTTCGGTAACGTTCAGAAGGCGTCGTGATAGCAATCATTAAAGACGTTATTAATTCTCGAGCATGTTAAGCAATATTTATTTTTGGATTTTTATATATTTTCTCCCCGAAATTCAAATTTTTTTCCCCAAACTCTCTGTATCCCCAATATTTCTTCGTAGCAAGTTTTTTTCCCCAAAATTGCGAAAAAAAACCCCCAATCTGAGAACCCTGCCTAATAGTCAAATAATTTTGTTTCTTTTTGTTTTAAGTTTTTCTGACTTACATAAAGTTTTTGTTTGTTTGCAGTAGCTTTATTTTATTTTTATTACTTCACATGTATGTATTTATTGACTTTTTGACAGTCCATGTATCAATTTTATTTGACTATTTGTAATTATTTACTGTTCTGAACTAAAAACAAAAAAATGTTTTAATTACTACCGCAACCCTTTGACGAATATTCTCTTCTAAGTATGTACAACACGACCGCATAGCGTCTTTGCGAGTACTTGGGTTACCAGATGACATACTTTAGTAGTAAATGTACTTCTTTTGAAAGGCAAAACTACTTTACTACTTTTCACTTGAAAAGCACTGCTTTTGGGTGAAATTCACTACATTTCACTACTATCGATGTTTGCATCGTGAAATAAAGTTTAATTCAAATATCGCTTGTGTTTTTCGTAAAAGGTAATCTGGTAAGCCTATGGGTGCATGTTTTTGGTTGAGTACTTACGCGCTTGAATTTCGACATTCCGCAGAAAATTGACACACTGTTTCCATAGTTTTTTGTTTACATCTAACAAGTAAATGATTATAATTGATAGTTCGTTGTTAAATTAGGTATATGCACGAAATGTTCAAAGGGTGTTGAAATTTACATACAAAATGTATAGAAACGCGTTAAAATATATTTTTTCCTCATAAATGACTGCAATTTTAAACACTAAATGTGTTCAAACAAATTTTAAAAAATGAATGTACTTTTTTTTTAAAAAAAAAAACACACTTTTTAGAACATTCATAATTGCATTTTAAGCCATGGTAACAATGGGCTGAAATAAAAATTTCTTATAAAATGTTATTTTTGTAAGAGAAACATTAATATTCAGAGTTGACAATCTTCTTATGAAAAATTCCAGTATGAAATTTTACATCAGTGTATATTATTTTTTTTTCCAAGCTAATAAAGTAATAAGCTAAAAAGCCTTAAGCAATATTTTTCTATTGTAGGTCGCATAAGTTTCGAGTATAAATAAATAAAATATAACTGGTAAGTGCTCTATGGCACGCTATACTTTGCTGAAATAATTATTATTAAGGTCAGCATTATTTTTTTATGCAGAAAAACATTAATAGACGAAGCTCCTCGATTTAAAGCACTTGGGAAATAAAGAGCATTCATGTACATATATACATATATACTTTAGGTGGGCCAATTTTTTAATCGAGTTTATTTTATTATTAGAAAAAGTCACCATATCTGTTGGTAGTACTTTAAGCCCCCCCAAGAAACCCTTGAAAATATAAATTTATATTGCTTTGTGAAAACGCAAACAAAAAAATTACAGAGCTCCAAGTTTGCATAGTTGCAAAATTTGGCAAATCGATGCATATTTAATGTCTGCGACCCAAAATCTGGTCGGGCTTGGACAACGAATCCCATATAGCAAAACACCTGAGCGCAATACCTTAACATTTTTTGAATATTTACATACATACATATGTTTATTGTGTATACCAAGCACCTTGCGAAATGTGTACGGGAGTGCATAATGGTACGAGACACTTTCCCTACATAAAAAATGCTTAGAACGCTATATCTTGCTATTTATGGCAGCTTAAACTCTGAAATGTGGAGTATGAGTGTATATTTTGTGTAACTTTTTGGTTTTCTTTATGTCTTGGGCATTCTATTTTATGTTCTCATAAAAATGATTTACAAAAACTGTTGCCACTTACATAGAATATTTGGATTTATTCGTCGAACACTTTTCTGAAAATCGGTTTTTTGAAATATCGAAAAATTAGAACAGATGGAAAATAACCACTTTCAGAATCAGCGGTGCAAGTTCATTTCCGAAAGTGAGCTGCAAACTCTAAAACTTTTTCTTTTGTTTGAGCAATTTTTAACATAGTAAATTCAAGGTGAGGTTAGAGTGGTGGTTAAGCGAACAGGCTTGAAGCCATAAGTAGTACTGATTGTGCCGTTTTAACGCCACATTACGTGAGCCGGCGAATTTAGGGATGCTGAGATAACTATATCCAGTTAGCTTTACTAAGGTCGTAGAGCAAATGTTCGATTTCAACTTCAGCAAATTCTCTGTGGTCGATGAAGAAAGGTTTACCAAGACATTTTAGCCAGGTTTTTCCTAAGGCTGGACAACTGCAAAGAAAGTGCTTGAGTGATTCATTCTCGCTAGCAACTGCGGCAGGAGGAATTGAATGGAATACCTAATCTTTCAGCATGTTTACCGATTGCCCAGTATCCAGTTCAGTTCGCTGTTATTCTTGCGATGTCAATCCGGCTCCTAGACAGTAAGTAGGTGGTTCTCAGTTTATTATAAGAGGGCCAGATTGATTCAGCTGTCTTATAGGTTTGGTAAGACTTCCAGTGACTTAAGGCTACAGATAGAAGATGCGAGAAAAATATCTTTTTAACTAAAGACATAGATCAAAATTTTACTTGGAGCTATGGTCGCAAGATTTGTTGAGAACTAAATGAATTACCACAAAAAAATTTAATTTTTGTTTTTGTTAGTCAAGGACGAAAAAGTTTCCAACATACATTTTGGCCCAACCTAATCTACATACTATGTAGTATGTATGCATGTAGTATGAACATAGGGAAGGGCATACCCCGCTTTCAGAACAATAAATTGCAATTTAGAGCAGTCAAGCCCTAAAGCATCCCGCACACGGTCAATTTTACTGACAGTGTACCTTTCACACGGTCAGTATTGTTTGTTGTCAATACTCAGTTTGTTTGGCATTGAATCTTCCATCGCTGTGCTAATAATACTGAAGAACTGTCAATATCCACCTCACACCATCAATATTACTGTCAGTATATAATAACTTCGTCAGTAATATTCGATCCATCAGTCATTAGTATCGTTTTTCTATATTGACAGTACATCAGTACTCACCTCACACGATCAATAATACTGTCAGTATCCAAAATACTGTCAGTAATATTGATCATGTGAGGGCCGCTTAACAGCTTACCCTGTATTCTGTAGTGAAGAGCAAAACAAAGAGATTTGTTGACGGATCGAACTCATCACCACCAGCCACGCCACTGACAACAAGGCCTTTAAAATTTGTGAAGAGTGCTATTTCTGTACAAAAAATATTTGTATGTGCAATTTTACATTTGTTTATTTCTTTGTTGATTTACATACATATAAACATTCAAATATTCTTGTCTCTCGAGATTTCATGCCATTGATTCAGTGAATTTTATGTTCGTTCCACCCTAGTGCATTTGCTGGAATTTCAAAAAAAAAAGAAAACTATTGTGGAACACACCTACAACAGCAAAAAAATTACCATTTCTGTCATAATTTCATTAAGTTTCATACCATTTTTGTTTTTTGTTTTCATTCGCAATTAAATTGCTACAACAACAAACACAACGTCGCCAACTAATATAACGCAACGTAAAATAACAATGTATCTAAGCATTTTTATCTCTCCATCCATATGTATCTAAACAAAAATAAAAAATTAAGTAAAAAATTGCTGTGCTGGCAATGGTGCTTCGTCGATTTTTCGTTGTTGTTGTCTTTGTTTTGGTATCACATGTTGCGGCAGCCTTTACCGTTAGCTGGGTAACGTTGTAGTTTTTAGTTCCTGCTTAAAACTGTCGCGTGAAGCATTCAAAATCGTAACGAAATTTAATTTTTTTTCTTACAAATATAACAAGTGTATAAGTGTGTGTAATTGCACATGTGTGGGTGTCAATAAAACGGTACAAACGGCACGACTCAAACGACGGATTCAGTCCATTTTCCCCTCCGTTAAAACAGCTGTTAGCTGCAACAAGGATAATTAGTGAGTTTCCAGCTGTTTATTTTCTTGTGTGAAAGAGTCGATGTGTGTGCCCAGCAAACATTATCACTATCGGAAGAGTGATATTTTAATCACCGAGGCGATGATTTCGATTGTAGGCGAGCTCTTATTTTGATGCCAAGAGATAGATTTTTCGGGGAAAAAGTGATCGCGTATGAATCGCATGATCACATTTTAAAAGAGTTTCAAACGATTATTGTTAAGGTCGAAATTAAAATATTCACCCCTATCATGAATATCCGGAGGAAAACGACTCTTCCGGATTTTTTTTTTCGAGAGGAGTATTTTGCGATCATCAATAATTGTGGAATGGAAAACTTCATATCCAGTCAGTGCTGCCAAAATATTTCCAATTTTTTCCAATTAGCCAAAAATCACAGTTGCATTTTTCACATCTGACATTAGCTTATCTGTAATTTTGCATATTTGACACTAGCTAAACAATTTTATAAATAAAAATGAAGTGCATTTACCACATTACAAAAATAAATTACCTGAAATAGAGTATATCATAGCTTTATATTTTGCCATCCAATCTTTTTCATGAAGCCTTTTACTGTACCCAAATTATTTGTGTTGCTAGATCTTGTAAATATGTTATCAAATAAAATTACAAAATATTGCTAGCATTGACTCTTTCCTCATAAAATTCCTCGCCAAAAAGTTAGGGAACAAAATTTGCGTGAAACGACAAAAAATGTTCCCCAAAAAAGTATTGCTGATAGTCTCATTTTCCAGGGAATTTTTTCCCATTCCCTAAAAATCTTCCACGATCGCAAAACAGGGGATTGGAGAAAAAATCCGAAGGAATGTTTATTAATGATAGGGGTGATTGGTTACTAGTCAATTATTGTTTCATTTTATCAACGTAACATGCGTGGTATATACATACATAATTGAAAATGAAAGCACAACCACACTTAATATTACACCACAAATGGGACCCAACTTGGCAACATTGGCACCGTTTTTTACATCTAAACATATGTATATTTATGTACATTTGATGTCGAACAAAACTTATGAAATTCCTTAAACGCCAGTTTCTGGAAGAGATATGAACTCATCGCCTGGAATATGAAATCATATGGTCTTATAGTTGCCAAATAATCGCTTAGATGATTCAAAATCAATTATATATTTTATATGTTGTTGCTTACCTGCCTGAAAAGTGTAATGAGGTTTGATAATTTATCGCGCTGAAATTTGAGTTATAAGTTCATCGCCATAAACGTGTAGGTCATAAAAATCTTCCAAATGTTTGCTGGGTGTGAGTGGTTAAGTAAACGTATGTATCTATATTTGTATGTGTTAATTAATTGTATCCTTTTTCCTTGTTGATATGCTATACAATTTTCCCTCTTCTTCCAATGACCAATTTCTAATTTCCAATTTCCTTGACAGTAGAGTTGCCAGACGAGCTCGATAGAAACTTTGCAGCAATTTCTATTTCTTCACGCATAACATTTTGTTTCAGACATGTTATTCGTTCATTCCCTGAATAGAATATTACGTATACGGAGGAAGGTATCTCAATAAATTATATGGTAGATCATTTTCAGATAACGAAAAGTGCGTATTTCAAAAAAATGCGTTTCGAGATAATTGATGTTTTGTTTATGTCAATTTGTTGAAATACTTGCAAAATTATGATAGAAAAAATTCTCTTAGGATATTTTTTATATGTTTGAACTAAGATACTGGAATTCGGAGTAGTTCATTAGACACGTAATTTCTTAAGCTATCCGATGCCATAAGGGTCACGAATATGATTTTTTTTTAGATAGACTATTTTCGCTTCTGAGTGCAGTATAGCTTCTTGAAGAATCATGAAATAACTTTTTGATTACTATGTTCAAGATCAAACCCTGAAATTTTAAATAGAAAATTAAACTCAAATGACTGTCAGTGACTGTCAATTATATAATTTTTAGTACACCATACACGTTAGGTTTGGCAAAAGTTTCGATGCCATGTATTGGATAAGAAGTTATTTTGGGCGGTATATATGAATAGTTATTCCATGTTTGAATTCAGAAATCACCACGTGGCTCTTAAAACTTGAATTAGTGTTTCTTATACCGCGTTTTAGTGTTTCCGTATGATTTTTAGTACAAACTTCACTACGATACTACGCAAAACTTTTATATAATTTTATTTTTAATTTACATATTTGCGTTTCCGGAAATTGGGCTAATATCTACGAATTTTTTTCACTAGGGACAGTAATCAAAACTCAAAAGGGCAACTCTACTAAAACTGCAAAGCATAAATTACCAAAACAAATTAAAGAAAATGCAAGACTCGTAAAATTACAAGACTCGTGACATACGCTACTATGTCACAAGGATCCACACAAATCATTCTTCAATTTCATTTGTGTGTCTATTTTTTGCTACGCATATCCTTGAACACGGTTCGTTCTTGCTTGCTTGTTTGATTTCACTTTTTCTGTGCAAAATTTTGCTTGACATGCAATTTAGTGTTAATCGATGGTAGCGCTACGTGACCTACGAGTATACGATTCAATGTCCTTTGTATCCTTTATCGTCTAAAATATATGTACGCATAAGGGCAATTCTACATAAGAATAATTTTGATTCAAAGCATTTTAAAAGCTCGAGGTATTTAAAACTTTAAAATACCTTAAGCATTATTTAGGATAAAAATATATTAATGGTAAAAATAATAAAATTTTCATTTATAGTATTTTTATGACCAGAAAAACTTGATATACTCGTATATACTGTATGATACATATGAATCGTTCATTTTATAATAAACATAAGTGATACAATACTCGTGACAGGAATCAACACCAAAATATGAATTTAAAAGTAATTGGTTTGATTATCCTGTGCAGTTTGTTCAATAAGTTCTAGACTCAGTATGTGAATCAGATCTTACTATATCGTTCAATACTTAAAAAAACCACAGATCTAAAATAATAGGACTTAAGTACGATATATTTCAACGAGCGTCCAAAAGAATTATAGATATTGCTACGGAACATGCAAGTGATCATTTTTGAGTGTTGATTGGCTATGTTATACTTATGCCCAAAAAAAAGTTTACTATTTACTACTAAGTAGGGAACGATTTTGCTTCTGAGACTGAGTATGTTGATTCTCAAAAAGTTTTCATCAACTACACTGTAGATCCCAAAGGATCAACATATGGGCATACACTTTAAGCATAAATTTAAGAATATAAAATACAAAAGTACAATCTTTAAAGAGTATTCTGTGAAAATTCTATGAAAAAAATATTGCAAAATAAGCCATTGACAGTAAATTTCCTCAACGTTTCAAAAAAAAAGGTGGTTTGCGGTGGACATTATAGCTCATCACTGAATCATTGGAAAAAAAAAAAAAAAAAAAAGAACGATTTTTTTTTTAAAAATAATGCAAAAATCAGTATATTTGTTATTGTAAAACTAATTAAAATGCAAAAAAAATCTCGACGTCACTACCTAGTATTTTATGTATTAAAAGAGTATGCCAGATTTCAAGAAAATCGGTCAAGTAGTTTTTGAGTTACAGTATCCACCGACCTTGAAAACATACATATAGTAACTTCGGGTATTGTGATATGGGCATTTTTGTATTTTAAATTACACCTAACTTTTATAGTATAGATTCTACTTCTTTATGTATTATGGTTTGTTGATGCATTGTGCAGTATATAACGACTTTGAAGCTCTACAGCGTAAGCCAATCTGAAGCTATTCCAATAAAGTGGAAAAAAGCCAAGTGATCTTGAAGAGTTGTACTAGCAAATAATAAAAAATAGAAAAAAAATGTTTAGTTATATATACTAGAGCGGTTCAAAATAAAAACTTTATGATTTTCTCACGATGTGTCAGCGGATTACAGTAGTCTTATATGTCTGGACAAAGCCCATTACTATCATTTTTTCAATTGAATTTTCGTCTCCTTAGTATCAAATGAGTATTTGTTATTGAATAAGTCCTATGTTTTTGTAAAATAGATTTTGAAATTTTACTCTCGTCTTGCTCTGAGCGACCACAAAAAAAGTGCTACCATAATCGATTTTTGACAGAAAAATTATTTTATTTATTGAATCACGATATTGAAAACTTCTTATACATTGGTATATAGTTAGCAGCAAAATACGAACGACAATCAGAATTTTAGCGCCGTTTCTCGCGTTCACTATGACCACCCATGATTCCGGTTCTCGCATGCAAAATCAACATTGAGCTCGGAGCCGCTTTGAGCGTGCACATTAACGTTTCTGAGTGGAACTTGAAGACCCAAAGTGACTAGTAGAAAATTCAACATGCGATTAAATAATTTGTTCATATTCAACTTCGTATGAAAAAAGTTTATAAACTGAAAGATTACACATCTCTGGCGTTGCTAAAGACTTTTTTAAAACTTTGAAGTCCTCTGGTGTATTTTCGATGCCATTGGGGCGTATTTTCCCCAATTTCTCTCCCCCTGTGGATCCGCCCTTGCTGGAGTGTATATTATATTTTTAATCTTAAGCTTTTCCTTTCTTGTATTCTAAATAACCATATGGGTAGTTTTGCGGCAGTGCAAAAATTAATCTTTTAACGCACTTTTTTTGAAGGAAACAAAGACATGACCTCAAATATTTTTTAAGTCCTTCCACTCTGATTATACATATTCGACAAGAACATTATTAACAGAAAATTTACGAATACCGTATACGTTTTATTTATACACATTTTAACTGCAAATATACAGCTTCGTTCGAATACCCGAATTAATTTTTGTGTAAATTGAAGATAAGTTTAATTTCGCTTAAGTCCCTTTGATTGGAAACATGTACTGGAAACCATCGATTAATGAAAAATCTTTTACCAATTATTTATTCAACATCTTCAAATTGTCAATGGCATTTTTTCTGAAAACTGTTCGTTTTGTAGAGTAAAAATTAAATTGTTTTACCATTTTATTTGGTCTTTACATTATTATTTAGTTGACGCATGAAACCTCCCAGTTATTGCGTTGTGTTTTTTTTTTTAAACTGACTACATATTTAATGGCTTTTTGTCCTACATTTTTTTACCATTGAACTACTGACGTGTCGTTTTGTCTCCATTTTGGTTGAACTAAAAATATATGTACATATATACTTTTTTGCTATTGCTACATGAGCAAAATTTGCCGTCTTTTTTCTCAAATTTATCTATAGTTGAAATGTACATATGTTTACGTATACATACACATAAGTATAATACCAGTTACATTACAAAACTCATAATTCATTTGTTTTTGCAGCTTTAGCACATTTCTTTGGTTGAATAATTCGTATACTTGATACTGCAATGTCGCCAATTGCCATGCCCTTATCCTTTGGTAAATCAATACTTCACTGACCTTGAATTTTTGTCTCTATTGCAGCTGCAAGGAAGCTGCAAAATGTACATTCTCACAACATGTTTGTTTTTAAAATGTTGCAGTAAAAGGGATATAGTCCACACGAGTATTTGTCAAATAGCTCATAGTTCAAAGTTATAAATTAATGCAGGTTATTGAAGTAATTTATTATTTTTTTTTTTAATAAAGGATGCTTTGGCAAAACTTTTAGATGTTCATATTTAGTAAATAAAAGACTGTTCTTGAGAACATAGACCTTTCTTTTGAGATTTTGTTATTTTGGTTTAACTGTATAAAATTGCAACATTTTTGAAGCTTTTATAATTTTCAGGCATTGTTTCATAGCAAAAAATATAAACATAAACATAAAACAAAAATTCTACATTTTACATGCAATTGCTTAACTTTTTTTTGGAGCTAGCCAGAGTAACTCTACATAAAAGATAACTTTTTGGCTGCTGCTCAGAGCTTACATCCTTTAACATGTCCAACACAGGCTTCGCGGCATGCCCAACATCGGCTTTGCTAGCCACAGCAATAATACATAAAAATTGAAGAATGAGATTTTCAAGTGCAAAAAAAATATGAGCGCCTAAAATTATTTAATATTATTTCCTGCTGCTTTTGGGAATATTTCCGTTCTTAGAAGTGGTCATAACTCCCAAAAAATTGGGGTATGCAACTGAAAAAAAATCGAACATAAGGTCGAGAGTTGTTTTGGGGAATATGACATGGGGACATGTTTAGCAAAACTCACGTTTTGAAGCTTTGAGACTGCGGTAAGTGCAAAAGTTCATACTAAATTGTACATATGAAATCTATCTGACCCTTATAAATATCCTTAATATAGTTATGTATGTAAGCCTATAAATTTGAGTAAATTTTCATGCATTTTTAAATATCCTATAAAAATATTGTAATTAAAATGTACACTTTACTAATAACATAGCAGTTTTTATCATTATCATCAGCTGTGCTTGCCTTGATTTGCAAGGACGTTTTGTTTTATATAGCTCTAATTGAATAAAATACGAAAGCTTACGCGTTGTATTAGTATACTGAAATCAATGACGTGAAGGATAAACATTATGATAAAGTTGTGTCAACATGTTGTCACCTTCATTAAATGAAAAAATTTAAAATAATTGGGACAATTCATGTCAAAACAAAAACAGTTAGACTTTGACCACTCAGAGTTTGATGTTGTTTTTTTAAGGCTCGTATGTGAATAGTTCTTGATGAACTATAATTCGTTTCTAATATTTTTCACAGTCTATGAAAAATAATTTATTAACTACTGAATTTACAAGGTGTCATAAAGTCATAAGTTATAAATCCTATTTTGAAGAAAATATGACATGTATGATGCGACTCTTTCAAAAAAAAATTTGCAGCTAAAAATATTTTTTGACTCTCTTTTCCCTATACGATTCCCTCATCAAAATAAAAATACGAATACAACATTTCAAAGGCATAGAGCGCAGAGTTGTATTGTTGCATTTATATTTTCACCTTGTGAATTGCCTGAATAGTTTATGAAAAATAAAATATTTTTCTTAAAACATTGTGTATCTCTGTAAACAACTATAATAAAACTCTAGGAGCATAATACATCAAAGACTAATGATCTTCCGATATAAAGTAGAATATATTATAAGTCAGACTTAAAAATTTGTCATTGCTAAATTTTTGTCGTTTTTGATTTTAGTGATTCAAATCTACAGAAAAAGTATCAAACTGCCTTACATATCTGACCGTTCAAAAAATAGACTAAATTTTATTATTTTATATCAGTTTTTTTTAATACTACAAGTTGTTAAAATGTTACACAAGAGTAACTATCATTTTGTTAAGTAAGTAACAAAAGCCATTAATTTTAAAAATAAATTATAATTAATGATATGAACTAAGAGATCGCGAACTTAACTACGAGGTATGGCGATTTATTTGACGCTAAGTAACAACCTCGGTTCGAGGTATATCGATGTAATAATTTTTTTATTTTATTTTTAAAGCAAGGGGCCCTAAAAATGGGATAAATTACTTGCGTATATGTATATTGCCTTCAGCAGTGCATTTTCGCTGCAAACATTTTCGAATTACTCACGTCATTTGTGTCTTGTAATAAACTTGGACCAGTTGAGCGGAAATTTTTGACAACATCACATCGCAAAGATGGAAAAAATGAAGAATAACAAATCAGAACAAAATAATGCAAATAAATGTATAACAAATTCTGAAATTTTTAATTAAGTTTCTTAACGATTGCTTTTTATTTGTTTTCCTTTTACAGCGACGGCCGCGCAAATTTTTTTCAAACATGAACAATAGTTTCAAAATAGACATTAATAAAATGTTTAGTTACACTCATACCGTCACATAGTTCCCATATTTATAGTTTTTTAATCTGTTACACAAAAATAGTTAAATCATTTTGTGAAAAGATTTGAAAGTACCTACTCAAAATTTGCAAGACCAATATTAAAAAAGAAATAAATAAGAGATCATTACAAAGTTAAAGAATATGCAATGGTTAGAAATTAAAGGGAGAATGAAATAACCACCAACAGAATTAACTCCAATGACGACAACTCCAATGAAATAATTGCCAAAAAATACGATGTAAGACCCAAGGTAAAGCAATGAAATAGTTCTCAAACAATATTAGCAAAACAACCAAACAAATAAATGAAAGAGCGGCCAATGTTTGGCACTTATTTCTTTATGAAATATAATTATTGGGTAATATGAGAGTTGGGGTCAGGGGCATTTTGAAGAAAATAGAACATGAGAATGCAATAATATTTGATATTTCTAACCAATTCTACCACATACATACATATATACTTGTATTACATGAAATTTTAAGATAAAGAGTCCATCACCCAGCAGGCAAATGAGCAAGGCCTTACTCGGAGAAGGCCTGCTAGCACTGCTGCGATTATATAAGGACTTCTCAAAACTAGATTTTCATGCAAATAAAAATACAACCACAGAAGGCATAATATGCTTTGCCACAACAGACGTGCTATCAGGCCTGATATTAGAAGGCAAAGAAGAAGGACTCCATTTACTTTAGCGCTTTTCTGTTTCTTTTTTATTTCATGTATTGCAAAGTTTTATGATTCGGCATAACTTTTTTGTCATATGCATTGTACATATACGACATGAAAAGTATACACATGGTTAGAAATTAAGAGAGGTGTGCAGGCTAGTCTTCTGTTGTTTCATGTTATGTTAAGGAGGTAGAGTTTTGTGTATTCTTTGTCAAATGGTAAAGTCATTAAAAAAATATCAACGCAAGTGAGATGGCGCGGATAAAAAAAAAAACAATTAATATTTAGAGTCTTTAAATTTATTAAAATTAAATTTTTGTCAAGTACTTCTGAGAGTCCTTCTACGGTAAGCGGTCTTAGAAAGCCTGCTTAGGAAGGCCTGTTTTCTGCGGCCATTTCATATAAAAAAGAAAGTACGTTTGAAAGGAGGGTGGAAGGCCTTATACTTACCAAGGAAGGCCTTCTAGAAGCACTGTTAGCTCCTGCCCTTGCCTACTGGGCAGTAGCCATTGACATATGCAAGTGTGGAGCGCGGTTAAAGGGCCGATTTCCACTATTTCATGTGTAATTGTGAAGCCATACAAAAAAAAATTGTTACAATAACAAAAAAAAAATTTTTCTGATATTTTGACCAATCTTAAGAACTTTTTACACTGTGAGGTTTTAATGAAAATTAATACAACAGTTGAGGAGAAAAACCTAATAAAAAATTAAATTTTGACCAAAACTGTTTTTATCACTAACGCAAAAACTAAAAATCTTAGATAAGAATTGTTCATAGAAGACATATTTATTTTTTTCCATGAAATATAAATATGAAATAAGTGTAAAGTCACTTGGTAAATACGAGTACATACACATGTGCTTGAAACAATTACTAGGTTAAATTGACCCATTTGGTTACTTGTCATAGAACAAATTTTTTGTAAAGTTACTTAGTTAACTTTAAGCTTAACTCTGAACAATATTGAGGTCATATGTGCGTTTGACCAAAGCAACCGTTTCTGCGTGTTGTTGATTTTCTCAAAAAATAAGCTTTTAAAAATCTAATTGTAAGTATGCATATCGGTCATTCTTTTTTCCAAAGTTATGTCGGGAATTTCGATTTGAATGCAGATACATTATTAGGATTGATTGAAAATAACATTACAACAATAAAATTTTATGTCGAATCTTATGTTGAAAAAACATGGTGCACGTCATCAGTAAAAAGTTCGTAGTTTCCAAAGTTATGGCGGGAATTTCGATATGAAAACAAATGCATTCTTAGGATTGATTGAGGAATAACATATAAAAAATAAAAAAAAACGGAAGAAGTTATATTGAAAATATTTAAGAATAATTTTTTTTATTTAAAAAAATTGGTGTTTCAACAAAATTATTTAAATTTTTTTAACTTTTTTATAAAGTTATAGTCTTTCTTAACAAATATTATTAAAAAATTTTTTATCCTATCTACTATAGTTTTTGAGATATTTCGTGTCAAAAAATTTTCAAAAACGTCAGAAAAAAAAACGAAGTGTGCAGTTATTAAAAGAATTACCGATATGTAGTATGTCATCAATATTGTGGAAGAGCAACAAACGCATGTAGATAGAGTAAACTGGTTTCAAACTTATGTTACCAAAAATGGCTGTAACTTTGCGAGGAAACATCATAGATGACAACTTAAAAGCTTATTTCAAATGGGAAAAACGGTATGAAATGATGGTTTTATTAAAATTAAGCTGAAAATTTTTTTGTATCCTATACATGTCATCGAAAGTAGACAAAAAACCTAATTTTTTAGGTACTTGACCTCAAATATTTCAGAATTCTGATATGATGGGTCAATTTTGAGGCCAAATTCCGATTTAGCGCTATAAAGTAATTCAGAAAACGACCTTAAAAAATGTATTACCCGAATTTACCTCATTTAAGCTTGAGTCTTGGCCTGTTTTCGAGGGTTTTTAATTTTTCTATTACTCTGGTCTTCTGATAAAAAAACACTAGAACATCATGACTAGCCAGAAACTCGTGGTCTGTTTTCGGACTACAATGCTGAAGAATAATAGATCAAGAAAAAAAATGTATTCCTTGGGTTTACCTCACTTAAACTCAAATTTGCGCTGTTTTTTCGCTGTTTTCAAGGAGTTTTTCGATGCTACCAAAATGAGGGTTACCAGATGTCATACTTTAGTAGTAAATGTAGGTACTACTTTTGCAAGTCAAAAATACTTTAATACTTTTCACCTGAAATGTAATACTTTTAACTACTTTTGAAGTTTGGGTTGTAAAATATTTTCTGAATTTTTTTTTTTTGCTCATCAAAAAATATTTCGTAGGCAAGGCTTCTGGTAACCCTAACCAAGATACTCAGCCACGGTATAGCAAAACAATCATCACCATCGTGATTATCAGGGCCAACATATAAGAATCATTGCCAACAGCCCATATCTCATGCCGAATTGTCTTTGGGAAGAGTTATAATCACTCACAAATAAAAAGAATGAATTTAATTCATAAATCGGACACTAGCGACCTCAAAATATCAATATTTTTTAATGAAATTTTCAGAGCTTCATTTTTTTTACATAACACTAACTACTTTTCATATAAGCAACATAGAAATCGAAAACTTGATTTTTTTTTGGTCACCATAATGTAGAGCTATAATGATTTGAAATTTTCATGTCTTGGTTAAATTTATTTTTTTTTACGTTTTGTGGTTTACATCACAAACAAAAATCTGCTTCGGGGGTTGGTTACAACAACATCAGTTTGGATAAACAACCCAAAAATATTTTGGAAAAAAAAGTAGTGTTAACAATTTTTTAATTAGCTGCGGCAAACTTGTTGCATACAAACAAGAACTGCAAGTGACTTGAAAAAAAAATCACACAAGCAAAAATCATGCGATGATTACAAACAAAAAGACTTAGCTCGAATAACTGAAAGAGGTTGATATATTTTGTTATTGTTGTAAGAGCTGGAAGAGCCAAAGGATCTAAAAAGTGAGGATGGAATATCCCCCTGATAACCGCTTTGAGCAGCCGAAACTTTATATTTTCAATTTTTATTCATTTGGTCAAAAAGCAGAACTCGTGTTGAAAAATACATTGAGTAAAGTTGTAGGGAGCAAAGAACAAAAATTTTTTTACCAAAAGTCATCTGTATAATGATTTTTTTAAAGATAATTTGACTTTTAACACTTTATGATCTAACACTTTTCGCTTTAATTTTATTTTTGAATAAATTTTGCAATATTGTAGCGTAACATTCGGAAATTTCGATATACAGCCTCTTCCCTTTTGATATTAAATGCCCCATAAGTTAACGTCAGCATACAAAATAATAAAAAAATATTTGTTGCGACATGGAACGGTTAAATGCAAGCACGCAGCTTATGTATTAGCACAAAATTATAGATAACTATACTCGATAACATCAGCTTATCTTTTATTTTCACTTATTACATATTCTATTTACGATATAATACTACAAGTGGGTCACTCTTTAAGCGTTTGTTCATGAAGTACATTAAATTGCCTTATGTTTGATTCAAATTTCTGTATGTGGGTGGTAGAAATCGAATAAACTTATTCTGCTAGTATACCTGGAGAAATTAATTTTTAAAGTTTTATTTTTTCATATTCAAGATAATACGCATGACTTAGAGTCACAAGAACGTAACTACATTGTTAGTTTAATGCAGAAAGACGTAACTCAATTTATGAGTCACGGCTCTAAGCCATTAAATAGATTCCTCATATAAAGAGTTTGAAAATATTGTCATTCGGGAAAATCTCATAAGATGGGGACATTACAATTGCAAAGAACTTTCATTTTACAGCCTCCGTTCTTCATTACTGTTTGCAAATACAAAATATCAGTAAATATTTTTTAGAAAGCCGAACGCATACGTCAATAGTTAATTTCCTGAAGTCGAGAAATTATTATTATGAAACTTCTAGTGAAATACACACAAAATATCATCTTCATCAAACCAATATCAGCTGACCGAAAGCTTGAAGTATTCAAAAGATCATATATGTATGGGTGTTTGTAAAAAGATCCACTCGTATCGATCGAAAAAAAATGCAAAACAAAAAATGTTTGGGGTTGAATCTATTATGCTCATTTTTCTGTTATTCTTAATGAATAAAATCATCATAAATAAACCACATTATCACAGACAAAATATACAATGGTATAGGCTAACCAACGTGTCCATTTATTATTCTTGGCTTTGAATTATTAATATATGGGTTCAACAGAAAATAAATTATTTTTTGATTTAACATTGCTGCAATAAAAATTATTTTTTGTTTTTATCAAAATATGTGAAATATTTCACATAGTCTCCCCCCCCCCCCATAGGAAAAAACAATTTTTTAATTAATTCATTTTTATGTGCCCTAGGTGGTGTTGAATGTTTAAGATATTTAAGTCCTGAAGTTGATTCATAAACTTAAAAACAAATATATTTTAGCTAGATACTTATCTTCTCTGAAAAATTTTATCGTTTGGAACAAGCACGGTGAAGGCATTTCAACTATAAAAATGTATCAGAGGGGTCTTAAAATATGCAGTAAAATATTTTCTTAAAATTGGGTAGTTAGGACACTCAAGAATATATACGAAAACATTGGGTTCAAGTGTTAACTTACTTTTAGTTAAGAACAATTATTCCGCGCACAAAAAGCTGAGATTTTTTAGAGTCACCCCTAAAAGTTATGGAGGATTGGAAAGAAGTTAACTCGTGCAACGCAACTGTACATCTCGTAATCGTGTGCACAGCACCGTGCAGCAATGTTTTCATCAAAATTTCTAAAAAAACTGTGGATGCAAAATTTGGTCAACGAACTTCGATGCCATGAGGTTCTGTTGAATAATGACATTTTTTATTATTTTCAGAAGGCGCAGAACACGAAAAAAATTAATTGATTATTAACACCAATAATACTAAACGAACAAAAATCAAAACAAAAAAACTTACCTAGCTAGTTATACCAGATTCATCCATTGCTAAATGAAATCATCAGTGACCTTTGAGCCGATGACTTAGACTTTCTAAGCCTGATTTGTGTTTATTTTTGTGTATATTTGTTAAAAACTCAGATAAAAAGCGAAACGAAGAGAATTCAAAATTCTTTTTCCTGTGTCTTTGTTCTTGTAACTAATTTGATATTATGTACACACGCATGTGGTTCGTTGCAATATTTCTTGATTTGATTGGATTTCAAATTCTTCAGCCGAAATTGGCAGAAATCATCAACTATTCGAATAATATGAAAGTCATAAATTATTTTAATACAGACCAAAACGCGAATACTTAAATCGATCCCTCAGAACCATATTAAAACGACGATTGCAAGTTTTATTAAATTTCTACCTGAGGCAGATATTAAAGATTTGGTGCCACGCATATTCTCGAATCATGTACTTTATTTCTCTCACACCCATACTTCTATCCGGTGAAACTCGCAAGGAAGTAGATATTTACAAAAGAAAATAACATAACATTACAAAAGAAAATATTGTTATCAACATTACTGACGAACTCGTTGATCAGCTGTTGTTCTTCGTTAAAGATAAATACTGCTGGTGCAATATTAGTAACATTTCGCAAAAAATCACTTTTATAAAAATATTGTGAATCTCTCTTTATATCAACACTTTTTTGGAATATCTATAATATAAAATTAATTTTTTGTCTGTCTGTCTGTCTGTATGTCCTTTATGGACGCGAAAACTATCCAGCCGATCTTGATAAAATTACAGTATGTTAGTATCGATCAGGCGGGTGTAATAGGCTATAAAACTTCTATTTAGGGTGCATATTTAGGATGGCCCTCATACACAAATATTTTAAGAATAGCGATTTCTCAAAGACAAGTTAATCGATTCTCATGAAATTTACACAGTATGGCTTTTATGTTAAGGGGCACAGATTGGATGGTAAAAATTGTATTTAGGGTGCATATTGGCTTGAAATGAACAATGGCAATGTTTTGGATTGGCCAGCTTGTTTTCCTGACTTATATCCAATTGAGAACATTTGGGGGATTCTTGTTAGGCGAATATATGCTGATAAACTACAGTTTTCAAGTGTTGTTGGATTAAAAACAGCCATATTTGAAGAGTGAGAGGCTCTCGACGCTCAACTGGTGCAAAATTTAGCACACTCCATGCGAAACAGGATATTTGAATGCACCAAATCAAATGGTGGAACCAATTCGTAATAAATAATAAAAAATTATAATAAAAATTTGTTGTTTTTGTTGAAAAAAATTGTCCTTAAATCATTTGTGCTATACTAAATGAACGATTTTTAGGCGGAAAAAATGCAATGTTGGAGATATTGATCACGGTTTATGGAGAGAGTCAAGTGAATACAAAATTTGATAATGTCAGCTTAAAGAGAACATATCTAAGCACAAAATATGTCAGTATGAGCGTCTGAGGTTCAATATCCAACATGCTACAGCACATTTTCTTAAAATACATAAATTATGCTATAGTTTATGAACGCAGTGTACAGTTTAGTCGATTCACACCGAATTTACACCACTTAGCTCTTTTTTTAAGAGGAATAGTTAAAGATGCAAAACTTTTATTTAGGGTGGCCCTCATACAAAAATATTTTTAAGTATCATTTTCTCAAAGACCGCTTAATCGATTCTCATGGAATTTACACCACGTGGTTTTTATATTAAGAGGCACTGCTTAGGTTGTAATAGTTTTAATTTGGGTGCATACTTAGGGTGGTCCTCATAAAAAAGTATTTTTTTAAATAGAATTTTCACGCAGACTGCACATCGAAAATACACCACGGTTGAGGTGAAGCGATGCGCACAGGGTAATGCTAGTATCTTATATTTAAAACAAAAAGCTTATGCTCATGTCTGTAACTGCTGATGTTACTCTTCTGACCTAAGTCATAACGACAGTTTTATGCATCAATACTTATTATAAAATAATTTGGCCACAATGACACGTGAATTATGTTTCATTTTAGTTTAGTTGTAACACATTTTATTCTATCGGAACGTGAACTTTTTTACTTTCTAGCTAGTTCTTCTACAGAGTTTATTTGAATCATACTCTCCACCTGGCTCTTCTCGCCATACACCTATTCTTGAGGGAAGACCGAAATCGACTAGCCTCGTGCCCACCTTCATTAACGGAGATATCAAAGGTTACGTAGATTCGAAATGTAAAAATTTTCCACAGAATTCACCGCTGAGCTTAAGTGCCCTGTTCTTTTTAATTTTAGATCTTGATATTATATTGCAAATAAGTAGTATAAATGCAATACCCATAGCAAGGTAATATCAAATTTCTAACGAAACTTGATTCAAGTAGTACATTATCAATACTTGCCATCAAGTTCAAATAAGTATATCGTTACCTTAATATAGAAAGGCCCTATCTACCATTTTTTTTACTTTGCAGGAGAACAAAAAAACTAAATGAAAATTAAAGTTTTGTAGTATTAAAATGAGTTATGACTTTTTTTTATTTGCTTGTAATTGCTTTATTTTCAATCGTAGTACACACAATTTTTTATCAATGGTGTATTAGTGGGTGACCTGCCGAAAACTACAAAAAACTCGATTTTGAAACAAATGTTAGTTAGGTCCTTTCTATATTAAGGTAACGATATGTATGTTCAATCCACTTGCTATCAAAGAGCAAGCAAGATAGAGCTGTTTTTGTTTTTTAAATTAAAAAGTCCCCCTAAGCAAGATATTAGCAAAGTTAAGACAAACATTGAATTTTATTTTTTTCATGTTGAACTGATCATTGCTTTTTAAAAATATTAGACAGAATTTTCAAAAGCTCGACGCATTGTTTATTGGAAGTAAAATTTGGAGATTACCGAACCGTATTAGTACAGTTCCGAAGAACACAGTGAGTAATTTTTCATAGGCTCGAAATTTTGTTTACGTAACATTTGCGGCAGAATCTCGTTGTTTCCGCGCAAAAAACTTTTCGCACTCAAAAATAGGTCTTTGCCTTACTTGACAGTTATTGCAGTGTTAAATTTAGGAAAACAACACTGTAAATACACATATGTAATTTATTTTATAACAAATAACATTTTTTATGTTTCTGTTAAGAACACTGGCTTCAATAATATTACAACAAATATCGCATTGGTTGCTAGCAACTACCATGAGTAACTATGTATAAAAAGTATTAAAAAAAAAATAAAATTTTCTTTTAAAAAGACAAATTGAATTGACAAACATCAAAATTGAAATTAAATCAAATAAAACAAAATAAACTTTTCACGTGCTATTTACAAATTATTTTCAGATGTGCAATCGTGAGGATTTATTCTCCAAAGAGGCTTCACTCATCAACCGTTCGAAGCGGGAACTTGCCGATGGACGTGAAAAGGATCCAATTCACAAATTGAGGCTTCTCTGCTTTAGTCGTGGTGCCACAGGAATACTCGGATTAGCCAGGTATGAAATGAATACATTTAGCAGAGTTAAGATAGGAAGTGAAGTAGCAGACGGTAGTAAGCGAGATGCAAGAGAAAGCAGTCATAAAGTCCAATGAGTTTTTACAACTCGTTGATTTAATCCTGATATGAAAAATAACAAGTTAGTTCACGTGTCTGTTAGCAAATCGTACACCATACAAATAAAAGATTAGGGTGCTGCAAATATGTTTTTCTGTCAGAAGAAATGTTGAACCAGAATCTAATGATGAAACAGAGCATCAAAGGTCTTTTAATTATCTAAACATTTTTATTCTCTCTCAAATCGGTCATTGTAAACACAATTTAAAGCACAAACACATAAAATACTTTATTGATCAGCTATTCTCTTTACACAAGCATTTGTCGAAAAATGTGGTATTTGTATGAATTTGAGTTGGTACGGTCGAATCTTGAAGCAAACAGAATTGTTTTGACAAACTCACTCGTTAATTGATCTTTTAATGTAAAAAAAATGTTTAAAATAGTGGTGGAAATAAAAGTGATTCTAAAGTCCGTAAGAATCGTCTAAAAATAAGATTTTGCATATGACATAAAATATGAACAATGTTGAAATATAAATCCTAGATATTTCTACGTTATATTTTTGACCGCTGAAAATTAGCTAATTTATGTATATTTAAATTGTTGAACTTGCTAAGAAGATTTGAGAATTTTCGCACAAAAAAACCTCTCAATGTTATCTGCTGGGTGGGATAGGGCAGATAACGCAAGTATAATATTAATATATTGTAAATAATATTTATAATTCCCAGTAAATTTCACACAAAATTTCAGTTTTGTCTTTAAATCGGTTTGTTCAACAGTCGAAACATGGTGAGGTAAGGCGTTATGAAATTATTTCCCAATATTGTCTGTAAACTTTATCCGAATGTTCTAAAACGGGGATGAGGTAAGAAAAAACCACTAGCTTTCGAGAGCAAAGAACTGGAAATTAAAAAAATATTTCTTAATGTTTTGTTATTGTCAATATCGTATGAGTGACATGTATGGACAAAGACTAACAACTAACAATGATTTAAAAACAAATTTGCCATTCTTGAAATTTGTATCGTCTTTTAAATTACTAACAGCTTGTTTATTTCAAACTCTAGCTTTTACGGATAGGAACCTCAATAGAATTAAGAACATTGCTACATTCTCTGAAGAAATTTTTCTTAAGCGTGTATCCTAGAGATTAGTGCATATCGCCTATTTACTTAGAACAAAAACTCACTATCTACATTTTCATGTTTTCGAGTTATAAGGCTTTTTGTGTGCTATTTAACAGCTTTTGTATGCACTTAAGTAGGTAATAACAAAGAACACATATTATTCAAAATATGTATATGTTGCGGTCATATTGAATTTATATATATATCGAATGTATATTAAAACCAGCATAACTCGAAAACATAAATATGCAGATAGTGACTTTTTGTTCTACATAGACGATATGTAGCATGTTCAAATTTCGGGAGCAACTGTGTCAAAACAACCCTTTCTGTGCAGAACTTTACAAGTAAAAACGGCCAAAAGTCTAAACCCGACCTCATTTTATCTTTGCTTTATTTTTAAGGAAAGTTCCACGCCCCTTTTTACAAACTGACTGACTCCTTGACTTTTCGTCCGGTACTTGCTGGGTACACCAAACTTTCCTTCAATCGGTTTGACAAAATTTACTCTCAGTATAGTCATGTGAAGCTTGATGTTTCTGTATGGGAGCTGCAACGCCTTGATGCTTAGGCCCGTCCACTTTTTCTAGAACTTTTCTGAGCAATTACAAAGATGTAAAAGATTGTATATCACAAACGCGAAGAACTCTAAAGAATTTCTCTATCACGTCAGTCCTTTGAGATATCCTAACCTAAAAGTGCAAAAAACGCAAATTTGGTATATATTTGAAGTTATTTAATAATAAACGTCATCTTAAAGTATAACTTTTGCCCTTTAAAAATCCGATGAGTTTGGTCAAATTTCTTCTTTTTTTTCGCTGTGATGTGTTGAATTGAGTTTATTTGTCTCACCCATACTTGAAATTGTGCTTATAACCTTTGTAACGAAATCATGCCCAAAGATTTTTTAGGTAAGAATATCACGAAAATCTGACATGATCAGGCCTGTGCGCAGGAATCATCCATTGGGGGAGGTTTTAACTCGGACATTTCATGATAGAAATGTTCATAAAAAACGTCAAAAAACGGTTTACTTTTAATATAGACATTTAATTAAATACGTAAATACATATGGACACTTCCAGCTTAACTGACCACTTTTCGAAAAAAAAAATTATAGACATACATATGCATATGTATACGAAAAATTGCAAGTATTAAAAAACTAAACGATGCATCACATAGAACTTTTACCATAATAGATAAAAAATCTTCATCACATATTGAATTTCCTTGTTTTTCTTTTTTTTTTCAGTAAATTTTTTTAACTTCATTTTTTACTATAAGATTATTATAATGCCACACCCGTTACATTTGGATGTCACACCCGTTGCATTTTTTAAATAACTTTGTATATATTATTCAAAAGTTTTTGTTAAAAGTTTCTCATCATTTTAATGAAAAACATATCAAATACTTCTAAAATTATATCAATTTATCACTCATTCCTGCAAAATTTTAGGCAATTTCAACTCAAACTCAAATAATTTAACAAAGAGGTTTTCTCAACGTCACACCCGTTACACACTTTAAAAGCATTTTCTGAACTTATAACATTAGATGTCAAATTTTTATACTTTTATATCGGAAGGTACCATAGTACTTGTTGCAAGAGATTATATTGCATTCTCACACTTGTCTGAAAAGATATGAATGAAAATAAGAGTTAAACTGTCACACCCGTTACCCTGGAAGTGTCGATATGTACATGTGTTTATAAAGCATGTTCAAAAAAAAATGCCATGTTCTAGAATACTTCAAAAACACTCGAATTTCGAAAACTTATTCATATTCGAGCATATCCTCATTTAAAAAAATATAGTCCTAGGGTTGCTACCAGAGCTGCAAAATTTTAATTTTTCGGAATTTGGCGAGGAAAATAAAGTTAATTTTAACTTTTCTTATTTTTAATATTTCTTTTAAATTTTTTTTTTTTGATTTTCCTTATGTAAACATAAGAAATATCGAAAAAAACCAACCGCTATTTTTAAGGCTATGTATATAGAAAAAAATATGAATATATTTTCGAAAATCGAGTGTTTTTGAAGTATTCTAGAACATGCCATTCATTTCAACAAGTCTAGTGTTTATGTTATGATTCGATATTTAGTTGTCATTACGTAAGTAGCTAATTCTGCGAGATACTTGAAAAAATTCATCCATAACTCTTTCCACATTGATTTCGATATCACGATTTATATTTAGCGAGGCTAAGCCGTTCAGCCGATCTTCGGACATAGTTAATCTGTATGTCTTTAGACGACGTAGCGCTGAGAAGGAGCGTTCATTTGTTACTGTTGTCAGAGGCAAAGTTGCCATAACACGAAGCATTTGATGGACATTTGGTAACGCGTCTTCATTGCAAATATCCAGTGCTTCGAGAGAATTTTTGATGTCTTGCCTGGTAATGCGTTGACGCCAAAGTTGATCTTCATTTATCCACATGTCACGTGAACCATCATGCAAAATTGAAATATATGGCGCGAATAGATTTGTGCATGTATTTTCATTGAAGCTGATTTTATTGATGCCGAACCTATGCGCTACTTAGCCTTAGCGACAGAGGTCCCAAATCATGTTTTTTTGGTTCAAAAATAGCTAAAGAGCACAAATCTTGTCGAAAATTAAAAACTCGGGCTCCGACGATTCATTGGCATTTCAGTTCTTTTATTTAAAAAATTCAAATCAATTAAAAAAATTTGTTGTGTCTTTTTGATTTTTCGTTAAAATTTCAATAAAAACCTACATATGTGCGAAAATTCCCAATTGGGGGGGGGGGGGGGGTTGATCCCCCAAAACGCTCCCCTTACGCATTGGCCTGGACATGATACAAGAATTTTGAGACCCGACCCAGATTCAGTGCACCAAAATCCTTCGGAAACACTATAGCTCGATCGTGATATAAAAAAATACCCAATATTTGTATACCTGTGTTATTAGTAAGTAGTCGAGTGCGATTTTATTGCTTCATCCTTAACCTTCCGCTACTAATATGCGGTCTCACAGACCGAACACTTACTTAAAGCTTTATGTATACAAGAGTTGAGCTTTCAGAGCTTTCGCTCTTTGTACACCTTTCGGTTGATCGGTTCTCCTGTTGCTGCAGGTGCAAACAAATCGTAGCTAGTTTGTTTTTTGTTCTTTTTTCAGTGGTTTTGTCTGTGAGACAATCAACAAAGAGTATAAAATATTATATTACTATATTATATATTATATTATTATATTATATTTTATACTCTTTGCAATCAATTGATCAATGAAATTGATTTCACTTGTACAAAAATGATTTACCGTACTGAATTTTTAATTTTTTTAAGTATGCATTATATAATGAAGTTTTGGTTTTTGCTTTTGTTATGTTAAATTTTCTTTTAAATACAATAAAATATTAAATTATTATTAAATTAAATATATAGTCCAAGTAATTGCCTTTAATTATAAAAAAAGGAACGTCATCTGCACTTCGGTCTGGGAGACCGATGTTAGTAACCGTAATAAAAAATTAATGTTAGTAACGGAAGGTTAATAACTATTTAAGTAAAGCGCTTAAAACTTTTGCATGAATAGAAAGTGCCATGCTATTTTGTCATAATCTAATCCGTTTAATTTTTTGTCGAGTTCTTTTCTAAGTCATACAGTTTTATTTATTAATCGTTTGACCTTAAATATCTCTCTCTGTAAAGCTTTGATAAGTTTATGTTAGTTGTGAGAAGTTTGGTTGCATTTACTGAAATAAAAGACCTAAAGAGTGGTGCCGTGCCTCCTTATAATGTCGAAATAAAAAGTAGTCACTATATTTATATATTTCACCCATTTTTTATTTCACGAGATAAATTGAAGAAGTTACTTGTGTAACAAAATTTGATCATTTTGTCTCCTTTCATTTTCTCGTTATTGATTTCCAAAGTCAGACAAACAGACAGATATCCGGAACTGGTTGGATCGATTCAGGAGAACTATCCTAACTAACCTAAACTAACTAACTCGTTGTGTTGGGGTTGAAAATTATGTTTGATGATCTTAAAAACTTTGGCGCATATTCACAGGCGTTTGGCTAGTAATGTCTAAAGCTAGACACAGCTTTTGTCAATATTTAGCAGACAAACCGCATAGATTTTGTTTACTTAACACATCCAAAAGTTTCGTCTAATTTAAGAAAATACTTATCAAATGTCTATGAAGCGTCTTGATATCTTACAATGAGTATACCATCATGCAAATGTGAAAAATGTTTCACAATTGATTCCGTATTCATATCATTTCAAAATCAAGCCGAACAAAATGTTTTTCACACATTAATTCCATCGAAACAGCTGTTTTTCGATGCCGTAACCATATAAACGAGACTGAAGAAAACAATGCAAAAAATCGTACTTGCAATATTTTGATATTGAAATGATATCTTTTAGTTTGCTGGGCTAATCAGGTTCATCCAGCTAAATGGCGTCAGGAAGCTTAAACATTTTCTCGGTGTAAGAATCGATGAAATAAACTTTTCATCACTGAGTATTTTTTCGCACATTGCGGCTTTTTGTGCTAAATTCCTTATCCAAATTCGTTATGATTGCATAACGAAAATGTCAAATTAATTTGAAATTGATTTCTATTCACAACACCCTAGTGTATACAGACTCAGATTAAAGTTATTGCTGCCTTTACACAGAGTGGCATCCATACAACAAGCACATGTTCCGTAGGTAGTACTCTTTTTTGAAGCATTGAAATGAAGAACTGGTAAAGTGGCTGATTGGTGCATAAAGTGAATAGAAAAATAAAAATAATGTGAGAAATAAAAGTATCAAAACAAAATTTTTTTCTTTATCATAGTAAAACAAAATAATTGGATTACACCCAACCCGCTGTTTTTAGGTGTACGGTAGAATATTTTCAGTTCCGTAATAGAATTTGTTTTAAAAAGTATAAATCAATGAAGTTATGAAAGCTAAATTCGTAATTGTTGTGGAACCATAACATATCAACTAACGTGTCTCTCAGCAGGGCCAAAATTTCAGCGAAGAAAATATTCAGAAAATTAAAAGCAAAAGATTAGAATAAAAGCATACAGCTAGGAATAAACAATTAAATAACTTAAAATACAGGCCAGATAGTCCAGGGCTATTTTTTTTAATTTACCTTGCTATGTAATGTTTTTTGCATTATTGAATTCCGTTACATTAGTTTTAAGTTTTCTTAGAAAAACGAGAAATAATTTTTTACGACTGGATCTTGAGAATCCTCCTAGGGCTTAGAATCCCCCATCGAATAATAAAAATTTTATTTTTATATTTTTTCAAAAAAAAAAAAATGCTTATTTACTTACTCCTTTTTTCAATGGCTTAAAACAATTCTTTGAATGAAAAAAATCAGCTCCTTCTGTTTTAAAATGAATTCGGAATTACCGCTCTGGGCCGAGAGCTAATATGCCACCCCCTTCCTTGGGAAAACAAATTTCTTTCACCAAACAGAAAAAACTAACTTAAAATCACTATTTACACAAAGTTTCTTCCATAAACTTAAATTCTCATTCTCATTCAAGTCCTCAAAATAGGTAGCACCGCCTCCAAACTTACTTATAAGTGAAATCATTATCATCACAAAATGGGTGGGATAGAAATATTAGGTAGCTATCACCCTTAAGGACTTCCCAAATTTTTCATTTTGTATGTACATACAGATCTTTTAAGAATTTTATTTTAAAAATATCTAAAAGATGTAATGTTCTTCATAATTCTTAGTTTTGGGCCTAACCTTTAAAATATGCCTACAAAAACTTTTACAAAAGTCGGGTGGTACCCCTAAAATTGTCGTTCGCGACGGTCCACAACATCCACCCCAGACTCGGTGCTCTATACGTTAAAATAAATTAACGAAACATTTTAACCCTTAAATGCATGGGGTCAGCCTCCAATATGGAGACCAAGCTCCTATTATGTAAAATCAGACGCTGATCACGAAATGGGCATTCAATTTCCTGGGAAATGCACCGTTTTCCTGGAAAAGCTCAAAAAGTGTGATTTGTGCAGTGTACCAAATATGGTACACTATGCAGTAAGCCTATATATTTGAAATGCAAGTCTTTTTTAGAATTTTTTTTTTATCAAAAATTAAAGAAAAATGAATGGAAATAACAAGTGTGATAATTTTTTTAAATAATTATTATAATTTAGTTTATCATTCAAACATAGGTGCACACATTGCAATTTCTGCACTTGATTATTGAACGGATGTTAACGTCTTTGTCTCCACCACCACATTTTCCACTTTAGCACCGAGCACGTCCTTCATTAACAGGTTGGTGATCAATACCATCAAGTTGCAAATTTTGGGGTAGTTCGTGTTCATCTTGGGAACGGGGACTGGCATAGATACATCCGACCGACCTATTTTCTTTATATTGTGAGCAGTCATATTCGTTAGTACGTGGGATACTTCCAGACGGAACGTTTTTTGGGTCATCTGGATTGTAGGGTTTGCTCTCTTAAAAGCCATGCATTGACTAAGCAAAGGTCGAGTATAGTAGACTATTCGTATGTACCATAGTCTGAGTTTTAAGCCAATTTTTAGACGACCCAAGGAGGAATCCATAATATGTACACCGCCTATGTGAAGATTGTATTCTTTGATGATTTGGGGCAGGAAGTCGTAATATTTTCGTAGTTTTTTTCATTCCAGCGTTACAAGTGAGCATTACAAACAACAACCGTTTGTATATGCTATAACGACCCATTTTATATGCATTCTGAAGCCTAACAGATTGTTGATTATTTATATTCATTACACAGTCTTTCACATCAAGAATAAACAGGATAAAGCACGATTTCCCACCAAAACCATAAAATCAGTTTACCAATGCAAGAACTGCCATGACATATGTATCAACCTTACTGATTTGGTTCAGATGCATGAAGTATCTTATATAGTACGTGAAAAATAATCAAAAAAAAACTATTCCAGGTTATCGAGCTCGGACTAGATTCTCAATAATTTGCTAAAACAAAGTCCAATGTACCCACCAATATTTTTTTTTTACACGAATAATGGAAATCACTTAAAATTATTTGTAAACACAACGTCCGACCACTTCAACAGCTTACTGAGAACTGAAAATTCTCGTAAACATCGGAGAACTGAAGAGGCATTTATTTGAAAGCTGGTAATGCCTGCTACAAGTTAGAGCAAAACTTAACGCGATGCAGGTTGTTTGGGTAGATTTGGCTATGATTTTAGACACGTACCAAGACTTTGGAAGGACACCAAGGAACAGTTCTTTAGCACTTTTTTTATTCATAAAGCAATATGGTTCTCTAAAAATTTCCAAAATAGATACGTTGTATTAGAAACATTTTTTTGGTGTATAAATTATTATAAATAAATTGAATAGGGGAACCTTACTCTCTCCCAGCCTCTGAGGATTTGATTTTTGAAGTTGAGTTAAAGTTTCATCCGCGAAGTCAAATCGTTTTATAATTTCAGAACAATTTCGCATAGTTTAATGGATATAATAACAACATCTGAAAACCCACTGAGAGCCATCTCTGCCTTAAGCCATAACCTTTACAGTCTTGTTTGATATCGTTGGAATTATTTTTGTCAAAAAGTTCTTATTTAACAAAATTGTACATTATTATTAGTAAAAAGGTTTTGACGGCAGGCATCAGTTTGTAAGTTTTGGGATTTTGCTCTGAAAAACTTTGTTCAAATTATTTCACGCATACACGTATCTCTAAGAACGTTTTTCAAAATAAAAAAATTTGTTTGCAGAACATCCCTCAAGGAAAAATTGGAAGGCTTCCATATGGAAGTGATGGGGAAACATTCCTTATCGTATCTTTCGGAAGCTTATGGGAAGATTTGAATTGATGTTGTTTCCAAACCGCTATCTTAAGAATGCATGTGGAAACGTTTGCTTATTGTGAGGCAAATTAAAAAATCATTGTTTCCAAGCCGTTTCTATAAGAATGCATGTGGAAACGTTTGCTTGTGAGGCAATGAAATACACTTTGCTTGTTAAATTTTTATAAAAATTAATTTTTTTCAAGTTTTCAATTTTTTTTGCTGCCATTGAGTAAAATAAAGATAGTAAAATTAATTTAAATTAATATTGCGTTGGAAGGCTATGCAAATATGATAACTTAAAGCTTTTTGTTATTAGAAAGTGCCACGCCTACCTTCCCGATCCCTTTTATTGTTCGTGCTAATGGTTTCCTCGCCACATTCTGAGCATAAACAGAAACTCACTTAAAAAAGTTAGAAAACTCTCTAGATATGCTAGAATTTGTGGCTCAATGGGATGTGCCAAGCCCACCTGTCCAATTCTATTCACCACTTTCGTTACTTTGTAATTTTGTACCAAGTTTGATCACGCTATTGTTTCCACATTCATTTTTAGGACAGTGGAGAGGAATGTTTCCACATCCATTTTTAAGACAGTTGTGAGGAATGCTTCCACATTCCTTTTCAAGACAATTGTGTGGAAAGTTTCCACATTCATTTTTGAGACAGCGGAGAGGTATGTTTCCACATTCATTTTTAAGACAGCGGAGAGGAAAGTTTCCCTCTAATGACATCGTGAGTAAAAAAGAAATGGAGTGTCTAACGGAAGGGAATGCTTCCTACATTCTATGGAATGTTTCCTGTTTATATCTGGGAATGTTTCCATTTCCTAGATAACGTTTCAGATAACATTTGCCTTCAAACCAAACTTCAACTCATATCCTAAATAACTTAAGATATAATATCTGAAATGAAAAGGAAAAAGTACTTAAGTCTGATTTTGTCGTTTTGCTGAAGATCACTTTTAAGCTTTAAAGCTTATTTTAAGAAAATCAAGTAAATTGTTCTGAAAGCTATTGATTTCAATAGTGGCTTTGTTAATTTAGGAAGAAATCGTTTTACTTTTTAATGTAAAAACTGCCCAAATTAGTCAGTTATTCGCGAAAAGAGAACTTATGCTGTTTTTCCTCACATAAATCGCTAGGAAATACCGCTTACCTCACATAAGCACTAATAAAGAAGAGAAATTGCTTTAAAAAAAAATAAAAAACCTTATCTGCAAACAATAAATATTGCAGTCAATTGGATGTATTGGAAAAAAACGCTTATATGGATCTAAGCTGTTTTGACGTAGCCTATTGCTGAGTATTCAAACTCTTTTTTTTTTTGATTTGGAAAAACAGCTTATACTGTTTTCAGCTGTTATTCCCTAGACCAATTTTACATACTCTGGGTCACAAAAGCACTTAAAATATTACTCCAAATGAGATTGTACGTTATACGTACGAATATAATTCAAATTTCGCTCAGAGTTACTATTAGATACGGAAATTATCATGACGTTCTTAACTCAATTCGTGCTTAAGTCGACTTAAGCACTTTTTCGTTTTCACCACAGATATACAGGGTGTCCCATAAATAGTGGATAACCTTCTAACAGCAGATGAGCGACCTCAATACATATATATATTTATTCCCTTTGCATAAAGTTTGAAAAAAATATGGAGCAAAGCGAAAGTTTTAAATTTAACATTTATTTTTTAAAGAACCACGGTATCTTCGGCTTAATTTTAAATCACATATGATAGCATAACTATTTAAAAATATGAAAATATTGGACACCCTGTATAATCGGCAAACTTTTATTAAAAAAAAACGATGTTACTGCCAGAAATTTTTATAGAATATACTCATTATTAGTAATAGCTAGCAGTGAAGTCATTTTCAGAACATTCCGCCGAATATGAATGAATTACAGAATCTAATATTTTCCGTTACTCGCTTAACATGAAATTCCCGATAAATTAATTGTATGCATTAAGCATTCGCACGTATTTTAGTTTTCGAGATACTGGCATAAATTCGAAATTTAGGACTTCTTAGCCGTTAAAAACACAAATTTTATGGATTACATACTTGTATATAGAGTGTTTCGAAGGATTAAATTAAAACTTTAAAGTGTTACTGCCCTATTCTGGCAGCTTAACAAAGCTCACCACATTAACAAAATATTTAATATTAACACATTGTTAATGTTCCGTATTCTGGGAAAAATTTAAAAGATCTTTTCTATACTATTTTGTTAATGTCAGAAAGTGTCTTAACAACGAGTGATATTTCAGTATTGAGCTTAGTAAAATTATTTTTTTTTATAAAATTTAAAAGGCAGGACAACGTGGTTTTAAAAATTTACAACCATGTCATAAAAAGAACATTTATTTTCATTGATATCAATAAAAAAAAATTTTGGATTTACGAGTATCGAACCCACGCACGCGAGCTATGAGTTCAAAGTCCTAACTACTTCGCCACGTTGCCTTGTATATTCAAGTTTTTTATTACTCTATTTGTTATTTTATTAATTTAAACTTAAAAAGTCAAAATTTGCTTAAAATTAAGCTTAGTAAAATTTTTTTCGAGAACCAAACCTAGTTTTCTTGGGGTATTATTAAATTTATAGCTGAAATAAATAAAATATTTTTGTATGATAAAATTCACTAAATGAATTTAAATAAATAAATTTTTTACTTAATTTAAATAACTAATTCTTGAACTTGAACTTGAAATTATTATACAGATTGTTACAATTAATTTTCTAATGTGTTAACATGACAACTTTCAGAGCATTCCGCAACATGGATGATGATGGCAGCAAGGCTCTTAGTTTGGAAGAGTTCGTAAATGGTATCCACGACACCGGCCTTGATTGTACAGATGAAGAAATAAGGGACATGTTCGCTAGGTTTGTAGTACTGCTCTTTTATGTCATATAAGTATTTCGTTAGTATGCATGTTACAATAGATAATTTTTTTTTTTGATTTTTAGAAATTGAGAATTTCTAAATGTGCAAAAGATAACATGGAAATTTTTACAAAAATATTTTTATATCTTAATTCTTATAAATAATCCAAGTTTATCACCTCGTGGAAAATCGGTACAGTTCGTCACCTTGTTTTCAAAGTATATAGGAAATAGTTCTGAAAGTTATCAGGTATTGATGGAAAGGATTGGAAAGAAAGGAATACTTTCAACGTTATCATCACAAATGTTTTTTACGTACTTTAGTTAACCAATCAAATTAAAATTATCGTCAGTATAAATACCTTATATAAATAACATATATCTTGGTCAGGTACTTAAAAATAAATATTACAAGATGATCAATAAGTAAAATTAATTTTTATATAGAGTTATACCGTGCCTACCACATTCTCTCGGTTTTAATACTAAATGACTACCAAACAAAAAAATAGTAATAGAATTCTGATGAAGGCAAAAATCACGTTAACTTCAACTCCATTAATTTATTTTTATTCAAATTCAAATCTAAAACACAATGTCAGATTTCAAACACTCATGCAGCTTCAAAAACTGTCTAGACAATTTTTTTTTTCACGATCGCAAAAAAAAGAATCTCGAAAAGAACATTTTCTGGCAAACTGGCGCACAGTGGAATATTGTGGCCATAAATAGGAAGAAATTGAAAGTGGTAGGGATTGAAAAATCTTTTAAGACAATCGTCAGATAATACTTAGGGACAAAAAGTTCATGGATTATAATTTTCAAATATTGTTTGCTTAAAGTGTTGTATTCTATGTGTGAATTATGCTGATTTTTTAAAATTAGTGCTTAAAAAGACATACTTAAGAAATTTCAAAATACTTAACAGCAAAAACAAAAATGAATTTCTCCAGATTTTCTATATTTTTTTATATAGTTAACAAAATTCAAAGTTTCCGCTTCCTTTTTTCATAACTTTTTTTCTGCAGAATTTTTTACAATAATTTCTTTAGTGAAGCTGAACAAGTTTCACAGATTCTTCGGATAAATGTGGAGCTAATAAAAAAATTCAGAAACATTTTACAAGCTCTAGCTCCCGGAGAGGTTATAAATCTCGAAAATTTTCACAATTATATCTGTTTGCGTCGCAAACCGCATCATAGTCGCATGTGTGCAAATGCAATTCCATGTGTATCGATGCAGTGGTCTTTGTGAAAATGCTTTTTTAAAAATATTTTTGTATTAGGGCCATCCTAAGTGCGCAATCTGCCGGGCTGATTTGTAATTCTAAACCATCCAGGGTGCCACCTAAATGCATACAAAAAAATTCATTCAAATCGGTCCAGCCGTTTAGGAGGAGTTCAGTGACATACACACGTACAGTAGAAATATATGTATAAAGATTTAGGCTCTTCGATATCTATCATTTGGAACAAATTTCAAGCTGTTATCTTCATTAATGATAATGATTTAAAAATCATTAGTTTTATATCTATTTTTCATAATTGATTTAATATGGAGTTTTTAATTTTTCTTTAATAACTTGAAAACTATAAAAGATATCGCGCAATTTGTAACATTTTTGAAATCAACATTGTAAAATTATTGAAAATCGACACCCATTTTGAACAACTAGTCTCAACCACATCCCACCTTTGTATGGAAGGTAGGCGTGTCCAATTTTTTCATGTTCACAAATTTTTGTTGTTTTAATTTTAAAAAAATCTGCGCCAAATTTCAAGACTTTGGCGCTATTAAAAACCGTTTATGGCCACCGTTTTTGGGTTTTCTCTAATAACTTGAAAACTATAAAGATATTGCAAAAATTATAACATTTTTGAAATCAGCATTACCAAATTAACCACATCCCACCTTTGTATGGGAGGTAAACGTGTTCATGAATCGATTTTTTTAAAATTCACATATTCTTGTTTTCTTCACCTTAAAAATTTCAAGAGTCTAGCGCAATTATTACTATTTATGACCGCCGTTTCAAATAACTATATACAGCCTGTCAAGTAATTGTTGGCAAAATAAATTAGGCAATACAATTTTCATTTTAATATTGAATAAAAAAAGAAATGCATATTTTTTTGTAAAATTTTTTTGTATTCAATTCTTTTGCTAACTCTGCATTAGAAAACAATAAAAAAGTTTTTAGCAAAAACAAAAAGAAAAGTTTATGGAGCATAAATAAAAACAATAACTATTTGATGGTGTCAAATAATTCTTTGCAAAATGCAAGAAACATGTGAAGAAACTAATAAGAACAAGCTCAATAATTGCTGTTTCCACTACGAACATCAATCACGGCTTGTATCCTTCTTGGAATAGACGTAATAAGTTTTTGAAAACCATTTCCTTCCGGTATCTTTTTGTCCACTCTTCTTTAATAACTTTTATAAAAGAGCTTTTTTTATTTGTTACAGCCCGTTTTGAAACTTTTTTTTTTTAAGTATGCCCATTGATTTGATATGATGATCAGCATATCGGGGCTTTGGGCTGACATACTCATCACTTTGCTGCAGTTACATATATAGCACCCAGGACCTGCACAAGAGTGATATGAGCTTAGGATCATTGTACTGATACGAATTGTATTTTGATTACCAGTGAAGTTGAAATTCTAAGTCGTTTTGAAGAGTTTTCCAGTATTACTTCTTCGTCATGATATCGGTAAAAACTTTGAATTCACCAACGCTTTCCCATGATCCGAGTATGTAACCCCATACCAAAACGGGCAACTTTCCACTCTTTATAGTGGGTATTAAAGTCTTCTACTGCAGGGTCAATGGGGTATTAGAGAGATGTATTTTCTGATACGAAAAAATTACCATATTATATTAGCACGAGGGTCCTAATAAAGTCCTGTACTAGAAAAGTATAATACCTACCCAATTGAAAACGAATGGGCACACTTGAAAAAAAAAGTTCCAAAACGGGCTCTAACAAAAAAAAAAGATCTCTTATAAAAGTGATTATGGAGGAGTGGACAAATAGATACCGGAAGGACATGATATACAAAATCTTATTGCGTCTATTCCAATAAGGCTACAAGCCGTGAATAATGTTCGTGGTGGAAACAGCAAGTATTGAGCTTGTTTTTATTAGTTTCTTTACATGTTTCTTGCATTTTGCAATGAGTTATTTGACACAATCAAATAGCTTTTGTTTTTATTTATGCTCCATAAGCTTTTCTATTTGTTTTTATTAAATTATTTTTGTTGTTTTCTAATGCAGAATTAGCAAAAGAATTGAATAAAAATAAAATTTGACAAAAAAAATATGTACTTTTTTTTTTTTAATTGAATATTAAAGTGAAAATTGTATTGCATAATTTATTTTGCCAACAATTACCTAACAGACTCTACATACATATATTTATTATTCTTTAAGGTTATAAGGCAACTAACAATTTGCATCTTTCTAATATTTTCAGATTTGATGAAGATGGTAGTGGTTCAATAAATATGACCGAATTTTTGCTTAAGCTAAGAGTAAGTTGGATTGTGTCTCCTAAAAATGTATAATGAATTAATTGAAAACCATTCGATTCCTTTCAGCCACCTATGCCACAATCACGTCTTGATATAATCGGTAAAGCTTTTGAAAAAATAGACCGTAATGGCGATGAAGTTATCACCGTTGAGGATCTCAAATCAGTTTATTCGGTGAGAGAACATCCAAAATATCAGAGCGGTGAAATGACCGAAAGTGAAATATTAACAGCATTCCTGAATAATTTTGAAGGAGGGCGTGGTAACAACGACGGCAAAGTGACCAAGGAAGAATTCATCAATTATTATGCAACGATTAGTGCATCAATTGATAATGATACCTATTTTGATTTGGTCATGCGACAGGCATATAAGCTTTAAATGCAAAATCAAACAAGTTTAAAATTGCTAATAAGAATATAAACTTTAAAAAAATAAATTAAATAGCAACAAATGTATTTTATTATATGCACACATGTCTTCTCTACTTTTGTCCTTGCATGCAACAATTAATATTCAAAAAACTGTAACTATGTATGTATGTACTATTTAAATTTTTTAAATAAATTTAGTGCACTTTAAAAAATTCTAAAAATGCAATTAAATGAAAAACTATGGTAAATTTTTCTTGTTCGATATGTCGTTATGTGGTTAGCGTAGAGTTTGTAAAAAAATAGATTTCTGAAAACTGCTCTGCCGTACTAAGCGAAAAAGACGTATCTCAAAAAAAATCATTTCGAGATAATTGATGTTTTGTTTATGTCAATTTGTTGAAATACATGTAAAATTGAGATAGAGGAAATTTTCTTAGTAGATTTTTTATATGATTGAACTAAGATGCCGACATTTAGAGTATTTCATTAGACGCGTAATTTCTTAAGCTATCCGATGTCATAAGAATCTCGGATATTTTTTTTTTGAGATACGTCTTTTTTGCTAAGTACGGCAGTGCTGTCATGATTAAGGAAACAGCGGTTCAGATTCAGTGTCTGATATTTAATTTTTTGTTGTAATTCAATTATTTTTTTTTTTGTATAATTATGTGATTATTTTTTTCTTATTTTTGAATAATTTAATTTAAATTTTCTGTAATTTAAATCGAGAAAATCTGAACTTTCTGACCATCAAATATTTTGAAAACTATAAATGAAAATATACAAATGCAGAAACATGATACAAACTACGTTATGCGATTAGTCAAATTTTACATTACAATTCCATAGAATGGACTTAAAAATATTTCAATTCCTATTTGAATTATTTAATAGAATCAAAATTTAATTAATTTCTATTCAATTCTATTCATATTTCAAAAATCTTTAAATGGAGTAAAGAAAATTTTCAATTTACAAATTTTGATTGCTTGAGCGGAATGGCTCTCGGCCATTTTCACGAATGGTAATTTTCACGAATGACCATTTTCACGAATGACCATTTTCACGAACGACTATGTTCACGAAAATTATTTATCAGTTGTTGGTTTATTTTTCTGTTGTAAAGCATTAAATATTGCATGAGAACATCCGGAAATAGTCCAAAGTTTCCTATACAGTTGATTTCATAGCGAAGGTTTTTTTATTGTAGTCTTTTCCTTCGAAAAGTTAAGCTCCCTCCCAATATCTGTGATAAATTTATAAATAGTATGATAATGTTCTAGAATTAAGGTAAATGTACCATATGTCTGTAAATTGTGCTATAACTTATTTTTGTAACGTTTTTATTTTCTACTCAATAAACATTTATTATTATTAGTCCAAAATTTTATCTTGCTCTTTGTAAGTGTAGTAACTAGCCACTACAGTCCTTATTCTGTCTTGGAGCATTAGCCATTTTTTCTTCGGAGCTACCTTCACGTTCCTCCCTAAATTAAACTCTTGTATTTAGATTTTCGTATCGTGAAAATGGTTATTCGTGAAAATGGTCATTCGCGAAATCGCTTTCGTGAAAATGACCATTCGTGAAAATGACCATTCGTCAAAACGGTCACTCGTGAAAATTACCATTCGTGAAATCGCTTTCGTGAAAATGACATGGAATCAGCGGAATCTCTAATGAATCAGCTCTATCGTATTTGCGATAAGATTTGAGTCCAAAATTATATTCTTTGTAACGAAGAAAGTTTTCCAATTTGAATGTTGAAGTTGAATCGCTAATTAATTATATCTTTTCGCTTGAATTGAAGTGAATAAGTTGCTTCCAAATTTTCATTCATACCCAGCTCTTCATATAATAAATGCCGTGTGACATATTTGACCATTTGATCTTATAGTAAACGGAGATAACAAAGGCTATAAAATATCTTAAAACCAAAATAAGGCACTGAATATTGCCACTTGTTCAAAATTGAGAGTCATAATTAAATCAGAGCTCCAGAGCTAAAAAAGTACTTATGTTTTAACTTAAGATATCCCAAATCGACCAAGTTTTCAGAATTTTTGGACAATTTGCAGGCATAGTTGAAATTGTATTTAAAAAACCTGAAAAGTTACATATAAAGTTAGATAAAAAAAATAGGTCTTTGAATTCTGATTGTTCCACCTTGAATATTAATTCAAGATAGTCTAAACTTCAAAAAAAAAACAGTTGTTGAAGTGTTTGCTTTAAAAAAAAATTAAAAACGTGGCCAGCTATAAATGCACATACGAGAAATGATTTTTTTTTAAATAAAACTATGTAAAAGTAAGTTTCTTAAATAAAATTATTTTTTTTTAATAAAACTAAATCATTTTTTAAAAACAAGTTTTAATTTTTTAATTCTATTACATATAGTTTTCGATATACATATGTATTTATGTATTCCGTTTCAAAAAATTTGCATGTATTAAAAAAAGGTGTGCATTTATTTAACGAATGACCGACATGTAAAGTATGTCCATATGTATGTATATTAGAGCGGTTCAAAATAAAAACTTTTTGATTTTTCACGATGTGTCAGCGGATTACAGTAGCCTTTCATGTCTCTACAATGCCCATTACTAGGGTTAAGGTTAATAAAAAATTTACAATTGACCGGACAGAAGTAAAAAAGTACCGATTTTCGACTTTCTAGTTGCAACACTTCAAATATTATCATACCGCCGATCCCATGGTACATCATTTTTAATGTAATGTTATTTGCTTAAAAGAATGCCGAAACCGCATATCATTAACTTATTTCAAAACCAAGATATCTGCATTTTTCTAAGCTAACAGACCTAATTTTTTTTGAATTGGAGTCGACAAATTTGCATATTAAGGTGATTCAAATTTTTTTTTTATTTCAAACAGTTATTATTGATCGAGAAATTTGGATCCGTGATTAGTTTTTCTTCTTCTTCTTTTTTTCTTGTAAAAAAATTGAAAATTGACCGGAAAAAAATTAAAAAATTCCGATTTAGTACTTTAAAGTTGCAAAATCACCCCGAATTCTTTTGTCGCCGATCCCACGTAAGATCATTTTTCATGTATTATTATTTACTTGAAAGAATGCCGTAAGCCGCATATCATTTTCTTATTTCGAACCCGAGATATTTGCATTTCTCTACATAATGTGAAACTAAAGGAAATATGAAAAAAATGTTGATGTCATTTGAAAGAGAAAAAATTTAAGTTTAAAAAATAATTTCTTTTATTGTTAAAAAACATCTGAAATTTTAAACACTGAAAATCAAAACATAATACTAAATTTCAAGTCACAGCTTATTAACTATATGCAGATATCAACCCCTGTGCGCGAAATTATCATATGTGCCAAAAACCAAATTTTACAGGAGAGGGTTTTTTCTAGTTTTCTGTGCTTTGGTTGGCAATATCAATACCAAATTTTCCATGTGCTTAGATAATTAACTTTTATAACAAAACTCAGAATTTTTCCTGCGGAAATTTTCCGAGAAAAACATATTTTTTGGCACATATGTACGATAGTTTCGCTCACAACGTTTCGTAGGTGTGCTTGCAGCAAATGGCACTTACGATAACATGAAAAACAGTTTAAATTGGAAATAAATTGAAACGCAAAGTTGTTTGTGATCTTAAATTTAATTTCATAATTTCATAATTTATTTAAATTTGGTTCTGTATAATAATAACTAAGTTCTTTTATAATACAATATTCTTTGATAAGAATTTAGCAAAACACATTAAGATAAAAATTTTAAATTAAAAAAAAAAATAATAAATAAATTAGTAAAATAAAGTAAAATTAAAATTAAGCTTAAGTTTGAAACAAAAAGAAAATTAAGCTTAAGATTGTAACAAAAAGAAAATTTTAAGTTTTAAATTTGAATAATATAAAAGAAAAAAAAAAAAAATTAAAGAAAATTAAACTGTAATAACTTAGGAAAAAAAGAAAATAACAATAGATAAAAGAATAGATTCAGAGATTATTGGTTGCTGAGCAAAGTAATTAAATATAGACCGTCTAAACTCACTCCCATCCCGCATAGCTCTAAAGTTATTTGGAAGAGAATTCCAAAGTCTAATGGCATTAATGAAAAATAGCCTTGCTGAATTTAAATAGGAAAATTTTGGTATAATAAGCAAATGGCTTCTAGCTGATTGGCTGAAAGAAAGCTTTTCGAACAAGTAGTATGGGGTTTTTGTTTGCATTAGTTTCTGAAGGAAGACACAATTTCTATAGTTTAAGTAAGTGAGTATATCACAGCCAAGAATTCTTTTATTAAAATTAGATACATGATCATACTTTCTTAAACCATATACATAACGAGTAGCATGATTAAATGCAATTTGCAATTTTAGTCTCGAGCATGAATCAAGTTTACTATAAACTATCTCAGAATACGTAATAATCGGTACAATTAACTGTAGAACAAGTTTGCGTTTGGTTTCAACAGGCGTAAAGTCTGCAGACATTCTTAGGTTACGAAGTGCAGTATAAACTTTCATGACGACACTGTTGATATGGTCAATACAAGTAAGGGAAGAATTTAAACAAAAACCAAGGCTAACTGCTTTATTAGTGAATTGCAGCTTTTTATCTGCTACATACAGACTAGGAATGTTTTCAAAATAAATTGTATCCTTCGCAATTGGTAAAACAAATGATTTATTAGGATTTAGCTGAAGGCAATTATTAGCAGCCCATTCAGTAATAGACAGTAGATCCTCATTTAGTTGGCAGCACAAATTCTCTATAAGACCAATTCGACTGGATAAATGTAATTGTATGTCATCAGCATAAGCGTACATAGTTGAATATTTGCATCTCGAAAAAATGTCATTTATAAAAATGGTGAATAAAAGCGGCCCAAGAACTGAACCCTGGGGTACACCACTATCAACTGATTTATATTCAGAAAATGTTTCACCTACCTTAACCCTTTGTATCCTGCCTGTTAAGTAGCTTTTCATTAAATTAACAGCATTATCACTGAAACCATATAGGAATTTTAGCTTTTTACAAAGTAACAAATGATTGACTTTGTCGAAAGCCTTTGAGAAGTCAAGCATGCATAAAAGCGTCACAAGTCCATCGTCATAAGATGACCTAACGTCCTCAAGCAGTTTTACAGTTGCAGTTGAGCAACTATGTCCTGGTCTGAAGCCCGATTGATGAGAGTGCAAGAGTTTATTCTCATATAAGAAGTTGGATATTTGATTTGCCATAAGAGCTTCAGTAACTTTAGACAAACACGGCAATATGCTTATGGGTCTAAAGTCTTTTGGCTCTTTGTGAAAATATGTGAAAAAATTAAGGTTTTATTTATTTAATTTTTTTTTATTATTTTAAACGGTATAAAATAACATTAAACAAAAGTTACACATAACAAAAGCATGTTTTTAATTTCAAAAATAATTAAATTTAAGTAATTCAATCTTCATCGTCGCTTTCATTTAACGATTCTTTTATTTTTGAGGAATGTTTTAAAGATATATTTTATGAATTGTAGATTATCGGCCTTCTATTTGTTATTAAAATTGTAATTAATTGGGCTTTGGCCGTAGAATAATCGCAGATATTGTAATGGAGGATATCTTGGACAGACTTATGGAAACGGCTGAACAAAAACCTAGACTTTTAACAAAATATATAGACGACGTTTTCGCAGTTGTGAAGACAGACGCCATAGATTCAACACTAAAGTCCCTGAATACGTATCACAAACAAATACAATTTGAAAAAGAAGACGAACTCTATGGAAGACTGAACTATTTGGACACAACTGTGATAAGGGCCAACAACTTGTTAAAAACAGATTGGTACCAGAAGCCTACGGCGTCTGGACGCATTTTAAATTTTTTCTCCAAACATCCCAAGAAAACCATAATAAACACAGCCAAAAATTTTATCAACAGCGTCCTCAACATCAGCGACAAAACTTTCCACAAAAATAATAAAATAAATATAAAACAAATACTCATAAAAAACGATTTTCCCACTCATACAATAAAACAACTACTAATAAATACGACATCACAAAAGAACAACACAAATTTGGAACCTAAATTATTTAAAGGGGTAACATACATACACGGTTATACGGAAAAATTAAAAAAATCGGACATATATAACAACAACAAATTTCAAATTGCGCCTAAAACATACAAAACCCTCAGGAGTATATATGGCAACACGAAAAGCAAAATCGATGACATGGACAAATGCAACCTGATATCTATACTATTATATAAAGAGGTATGGTTTGTTTGTTTGTTTGTTTGTATGTTCCGGGTAATCTCTGGAACTACAGATCCGATTCCAAAAATTTTTCTACTAGTAGAAAGCTACACTATTCCTGAGTAACATGGGCTATATTTGATTTTGATAAAAGCAAGGGGCGTGGCACTTTACGTGCAATTAAGACCTTTAACTCGCTATATCTTGGTTCATATGATAGCAAGAGTCTTAAAATTCGGTGTCAGGATGCACATAGCCTATGTTAAGCACTTCACAAAATATGAACGGGATTAGACACCAGGGGCGTGGTGGCTATAGGACTTTAATTTAGGGTGGCCCTCATACGCAATTATTTTTAAAATAGCATTTTACAAAGACCACTTAATCGGTTCACATGGAATTTACACCACCTGTCTCTTATATTAAGACGCATAGCTAAGACGATGAAACTTTTATTTAGGGTGGCCCTCATACACAAATATTTTAAAAATAACGATTTCTCAAAGACAGGTGAATCGATTCTCATGAAACTTACACAGTATGGCTTTTATATTAAGGAGCACAGATAAGAATATAAAAATTTTATTCAGGGTGCATACTTAGGGTGGCCCTCATACAAATATATTTTTAAATATCATTTTCACGATGACACGTTAATCAGTTCACACCGATTTTACACCACGTATTTTTTATGTTAAGAAGCATAGCAAACAAAACTTTTATTTAGGGTGGCCCTCACCCAAAAAAATTTTTTAAATATCATTTTCTCGAAGACCGCTAAGTCGATTGTTATGGAATTTACACCACATGGATTTTATGCGAAGAGACACAGATAAGATTGTAAAAATTTTATTTAGGGTGTATACTTAGGGTGGCACTCACACAACAATTTTTTTAAATATCATTTTCACAAAGTTTGGTAAGTCGATTCACACCGAACTTACACCACGTAGCTCTTATGTTAAGAGGAATAGGTAAAGATACAAGACTTTTATTTCGGGTGGCCCTCAGACAAAAACTTTTCTCGAAGACTGCTTAATCGATTCCCTTGGAACTTACACCACATGGCTTTTATATTAAGAGGCACAGATAAGCTTAAAAAAATTTTATTTAGAGTGCATACTTAGGGTGACCCTCATACAAAAATATTTTTAAGTATCATTTTCAAGAAGGCAGGTTAGTCGATTCACTCCGAACTTGCACCACGTAGCTCTCATATTAAGAAGCATAGCTTAGGCTACAAAACTTTTATTTAGGGTGCATATGTAGGGTGGCCCTCAAACAAAAATATTTTTAAATATCATTTTCTCGAAGACCGCTAAATCGATTCTCATTGAACTTACGCCACATGGCTTTTATATTAAGAGGCATAGATAAAGTCGTTGAAATTGTATTTAAGGTGCATACTTAGGGTGACCCTCATACAAAAATATTTTCAAATATCATTTTCACCAAGAACAGGTTAGTCGATTTACACCGAACTTATACCACGTAGCTCTTATGTTAATAGGCATAGCTTAGGCTACAAAGCTTTTATTTAGGGTGGTCCTCACACAAAAATATTTTTAAATATCCTTTTCTCGAAGGCCGCTAAATCGATTCTCATGGAATTTACATCACGTGGTTTTTATATTAAGAGGCACTGCTTAGGTTGTAAAAATTTTATTTTGGATGCATACTAAGGGTGGTCCTCATACAAAAGTATTTTTTAAATAGAATTTTCACGCAGACTGCACATCGAATATACACCACGGTTGAGGTGCAGCGATGCGCACAGGGTAATGCTAGTACAAAATAAAATGCAAGGGAAACACATCTGACCCATGTGACAAAGTTTACGTTGGCACAACCAAATCAAAACTGAGGACACGCATTTCTGCACATAAATCAGATCTTAAATCAAAAAATCCTCAAAAAACAGCATTCGCGGCGCACTGCTTACAAAAAGGACATACTCCTGACTTCGACGGTACGAAAATACTACAACAAGAACAGAATTATAACCGACGGTATACAATAAAAATGCTACATATAATCAATACAACTACAAAAAACGGTTGAACTTCAAAACTGACACAGAAAACTGTGCACATATTTACAGACATCTACTCAAAAATTAGCAACAGTTGACGATGACTTTGCAAAACACTTAGACGGAATTTTATGTAAGACCGTAATAAAAATATTTATTTTATATAATTTGACAAGTTACCAAAAAACTGAATTATTTAATTTGTGATTTATATTGAGTGTATGTTCTTTTTATTTCTTCAGCTCCCCTGAAGATGACTTAAAAATTAAGTCGAAATATCGGGAAAAAATAACATCTAAATATTAAAAATTAAAACAAATTAAAGTTTTTGTTTTATTCTACGGCCAAAGCCCAATTAATTACAATTTTGATATATTTTATGTATATATATGTATATATATATTATTATATTAGATATTTATTAAATACTCATTGTGATATTTTGATGGAATACTATTTTCTAAACATAAATTTTGCAAATCATTGAATTTTATCGAGGAGATACATAAAGGCTTATGATACAACATTTGTATATAGCTTAAAAGTAAATTTTAAAGTTTTATATGGTTTTTTTAGTGGAATTTTCAGAATATCCATAGATGGGTTCAATTGATTTTGATTTTTTTTGAATGAAGCTATGCGAAGTTTATTTGAGTCTAGTTTAATTTTGTTTGGTAGTAAAAAATCTGCAAGTGACTTCCAGTTCTTAAACTCAGAGTGACTTATTTTAATGCAGTCGTATCCCAATGGGTTAGTGCGTGCATTGCGAATAATTGTGGGCCATTCACTGGGTGCCCAAATCGTACGATATCGTACAAAAGTTTTAATTGTGCTATACGCAGAATCAACTGGTATGACCGGGAAGTAAATATGTAATTTTAATTTTTTCAATGAAGTTTGAAGAATTTGAAAAATGTGACAGCATAGCTAATACGGTCTTGTTGCGGTTTTGACCAACATAACTGTCGCAATATAGACTTATGTCATTAGCTGTCTGTCTTTGGTCTACGATTATTAGATATTTATAACGGGCAGTGCAAATTTCATTGCACCCTCGTTTACCATCCCGCTCATCCCACAAAAAACAATAGCTATTTCTAGTGCCATTTTCATAAACGCTAAAATTATAATAGGCGTACTCAAAAAAACTGCTTATCTGTACATAAGTAACGGTAAAGCATGATACGAAAGGCTACATAACGCGAGCAATAGTTACGCTTCACATTCTACTTCTAATTTAAAAAAAGAAGTAGTGAATATAATAATAACAACTATGCACAATATATTTTTGTATGGCACATACGATAATTTCGCGCACAAGCAAAAGATTTAGTGTGACATACGATAAAATATACAGTCAATTTTTGGCGTAACTATAAGAATTTCAGCTACAATATTTTACCAGGTGGTGCGTAGTGGGGTATAGATTAAATTTGCATCAAAAAGTCAATTTCGAAAAAATGGCACATACGATATTTTCGCGCACAGGGGTCGATATGTTTAACTGTAAAATATTGTCAAAAATATTTTATAATTATAATATTTAATATTTTGTAATTTTTTATATTTAGTGTGGGCAAACAGACAAATTTACAGTCTTAGCAAAATAAAGACCCAAAACAAAGAGCGTGCATAGTTCAATCCTGGTAAATATATAAATGCTCGAATTAGATGGAACCGCCAGCATTTTCGCCAAATCTTAGTGTGATTGTAAATTTATGGACGATTTTGAAAAAAGTGTTCGAGTGCAACATTTTAAAAAAAAGCCCTAAAAGAGGCATTTTAAATTACTTAAATGGCGTAATATCCCGCCAGATACCACTAAACACTTGCTACTTCGATGCCAAACCACTTTTAAGCCGTAGTTGACTGAACAGGCTACCACACTAAATAAAAAAAATTACAAAATCATTAATTTTGACATTGTTTATACAATTAAACATATCTGTATATATGTAATAAGCTGTGACTTGAAATTTAGTAGCATGTTTTGATTTCCTATGTTTAAAATTTCATTTAATATTTTTAACAATAAAAAAAATTATTTTATAAACTTCAAATTTGTTTCTTTCAAATGACATCAAAATTTTTTTCATATTCCATTAAGTTTCAGACTTGTAGAGCGCTGAAGTTAAAAGTATGCACTGCATACAATAAGCTGTGAGCCACTGTAAAGGGAAAAATTGCATAATCTCTGCGCAAGTAGAAATTTTGTTTTTCTTGCTTAAATCCTTAGCTATCTTCACTATATTCACCTTAGTGCACTATTATTTGAAATTGTCTATGCCACGAAATGAATATTGCATAAAAAAATGAGAAAAAAAAATGTTACAGTGTGGCCAATAATAACTGTCCCAAATCCTTTTCAAACTCTACTCGAACCCATTAATTGTTAAGCTTTTTCTTGACCGTACTTTTCCTAGCACATGGCCCCATACGAAAAAATTTACTGTCTTGAGAACCGGTGATGATGCTGGCCATTCTTCCGTAGAGATGGAATCAGACAAATTTTCGGCCCTTTCCCTATTTGTGATACTGCTCCCCACAGCTTGATTTTTTTTTTTTTTATAATAGAGTTTAGCTAGTACAGCTATTATAGCCTTCTTAGCTATTTAGCATTGAAGCTTTATACCAAGTAAAAAGCTTATTCAATAAAAAATGGAATAGAAAAAATAATCATGCACATTAATTTGTTATTTATTTTATAATTTTTTCTTAGCTTTATCGCACTTTCTCAACATACCCACTCACACCATGTAAAAATAGACATATAGATATTAAAATAATTATATGTATAAATTTACGTGGTCCAAGGCATAAATGTTAGAAAAAATTTACCCAGCATGCTGTGGGGCTCGGACAACACAAACAAAAAAATTCACATCACCATTAAGCTACAAATTTAGCTACAGTTAGTTTTCAGTCTAAGCTTGAGTTGACCTTTTGACAAGCTAATGTTATAAACTTCGCAATTATTAATAAGAGTTTTCATGCGATTAAAAGGAGCTGTAGCCATATAATTAGTTCTACTAACCGGTTGGTAAAATAACTGATAAGAGTTACGAGTACTCCTCCGATTACTATTAAAATGTATATAATTAAGAAGCTCTGGTGCAGCAAGAGACCCAGTTACAAGTTGATGCAGATAAAGTATATCCGCAATATTTCTACGCGAGCTCAAAGACTGCATATGTAATAACTTTAAACGATCCTCATAAGGAGGAAGGTTTAAAGGGTCAATCCAATTTAAGCCATTGAGAGCAAAACGAATAAAATTTTTTTGAATTCTTTCAATTCTATTTATATGAATATTATAAAATGGTGACCATACTTGGCTGGCGTACTCTAAGTGAGGGCGCACTATTGTATTATATAAAGTCACCGTTACTAAAGGGCTATTAAATTCTTTTGCCCACCTCTTAATAAAGCCAAGCAGAGATGAGGATTTTTTACAAATTTGATTAATATGCTCATTAAAAGTCAACTTAGTATCAAAATGTATACCTAGGTCTTTGACTACATCGACACGACAAATATTTTTATCTTTTAATTTATAATCAAATTCCACAATAGTTTTCTTCCTGGTAAAAATCATAGCTTGGCATTTATCAGGATTAAGATGTAAGTTATTCTTAGAACACCAAACTTCAAAGGATTTCAAGTCAGACTGAAGTGGAAAAGTATCACAAACCCCCTTTACGTTCCTGTAAATTTTCATATCATCTGCATATATTAGCAGATGGGAGTTTTTAATAATATGTGTAACGTCATTTATTGCTAAAATGAACAGGAGCGGCCCCAGGTGGCTTCCTTGTGGAACACCTGATGTCGCGCTAAATGGGGAGGAAAACACTCTCCTAAATTTTATTTGATACGTACGATCAGATAAATAAGATTCAATCCAGCTGACAAAACTTAAAGGAAATCCAAGCTTCTTTAACTTAAACAAAATCAAGTTACATATGTGGTAATTTATCAAATGCTTTACTGAAGTCAGTGTAGATGCAGTCAACTTGCCCACCAGAGTCCAAAGAGCTTAATGCAAAAGAGGTGAAATCAAGGAGGTTAGAAACTGTAGATCTGCCATTAACAAAACCATGCTGACGAGTTGTTATGACTTCACTACAGCACTCCTTAACCTGATCGTATAAAATATGTTCAAAAACTTTCGGTATTGATGATAACTTAGCCACGGGCCTGTAGTTTGAAACATCATTTTTACACCCTTTCTTGAAAATGGGGCTAATGTATGCATTTTTCCAAAATTTAGGAAAATAGCATTCTCTAATTGATCTATTAAATAAAAAACTGAGGGGCTGACTCAGCATAGAGCTGCAGTTAACTAAAACTGTCGCAGGAATACCATCAGGCCCGGAGCTGAAATCATCATTAACAGATGAAATATATTTCTCTATGAGGTCAGGAGAGAAAGATATCTCATTAACCGAAACTAAAGGGTCGTTATCCATATATTCAAAATAGTTGATTTCAGGGCTAAATAAATCCGTAGAAAATGAATCCTTAAACAAATTGGCAAACAACCCGGCTATAATTTGTGGGTCGCTAGTGAGCCCATCAACTGTTTTAAATTCAGATGGAAACCCGTCAGATTTTTTTTTAGAATTAATAAAACCCCAAAAATTCTTGGGGTCATGAAGAATATTCAGCCTAATTTTATTCAAAAATTCAGAATAAACTAAAGCTGACATATCTTTAAATTCAATAAACAGTCGCTGATAAGCAACAAGGTCATTTCGGTCCTGGCTACAAACGTATTTATTCCATGCCCTATTACGGCCATTCCGAATTTTTTTCAAATCCTTTGTATACCAAGGGTACGAGGAATTATTAACGTACCTCTTTGTATATGGCACCGACAATGCTATGGCAGAAAAAAGTTCACCATAGAAAAATTTAATGCAATCATCAAATGTATTGTTATTAAAAAAATTTAGTAAGTCATCTAATTTATTTCTTAAATTTTCGTTCAATTTCAAAAAGTCAGCTTTCTTAAAATTGAATTCGTAAATATTAATGGATGAACATGCATTAGTCAAATTTTCATTGTCAGATTGGTACACAATACTCAAAGGTGGATGATAGGAATCTACCGTAGACAGAGCATGGATAGCATTTCTTACAACAACATTGCTACTATTTGTAGCCAAGACTAAGTCAAGTTGTCGTCCGTGGCAATTAGTTATACAACTTACTTGTTGTAAATTTGAAAGTATTTCGTCAACAAAAATTTGTTGTTGTCGAGTTTTTGGACAAGATGCATAAAAATATGTACCATCGTCCGAAGGAGTCCATTTTAGGTCAGGCAGATTAAAGTCACCTAACAACAAAATGTCGTCATTAGCGTCTAGTTCATTAATAATATGTTCTACGGCCATCGAAAGACATTCGTAGACATCTGCGCTACTATTTGGAGGAACATAAGTGTTAAGAATGTATAAATTAGTGTTACAATGTGTAACTTTAACACATAACAGTTCAATTGCACAGGCAATTTCGACTAATGAACTAGTTAAATGATTTTTTATAGCTATTAAGACGCCTCCACCAACAGAAGAAATATCTTCCAAGTGTCTGTCTCTTCTGAAAACTTGGAAACTATTATCAAAAAGTTCCATATTGAGAAAACTGTTATTTAACCAAGTTTCGGTAAACACGATAATATCCTCAGAGAAATTCTGAGTTGATAAAAAGATATCTTGCGTCTTGGAACGCAAACCCCTTACATTTTGATAGTAAAGGGATAGCCGTTTCAGTTTTTTGAATTGGAACGGACAGTGTGTCGGACAGTTTTATTAATTTTTTTCGACTTGAATTCAGAAATAAAGATATTATCTACCCATGCATTAGAATTTAGAATGGCAGAAAAATAAGAAGTCGCCACTGTAATTTTAAAAGACGCATGAGTTGTTTTATTACCGATTTTCCTGCATGAAATGAAGGCGTCGGCAGGAATAATATGTTTTTGTCTGATAAAGTTTTTAACATTGTCAGTGGTAGTGTTATGTTGAAGTCGTGAAATAAAAATAGATTTTAACCTTGGCAATGCCTGCAAAGAAACAGGAGGCACAATCGCATCAACCTCCCGTGGATTGGGAATAACTGAAATCGAAAGAGGAGTAATTAAAGAGGAGGAAGGGGACGGAGGGTTAGTTACAGAAATAGTAGCAGGAAAATTGCGAATAGGTGGAGAAGTAATTAGAGAGCAATCCACGGAAGTTTTGTCACGACTGATGCCCGCACTATTCGCTCTCCCCACATTACCCAGATTCTTGTTTAATTTCCTCTTAGATTTTCTTTTCTTCTTTAAGGGAATAGCTTGTTTAGGTAAAGAAGAGATCGAAGGAGTGGAAGCAAACACCAAAGGAGCCTCGGTAATAGTTTTATTTTGCAAACTAACATCAGGTGAAATAGCCTCATTAAGGCATTTTTCTATTTGGGGAGTTGAATCTAGATAATTGTTGAGAATATCTCTGAAATTAGTATTCAGATTGTTAAGATTTTCCCCAAATTGCTTAATTTTTTCGAAAAAAACCGACGGGGAAAGGGCCCTGCACGATGGACAGTACCAATGCAGGCCCGAACGTACAGAACATAATAAATCTGTAATAGATTTCGTCAAGTTTGCACAAGAGGCATGAAAAACTTGTTCACAGGGACCTGAACAAGAAAACATAGAACAAAGTATATTTTGGCTTTTGCATTGATCTCCTAGAGAGCAAGATAATAAATTTTCGGAAGAAAAATAATCCATCATAAAATATGTATGTATGTGGAAAATATGGCACCCAAAAAAATTAAAAGAAAAATAAAATAAGAAAATGTTTTAATGTTGCTTAAAAAATTTTAGTGTCGTGAAAAAAAGGGTTAATAATTGTACAAAATGCACCCATTAATCAGCAACAACAAAAAACAACTGAGTTTAAAGTCAAGCTTTGTATACGAATAAAGCATAAAAGCAAATCAAAAAACAAAATTGTCGCACTGCTTACAATATTTACGCTTGCAGAAAAAAAATATTCACATATGTGTGTTTGTATGTACAAATGAAAAAACAATATTCAATAAACAAAAGCACAAAATTAAAGCAAAATTATTACTGCAATTAAACACAAGTTTAGAAATTTATTATTTAGTATATTTTAGTTTTCAAAGGATTCTAGAACATGAGAATATTTTGAACATTTCTAATGTACATACAGGTAACTTTAACTTTGTCTTCAATGCGTCACAAACATAATGGGTAAAGTATTACACAATGTGTGCTGAATATAAGGAATATAATAATGTTTATTGAGATGGGATCGCGTACTTTCCATCTTAAATGAAAAAAATGTAAGATTGAGTACAGTTCGTTTAACACAAGGTAATGTAAAAGTTTATGGATTCATACATGAGCACTGAAATTCATTTAAAACATACTATATACATATACCAACATGGTAAACGTCTGGTTTTTTGCTTGAATTGAAATTGTTAGAAGAAACTATTGCTGAAATGGTGCAAATCCAAGAAAAAACACAGTCGGAATTAAAACCAAACTGAAGAAGAAAAAAGCTATTTGTATACATGTTTAGGGCTGACTTTGCATATTTTTTGTATGGCAACCTAATTAAGTCAAATGGAAACATTTTCGTTGGCCTTGCTTTACTGTTTTGCTATTCGAAGCTAATACATCACACGTTACGAAAAATTCATTCCATCACTCTCATACATTTAGTAACATTTAATGAACTAGATTTACCATCAGTTGCTATTACAAGACAGTGCAGGGCCGCCGAGAGAAAATCCGGTTCCAGTAGCAACCATGAATAGGCCCCTCCTCCCCCTCACCCTAACAATTGTAAAATTAAAAATGATGTAGGATGGCAAAAGTAGCATTTTCTATTATACACACCTAATTTCCCAAATCACCTGTCACTAAAAAGTTTCACTTCAAAAATAGTATAATAGTATTTAATTAAAACATGTAACTACAGTACCGCTCAAATGCTTTGCAACTTAAATTAGTTTTGAAGAAATATCAAACTATTTCAGTGAAACAATAACTTTGAGTTTAATTTTATGTTTCTTTTCTTAATTTCACTTATTGCTGGTTTTTTACCAGAAACAAAAATTTTATTTCGTTAGCTAACAACAACAAAAATTTAAGGTAAACAAAGAAAGCGAAAATTCAAGCGCTCAAAATATGTGCAACTCAGCACAATACCAAGAAAAAATGCATAGCCAGTCCAATATTTGGTTCCATAACCGTTGTTTCTGATGAGTGCATGACATCTTCTGGACTGAAATAGTTTGATATTTCTTCAAAACTAATTTCAGTTGCAAAGCTTTTGAGCGGCACTGTATGTCTTTAGAAAATTGGTTTTAGTTTGTAAACTTGACAGTATGACAGTAGATACAATATTTGCAACGTGCATACGACGATTTTCGAATAGTGATTTTAAGAATTTACTGGCCCCTTCGAAGAACTGCGAGGGGTCCCGTTAGTCCCCCCCCCCCTCTGTCGTCGGACTTGGATATGTGTGTTGTATTACATAATCTTCATAACATAATGATTCCCTTACAAAATCCCTTTCAAAGATTTCTGAACTCAAACTTGATGAGCAAAAAAAACTGTCATCAGACTTTGGTGTGTGGTCCTTAAAATTAGTTGTGTAACAAATCCCCCATTATTTTATTATTGATTATCTGAGTCAACAATGTCGATGTCTAATTTTCGATATCTAATAGATGCCTATTTGCGTCATTACAAGAATAAGTTGTTAAACTGTACTGGATGAAATTTTCTTCACAAATGCAACGTCAATTTTGCAATATTAACGCAGCGGGGATTTTTATAGTCAAATTATCTTATGAGGTTAGTTCGATGAATGCGTAGAATCGAATAAATTTCGAGCACAAAAATCACTTGCGAATAGAAGAACTTTTGTATCATACATTGAACATTCCTTGTATAAGATGAATAATACGATGATGACCAAATTTCCAAGCGAGTATTTGAAGAAAACCTTTACAAGACTGTTCAATGTAATTAATTAATGCGCTGGATGAACACTACGTTAGTTAGTACGCGACTTTATTAATTAGGAAAGTAAAATGTTGAACGCAAATAATGGTAGGTAAGTATGTATGTACATATCATACTATATGTATATGCAATGAAAAATATGTATGTTTTATGCGTTTGCATTTGTTGGTGGCTTAAATACCCAATTGAGCCAGCAAGCATGTCAGAACTAATGAGCGCTACATGGCAATGGACCTATTTGGATTTTCCAAACCAAACTATGCACAGATTATGACAAACATTTAAAATAAAACTATGAAAGTTTTGTTAAGTAGTTCGTGTACGGTAGGCGTGCCACCGACATTTTTTCATTCGAAACTTATGCCCGTACTTATTGTATATGTATATACCAAGTCTTATTCATTTGCGTCAAACAGTTCATGAGATATGTATGATGAATTTGATTTTTCTCTTATATGGAATAGTGGCATCGCCCATTTTTTCCAACCCAAACTATGCAAAGAGCCTTCCACAGACCATAAGAAAACATTCACAGAAAAATTATGAAGTTCCATTAATTAGTTCACGAACTTATATGCGACAGACGAACGACGCCTCATTTTTGTAAAGGTATCTACATGTATGTACGAGTATATGGAGATAAGAAATTATTCGAAATAAAACATTTTTTAAGAAAATCCCAAAAGACTTTACTAAAATTTATAATATGTTGTAAGAAATTTTATATAGAATAAATGGAACTTTCAATATATATACTTACCAACAGGGTCGCATTACCGCCAACGGTATTCCAAAAGGCGGCAGGTTTTGGTATGGTAAAATAACCACTTTTTAAGCGTCAGAGTTTATGCTTATCAACTCGCTTCTGTGGCTCTTTACAAAATGACCATGCTCTATTTCTGCTTAAATGGTAAGGTAGTAAGTATTGCTTCAGTTAGAAATAGGTTCCTTCAGGTCCCAATTGGTTAAAAGCGTGTATTTTTGTGTGTACTTGCATATGTTAGCGTATAGAGTTATAATACAATGTCGGCAGCAATGAAGTCGAGTTGTGCGACTGTGTAATTAATAGAGATCGAAGTGATTTAATTACATACACGCTTAGTTATACATACAGAGATGCAAACAATCTTATAGAACACTCCAACTAACCCAGTAAGACAAAATTTCAAGCATTCGTATAAGTAAATCTCAATTATAATTTTAGTGGGCGGCCGTAGTACATATGTACAAAAAAAGTATGTACAAACAAATAAAAAAGAACAAATAACATTTTTATATACCTAACTAATGAGAAACCATACCGATATTGTTTTCAATATAAAATGCATGAAAAACTATAATTCCTTCTTCAAACAGCCGTTTTTTTGCAGAAAATTAATGAACCAATTTTCAAGACTTACATGTACACATCTTCAATTGCTTTCCAAATAATATAATACTTTATAATACAATTTGTTCAAATCTGTCAGTTTCGAATTCCATTACCATTATTAAGTGTTAGTAAGATTTTATTTTATATTATTATTTGTTCAATGCTCAATTGTAATTTCCTACAAAATATGGAAAGAAATCATTAATTTTCGATTACAATTCCATGGTAAAATGAATTGATTTTTCTGTCGATTACATCCCACGAATAATAATTTGAAATTGCAAAATTTTAACTCCATTCAAAAGAATTAAACAAAAAATCGACTGTTTGAATTCGAGTCTTCTTATTATCGAACTCATTTTAGTACAATCATTTGGTAGTTTTACCTGGAAAGCTTTGCGGTAGTTTTGAAAATGAGTATTTTTATAGATTTTGATGTGCTCTTTCTGAATTTCAACTTTGCCACCTCGTATTGTTGCCGCTCGCGCCGCCATATTTGAAAAATGGCACCCAAAAGCAGTTTTTTGACAATATTTCTTTTCTTACTCATTTTACGATAAAAACATATACTATATGTATGTACATATATACAAAATAAGACTAGAAGAAATTTCCTACAATTTATGTTGTTATCTTTTTTTTAGTAAAATTAATAGTTTTGACGTACGAGCGCCGCAACTAGCGCTGAGGCGTTTAAGTAGCAAACCAGTTGTCTCATAATACTCTCATCTGTTTTATGCGAATTATCTTTTTCATAAATTTTCAACAATCTAAATTTCTCTCAGATCAATTGAAAACAATAAAAAATTGAAAATCTTACAAGGACATGTTTGCGTGTAGAACATCGAACCCTTGCTATACAAATTTGATTACTGCATCCACTACTAAATTTTCTGCAATTAATTACATATATCTTAAATCTCTAACAGTTTCTGACTAGTTTCCATCTGGGAATTGCCATAGCGATCTCTGAGCCAACCATTAGCAAGTTAACACACAGACTCCCCGCAGCTCCATCTGAGTAGCAAGCGAATGTGTGCAGCGTATCCTCCCTGGATTTACACGCCGCGTACATTTATCTTACTCATGAGCTATAAGAATTAATCTAAAATGAGTTTATCATTTGATAAATATACGTAAACGAGAGATGAAAACAAACAAGTGTTCTCAAAGAGTGAATGCTGATTTGCTTCAGCTCTTGCGTTTTTAAAATGAAAAGATAAGTACACTTATCCCTCGCTTTACACGCTACTCGTTTTGCACGTTTTCGATCTTACACGGTTCTTAAAAGCAAAATTAAAAAAAAAAAAATTATGTAGAAAATGACTAATTTTGACTGCACGCGAATTTATTTCTACTTTATTATAGATCTGGCAACACTTCAGACGTACACATGATCCACTGTCATAAACTTATACAAATATTTTTTTATTTGTATGAAGTACAATATTTTTTTTTCTATGAAATGGATTTTTTATGTTTTTTTTTACACTTTACAAATAAATTTAACTTTTTTTATGTTTTCTATGATTTAAATGGTATTTTTATATATTATTACGTGTATGTATTAGTCATATTTTGTGTTCAATAAATGTCTAAAAAAGCTTTTTTATAGTCATTTTCGTTTTACACGGTTTTTCCATACAAAAATTATTTTTTCGAATTACACGGATTTGTCAGGAACGTATCTACCGTGTAAAGCGAGGGACAGGTGTATAGAAAGATAAATAAAAAAAGCATTTGCGTATTTTGAGTGCTCTACGCACTCTGCTTAAATGTTGGAGCCATAAAACTAAGCTAAAGAAAGGTCAAAAAATTTTTTCAAATATGCTAAAAGAAACCAATGGCCAAGAGGGTATTAGCTCTTATATTACACGTAATGTTTTTCATTGAAGTTTCTGATTTTAAAGCAATATTCAGATTTCTGATCAGTTAAATTTCAAAAACAGCAATGCTCATCTCTACAAAATCGTGAAATTCTCGAGATTTTTCTCTGCCTTTTATTCATTTAGAACTGCAATTATACTAATTTTTACTAAAGTTTTGGTCAGTGAGCGTTACTTGGCCGCGGCTCAAAGGTCAAATCATACTGTATATTTCACCAAGTTTCATTCTAGGAAAAATTGTGCCGATTAAAAATATATTATTCATTGGACTAATGACTTAAGACATACGTCCTCTCTAAAAGAGGTTTTATAATGTCCCGGAAAGGCCGCTGGTTACTGGGCTGCTATCGTATAAGTGTATTTGTTTATTTATTAAATACTGGTATAGGTGACATGCTCGCTTGTTGAAATAATCAGTGAATTGTAATTACATAGAATACTTTTTGAACTAAAATTTGTAGCGCATTTATTTAGCGTTATACGTGTGAGAACTACAAAAGTATGTACATATACACATACTATTTATATCACATGCACACAAATATGTTCAAACTTTTACACTGACATGTGTGCGGTGTTTATTTCATTTTGATCCCATGTCAGCGCAACTAATCATCGCTTATATGTCTGTCGTGTTTTGACTTTTGATGAATACAATAATGGTAATATTGAAAATGATGATGGTGATGTTAATCACATTTCTACAAATTTACTCCTAACAGAGATACACATCCGTGATACTTGTTTTATGCACATCCTGTGCTAATTGGTTTTATGCTAATTAGTAACAGGATTCAATTGAATTTAATTGTTCACAGCTTATATTAATTGTTGTTGATATTTATTTTGAAAGATTTATTAGAAATACAATTTTATCAAATATACCAGTCATTTTAGCAAAAATTGTAGTTCCAAAATGCAAATTCGTGCATTTTGATTTTTCAATTGGGATTAATCAATTAATATTAACGTAACCAATATCCTGACTTTGCAGTTCGTTAGCATTTGCTGTCATATTGGAAAATAGTTTATCCCGTTTATTCTACGTTGCATCGCACAAAATATTTCTTCCCTTTCATCCAAATTTTTGTGAAATTAATGCCCTACGAATTACAAGAACTTTGAGAATATTCGATAAAAAAATGAATAAAATTCGTTTCCCAGCGGCAAATTGATGAAGTACTCTGATTTTTCATGTATGAAAAGCTATACCCTTTGTGTTGTATCCCAGCGGCAAATATGTTATACACAACATCGATGAATAGCTATACTCATTGTAGGCAGTAATGCTCACAACCCCAGCCACAACTGTAAATGCTTTTTACAAAGGGATGGCCGCTTTGTAGGCAGCTTGCCTACATCACTATATGCAATGTGTAGCAAGGGAAAGGCAGATTGCCTTAAAACATCGCTTACCAAGTGCCTGTATAGTGTACCGAGTTGCCTACATCTCCACATACAAAGTATGCAGCCAACAGGCAAGACCCCTTACTTCTCCATATACAAATCAGACAGCAAACAGACAGACTGCCTACAACTCCATATACAATGCAGGCAGCCAACAAACAGACTGCCTACAACTCTATATACAAAGGAGGCAGCCAGCAAGCGGACTGCCTACAACTCCATATACAAAGCAGGCAGCCAGCAAACAAATAAACAAAATATCACAGTAACAATTTCATTTGTGAAACATACAACACAAAGGGTATAGCTTTTCATATATGAAAATTCAGAGTACTTCATCGATTTGCCGCTGGGTATGTTTCACAAATGAAATTGTTGCTGTGATATTTTGTTTATGAGTAAAAAAAAAAAAAAGTCAAACGGAAATTTGAAAAAAAAAGTCAAACGGAAATAATTTGCAGACTTATCTAATTCTTGCTGTTATTGTTATTCAAGAGCCACATTATATTAAAGTTTTAGTACTTAATTACCGATTTTCCATATGGAGATGCAGTTAAGCAATTTGCTGTATGCTTTCGAAATTTAATCAGTCTGTTTTTAGATGCCTGCTTTGTATAAGGGGCTGTAGGCAGTCTGTTTGTTGGCTGCCTACTTTGTAAATGGAGCTGTAGGCAGTCCGCTTACTGACTGCCTGCTTTGTATATGGAGCTGTAGGCAGTCCGCTTGCTGGCTGCCTGCTTTGTTTATAGAGTTGTAGGCAGTCTGTTTGTTGGCTGGCTGCATTGTATATGGAGTTGTAGACAGTCTGTCTGTTTGCTGTCTGATTTGTATTGGGTCAGAATACGAATTTCGTCCGCCCGGTACCACTATAATATTTATACCGTCAAAACTAATTGAGGCTCCACGATTTTTTTGATGAATTCTAGTTTGGAAGGGTTCAATGCATCTCTGTAATTTGTTTTCCAGATTTTTTCGAGGCGGAGCACATCATTAAAATTCAAGTGTCGATAAAAAAATTGCTAATTAACAAAAAAAAAAATGCAAAATTTTTGCAATTTTTTTCTATTGATACATAAGTTCAACTTATTATCTACAGAAATTAAAACATTTCGTCACGATCAGACAAGTTGTTCAAAACTTATAACATTTTAAAAAAAAGATTAATGAAAACTTTGACAGGCAATAATTATTGCAACAACAATTTTTTTTAAAAAATTTTTTCCGTACACTAATTTCTACCACTTGCAGCTACTGATTTATATAAAAAACTTTGAAAAACATTTCAGACATGTCGGTTTCACGTATTCTGACCCTATATGGAGATGTATGGGGTCTTGTCTGTTGGCTGCTTACTTTGTATGTAGAGATGTAGGCAACTCGGTAAACAATACAGGCACTTAGTAAGCGATGTTTTAAGGCAATCTGTCTTTCCCTTGCTACACATTGTATATAAGGATGTAGGCAAGCTGCCTATAAAGCGGCCATCCCTTTTTAAAAAGCATTTATAGTTGTGGCTGGGGTTGTGAGCATTACTGCCTACAAAGTGTATAGCTATTCATCGATGTTGTTTATAACATATTTGCCGCTGGGTTGTTAGTTTTTTTATAATTAAATGTGCTCATAAAAAGTTAGTACGAAGAAAGAAGCTGTTTAAGACTTAATTGTGGACCTTGTGTATATCATGGGCTATCTTGTAAGTATGTGTTACGAGAATCAAAAAAAAAATTCGTTACTAATCTAAATATCATTAAGTACGTTAGTGGTCTCAGATTGCTGCCCTGGCTTTTAAGATATACAGTGTTGAGCAAAATAACACTTTCTTGAAAAGCTTCAGTTCCTCAGAGAAGTATGCAAAAAATCCTACTAAAATGGTTAAAAATTTTTTCGCAATGTACTCTTATCACCTTATAATGATTTCGCATGTCTGCACCTTTTGTTTTTTTTTTCTTGTCCCGTTAGTCTTAATCGTTGCCGAATTTCGCTGTGCATAAAAAATAGCCGAAGTAGGTTTTAGCTCAAAAGACGTGAGTGTCAATTTTTGAAGTGAAAACTTCTTATGGCGTTGTGCGGCTGAGGGAAAAAGTATAAACTCGCGACACCGACCGTCATCGGGATTCCCCGTCTTAAATACGATAGTAAAATTTGAATGTTCTTTGAAGACTTGGGAAACGAACTCGATTTTGGAATTTTGAAGACTTGGGAAACGAACTCGATTTTTGAATTTTGAAGACTTGGGAAACGAGCTCGATTTTAGAATTTTGAAGACTTGGGAAATAAACTCGATTTCAGAAATTTGAAGACACATATTTGAAGAAAACATTTTTGTACTTCGCTTGAAGTATGAAGCTTAAAATTTTCAAAGCATATAGCCATGTTGAGAAAGACAGTAAGCCTTATAGCCATTGATTTTTATTAATCTCAATATACCGAACAAAGAAGTTTAAATAAACTTTTCTAACATCTTACTTGGTATCCACGTTATCATCACTATTTTAAAGTATTTGTACTGATTTCTATCGAGTTTTAAGCACACGTGTTTGTGTTTTTCAATCTAAATCTTTTTGAAGTATGTATATACTTCTATACGCGCGTTGACATGGAGGTAAGCTGGTGAATGCGTTAAGAAAATGAGCGAATAAAAATGTTACGGAAATGAGCGAATTTCAACATTAAGTGTGACATACTTTTATGTTTAATAAAAATTGGGTGTTTACGCATGCATTTTTTTCTGTAATTAATGGGGACTTTGGACATCATTTAGGGTGGTTTCGGACCCTGGACAGACTATTTTAGGAAACTTTTTTGAAGTGAAAACTTCTTATGGCACGTTGTGCGGCTGAGGAAAAAAGTATAAACTCGCGACACCGACCGTCATCGGGATTACCCGTCATGAATGCGATAGTAAAATTTGAATGTTCTTTGAAGACTTGGGAAACGAACTCGATTTTGGAATTTTGAAGACTTGGGAAACGAACTCGATTTTGGAATTTTGAAGACTTGGGAAACGAGCTCGATTTTAGAATTTTGAAGACTTGGGAAACGAACTCGATTTCAAAAAATTTAAAAAAATTTGCCTAATTTTATGCGCTATTAATAATTTGCCCCTAAAAGTATGCAACAATTTCTGACAAATTTCAAAATAGCGCCTAAAAGTAGGCAATGATTTTAAAAATTTCAGATAATGTTGCCTACTTTTAGGCTCTATTTTTTGAAATTTGTCGGAAAGTGTTGCATACTTTTTGGGGTATATTATCAAAAGCGCCTAAAAGTAGGCAACGTTTTTTGAAAAAATTGGCCCACATGCAATTGCAATTTTTGGAAAAAAATTTTAAATTTGTAGCATACATATGTTGACATCCGGTTAGCTGTTGCTCAGTCAGCAAATTTTTCTCAGCAGCCGAAAGCAGAACCAGCAGCCCAAAGCAGAGAAAAATCTGAAATACCAGGCCACCATGAACCAGCAGCAAGCAAATTTGGTTTTTTGAAAAACTTTAATATCTCGGCTATTACTAAACAATATAGACAAGTGAGGTGTAATAGTTTTTTTAAGAACAGGCAGATTTTTTTGAAGTCATTTGTGTTTTGATAAACTGTCACTAGATGGCGTTTTAAGCAGTTTGAATAATCTAACAGCCAGAACTCGGCAACGAATAAGCCGATTTTGATAAATGTGGTGTCATACCCCCCTTTCATGGTTGGCTACTATGTCGCGTTTTAGTCGCCGAGACTTGGCGACTAATATGATAATAAAATTTTTTCGAAAAATGGGTCCAAAAAACCCATTTAGGAGGGTCGGGGACTTCACTTGTCACTTCCAAAATCCATTTTCGACCTTTTCCCATCGATTCGTGCGATAAAATTTTTTCGAAAAATGTGTCCAAAAAAAACATTTATTAGGGTCGAGGACCTCACTTGTCACTTCCAAAATCCATTTTCGGCCTTTTCCCATCGATTCGTGCAAACAAATTTTTTTCGAAAAATGAGTCCAAAACACCTCTTTCGGAGGGTCAGGAACCTCCCCTGTCACTCCCAAAATCCTTTTTCGGCCTTTTCCCATTGATGTGTTGAGCACAATTTTTCTAAAAATTATAAGTGCATAATTTTCATAAATTTCTTTCTTTTCAGAAACATGTTAAGTATTTCCCTTTGGACTTTATTATCAATAATCCTAAGTTTTCTCCTTTGAAATTTTTTGCTTAGTGATCCAAGATATTATTTTAGGATTTTCTTCGTTCTTTCACACAAAAAAAACTTTTTTTTTCGCCTTTTGAAAAATAAAAGTCAAAAAAAACTCTTTGCATGTGACTGTTAAAAATATAAGTTAAAAAAAAACTTTTAAAAAAAACTTTTATTAATAAAAGTCAAAAACAAAAATTTTTAAAAAACTTTTATTAATGATCGTTTTTTTTAAAAGTTTTTTTTTTGACTTTTTGAAATATAAGTTAAAAAAAACTTTTACTTTTATTTTCGGATATAAAAGTTTTAAGGAAACTTTTACTTTTATTTCACAAAAATAAAAGTTTAAAGTTTACTGTTACCTAAAAAAAACTTTTATAAAAGTTTATTTCAGGCCTTGGACTAAATATTATCTATAACAGAAGAAAAAAAAAATAAATTTTCCATATGAAAATTGAATTTTGTGACTGAATATTATTTTCAACATTAACTCAAATTTTTTTAGGAGGCGTGGCAGCACCTCTAACAGGAAAAAAAGTTTTCACTACTAAGCTTATGTGCCCATTTGAGTTTTTAGAAATCTTTTTTAGGGTTCAGACTATATTCTAACAAAATTTCATCAAAATCGGTACGTTAGTTTAGTATTAACGACGTATTTTCCTGTAAGAGGCGTGGCACCACCCATTAAAAAAACATATTTTTATTCAAGATTCAGTCTATCTACATACCAAATTGCATCAAAATCGGTGCAGTGGCACAGCCTTGATAGCGTTTTTTCACGTTTGAGGCGATGCCATGCCCTTTTTTAGAAATCAGAGTATCTAATAATCTTTCTTGGGATCCAATCCAATCAAACAAAATTTCATCGAAATCGGTCCGTTAATTTAGTAGTAACGACGTATTTTCCTGTAAGAGGGTTGGCACCGCCCACTAAAAAGATATATTTTTTCTTAAGATCCAATTTATCTACATACCAAATTTCATCAAAATCGATGGAGTGGCACAGCCGTTTTTTCACATTTTTCGGCGATTTTTATCTATTTTTTAGTAGCACTTTCTTTCAAACACTTTTTTGAGGTTAGAAAGCTATTTTTTCGAAAAAGGCCAGACGGCATCAAGAAATTGAGAAAATTTCCGATTTTTTCATATGCTTGAACATTTTTTATTTTCAAAACTGAAATGGGCTGAGGGGGTGGCCTTTTTGACAAAGAACTACTCATATATGTATTATTGATGTTATCAACCATTTTCTACTGTTTCAACCTCATTCAACATTTTTCAACCTACATATTTCAATTTTTTTCGATTTTTTCAACCGTATTCGACTTTTTTAACCTTTTTCAACTGTTTCAACATTCTTTTTAACTTTAATCAACTTTTTAATTTTTTTTCGGCTTTTCAACCTTATTCAATATTTTTAAATATATTCAAATTATTCCATTTCATTAATTTTTTTTTTTAATATTTTTTTTTTCCATATTTTTTCATTTCAACATTTTCCATACTTTTTTGACATTTCGACTTTTTCAAAATCATTCAAATTTTTTCGAGTTTTTCAACCTCTTCCAACTTTTTTAAACAATTTACATGTTTTCTTGACTCTTTCAGCTTTTTTTAACGTACATATATCAAAATTTTTTCAACTTCTTTAAATTTTTTCAATCTTTTCAATATTTTTTCGACTTTTCCAACATTTTTTGGCTTTTTCAACCCAATTCAACATTTTCCGTATTTTTTAACTTCTTTTGACGTTTAACAGCATTTTCTGTATTTTATCAACCTCTTTCAAGTTTTTTAATATTTTCCATATTTTTTCGACATACTTATTGCAAATTTTTTCGACTTTTTATGCCTCAAAACGAAAAACCGAACAATGGTTCTGCTACTATGTATTATAATGAAAATATCAAATTTTGGCCTTCGGTTTTAGCAAGCTTTCAAGTATAACATGTTTTGAAATCAAAATAAATTTTCCAAAATTACCTTTAACCTAGATGTGACACCCGAATTTTCCGGACTGGGTATTACCCTCTGCGGAATGCCACTGTCCCCAAGTTTTGCTAGTGATTTGCGGTAAGGGTAGTTTTAAATAAAAATCCTTCACTTGGGAGCATATTATTTATGTTAGGAAAGTGCTTACCACTGATACATTTTCATCATAAGATGTACTTTATTAAATTACATCAGGTTTATTATGTTGAAAAATTACTAAAAAAACTGAAAAACTTATCAAAAGACAACTCTGTATGACTTAAATTACATATTAGGATCTAAATAAAGTGCATTTCTCATAATTAATAAATAAAATCCATGCTTATTTTGATATTAAAGTAACTTTTCCGTGACGGTTCTCATCTCAGCTGGCTTAAATAATTTTTGTTAGATGGAAATCGTTATGGAAGATTGGTCGAGGCTTATAATATCGAACAAGATTAAATTTATGTTGCATTAACCGGACGTATTGCCATATGGGTATATTTAAGTGAGTAAAAATGACCATGCCACGAGTACCAATTAATACCCTGAGCGAATTTTGCTTTTCCGTAAGTACCACGTAAATAGAGACCATTTAAATTGCTGAAAATAAAAAAATTAATGTACAGAAATATTAAAGTATGTGTGTAGAAATATATTTCAAATGTATTTTAGCATAACTTGTCTTTGACGAACATAAAACCAGAGGGGAAGAAGAGTATCTAAAGTACTTCGCAGTGAAGTGCGTGAAGAATTAAGGAAGATGGTGTCGCAGCCAATTTTTTACTTCATAAATTTAATTTAATTCGTTATATGTAGTATATGTTTAACATCGTATCATATTTCTCCCCTTATATCACATAAAAATGTAGTACGTACTCATTCGACATGTAACGTTTCGTAAGCCTCTCAGAAATCATTCTTATAAAATTGTACAAAGTTGTGGTTACGCTACAAATGAGTTGCGTTAAATCTTGTAATATTAAGGGGAAAAAATTCTTCATCGGACTCCCTCTTTATTCTATGTGACTTGGGCTTATATTTTATTACTTCATCGGTACTTTGAATTATTGTTTCATTTTACCCGCATCATCACTTGCATACTTAATGTGCAGTTATTTTTCGTTATAATGATAAAAAATCAGAAAAATCAAAATTGACCAAAAACTGGTCTGATAAGGCTATGTACTTATATACATATGAATACGAGTATGTGTATATATGTGGTAATAGCCGAAACATATGTCACCAATTACCAGGTTAAATTGTTCCATTTGTTATCTTTGTCATGTTTGTTTATAAAGTATTAACCGATTTGTGAAATTTCAGATGTATATCGGTTACTGCAATTGACTGTAATTAACATTAAATTAATATCAGAAAAACTTAATATGAAATGTTCAGAAAACATTGAATCCTTTCAGAAACACTTCAGAATAATTGAATGTTAAACATTGCATTTGAAAAACATAAGAAAGATTTATGTGACGTTCGTTGGCAGTATTTCAAATGAAACATTTCTGGAACGTTACATACTGTTTCTGAAACGTTACATGCTGAATGGGTAGAAGACATCAGAATTGACACATATGTATTGTGAGTGATATAAAGCAAAATACATGAGCATATCAAATAAAATAAATTGTCTAAAAACTATAAGTCTTACGTGGGAGGCAGGGGGGTGGTTTTACCAGATCTCACAAAATCTTACATAAGAGGTCGCGTGGTTCTTATTTTCAAAAGGACAGCTCATGTAATTAATGATCGTCCGCTTAAGTAATTTTTTTGTACCAATGAACTTTTTCACAAAAATTGATAGTTGCTATGTTTATTCATCGTTTGCATATAAGTACAAGGTCGAATGTCTGATTCTATCTTTGACAGAAATTTGCCACTTGAATTGTTTGTTTACTTATGGAAGGCCGTATGTTATTGACAAGAGGCTTTTCATAAATAATGCAAGGTTGGCAACATTGATGGGCCAGCTGATTGTTGACAGCTGAGGTTGTAAAAACTAACCTGCTGAAGTGATTTAGTGTGTTTTGGTTTGTTATGAGTTGAAATTATTAGTTAATCTATTTATTTTCAAAAGTTTAACTTTTAATACAATTTTTTACAATTTGTAAACTGATTAATACAGTCTTGAAATAACGTCAGAGAGTGAAAGTGAAACTGTGGTTGAAAACAAAAGATAGGTGGTCGTTACTCTGAAAAATATAAGGATAATAGAATAAAAAAGGCACGAATTCATGGTGAAGGAAATGTTACAAAATGACGCAATAAGGGTTAACCATGATCGTAAGTTTCATTTAATTCTGAGTGTGAATGTTGCATTTCTCAAACACAAAATCTAATCAATACAAAGTTAGGTTGTGTTAGCAAATGCTTTAAACACATGACAATTCTAGTTTTAGTGTATTGAAAAAAGAATGTATCTAACTTGTTCTGTATTTTACAAGAACAGCTTGAAATGTCTTGAAAAATTATCAGAAGAGGACCAAATTCACATTCCACGTTTTCCAACAAAAAATAATGAGATATTTTTATCAATTCTTAATGGAAGCAATTCTTGCAAAAATGCCTTTTTTGAGTTTCTATGTCATTGACAAGTAAAAAGTAAGAAAACTTGCTACAGCTAAGTAGCTGAAAGGAAAGTCCTCTAGAGAGGGCAACAGCAGAACCGCAAAGGACCCATCTTAAAACAAGTCGTTTCTCATCTAAAGAAATAAAATACTTAGATGAAAATCTAGAGATCAGAAAAAAGTATAGTTTGTTTCAAGAGCAATTTAATGAATGTGGCGTAGAGTATAGTTTTTACATAATTTAAAAAAAGAATTTTAATTATAGACTCCAAACTGACACTATGATAGCAGTGCCGTCTTTAAGCATAGGCTGTATAGGCTGCAGCCTAGGGGCCCGCGCCGCAAAAAAATTTGTTCTAAAATTGTTAATTGAATACAAAAAGCTGCATCGATTTCTCGCAAAATGCTTCAATATCGCAGGCGTGTGTACAAGCACTTTATTGCACTTTATTGCATCGTTTCATATTTGCATATGCTGTTAATTTTGGCATCGTTTTCTGTTTTGATAGTTCGCGTCACCACTACCAGTTTAATTTGAGCAGCTGCAAAATTGAACTAAAAATTACTTAAAATATAATAAAATTAAAATTGAACTAGCTAAAATTGTATTAAACTTACATTAATTAAAACATTAATACAAAGTTACAACGTAAGTGCGTGTTAAATTTTTTAACTTTGCGCCGCCATTTCACCATCCGTCATAAAAAGAAAGAGAACTTCAAACATGGAAGCACCAAGCGAAAAATGGTGAAAGCTAGAGAAAAGAAAGATAAAGAAGCCGTTGCCAAATCACGTCGTATGACGGATTATGAAATCGGCCAAAATTTCAGAAAAACCGTCATATCTCTAAAACTGTCAGTTAATATATTAAAGATAAACTAATCATAATTGTGGCACATTAAATTATCTTTCTTTTGACATCCATTCAGGAATTCCTCCTTATAATGATTTTAACAAAAGCTGTTCCACAGAATTTAATCAAAACTTTTAGTACAATCATTTGGTAGTTTTACCTGGAAAGTTTTGCGGTAGTTTTGAAAATTAGTATTTTCATAGATTTTGATGTGCTCTTTCTGAATTTCAGCTTTGCCACCTCGTATTGTTGTCGCTCGCACCGCCATATTGGAAAAACATAGATACAAAATAAAACTAGAGGAAATTTCCTACAATTTATGATATGACCTTTTTTTTCATAAAATCAATAGTTTTGGCGTACGAATGCTTCTATAATGTAGTTTTTATCACTAATTTTTCAATCTTTTTTTTTTATATTGTTAACAAGAAAAAAATATCTAATGGCATAATCGTAATTATGGAAGTACAATTTGCGGCGCTTATGCGCCAAAACTATTGATTTTATGGAAAAAAAAGATTATAACATAAACTGTAGGAAATTTCCTCTAGTTTTATTTTGTATTTATATGTTTTTATCGTAAAATGAGTCAGATTTGTGATTTGCGATAGATACTCGAAATTGTCGTCAACGATTTTCATAAAAATGTTTGAGATGATACCACTGAAAGCAGTCATCAACAAGAGCTAAGTCGTCAATATACTGGCAAAACTCGTAAATGGGCGTGGCACAGCCCAAAACAACGTAATCGTTAATCGTTATGAAATTAAGTATATCTATCAGCTATCAACATTTTCTATATTGTTTTTATTTTTCAACCTCTTTCAACTTTATTCGTTATTTTCTTTATTTTTTCGGCTTTTCCATTAATTATGAAATGTTTCAACATTTCTCAACGTCTTTCAGCTTTTTTCAATATTTTCTATCATTCAGATACATATTTTCAAAATTAAAAATTTGGGAAATACTTAGAAGTGACATCAAATTTTTCTATCCCACCAAACACTGAACAAATTTCACTAGTTTTTTTTTTAATTTGTTGCCTATGCGTTGGCATTGGGCTTAAAAATAATTCTCCCAAAATTTCAGCTTCCTAGCTCAAACCAGATTTCATTGAAATTTGTCAAAAAACGGACTTACCAAAACATAGAAAAAATCTGCCTTAGTTTTGATCTAGGTAGCAGATATTTTTGGGAGGCTTTTCTTAAGGTCCAATGCTAAAACAAAGCCAAAAAAAAATCTACAAAATTTTCAAAATAAAATCTAACAACTAAGGGTTATTACTTTGGTGAAGACTGCAAAAGGCCTGGATTAACCTTACAGGCAGAGTAGACACGTACCTAGGGCGGCAAATATTTGGCGAAAACTTTGAAAAATGTTTGCATTTTATTGATTGAAAAACTTTTTAAGTTTTGTTTTGTTGTTTGCTAATGTTCAGCAACGAGAACCTTTTTTTTCCATAAAAAATATAAACATAAAGGAAAAAAAAAAGAAGTTTTGAGGAGGGGGGCGGCAATTTTCGCAACTGCCTAGGGGCGGCAAATTTCCCAATCCGGGCCTAGTCTGCATAGTCAGATTCTGTGTGGTTTACCCCTAGAATCTAAGAAAAATATTTTGCAAGAGTGCGCCATATAGATATGGAACAATTTAGGATAAAACCCATCAGAAAAAAATGGATTGCTTTTCGCTAAGCATGCTGTCGTGTTTGATGCAGCTTTGTATATTTTTCAGCTTTCAGAAATTCCAGCAGAGGTTTTCGCCATATCACCAGCACTAGTAGATTCTCATGTACCTGTTCTAAGTGAAAAATTTTGCTTGGAAAATGACAGTGGATTGTGGCCGGAGCTAATGACACTTGACAATATAGTTTACTTTATAAAAATGGGCGGTACAGCTCTTCAATATTGTGGTCTTACACGAAAGTGACAAATAAGTTTTTTAGAACGAAAAACTCGAAGCGGTGAAACCATAAAACGTTCATGGCTCTGTTTTTCTCCTAGGAATGGATATATCTACTGCTATGTACACAAACTTTTTTCTCGAATACGCTCACAATTTACTCATAGAGGCTATTGCGATTGGAAAAATGCTACGGTATGTTTGATTGAACACGAAATTTCTGAATACCACATAAGTGCTATAATTGATTTTGCAGCACTCTCTGAAGAAGTTGGGCGTATTGATCAAGAACTGACACAACAAGCAGAAGATTAAGCAAAACACTGGCAAGAAGTTCTCAGGAGATTAACTAGTGCGGTAGCTTTATCAGTAAAATAGGTTTGACACTTAGAGGGGAAAATCTAACATTAGGGTCGCCGAAAAACTACAACTATCTAGGATTACTCGAGCTTATTGTAGAGAAACTGTGGAAGAGGTCACACAAACTATCTTTCATCAACTACTTGCTAGGAACTTGTGTATGGTGGTGTTAGAATGTAGCAGTGGACGCCTTTTATACTTTCGTTCTTAACATACATAGGTTAGAGTAAAAGAGTAGTACATATATAAAAATTTACTAAAAATTCATAAGCCACAGTCCAAAGTCATGTTAATGCCCTTTTTTGTTTTTTTGTTTTGCTATTCAATAAATTTTCCCAGGGGGAGGGGGTTGCGCGCCAAATGCTCAGCTTAGGGGTCCGCACACACCTAGACACGTCACTGTATGATAGTGACTTTGGTCTTGTTAAAAAAATTAATGAAAACATAACCGATACTACACAATAAAAAAATAACTGATGTAATACTTTCAACTATAAAACATAGAAAGTTCGCTGAAGATTTAATATGTAGAAACATGCGACCTTTTCGATTTTCATAGTTGGTAACATAAATCTTGCAATAAAAAATGTTTTAGAAGAATGCAAAAATCAGACAAGAAGAAAAATGTAAGTTTTACAGCATCTTCCTTCCAATAGTTTAAGAAAAGAGAAGTCAATGCTTCTGATTTTATTGGTGGAATCGTCAGTAAAACTATCAAACTTGCTAAGAAAGTCAATCATGCTGGACTTTACTGCATTTCTCTAGCACAAAAAAAAACTTATGAAACAAAAGTACAGATTCGTAAAGAAACAATAAATGATCTGAAGAATTTTGTCCAATACGTATATGAATAAAGAACACTACAGTAGAAAATAATCAAGTTACAGTAGTTACTAAGTTCTTAACTTTCATTTAATGGTAGTAAATTAATAATTTCCAGCATCTACCTAATGATACAAAGGATATAGTTAAAAGCACAGCTAACGAATTTATTTCAATTGGCTTCTAGATCACAATCTCTTATTACGCTATTATATTGTGATCAAGTCGCTACCATTAAAAGGTCTATTGGTTTTAATCTACATACTTGTTTTTAATCTACAAAAAAAAAAATAAAAAATAAATTAAAATCGAACAAACATTATTAAGGTATAAATCAAAAGAATCAATAGATTCCAATTATTTGAAACTGCAAAAAGTTCCGACCTTAGAACTGTGAGCAACATACATGTGAGATTGGTTTTGAATTGTCCTCAACGGACTTATTTTATAGAGGTTTGTTTTACTTCCAATGCACTGATCAAGCAGGGAAACAATACCAGTAAGTTTGTTAGTAAAACCCATTCTAGTTTTGTTTAATAAATTCCTCAAAGGCTTCATTAATTCGAAATAATGAGAAAGCAAAATATAAAAAAATACAAACCTATGATGACAGCCATGATACCACCAGGCTCCACGATAAGCTTGCGCACAATTTTCGTTAGGATTGTTATCATTTTTGACGTCTTTTGTGCTAAATTTTTGACCTGCATGCGTTTTTAGTGAATCACCAGCATCACCAGTGAATTTACCCAAAACATTTAAAGCATAAGCCTGATTTTCATCACCAATAGCAAATTTGTCATATCTCGCATGTTTGACCACATTTTCGAAATCTTCCATTTTAATCCACAGCTCCTGTAGGTTTGATGTTGATAATTCATGCAATTTGTCCAAACCAATGAAGTATTCATTCTCTAAATTTCCAAATCCATGTTTATAATCATGCCAATTTAAAAAGAAATCCAGCGAACCATCAGTTCGACGCTGTACAACTGACCATGCTGGACCTCCGTTTGGATCCACCTCACAGTAAATGAAAAACGGTCTAGTAGTCGAATCTGGAATTTTTATTTTATATATGCCACTTCTACCACTCTGTTTAACTGCCTGAGCACAATCGCTTGGATATTGCAATCCATGGATAGGTTTGGAATTGGCAGTAGTGATCTTCTGACAATTTGATGTGCTTAACGTTGCCGTATTCAATCGATTAGTTGCTTTCACAAATGGTTTTCCTGTAGTATGTTGTGTGCTGTTTTGGAACATTCCAAGCATTGTTTCTATATTCCGATTTAAATTTTCATAAATACTTGTTACATAATTGTTCTGGCGTGAAAATTGTTGATCGACCCTCAAAGGAAAAAATATCTATTGATTCTTACAAATAAGATTACTATCATTGAAGTTATTTGCTTACTTTTCAATAAAAGAATCAAGTTTAAAGCAGAGTATTTTATCAGCCGTCATTAACAGATTAAGTTTTCCGTACAGACTTCTAGTGAATTCAGTATCATTGGTATAATTGAAGATATCTGGAAACTTGAAAGAGAAATAAATAACAGAAATTTTGAAAATTCTTAATTTTTCAGTGAAATTAATTAATACTTGATATTCTGCTGCTATAGAAGACACCACTGATAACAAGAGCAAATTCGACAACATCTTTACTACAGCACTTTTGAAGACGAACTGATCATTTATTTATAGCATTACTTTGAACGTGATTTCTAATGAATTCTTAAGAGATAATGCTCATATCTGCGAGAAATTAAATGATTTAATTTTAAAACATAAACGGGCCTCTGCGTACATCTTATTATATGACAAAAAGTAATAAGTAAACCAATTACTAAGTGTGCAGTGAAATTCGAGGATCTTCGTGAGCCAAGATTTCATTTTTTATTTTTTTTTTCATGAGTAACAACTTTGCTGTAGGCACCAAATCTCTCAGACTTGAATTAAGTAAAAGCTTACTCTCCTTAATAAAGTTTTATTTATGATGCTGAAAATGTTTATAATATTTTGTTTTGGTAGACATTTTGAGACGAAGCCACTTAGAAATAGCAGTTGTGCTTAACTTATGTTCTGACTTTAGACACCAGTTTATTAAGACTTAAGTTCTGAAAATAACTATGCTCTAACTGTATCCACTAATGAGCGGTTCATATAAAAAACTCCTTTTTTGAAATGTAATCTAATTAACGTTCATTTTTGCCATTAGTTTTGTGCAAAATTAGTGTTGTGAGCGTACTTACATTTAAGTTAAGCATTTTGTTTACATCCGAAGTACTTAGGTATGACTTATAAGTTTTACATGCTAAAAATAATGGAAAAAGTAAACGGATTTTAAAATACTAATTTAATTAAATAAAAAAATATAGATGTAATAATTTCTATAATAATATAAAAATATATTTCAAATGCATCCAGAACACACACACATAACTTATAGCATAAAGTGTAAAATACAATTCTAAAATTCTCCACATAAATGGATAATAGAAACATATAAAAACGAAAGGATATTGTGTACAATTTCCTTTTGATGGCTCTCTAGAGTCATAATAAATCTCGTAGCAAAACTATTTCCGCTGCACTCATTTTGGGATTTATCCTGACATAAATACGCATTTACTACTTGAGTATGTGGCCAATTCTATGAGTAACATGCTTTAAAAATTCTACTTTTTTAACTACTGTATCATTTGAATGTTTATTATTACATATAATGTTTATTTGACCAATTGGATGTCGTAAATAAAGCAAATTGAGCTCTGTCGGTGCACTTGTGTTGAAAGACACCGAAAAAAGGCTTAAAAATAACAATAATAAGATGTTCTTTATAAAATAATTTAAAAATTATATACATAATATAGTTCAGAATGTATCCCTAAAGCTTAAATTTTTTGTTTTTGCAAAAAAGTGTAAAACATCAGTAAGTCTAGTACCGCGGTCGAAGGTCGCCTACACAGATGCAGAAGTACTGTGGCTAGCGAAGCCGGTAGTTTTTCCAGTTCAATTGGTTGAACTTTTTGTATACCCTACACCGAGAGTATATTCGCTTTGTCTCTCTGTTTGTAACACATAGAAGGGGGCGTGGTAGGTATGGAAAAGTATATATATTATTGATCAGCGTCATCACCTGAGTTGACTTAGCGATGTCCGTCTGTCTGTTGAATGAAACTTTCACACACAGGTCACATCTTCTTGCAGGCATCTTGCTATTGAAAATGGGCGAAATCGGTTCACGGACACGCCTACCGCCCATACTCTATGTATATTTACCCAGGCCAACTTTGAAAAAAGTTGCAGCGATTTTGATGAGACTTGGTGATTTGATGCATATGTGAACAAGATTAGGATTAGGCTAGGTTTCAAGTTTTCAAAGCTTCCTAAAAAGGCGTGGCACGGCCCAAAATTTAATCCCTTATACTACCATATTTTGTAAACCGTTCAAGATATTGCGATGAAATTTGGTAAACGGATACATATCAAATACTTATATCTTGAATTGTGATTAAAGTGGACGAAATCGAAAAAGTGGGCGTGACACTTTTCAACTGTGAAAAATTTTGATTCCGTATATCTCAAAATTGGCACAAACGATTTTTATAAAATGTTTGGAGATGATGCCTCTAAAAGCAGTCATCAACACAAGCTCAGCCACTTGACTGAAAAAACTCGTTGAAGGGCGTGGCACAGCCCACAATATTTATAAACGTGATATTAAGAGAACTAACAAGGTAATCGTTATGAAATTTACATAGGTAGATAAACTTGCTAGCAGGTCTATAATTACAAAATTGTTGGTCCAAAAGTAGCTGTGGGCGTTGCACCCCCCATATAAGCAAAAAACGTTGACGGATAGTGTGCTATGAGAGTAATCTTCATAAAATTTGTTGTATAGATGCCAGTTACTGTAAGCTTTAAAAATAAATTAATTTTGACGGGATTGCATCAGTGGGCGTAGCACTTCCCATATTATTATTCATTTGTAAGCGCTGTTTTAAGTGAATTATTGCAGCACTTGATATGCAATTTAATGTAAGTGGTCCAGTTGCTATAGAGTATATCTGAATAAAAATTGGCTGAAATAGCACCACTGGGTGTGGCACCTCCCATACAAATAAAATACGGTAAGTGGCATATTTCTCAAAATATGTGAGCAATCATACTAAAATTTGGTGGAAGGTGTTTGTTTATGGAAGTGGGTGTGTCACCGCCCTAAATTTTAAATTTAACTGCTACATATATCGCAAACTATACAAGCTATTTTGCTAATATTTGATATGAGGATGTCGATCATGAATATAATTTATTGAACCAAAAGTAGGCGGAATTGGAAAAGTGGGCGTGACATATTTAAACTTTTTCTTTTTATTCGATTTTTTCCATATTCTTTCGATATTTTCAACCCTTTTACTTTTTCCAATATATCTTAGTATATGTATGTATTTGTTCGACTTTTTCAACAACTTTCAACTTTTTTCATAAGTTTCTTTATTTTTTTCGACTTTTTCATCAATTTTGAATTGTTTCAAATTTTTTCAACCTCTTTCATTTTTTTTAGAGTTTTTCAACCTCTCACATTTTTTTTCAACATTTTGCATATATTTTCGACTTTTTCAACATTTTTCAACCACTGTCAACCTTTCTAACATTTCACTTTTTTCGACTTATGCAACGACTTTTACGACTTATTCATTTTTTTAAAAGGTACTTTCAGTGCAGTGTAGGGTATGTGAGTTTCGGCCTGGCCGAACTTGTTGTCTTTGCTAAGGTTTGAAGCATCATAGGCACAAACCTAAAATAATCAAAAATATATGGCAACTGTGCTGGAATTTTGAAAAAGCATTCTAAAGTAACGCGAGGCCGTGCATCCAGTCAGTGCTAGGCCGAAATATTAAAATAGAAACACATAATAAAAATAAAAACAGTGGTGAAACAACAGAAAACGAAAAGAAAACTTGGGTATTAGCGTCTGCGACACTATAAAAACTGTTTGAAATGATTTCACAGCAATAATTTGAAAAAAAAAAGAGTTATGTACTGATACATGAGGCTCCTTACCGCACTAGGCCCCGTTCAACCAAACGACCACAAAGCCGGCTCTGGTTTTGAAACAGAATTTCTGTCAAACACTGTCATGCCACCTGTTGGGCAAATGCAGAATTATAAAAGATTAAACTTATGCGTTTTATACTCTTTTAGGTTTAACCAAAGCGAATAAAACGCAGCTAATATATCATTAAAAGCCTGAGCCATGCGCAAAGGTTGCCACTTACCCAGAAATACAGGATAGGCAGATTACATGAAATTATTTTGTAACAGCTACAAATTTTTTAAAATTATTAATGATAGCATTGATTGCCCTTATCTTCTTAGTAGAATTAACTTTAGCATCCCCGTTAGAAAGTTGCGAAATATACCAATATTTCATGAGTGTCTGTGCAGGACGAGTTTCTCTTCGAATTCTCCTTTAATCCGGTATCAGAGAGAATTTAATAGATTAGCTTTAACCAACTCCATTGATTTCTCTTGTACTTTGTTGTATATGAAGAATTTATTATTTGCCCTTTATTAATTTTTGTTTTTATTTTATTTTTACTATTATTTTTTAAATAATAGGTATTATTGTTAAATACATAGTCAGTAAGGATTTAAGATTCCATTGACTTAATTGATAGTAAATAAATAAATTTAAGATGCTGTAAAAAAATATTCATCTCCATCCTCAGTTTTACATGACCAACATCTCACCCGAAACTGTTTTTATTTTTCACTTTTCGCCTATCATGAGTTTCGTGATCGCTTTTAATTTTTAGCCTATCATGAGTTTCAGGCGAAAAGTTCTGCTTTCCAAAACAAATTCCCTTATAGGCTCATTTCCCATTTATTTCACTTCATTTTTGTAGACGAACAATTACCACAGCTGATTTGAAGTGAAATCTCATTCGGGCGAAACTTAGAATAGCGAATTAAGCTTCGTGTGAACAAAAACAGAAACTTATGACGAAATGTAGTTAACTTAAAACTTATAATTTTTTAGAATTCGTTGTCAATTTTTTAATTTCATTGCAAAAATAATTAATTTTCGATTCCGTTGAAGTTATTAAATTACCGATGGATGAAAAGCCGTGTACGATTATAAAATAATTACCCAAGCTTTGCATAATAGCTTTCCAAATGGTTGTTCAGAAATTGAAATTCAGTTCTTTGTTTGCTTAAATTCTCAAGCGAAGATTTTTCAATGGCTAAAAGTATTGTCGATCAAGGTATAAAAATGATCAGAAATTCACCTTTTCATTCAATTCAACTGGTCGAATCAACGAGCATGTATAAGAAATGAGATACTTTTCCTTAGTTCTGTTAGGCGAAATTGTCAAAGAGAGTGTGAGAGAGAACTTTTTTGTTCTCGCTGAGCTTACTTGGTGAAAAATCTACCGATTAAATTTTAAAAGTACATACAGTGAGCCACAAAAATTCACAAAAAAACATATTTCTAGCTTTAAGGCTGTTTATGTTTTTTGTAAAAAAGGTCTTAAAAAAAAAGTATGCAGAAAACTTGCAAATTATTTTTTCTAGCTAAAAAAAATCAAAACTAAAATATTTCACATTTTGATTAGCTTGGGTAGTTATTTTTATACTTAGTCTTTTGTGAACAGTATTGTGACTGAAAGTAATAAAAACATTTTAAATCATTTTTTAATATTTTATTTTATGTGGCCGCATTTGGCTTTAGTGGTGAAATGTATTTTCTAAGGCATACTCACTTTCAATTTGTCTAGTATTTGAGTACTGATCATGGACCATTGTGCATTGGCGACGTTCCATAGCTCGTTCAGATTTTGTGGGGTTATTTGACTCATGGGTATTTTATTTTTAAGTATTCCACAAATTTTCAATGGAGATAATATCTGGTGACTCTGCTGGCCAAGCCAAGCAGGTAATATTTTGGTCTCGAAGCCATTTCGTTGTAATTTTAGCCATATAATTCGGGTTATTATCCTGCAAAGGGATTGTATCGCCTGGTTCGTTAGCGAATTTTTCCAGACTGGTTGGGTATAAGGCCACTTGAATGTTAAAATAATCTCTTGCTTCCATTATTCCATTGATTTTACATGCACATATAAGGAAGTATCGAGAAAAAAAATACTGCAATTTCTTAAGCCTATATATAAGGAAAAAAACTGGTCTCTCCGCGAGAAGAGCTTTGGTGTTTCTTGTGTAAGAGCTCAAGCCCTTTGTTGTTTTCACTACATTCACCTTAATACACTATAATTTGAAATTTTCACTGCCACTACATGAATCTTCACAAAATTATCATTTTGTAGCTCTGGTAGCAACCCTAGGAGTATTACAGCCCTATACAATCCTAGTTCGACATTTTCCACATTGTTGAACCGCTGCAGTCCATTAAAAGACTTAAATCAATTAACATAACGCTTTTTCAAGAACGGTTTCGTGGAATTGCCTCAGGGCATTTTTATTGGTAACTTTAATACATACATGCTCTATGTGAATCTTTTACAATAATTTTGAAACTTTTGCTGCAATTTAATGTATAAACCAAATGAGTTTCTTTTAAAATTTTAGGTTTTCTTTTTAACGCCATTCTGCATTCCGCTATTCTTTTTGGTAGCAACATTTCAGCGATGCGTTTTTAATGCTACTGCTGCTGCTGTTTCGTTTGCTTACATCCGTTTCGTGTTTTGCTGTGCAATGCTTTTTAGCTGCATCCGTTCGTTGATTTTGGATTTAGAGCGTACTTAATTTTCGGAAATCCTTTTTAAAGCGAACGCTTTCCAAAATTATATACTACTATTTGAAGTAAAATACGATGTAAAAATGTATGTAAGTGTGATATGAAAGAAAATATATGGCACAAAAATATTTTCTAAAAACTCTTCTATTCACTATTATTCAAACAGCACGTAGAGAGCAGCATAATTTCAATTTATACAAAAAATTAACACCGTACATCTGTCGCACATAAACTCGCGAACTATTCGAGTACAAGATAAAAGAAAAAATTCAATTCATCAATAAATGAGTCCTGGCGCATTTATAAGAAAAACGGCATAAAATAAATTTCAATGAAAAATTGGGTGGCCACGCCTTTGATTAGGGCGATGTTTTTCAACATCGGTTACTATCGATAGTTTTGAGCCCCAACGATTAAAATCGAAATCTATTAATCATTGAATATTTTTTTTTAATTTTTCTTTAAAAAGGGTATATATGTTTATGAAAAAATTTACAATTAATTGTATAGCATTTTTAAGGGAATAAAATAAGCTTTTTAACGTGCTAAAAAAGTTATAGGTTATAACACATTTTTAGGAAAAATAAGGTTTAAAAAAAAAAAATTTGTCAAAATTTCAGAAAATTCGTCAAATCTCCAAAACTATAGCTCAAATTTCAAAACTGCACGCACTTAAATTACCTCTCTTACGACACTCATATTTACTATTTTCTATTCAGCGGTTCCCAACTTATAATCATTTTTCCAAAAGCTATATCCGCAACTTTCGATGTCTATATCTCCGAAACTAGATCCGAGTGACACTTTTTTTCATTTTTTTTCTCGAAGAGTCTTTGTTAAGTGATGAAACGGACATAATTCAATACTGGAATTACTATACAAATTGTGATGCATTAATAAGAGTGGCCTTTCGATATCTATTTATTTCGGCTTCATCCACATCATCAGAGAGGGTCAATTCAACAGCGGGCAGTATTATATCCAAAAACAGAGCTTCACTCTTCCCCGAGATGGCTGAAAAACTGTTTTTTTTGCGCCAATATATTGAATTATATAAAAATGTAAAATTAATTTCATTATTACTAACTATCTGAAATTTATTATATGTACATCAGCAACTATTTGACACAGGACTTATAAGGTACATACATATATTAGGTGTATATTTCTTTTGATATTTGGAAGGTTCTAAGCATTGTTTGGATTACAAAATTAGCAGTGCCACGCCCCCTTTAAAAAACAAAAATCAAATTCATCATCTCTCATCAATTATTTGACGCATATGATGGAGAATTTTTGAGATTTTTGTCCCAACTAATGTTGTTGTTACCAGCTCCCAAACCAGTGTGCATCTCTGGTCTTGAGCCTAGATGGGTAAAATTTTGGAAGCACGAGCCACTTACAACAAAAGCAACATAAGCTACAGTTACAATAACATAATAAAACCCAATAAAAAATTTGATCTCTATGGTAAATAAAAAAAAAATACAGCGGTGAACCAATTCCAAAGCCAATTCCAAGTATCATACACGAACATGAATGTAGAAATAAAAGTACACTGATCAAACGAAATGAGAGAAGCTCTCCTCAATGTGCGCATTGTTGTTTCCTTGTTCTTGCTATATTCGGTTTTTTGTTTTTTTCTGAATGATGCAACAATAACAAATATCCCGTGCATAGCGCGTACAAAAAAAAAAAACAAAAAAACACACCGATAAAAAAATTGCGTAGCATTTTTGAGTGCATGTGTTTGTTGTTTTGGATAAACGATGCGTTTGTTGTAATGAGCCACATGTGGGTTATTTTTTTTCTTTAGCCCAATGCTGGCTTGGAAGTTTCAATTCCTGCCTTAACTGAATTTTGTAAGTGTATACTCAAATCTTTGGCTAAAATTCGATAAAATGTGTCAAGTTGATGTGCTTGGACACACATTCGTGTTTCGGCTGAAAGCGCTGTGCGTACACGTACTGATGATTTCACATCTGCTATCGACCCAGTTTCTTGGTGTTTGTTCGAGATCTTATTTATTTGAATCACCCTTATGTTTTTATATTAAAAAAACAGTAACATTAAGTATCAATTTAAACTTACTTTTCAAATGGCTGTAACTTTGCGAGGAAACATTGCAGATTATCACCTGAAAGCTAATTTTAAAGAGAAAGAACGGTCTTAAATGATGTTGTTATTAAAAATAAGCTGAAAGAAGTAGTATCACAGATGACAAGGTTGAAAATAAAATTTAAAATGGCTATAACTTTGCAAGGAAAAATCACAGATCACCACTTGAAAGCTCACTTTAAAGGGCAAGGACGGTTCTAAATGATGCTTTTGTTAAAAATAAGCTGATCAGCTTTTTTTCAATCCTATACATGACCTCAAAAGTAGACAAAAAACAACATGTCTTAGGTACTTAGCCTCAAATATTTCAGGATTCCGACATGATGATGGGTCAATTCTGAGGCCAGATTCGGATTCAGCGTAAGAAAAAAATTACGCCGAAAAACGAACCTTTTCAGCTCAACAACACTAATCACCTATTCATTTAGATACGTTTTTTGTTAAAAATAATTTTTCCATACAATTTACATGTAAAACTAATAGGCTCCATCGCCACCTTATAAAATTGAGTTACAGAGCTGAATTTTCGTGAGCTTTTTCTTCATATCATAAACTTACTTTTTAAGCAACAGCACCTTAAAAAAAAAACAAAAAAAAAAAAAATTTTAATCACCTTAATGTACCCAATACAATTAAACACAACTGAAAAAAATGTTATTTGTCTTTATTATATTCGTCACTTACACGAGCTATAGCTTATGCCATGTCATATGTTCATGTCATAATTTTTTTTGTCAAAACTTGAGGTGAGCAAATTGGCTGTCGGCCATTTTCACGAAAGCGATTTCACGAATGGTCATTTTCACGAATTACCATTTTCACGAATTACCATTTTCACGAATGGTCATTTTCACAAATGACCATTTTCACGAACGACTATGTTCACGAAAATTATTTATCAGTTGTTGGTTTATTTTTCTGTTGCACAGCATTAAATAAATATAACAGCTTACAGTACAATATTGGCCTATTTTTTTATTGTAAAGCATTTAATATTGTATGAAAACATCCGGAAATAGTTCAAAATTTTATCTGGCTCTTTGTAAGTGTAGTAACTAGCCACTACAGTCCTTATTCTGTCTTGGAGCATTAGCCATTTTTTCTTCAGAGCTGCCTTCACGTTCCTCCCTAAATTAAACTCTTGTATTTAGATTTTCGTATCGTGAAAATGGTAATTCGTGAAAATGATCATTCGTGAAATCGCTTTCGTGAAAATGGTCATTCGTGAAAATGACCATTCGTGAAAACGGTCATTCGTGAAAATGGTCATTCGTGAAAATGACCGTTCGTGAAATCGCTTTCGTAAAAATGACATGGAATCGGGCAAATTACGTAAAGACATTTCATTACTGAAAATGAATTTGAACAGGCAACATTGAAAAAGCATTCCATATCGAATGCCTTAAAAGAGTTTAAAAAATTAGAGCTTAAAATTGAAGGAGAAAAAAAAAATGTTATATAGAAACGAAAATTTTGGATGAATTAATTTTTAGAAAAAAGAGAAGTGCATGACATTGAAGCACATCTTTCAAAAGATGTTATATGGGAGGAAGGCAGTGATCTTAAAATTTTTTGTCGTATGACAATTGACACCTTTAAAACTCTTCTTAAGTCGGTAAGATAAAGATAACAAACTTGCGTACATGGGTAATAATAAAAGAGACTTGCAGGTTGATTCGATAATAAAAAACAGGACACCCAAATAAGGTACGCAATTAGCGCAAAGGTAAGGCTAGCTATAACCTCGCGATATATTGCTACAAGGGACTCATATCGGTCATTGGAATTCCTAACACACGTGTCGCAGAAAACAATTAGTATTTTCATACCAGAACTACTATCTGTAATTTATAATACTGCCGTACTAAGTGAAAAGGGCGTATATCCGAGATTCTTATAGCATCGGATAGCTTAAAAAATTACGCGTCTAATTAAATACTTCAAATTCCGGTATCTTAGTTCAATCATATAAAAAATCTAAGAAAATTTCCGTTATCTCAATGATACATGTATTTCAACAAATTGACATAAATAAAACATCAATTATCTCGGAACAAAACTTTTTGAGATACGCCCTTTTCGCTTAGTAGGCAGGAATAGCTTACATAAAACACGTCTGAAGGTAGTGCTTTTGTATACGTTTATTTCACCAAGATCAAAAACATTAAGTATGGTTTAATTTTTCAGGTTCCTGCAACCCGAAATGATTGGTTTCAAATTCCCAAAGAATTTGATTTACTGTGGAACTTTCTTCATACTTTAAGGGCACTTGATGGAAAACATATTAGAATAAATTCACCCCCACATTTTGGCTGTGATTTTTATAATTATAAAGGATTACTTAGCGTCGTTCTTTTGGGAGCAGTTGACGCATTCGTAAAATGGAAGAGCAACGGACACCATAATATTCAAAAGCTCTTACTTTTACCATTGCATACAGTCTGGAAAGTTAAATATACCACCACCAGATAAACTCAAGGGGGAGGAAGAAAAACCTCCAATCAAATTTTTGGGCAATTTCTTCCCATGCCTTTCTTTTTAAATCCATCTTTTTATAAGACGCACTTTTAAAACTCCACAGGTATTCGTATTCGCGATAAATTAAATTAAGTCAGATCAGTGATGGGCACATAGTGGCTCTATTTGCTCTCATTGCCCTCACCGTTATCCGACGCACAAGCAAGCAAAAAAAAAATTCGCAGAATTTCAACGCTATCGAGGCACAGCGTTGACTTGAATTCAAATGAAAACAAAAACAAAACACAAAGGCATAAACGACGGCGCTGCATTGTGTCTTGACGAATGTAGCAATTGTTTTTGTTTGTAATTACTTTTTATTTAATGCAATTTGGTTTTTTTTTTTCTACTAATGGCAAATTTGGAAATGAAAGTAAAAAAACCTTTAAAATTTCGTTTGTTGTTGCTTGATGTTGTTGTTTTGCTCTTTTGTTAGATTTCTATGCCCACCGCTGCTATAGATAAAAAACAATCGCCTTAAAAATTTTTAATTGAATTTGACTTTCAAAATATCAAATTTATGGCAAACCGAAGACAGCACAGCTGCCAAAACAGAATGTTTAACTTTTCTTGTTTGACATATTTATGTTATAACATAATATGTCTACATTAGACATATTGATGGTAAGACATGAACATTGTCATGAATTATGGTTCGTGTAGACGCCGTGTTAAGGAGACATGACACCATCAAATTTTCAAGAAATAAAAAAATGAATATAACTGTTTCTTGTTTAAAATATAATGAAACATACGTTTTCAATAATATAAACCTCAAATTCGGCTTATAAAAAATATATAGCGAGCATTTTTGGAACATCGTGTCAAAGTTATAGTGCTTGAAAAGCTATAAACGCGTTTTTCTCGAAACCACGTTTTTCGACTTGGCGGGCATGATAAAAAAAACTACTCGACCGATCTTTCTGAAATTTTAATATGTTGCTGTGCACATATGAATGCAGGGAATGAACATGGACAGAAAGATCGGTATTATAGTTTTTGATTTTTGAGACGACTTTGGCCCGAAAAATTGGCAATTTTCGAAAAAATTACGCCAATTTGTTATTTTTGGACACAAATTGTTTCTTGGCGGCTTTGATGCTGATTAAAACTTCTTATTTTTCTTTCGGATATTCCAGGGAGCCGCAATCACACCCACCGTGATTTTTTTGGTGTTTTTTTTTCAAAAAATTCTAGTGGTCATAGGTCTCATCAAAAAATTAAAAAAAGGTTTTTTTTAAAAATATTGTTTTGTGTCAAAATATATGTGTAAAGTTTCAAAATCATATCTTGTTTTTTATTAAAATTATACCCATTTTAAAACATTAAATCAAAATTTTTTTGAAGATGTCATATCCCCTTAAAGTATGTGACCTAAATAACATTCAGTGACAAAAAGTTTTCAAAATAATGAACAGAAAAGCAAAAAAGCACGAACCCTCTTTTCTAATAACATGAGCACCGTTAAAAGCATGTTTAAAGAATCAACCCAACAGTGAGCCAACTCAAATTGCTTCATTTACGCGTACTGTCATAAACACATAGATACCCATACAATAACACACTTAGATGTCCATAAACTTAAAATGCCAGACCTCACCAAGAACAGTGACAACATTGCAGTCTAAGTGGAGCCACTCCAATGCGGCCCCATGTACCTTGAGCTTTTCCGCACGCTCGTCTTCCAGCAACAAGCAATTAACTTTAATTGTGGTCATTAAAACAAATTGGCATCTACCTTTAAAAATGTATAAGGAGCATTATACATATTATTGTTGCATACATAAAGGTAGCACTGAATGCAAAACGTTATGACAACGGCCTTAAAAACATTGGTAAAGTAAAAGAATGTAGCCGGTGAAGACAAAGAAGTAAAACGTAGTCAATGGAGCAACGCAAACGCGGAGAGCAATATCGCATATCGATGTACTTAGCCAATTAAATGGAAAATGTAAGTAAAGTAAATCAAGTTGTAATTGCACAGTCATTAAAACAAAGTGCATTATTTTTCAATGAGTTATCGCATAAATTTATGTAACACATTACACAGAAAAACGGAATTGATCTACGAAAAAGCCCAAAAGATTTGAATGTTGGCGCTATATGTAATTCAAGTACGAGGGAGACGATGGCATAATGTGCTTTTCTCCATTACGTCAACATTTTTTATCATATACATTTTTTATAAAAAAATTCGTAAGCTATCAAGATCGACATACATATGATTTTAGCAGCCATGGAGGGCATTTACCAGACATGTCAGCGCAGTTTACAATCTTTGAGAATTCTCTGGATTGGGGTAGTCTTTTTAATGACTCCAAATATACATCGCTAACATACTTTCAAACACTTTAATCTTAACCCTTTCGTTGTTTTTGTACAATATATTGTACAAAAAAAATTATCACATTTCTATTCTTCTCCTTTTAAAACTTTCGCAAATTTTGAAAAAAGACATTTAATTTTTGAATCAAGCATGTTTTTTCTTTTCAAAATTCAAATTTGAGTAACAGAGGTAGGCATGGTTAGTTTTTTATTTGAATTTGAAAAACAGTCTATGTTACATCTGTGTGTTATAAGGCAATGCGCAAACAAATTTTAGGTTTTTGAGAAGGTAGTGAACATTCTTATTTTAATTATATGAGCTTAAATCAAAGTTAAAGAACCAATTCTTAGAAGAACATCAATATTTTTTAAAAAATATGTGGAAAAAAAATTGTTTTAATAGCTTAAAAAAAGTGTACAATATATTGTACAAATTCCAACAACGGTAATGTACAACATAAATAATTTGGTCAATATATTGTACAAAATACAAGAAAGGTTGTTATTTTTTTCAAATAAGCATACGAAATTAATGACATCTTGGACAGGATCGCCGTGGGATTAAATCAAGGAAAGAAAACTCCGATTGACTCAGAAAACTTGGTAAAGAACGGGTTCTCAACAGCAATAGCTTTGCAGTTGAGTAAAAAATTGACAAATTTTGGTCATATTCTGTACTTCGACAACTTATTTGACTCTAACAACTTGCTTTTAAACCTTCCATAAATTTTCTGAATCTAAAATTTGAGTTTTTATGCTTTTCAGACTACGCTACTAGACTTTTAAAGAATTGTAATATTTATATTTTCGTTTTTCAATAAAAAAAAAGTATTATAAATAAAAAAAGATTTTCTTAAATTTTACTCCATTGATGCACTTTGGTCAATATATTGTACAAATTTTCCTAAGGTCTATAGCCTTTCCCAAAAACTTTTTGCTATATTTTTTTGTGTTTTATTATTAATAAAACTTATAATAATAAGACAAAAAAAAATTTTTCTGGCCCGATATGAGAAAGTTGATAAGAAAGGGTTAAGTCTATGTTCAATTTATATAATTTTTCTTGGTATGTATAACTTCCCAGCGTGCTTATCTGAAACGGGAACAAGCTTAGGTGAGAATTGATAACATGTATTTGGTGACATTAAAATACTAAGATCCTGAAACTACTCATGAATTGGAAGTTCAAATATTTTAAAAAAGTTTTGTTTTAATCCACGTTTTTCTTCAGAAATCCTTTATATTCACAATTTGAATATTTTTTTACACCATCTCTAGAAGCGGATTTCATTTTCACTGTCCTAGTACGAAATGCTTTTGGCTGAGTGCTATGTAAATATTTTTCCTAAAATGGTTGTCAAAAATTGAATTTTTCAGTGCAGATTTGATTTGATTTTCAAAAGAGTTGAAATAGGTCATGAAAACTGATTCATCACTACCTAACAAAGATTAAAAAACCTTTGCTACCTTTTGGCAACGTAAAAATCTTTTTACGCATATTTGTTAACAAATAATATTTTCGCGATGAATTGCGGCATTACAGTTATATCTGGCCTCGATACGAAATCTTCAGGTATCCGCATTTCGATTGAAGTAACAATTTCGAAATGTATACTTTTTGGATCTGAGTCTCATTAAGCCATGAATGGTTCTTTGGTTAAGTGATTGCTATTATGAAAAGTAATAAAATTTGCATAACCTACTGCAGCGGAAATAGTATAAAAGTCCGAGTAACACAAATTTGCATGTATAGACACATTATATTTTTCGTGATGTGACTTCAAAAAAAGGTTTAGAGTGCTCACGCTAAACCATCCACCGCGTAAGAAATATTTGAGTTTATTTACTAGTGAGTTCGATTCGGCAAAACAACTGAACATATGTAGATATGCTAAGGAGTTTTATGGGCGGAATGGGGCAACCAAATGGAGTTGTGAACATTGAAATCGTCTTAAATCGCAATTTCACTGTCTGGGTTCAAAATTAAAATTTTAGAAATAAATTTTAAAAGAGGGGTTTCATATCGAATGTGAGACTTTCAGACTTCTATAATGAAACCAATAGTGCAGTATGTGCTACTGCTCTTTAAGTTTAGTCTACTTGGAGCATAATATGGAGATAATAATAGCAATGGCTGTACCCATAATTGGCCAAAACCAAGTCGCCCAAACGCGTAAAATGAACAGACGCCTAAAAATTGCCTTGGGATTATTTGTATTTGGATAATTCTTCACAGTGAAGTATGACCAGAAACAGTAGTTATTACTGGGTGATTATTCATTACGAACATTGGTCGCTTGCTGCTTGTTTTTTTTTTTTTGGCGATTATGGGTACGGCCTCATTAGGTTTGCAGCCATAATCGCAAAAAGACACCCAAAACTGAAAATGCTTAAAAGCCGAAAATTTTTGTTAGTTATTTATTCATTTGGGCAATTGTTCATAGTGTACTTACTATTGTCCAAAAAAGTGATGATTTTTAGGCGATCGTTCAGAATGTACATTTTCCCAAAATAGGAAACTATGTTTGGGCGATTGTTCATTTTACTTAACTTGTATGTAATAAACCAGCTTTTCGAGTAACTAAAAGTTTTTGACATACAGTGGGAAGCAAAACTGTCCGGATGTTTTGCATTTCCATACACAGAAAAAACAGAATTGGTAAACTCAAATAATTGCAATTCTATGAATAAAATTTCTAGAATTCAATTATTCATTTCTTTGAATTAAAGAAAAAATTTGCAAAATCAAAACACCTTATTTGTTAGATTCTCAAATTCAAATTATCTGATTTTACAACAAAATATTTTAGCTTAATCATCTAAATGTTTCACAGTTAGTGCAAATAGAAAACTTCGTTACTGAATTAGAAAAATCAATTCAAACTTTGGAATTTTTAACCAAATCTCACTTTTCACTCTGATGAACTAAATAGTTCTTAAATAGTTTCTGTCTTTTCAATGATATATTCTTTTCATTTTTGGTGAATTATATAGAAATAATTCTTAGATATATCTAGAGTATTTTATATTTGCATAAAAATAATTCTTTGATTTATCTAATTAATTCTACGTTTGAACCAAAGTTTTTTTTTTAAATTTAATGAATTAACTGAACAATTTATCAATTGTTCAATACTGCAAAAAAAAAAATTCGCTAAAGCCAGAAATATTTATTTAATTTAACAAATTTTAATTTTTATAATTCGTTGAATTTTCCAAATCTTTAAATAATTTTTCTAATTAAAGTTCGTTAATAAAACCAATGAATTAATTGAAGCAAAAATTGTTTTAGTTAAATCAAAGATTGACAGAAAAAATTCCTTGAAAATACGAATTAAATATTTGCAATATTTACAAATGTTTTTTTGAAATCAACGAATTTATTTTAAGTTTCAACAAAAATTGTAGGATGAAAAACAACAAATCACGATTTGATATATCAGACAAACTGTTTCTATGACTGAAAATCATACAAAAAATTCGTTGAAATCGGACACGAAATTGTTTGATATCATAGAATCTTTTTTTTCTGTGTAGTAATGCTATTGAAATGAAAAAGCCAACAGCAATTTCAGATACATTTTTATTTAATTTATTTAACTTAACATTTTTTTTCAAGTTTACTAACAGAAACCGATTCAAAATTCAATTCTTAATAAAAAATTAACAATAAACAAAGAAATTTGCAATCCAGACACTTTTGCACATTAACGATTTTTTTAGGAATCGTTGTCTAATCGTTATAATTTCGCATACTTTAGTATTTGGTCCAAAGTCTTTTATTTTTTAACATACTCGCAATATTTTTTGGCATACTCTCTACCAAAAGTTCTATTATTTCGTGTTTAATTCTCTGCCATTCTCTCTGTGCTCTTTCCCAAAGTTCGTGGATGTTTTTGGAGGATTTTCATAAGCTCTCAGCTTTTTTTTAACAATTGCCCACAAATTTTCTATCGGATTTAGATCTAGGCTCTGCGCAGGCCATTGCAAAAGTTGAAAATCTTTATTTTGGAGCCAATTTTAAGCCACTTTTGCCGTACGCTTCGGATCCCCGTCCTGATGTAAGACCATTTCTTCGGATAGATACGTGCTTTCATCAACAAAACTATGAAGATTGGTTTGCAGAATATTTAAATAATCTTCCTTCCATTGCACAAATTATTTGTGGAAAGTAGAGGGAATGCTTTATTGAACATATCGCTAGCATTCACAAATACCAAAGTCATAACCGTCGTCAAGGCATATTTTGAACGCGGAATGAAACTTGCAATGTTGCTCCGTCGTTATACTGAAGAATACTCGGATTCAGTTGGGGAATAAGATAACAAGAAATGTTTAAATTTCGAAACATTACATTTAAGAAACCAGCAATACTTTAAAATTGAAATTACAAAACGCATCGGACGGGAAAAAATCGGTACTTACATTGCAGAAGAAAAGGACTCCACGACGGGTCAGATATTGCCTATAGCTGTAAAAGAAATGACAAAGAGCTTTCTGTGCGTGACAAAACCGTAAAATGTTTTCATTTCGTTTGAAACATTGTTTACCGACGTAATATTTAAATTTATTTATATTTTTTTATGAGTGTCCGTTATGAACTTTGAATTTAACAATGCATGGCTAACAAAGCAATCCGCTACACTTGGCGTCAGGTGATTGCAAGGCGTGCTGCAAACGATATATGTACATATGTATGCTTTGACCATTTTAAATGCCTCTTGGCCTTACTAACATTATAGTTTATTGAATTGAGCCTTTGAATAAAAATTCCTTAGAGACTACATTAAAGCCAAACAACAATAATATATTCATAGAATAATTAATAAATAAAATTAATCTAAACTAAAATAAACTATTCAACAAATTTTTGTAACAATCTTTAGATTAAGAAAAATCAAATTTATTAACATATCAGCGTAGTGGGTTTCATGGAGTTTACGTAAAAGCAAATCATTATGCCGCAACTTTCTTGATGAAATATTATAGTCAACAAATTGCTATAAAAGAGCACAGTCAATCGACCTAGAAATGAAATCGTTAATAAATACAGCAGATTGAATCTTGCGTCTGTTTCCATTGATTTTAACCCAAAGAACACGCAACGTGCATTATATGAAGAAAGAGACATATTAAAATTCAAAGAACTCATCGTCAACGATTTTGGAACTTTTCCAATATGAACAGGTGAGTCGAAAAAAAGGACATATTCTTACCTAGAGCTTACAAAAGAATTATAAAGAATCTTAAGAGTATAAAAATCTGTAAATTCAAAAATATTTCTTCGCACAAAGATAGGAAGCGAATAAGCTTTAGGAATAATTTAACTTAAATATCAGAAAGATTGAGCTTAGAATCAAACACCACCCCAAGATAACGAATGGAATCAACCAACTATAATCGAGTACCACAAAGAAAATATGTCACACTGAATGCGTTCTTAGCCTTCGAAGAAGCCAAAGAAAAACATTTCATAATATTTAATGGTATGCACTTAAGTATGATCCAAGTATACACATTATTAAGATAATTTTAATATAGAGCCACATCGTTTGAGCTACAAGCTTTACGAAATAACTTTGAGTCAGCAGCATAGAGTAGATTTACTTATGAGTAAAGTTTTCTCAACTGGACACACTAAAACCAAAGTTATTAAACTTAAACTTTTTATTGCATAACTTTGAAGATATATTGATCAATATTAAGGCCTCATACTTATTTTTGCAAAATTTGGAGTTTTTAAAAAGTTATGAGCTAGTGAACTTTTATGTGGGTGTTTTTTTAAATTGCGATTTCTCAGTAAATATTGGGAAAAATTTATTGAAATTTTCGTGATAGGACAAGAAATGTTTTGCAATTTATATGAAATAAAGTTTTTATAAAAATTTTATTTTTTACTTATAAAAAATAAAGTTTTTAATAAACAAATAGAATTTAAACCAACTTCTCGTATGTTTAGAAACAAAATTTTTCCACAGAATTGTTCTGTAAAGTCTACACAAATTTTTGCTGAGAAAAAATTTTAGTACGTTTCATAAACAAAAAAGTTAAGACTGTTTGAAAGTCGCCACCTAGGTAATTTTACTCCCAAAAACCATCCGGTAAGAAAAGTTTGAATTTTACAATTCAAAAAAAAAGAAACACAATTAAAATTTTTCTTCTCGGATGGTTTTTGGGAGTAAAATTACCTAGGTGTCGACACTCAAACAGTCGTAACTTTTTTGTTTATGAAACGTACTAAAGTTTTTTTTCAACAAAAATTTGTGTAGACTTTACAAAACAATTCTGTGGAAAAATTTTGTTTCGAACCTGCGTTTCATAAAAAATTCTTCTTTTGAAAGGCCACGGACTAACAAAAAGAAGTTTGCTCCTACTTAGACCTGAGGTCATTTCTAAAATATTTCCCAGCAGCGAAATTGGTTTGCAATTGGAGTTCGAAGACGAGCTAAGAAAATTCACTATTGTGGATTAGTTTTGTAAGTTACATCAACTTAAAAATTAAATTATTCCCCTAAGTTGACGCAATGCAGCACTTTGAGCACGGAATTGAGCACGGCACAGTGGGTTGAGGCCGTCTATGTAAACAAACAATATTCACTGTTAAGTGTACAATTGTACTTTCTGTGTAATGTATATAATCATATAAATAAACAAACATTGAACATTTTTTATTGGATGTATTTTGTTTACGAGTATGTAAAAGTGAAATCAAGCGGATGTTACTTTCATAAATCGAGATGTATAATTTAAAATAGAAATTGTATTTTTGGCAGCAAAAACTATGACTTTTACAATTTGAGCAGTACAACCAAGAGCAAATTTTGTAAATAATGCTTTTGCAGTGAAATTTACTACACAATTTTTATTTTCTAATTCTAATTCTTCAAATGTACAACGATACATTTGCAATAATGAATGTAGTAATATTTACAGCATTTTTCAACACTTCTACAGCAGATTTTTTTGGGTGTATAACCAGCTGCCCCGGCAGACGTTTTTCTGCCCTTTCCGGTAAGTGGCACAATGTGTTTGATTTGGTTAAGTTCCCTGTATTGAAAAGTCTGAACAAAAAGTTCATTGACGCGATTACAGCATAGGCAAGGACACCGAAAAATTGCCGAGCCAATAATCAAGCGGGTAGACATGCAAAAAATTTTAATTATTGTGGTAATGCCTTTTTTCGAAACTAAACTATAGTTAGAACCTTCCGTAAGCCATACTCGTATGTACAACATTTTATTCATCTGTGTCATAGTTACTGAGTTATAAACAATTTTGGGTATTTACTCATATAACAGTTTGTAGATAGGATTGAATGAATTTCAAAATAAATAAAGCTTAACCAAGTTTAACAGTTAAAGCATTGTGCAGAATCTTATCAAACGCTTTAGAAAAATTGATATAAATGATATCAACTTGATGACCCTGTCCAAAGATAAGATATAGTATCTTGATTAAAGGTCAATTTGTCACCGTTAAGCTACTAGCAACAAATTTATGTTGTTCGATACAAATATGATGCTTAATCAAAAAGAATAATTATTTCAGTTTAATGCTTTCGATAAGTTTCGAAAAATTAGGCAATTTCGAAATGAGCCTATATTCAGACACTATATTCTTTAGCTCACTTTTAAGAACAGATGTTATGGATGCAATGTTCAAGCAATCTTGAAAGGTGCCTGTTAATAAATCATTATTAAAAATGTCACACATAGGTTTGACCAAAGCACGCCCATTTTTACTTAGCAAATTGGTCGCAATGCCATCAATGTCATTTTTAACATAAATCTTCATTGAGGACATGGCACTAAGGACATCAAATTTAGATAAAAACAGCGAATAAAGTACCATGACGGAGATTATTTTATTTAAAATTGATTAATTTATAAAAATGTCAAAAAAATCGGCAAATATGCATAACAGTGTCCTTGATATTAAGAGACTGAAATTTAGAACACATGATCCATCTTTTTTGGACTGAGTTAATTTCCGAAAAGATTTAAGAATATCCTCTATGTTATTTTCATATCGTAAAATACATTGATTGTATAGAAATTTATCAAGAAAATTAAACTCCTAAACATAAAAAACCTGGAACCTTCCAAAAACACTTAAGATTGATAACATGAAAAGATTTAATTTATAGAGTGTCGGAAAGATTCCAAAAGTTCAGGAAACGTTGAATATGAAATCTTTCAGAAATAGCTCAGAATAATTTCATGTGAATTAAAAAATATATTTAATTATGTATTTAAATATTATAGGGTAAATCTCACAAGAGGGCGGAGGGGTCTCGCAGATCTCACCAAAGGGGAGGAGGGGTCTCAGTTTCAAAAAAGCTAGTTGTGCGTGAGATATAAATAAATCTTTTGTTTTTTCGAAAGGCCTATTGATGACCTTATGTGTGGAATGTGACATCGTTCAAATGGCACCTGTGGCTTCCGAGATGTCTCGATGAATCTGGCACCTAGATCTGGCAGAAGTTGACCAATAGCTTAATGTCATAGACCTACAACTTAACAAATCAAATCACATGATTTCACGTCGCATCTGCGCGAGATAACCATGCCTTCAAATCGTTCGTGCAGAATGTCCATTTTAGCATGAGCTGTGTGGTACGTAGCGCCGTCCTGTTAGAGCCACATGTCGTTCCCATCCATATCATCCAATTTGGGACAAGAAAAATTTGTTTTCATCTATCGGTCGCGCACTCCGTTGATGGTGCCATCGTCGTTTCGATGAAGTGTGGACCGATGCACAGTAGTGTTTTTTGGTTCAAAAATCGCTAGAGAGTTCAAATATTGTCGAAATTTAAAATTTTTTTTTTAATGAAAGCTATCCAAAATGCCAATAGATCGTCGGAGCCCTAATTTAAAGAAAAGATACTATTTTTTTATTTTAAGATAAATTCAGATTTTTTTTTTTTGTTACTTACTTACTTACTTAGATGGCCATAACAACCCGTTGTCTGGTTACTGCCGACCTCATTAGCTCTCGCCAGGCGCCTCTGTTTTGCGCGCGCCTTCTCCAATCATTAATGCCAAGCGTGGTTAGGGCTTCCTCAGCTTGGTCTATCCACCGGAGGCATGGTCTCCCTCTTCGTCGTTGACCGGGGACCTCCCTTCGAATACCTTTTTCGCTGGAGCTTCTTTATCCATACGATGGACATGACCCAGCCAGCGTAGTCGCTGTATTGTTATACGCTTAACTATGTCAATGTCCGCGTAGAGCTCATACAGCTCGTGGCTCATTCGAATGCGATAGTCGTCACCAACTCGAACAGGACCAAAGATTTTGCGGAGAACTTTCCTCTCGAACACCCCAAGAGCGGCTGCGTCTGTTTCGAAACCACCCATGCCTCAGCGCCATAAAGAAGCACAGGTAGAATGATCGTCTTGTAGAGTGTTAGCTTTGTCGATCGAGAGAGAGCTCTGCAACGTAATTGCTTACTGAGACCGTAGTAGCAATTGTTATTCTCCGCTTAATCTCCAGACTGACATCATTGTTGCTTATTACGGCAGTGCCAAGGTAGATGAATTCCTTGACAACTTCTAATTTACAGTTGCCCGCTGTAACATGAGAGTCTAGATCCCGTGCTCTCTTGTTGTTGTTAGTAGACATCATGTATTTCGTCTTGCCCTCGTTTACCGTCAAACCCACTTTGGCTGATTCCTTTTCAATAGCAGTGAAAGCAGCAGTAACATCTCTCTTACTCCGACCGATAATATCAATATCATCAGCGTACGCAAGGAGCTGAACACCTTTGAAGAAAATGGTGCCATTATGATGCACACTGGCTTTTCGTACTATCCCCTCCATAATGAAATTGAAGAGATCGCACGAGAGCGGGTCGCCTTGTCTGAAACCTCACTCGATATTAAAAGTTCCGGAGAGGTCATTCCCTACCTTGACGGAGCAACACGTATTGCTCAACGTCATCCTGCAGAGCCTTATCAACTTTGCAGGTATACCGAACTCAGACATTGTTGCGTATAGGCAATTCCGCACTTGGCTATCGAACGCAGCTTTATAATCGACGAAGAGATGGTGAGTGTCGATTTGATATTCATGGGTTTTCTCCAGGATTTGGTACTATTTTGGTTAAAAAATGGCTAGTATCGCCTTAGGTCGAAATTCGACCGTTAGCACTAAATTTTAATATTGGAAGAATTTTCCGGCCTATTAATATCAAAATTTTTTTGTTCATTGACAACGATGTTATTTAGTTTCACTAGCCGCGTTTTATTCGCTTTGATTAAACCTAAAAGTGAATAAAACGCATAAGTTTTACCTTTTATAATTCTGCATTTGCCCAACAGGTGGCATGGCAGTGTTTGACAGAAATTCTATTTCAAAACCAGAGCCGGCTTTATGGTGGTGTGGTTGAACGGAGCCTAGCGCGGTAAGGGGCCTCATGTATCAGTACATGTTTCAAATTATTGCTGTCAAATCATTTCAAACTGTTTTTATAGTGTCGCAGACTCTAATACCAAAGTTTTCTTTTCGTTCTCTGTTGTTTCATCACTGTTTTTATTTTTATTATGTGTTTCTATTTTAATTTTTCGGCCTAGCACTGACTGGGTGCACGGCCTCGCGTTACTTTAGAATGCTTCTTCAAAATTCCAGCACAGCTGCCATATTTTTTTGATTATTTTAGGTTTGTGTCTATGATGCTTCAAACCTTAGCAAAAACAAAACAAGTTCAACCAATTGAACTGGAAATTGAGCTGGTTCACGCATTTGTATGAAATTTTGGTTTAACCAAACCCAATAAAACACGGCTACTAATCACCTTACCGCACCACACCTTTGAAATTAAATTCAATGCACATTTAAATGCAAAACAACACAGGATTATCAATTTCTATTGGTGCTACATAATTTCTAATACGTTGTCTATTTGATTCTGACTCAAAAATTGTCCGTTCTTATCTCTTTACCGTTCAGTCTGACCCATTATCGTTCTTCTTCAAGACATATTTGTGTTATGTATGTATGTATGATGTGTTATATTTTTTGTTTATTTTATAATAATAATTTTAAAAAATAAGCGAAATCGCAACCGTAGCTTAAAATAAATCAGTTGAACTTCGATTAATATCTGTGATTTTTGGAACCGAGCTAGTCCCGGATAATGGAAAATCCCGGATAATGGAATCATTATATTATTTTATTATCTACTTATGAATTTTCAAAGTTGAAAATACATAATATCTGTGTTTTATTCGCATTGGTTAAACCAAATGAATAAAACGCATAAGTTTAACCATTTATAATTCTGCATTTGACCAATAGGTGGCATGACAGTGTTTCACTGAAATTCTGTTTTAAAATTAGAGCCGGCTATATAGTCGTGTGGCTGATCGGGGCCTAGCGCGGTAAGGGGTCTCAAATATCAGTACATTTTTTTTTTAAGTAATTGCTATCAAATGACTTCAAACTGTTTTTATAGTGTCGCAGACGCTAATATCAAAGTTTTCTTTTCGTTTTCTGTTGTTTCATCACTGTTTTTATTTTTATTATGTGTTTCTATTTTAATATTTGGGCCTAGCACTAACGCTTCTTCGAAATTCCAGCAAAGTTGCAATTAATAGCTAAGTTGCAATGTTCACGTATTAATAAATAGATTTGTACTATAATATAAAGAAGGAATTAGATCGGTCTACTTAAAATACATTTTTTTTTGAGAAATGGGCCATTGTTTGCTCATTAATAATGCTCATTTCTGAAATTTTTCAATGCTTTGACCTACAATTCCGGGCTTGGCCGGGTCAAAACCTGCACTTGGCAAACCTGTATGTAACATGGCTCAAAGCAAATTGTATAAACAACACTTCTTGTAACGGTGTCTAAAGCACGTAAAGCACGAAATTCGAAAAGAAAATTTTACTCTGAGCTCAAAAATTTATTTAGAACATACATGTATGTAAGCCTAGAATGAACCTGGTACTAAGCTCCAGTCGACTACATACATATGTTCTAACTCATGTTTTTTTATTTTGAATAACATATTATATAATCTGTAAATTATTTTGTTTCATAACTTGCTCCTAAGTTTTTAACGTTTTAAATTTTATCATGTCATTAGTAGGGGAAATCTATGTTAGGACTTCACTAAATGCTTCGATTCATATTAAACTTCATTACACACATACCTAAGATACATTGTTTTTTAAATTTTTTTTCGAAAACACGAGAGTTTGTTAATGTTTGTTAATTAAAATAATTTAAGCAAAAATATAAAATGAAAATAGTTTGCACAAATGACAAGTTTTGAAAAATCTTTCATGCTTTCTTTAATTTATCATTTTTTTTTTTTATTTCAATATTTGCCTGCCATAATAAAACCATAGATATTTGAATGCTTTTGCCAAGTCAGCAACAAACAGATAGAGCGATTTTCATAACGTTCCCAAACCGACTTCATAATAATTTGGCCAAAAACCAAAAATGAAGTCATTGCTTTTGATGACACCAAAAGATAGACTCGATGAATTTAATTCTTACTTGGTCTGGATTGTCTTTTTGTCCTTTTCTCTCTATTAAGTTGTCTCTTTTTTCTGAACATCCCTTTTGCTTGGCATTGCTTAGCTCTTCACCAAGCTGTTGCGATGTTTATTGCAGGGCTGCCATTTTTGATTTTTATTTTTTGTTTAATTTGCGAGTTTTAACGTATTCGTTTTTTTTTTAACGCTGATGAAATCATTATTGAATAACTTAAAAAAATATATATGAAACTGAATAATAACTCAAACAATTTAAAAGGAATTTCTACCTTATATCCTTTTAGAATCTATAAATTTTATTAACTACTTATATACAAAGTGAGTAACCAGCACCTATTTGTATATAAGTGAGTAACCAGCACCTATTTGTATATAAGTTCGCGCAATATACATATTTAAGTATAATATATATTGTTTATATATAAGGTAAATCATTACCTAAAAATTAGAGATATTCGACATGATTTATATTATCTAGCGGTTATATAGTGCGGTCCAATAATTTTTTATTTATGTACTTTTGAATTTAATTTTTTCTTCACAAAAACATCCAAGTGCCTTCACTGCAGTCGTGTTATGAGTACGAACAGAAGAATTTTTTTTTGTTGTTATTACTTATTTCATTCCTCAATGCATATTTTTATAAAAGCCTAATACAGTTTTTCAAGTGAATTTTTAACATTTTTAATCCTTCTAACTGCCAAGACTTCTCAAGCTTTGAAAAAAGGAATATCAAATTTATGTATACTTAGGAAATTTATGAATATTTTTTTCCACCGAGCCACTTCTTATAATTGAGAAATAAATGAAGGCTTAGGGAGCCAAAAGCCAAATCTACATAACAGAGTGAAAGATCTAGCAGTATATATCAGGAGCTGGTTACAATAACATCATTTTGTGTATAAAACTTAAACTTATTTTGCAAAAACGAAACTAGTGTTGACAACCAAAAGAAATAAGAAACAAAATTCAAAACTGATGGAGCAAATGACTGGAGAACAAACTAACGCAAACAAAAAGCTTGCAGCAATTGCGAACCAAAAGTGCTTACGTCGAGTAACGCGGAGAGATGAACGAGTCGACGCCGCAAATTGTGGAATTTACGTATTGTTTTGGACAAAATTACCTCCGGTCCTGCATTCTTAGAAAATTTTGTTGTACTTGCGCTTAAAATGTAAGGAATTAAATATAATCTTTGATGTGACGGCCACTTTTCCATTTTTGGAATGATTATTTAGTTGAATAAAGGATTATATCCAGAATTATTTTCTTGATGTCCAAGCCAATCTATGAAGATGGAAATTATAGAAAATGATGTAATTTTTGGAGAAAAGATACTAATATAATTCGAATGGATGAAAAACAGTACAGTTTTTTTTTTTTATTCTAAATGCTTTAATTCAGCAAAAAATATCTACAAAGGGTATATGTACACATTTATTGAAAAAGAGTTTATACAAAGTTTTTCGGGTAGCTATTTCTCAATGCAAGCTTGTTGCGTTCTAAATATTTCCCGTTTAATACAAGCATTCTGAATACAAAAAACTGCTTTTTATGATTTTTACATTTTAGGGTTGGTATTTGCAGTTGAAAGTAGCTGATTGGTGAACTATTCCTCAGCCCAGAACAAAAATTATTGACAGCATATTTTATTCTATTGATTAATCATCTCTTAAATGGAACAGTCGCAGTCACATCTAAGAGTATATTTGATTCCCAAAATTATAAGTCAGAGTAAATCAAAATTGGATCAGAACTCAGACTGAAGGTAATTATTTACAAAACAACACATTAATTTCACACTGTGCGCCGTGATGACAAAATTACGTAAACAAACAGCATGTGACGATAGCTTGAGTAAGTGCGTTGAAGACAAAATTACACAAGCAAGAAGCTTACGGTGATTGCGAACCGAAATGATTAAGCTCGAATAACGGAAAGATCTCCAGGAGGGCTAGATATATTTTGTTATTATTGTAAGAGCTGTAAGAGAATCCTTGATTTATGTATTTATATCGTTATTGACATACATTAAGTTGTGATCGTGACGGAAAACCATATACGTGAGCAACAAATGCTTTCCCATATTCAATTAACACTCAAAATTTTTTCCAACCTACAACTTCTTCAACCTCCCGCACTTTTTGTAGATTCTTAAATCATTTATAAATAATAATGCAATATTTTTCTCACCTTATATCATTACATCTCCTGATGATGATTTTTGGTTTGGAACTAATGGTAGTCTAGTTTTTTTTTTCAATAAATATAGTAACGAAAATTCCTACTTTCAGTTTTGGAAAGATTGTACATTTGTAATTAGTATGTAAAAATGTTGATTCAAATTACAGGCACATAATGAAAACAGTGATGGCATTTTCGGTACATTTGTACTTTTTTCGGTACATTTGAGTCGTTAAAATTCGTCAGTACGTCCGACAAATATTTAGTACATTTGGCTTATTTCGGTACATTTGGACAATTTCTGGAGTAAAGTTTACTGACATTAATGCAATTTATTACTAATTTAGTAATAAGCTTTTTATTTCATTTAGGGCCGGTTTCATAGTGTTTAGTAAACTAAAGATTTGAGGTTTACTATCCAATTTCAGGTTCATAGCAATTAGTTAACCAACCAATTTTGGCAGGTTAACTAATAGTTAACTAATAGCTGATTGCTGTCATAACGAAAAAAACGTCATAAATAAAAACACAAAGTTTCAAAAAATCAAATAAGAAACTACATAAATGTAGGCTTTTGTTCATTCTTCTTGGATAAATAAAACTCACGCACTTTTTTATTTCCGTATAAAGAATTTTATTTAAGTTATTTTAAGTTCACAAAGTTTTATTTAAGTTATTTTAGTTATTAGCAGTTTTGATTTTAAGTTTATTTTCACATTTCTTTTTAGTTAATTTTTAACTTTTTTCTCTCAACTTTCATTTGCTCCGTCTCGTGCTAATCTTCTTCAACAACTGTCTTGTTCGTTCGTTTTTAAATCACGTTAGCGTCCTTATTTTGCCGAGTATCGTTTGTTTCATTTGTCTCCATTCCTACATAAATATGGATTCAGATTGGTGTTGCGAAGTTGATAGTGATACAGATATTGAAGTAGTATGGAATATTGTAAATGCGCGTCGTAAAAAATTATTTAGATCCCGTCCATATTACTTTCAAACATGCGACGCTAAAGATTTTCGTGAAAGATTTCCGTTTCAAAATATTATTATTTATTTGAAATATTTCAAAATTTTATTATTTATTTGAAATATTTCAAAATTTTGTTATTTATTTGAAATGTCAAATAAAAAAAGTATGATTTGTGCAGTGATGCCATATTTTGTACAAAAAATTATCATTAGTAAACCAATGGACTGTGAAACTGAACAACTCAAATTTGGCAGTTAACTAACAGACATTAGTTAAGTTAACTAATTGAATAACTAAACACTGTGAAACCGGCACTTAAAGTTTGAAGACAAGAAGTCTAACAATAATAGAAGCTATGCCCTACTTTTATTAAAAAAAAAATAGCGTAACTAACATAATTGAGATAAGTTCATACAAACCGTTGTACTCTTGAAGATCAAGTCACGTTATACGCATTATTGCAATATGCAAGGGGGCCTCATCCTTTGGTCAAACAACTTTCTTTAAAAAAAAACAAAGCACCAAACTATTTTCAAATTTAACAAAGAGCAGAATTATTGTAATCACTCAATTCTACAGAGTGAAGCCTACCGTGGACAGTTCCTGGTATTACTAACGGTGTGAGCAATTTCTTAAATGATACGGCTAGAAGAAATAGATTAGCGAAAAAATTAGTTTGACATTGCTCTTAAAGGGTTGGATTGCAAATTTCATCACATTAGTCGCCAAAGTGAACAGCTAACCTACTGATGAGCGCAGAAACTATTTTATTGGAAATCTAGATCTGATTATGCAGTTGTGCTGGCAAAACTGTGAGGTGTAATGAAAATGTGGTTATTGAATAGGATTATTATGTTTTTAAAGAAAGACCAAATTTAAATTATTTGCACGATATTTTTTCTGCTAAGTTTTATACCAAGAAATACATCAATATAGAGTATATAAGGATCGCATTTTGTGGAAATATGAAATGATCTTTTGACACCAAAACATATAGCTTGTTTAAAAATTCCATCTATGTGTTTAGCATAAGATCATTGACATGAGTTTGGAATCGTAGATTTTGCAGGTCGGAAGCGATACCTAATCAATATTCTTCAAAGTTTTTTATCTTCACAATGCACCAAGGCACCAATGTTTATCTACGGCATTTGGCACCATTTTTTTGAGTTTGGATAATTCGTTACAGCAAGCCTTGTTAGAGATGCTATGGCTATGGTCTTTTAAGGGGAACCTAGAATTCAGTTGCTGCATTTTTAAATAGTTGCTTTGGAATTGCGAAGCAGAAGTTAGCTTTGTGGCTTAGTAGATTCAGTGTGAGCTATTTATATAAAGCCGAAGAAGTGCAGGCAAGATAATAAAGAAGTTTCGTTGACAATATGAGCTCCGATGAGGACGAAAAAGAAACAGATAACTAAAAGTTATACAACTGAGGAAGATGAAATATTGTGTCAGGTTGAAGGAGATGATAGGGAAGCCAATGTCGCAGAAGTTGAAGGAGATGATAGGGAAGCCTATGTCGCATAAGTTAAAGCATATCCGAAAAGACTAGGACTTGGGGCGACTCAGAAAATGAGTAGAAATTGGAAGATCAACCCGAGAAAGCAGAAGAGCAAGAGCTCCTCAGCTTGAGGAGGAGAGAGATTTCCTTTTTGTATGGGCAAGGACGGAACAAAATGGTGCAAAATACAATCAAAATACATAAATTCAAGCGAAGTTGACACATTTTTTGTCTTATGCACCCAACCATATAAGTGATTTTATGTATGTATTTAAAAACACAAACAGGATGAGTGAGGCAGATTACGATATTTAAGAAAGCGCTAGAGTTGCGAGAAATGAAAGCGGCAGTACACGATGATTTGGTGATTGTCTTTGGCTGGCACGATGAAAAAATTAGACCTGTTTCCCCTCACAGTTCAAGAGCTCATCACAGAGACCTCACAATGTTTCCAAATAAACAAAGCGGTAAATGTCCACAGTGGCATTTGATCATATAATTTCAATCACCAACACTGCAATTTAATGTTTGGTTGAACCAAGTATGCACTCGTTGGAAAGTGATACATATGAGGATTTTTCCGGATAAAATGGCCATGGTCCTTCGAAGTCGAAAGGGTCTTGCTGTATGTGGTATTATGAAGAAGCTAAAACAAAACGTGAAAATAGGAAAATTTATGTCCAGTGTAAGACGCCTAAGTGCATTAGTATAGCATAGTTCAAAAAGTAAAAGCGGCTTCAAAAATAAAAAAATACCTGGAAGTTCAATTAATATTAGTTCAAAAAATTGGTATGCGTGGTTATTATCAATCAATACTGAGGAAAATATGTATTGTTTGATATTTTCCAAAGATATGTCGGGAATTTTGATTTAAAAGCAGATACATTCTTAGGAATATTCTTCTATGCTGGATTCAACTGGATTCATCATAAAACTGATACTGGTTAGGCGACTGAACATGTTTTTTTTTTTTATATACAAGAAAACTTGACGGCCGTAAGTATTTCTTGTATATCAGTAGGTACATGCCATCGGCATTAGCGAGGTCTTCTGGATGCTCCCTGCAAATCCAATAAGAGCCACGAATTGTAGAGTCGAGAGCTTTCCCGAAGGCATCGTTCAGTACTATCAGAAACAATAACCTACTCTTAAAACCTTCGTATTGAGCCTTAATGAGGTTTATTATCTTGGGTGCTGCACCCCGTCTTTTCAATGCATCTCGAAATTGTGGTCGATGCTATTAAGAGCGGCGCTGTAGTCGATGAAAGCTTTATGTTATAAATCGAATCTCGTCAGAAAAGATACTTTTTTTCTATAAGCACGTTTTAAATTTAAGAGCAGGAAAAGTGCTTTTAAATATTTACAACCAGGTTTTAAAGTAACATTTATTTTCATTGATATCAATAAAAAAAACATTTACATTTACGAGAATCGAACCCACGTCCTGAGGGCTATGAGTTCACAGTCCAAACCATTACGCCACTCTGCCTCATAAATTCGATTTTTTTTTATTATTCCTTTTCTTCACCGTGTCTACAATATTTTGTGTCAATAACGCAGGGTAATCTATTTTTTAAAATTTTCTCATAATTTAATGCAAGTTTTTCTTTTTTTTTTATGGTACCAGTCTGTATCTTCGATTTTGGGTAAAAACCAGGTTTTAACTTTATTTTGCGACTATGAATATATAGCTAATACTATGTATACTTAGCTAATATTCTCCGACTTGGCATCCTTGGTTATTTCTTAAGTCTTCAAAGAAAGCCTCATTTGTTGTCATACGACACCATTTCATTCCCTATTATTTCGTTTTGTTCCATCTCTATCACGCAACAACATGGCTTGTCCGTTTCCGTGGATGATGACTTTTGGCAACAGATTTTCTGCTTATTTGTAGAAAATTCATTCATTCATTTGCAAAATTTTATAAATTTTTTTTTTTTTACTTTTTCTGCTGCTACTTATATTTAATAGACTTTTTGCGGTAGGACGCTCTGAGTGGCAGGATAATCATTTTTTCATGAACTTGTTTTTGTTGTTATGATAGTGGTTTGTTTCGTTTGTAGTTTATTATTTTTAGCATGGTTTGGAAAACAATTTTCATTTAAGTAGATTCTTGCAATTAAATATGAATTCGTCGACTCCGACAGTGGCAAAAGTGATGGCGAACACTATTTTGGTACTATACCGATGGCGGACATTTTTAGTGCGTACGCTAAAGTGGAAATGATAATAAAGTTTTAACAGTATTTTCTGGTATTACATGTCTCAGTTTTATTTGTTCTTTTGTCTCGACGTGCTTCTTATCGTCAGATACATCTACACATTCGTGCTTCTTCAGTTCGTTATTAATTTTGCTTTTCTACGTAATTCGACTGGTTGTCGTCGTCATTTTACCTATTCAACCAAGTAATTTTTATATTTGCTTTGATCCTCGGCAGCTTTTGAACAGTTCACTGCACCGTTTTACTACTATCAGCTCAAATTATCTTGAAACAACGTCAACAGTTTTTGTACCATTCAGGTTTTTTCTCTCATCTTCATCAATTGTACTGAAATGCTTTTGGTAATTTTCGAAATTCATGTTATTTTACTTGAATGAGAAGTGATGAGTAGGATGGGATTTTCTATAGCAAAACCACAAAAATGTCTCTTGTTGTTGCTACCGCTTTAATGAACTGCTCCTCGTTTGTACATAAAATGCTTTGTTGGTTTGAAATCAACCTAAAAGTATGCAGTAAAGTGCATTAAACCAAATAGATTGAAGTAAACGTTGTGTACATGCACACTTTCATACTTAAAATTAATTCATTTTGCTACATAGGATGACTGATTTCAAACAAATCTTTGCATATTGTGAATGGGATACTATACAGCACAACTTAAGTTCACATACTTAAGACAACAACGCCATAGGCAAAAGTAGAAGTGGTGTTGTCTATATGTCAATAAGTATACCGCAGTATACATATGAACAGATATCGAAATTGATGTTCACGTGCATTTCAAGGATTGTGGCAAGATAAAAAAAGCCGTCTTTTGGGTATTTATAAATATGCAAGCCAACGTTACATTGTCGAATAATGCCCAAAAAATTTAAAATTTCGAAAAGCTTTTGTCGAATTTTAAGAAATGGCATTCAGAAGTTTGTGAAAAAAATGTTCCCCATATGCAGTTAGACCAGAAAGTGCAAACGGCAGAGAAAAGAAATGTAACTGTGCAGGTCACACAAATGCCTTTTTTAATTAAATTACGAATGCGCTAAGTGAACTGCATACATGATAGAAGTAGATAAAGATTTATATACATTAGACATGTTCAAAACAAGGTCATGTTCTGGAATACTGCAATAACACTCGATTTTCGAAAATTTATTCATATTCGAGTATTTCCTTATTTAAAAAAATAAGGAAGTATCAAAAAAACTTGCCACTATTTTTTAAGCCTATGCATTAGGAGAAAAACTGAGGTCTCTCCGCGAGTAGAGCTTTGGTGTTTCTTGTGTAACAGCTCAAATCCTTTGTTGTTTTTACAATGTCACTGCATGAATTTCCATTAACATAAAAACACAATTTTTGTTTGATCCACTCTAATTAATAATGAGTTATGTTGAAATTTTCAAGATTAAACAGCTTCGCCCTTAAAGGTACACACGAACTACTTAGTTATTGTGTAGGTTTGAGCACAATTGTGTAAATTAAGTCATGTACAGTGTACACCACACTGTGTAGGTACCAAAACATAAGTTTTGTATTGAATGGTTACAATGTAGATACAATCGGTCACAACATATGATAAGGTCATAAATAAGCCTGACGCTATTTTTCATATGACATACATTTTGATTTATAATTGTAAATGATTTCTAAAAAAGTTATTATGCAAATTTAAGGCTCAAATTATCTCATAAAGATCATTCCAGCATTTTAAAAATCATTTGATTAGTAAAAAATTTCTTAAAATTTTTAGTATATTACTAAGTATAGGATATTTATTAAGCGCGTTAGTTTTTTGCTCAACAGAATATTAATATTAACAATAAAATTGAGCTTCTTTTTAATTTCTACGCATAATATGCAGAATTAAGTTCATACAAAATGTTAGGAATAAAATTTATAAGAAGTTAAAATAGTGAGGGTATTCCTCTAAACGCGAAAACTCGAAAAGCGCGAAAACTCGAAAGTTTTCGAGCTTGCTTTCGGGAACACCCCTATCATTACAAACTCGTAAATGATTGAGCAATGGCAATTTGACAGTTTGATCAGTGTTACCGCTGCCATGAAAAAAAATGTATCACACCAAAACGAAAAAATATGTAGAATTAAGTTAATAAATAACAAAACACAAATAGGTAAACAAACAAAGTTTCTGAGAATTGCGCTTTTCATATATTTAAAAATCATTCTGTTAAGTTTATGTGCAAATTTCTAAAGAAACTTCAAACTGGCAGCAAATTATTTCGACAAACGGCAACACTGATTCATTTTCCAACTTTTCGAGGCCACTTGCTCAACTAATTAGCCTCGAAAGTTGCGCAAACTTTTCTTCATACAAATTATTTTCGAGACTCGAAAATGTGCTCAGTTTTCGCAGTTTACGCAGTTTTCGAGGCTCTTTCGCGTTTTCAGGAATACCCTCAGTGTAAGTCATAACATTACACACACATATTAACGCTTCTTACCTTTGTATTCATTTATATTTAGAATACTACTACAAAGATTAAAGGAACTTAAAAGTAAAATATTTGCTACACAAAAACGTCTGCGTGTGGGTCGCAATAACTACTAATTGTGGTTACAAAGCAGTAACATAATCAGTAACACTAACTTCACATAACCCTACTATATGTATGTATTCCTCACTTGGTAACGGTTACGTGCCATTTACGATTCCACGCCTCCCGTATAAAAAAATACCAAAATTTGTGCTACATATGAATGAGACTAGATACATATACAAGTACAGAAAAAAAGAAGTTTCAATAAAAAAATGGGTGGTGCCACACCTTCCATATGCGAATAAATCAATGTTTTGTATGTATCAGCAATTATTTGAGAAGTAGGCACAGAAGTTGAGCATGAAACTAAAAAACTTTATTTGCATGGTATATATTGCACTTATATTTCCCAAATTTTACGATATGAAGGAAAACCTCCTTAATAATTAAGGTTTCATTATGTTTGTTAAAAATCTATGCAAATAATGTTTTGAATTATGTATTTTGAAAAGATCTTATTTATAGAAAAGTGCGATGAACTACCTAAAATATGTATTTATATATAATGATATCCTAATTTGAAGATGTAAAACAAGCTTGATCTAAAAAAAAAAATTTACTTTTCCGTTGTAATGTTTGGTAAATACATACATTTTTGTTTCAATAGCGATATTCCTTTACTTAAAGTAGTTTTTCTTTTGTATGTACAAGGAAAATTTCCAATTGGTATTTTTATTCAATTCATCATATTTCATTTAATCTTCTTTAAGCATCAACCAAAATGCCCGATACCCGCCTACCTATGCTGTTGTTGATTGATGATTTGTTCTCGTCGAAAAATGTGTCGAATTTTATAACTTAATTTTAAGAAAATTAATTTTTATCCTTTCAATTTCGCCTCTCAAGTTGTTAAGTATGAATGAAGCATTTATCCATCTTTTCGAAATCATTTATCAAAATACAAGTGTGTGCAACATAACATCCCAAGGCGCACAAAATGAGTTCAAATGAAATTTTGCGGTGCTGGGGAAGCTTAAAAAAAATATATACATATGTACATTAAGAAAATAATTTCGCGTATATGCAGTATGTAAATGTGTTAGTGATAGATCAAATTAGTCACTTTTTTCACTGTCAGTAGTTATGTGGGTCGAAAAAATGCACAAATTCAAAAAACCCTTGGCCATTACACACAATGAAAAAATTCACATAAGCAAATGACCTAATCGCTTACTAATATAATGAATATTGTTCATAAGTTAATTGTGCATGTTTTCATTATAAATATTTGCCAAAAATCTGATGTATAATGCCGAAAATAAAATAATGTAAGCGTTTTGAAACTTTCCTAAAGTTTTCCTGGTTATAAAATTATTCGGCCACACGTTATGTTATTGAAAATAATAACTTCTCATGTAAGTATAAGGGATACATGAAGAGGAATAGAAAACAGTAATACTTTCCCTCACGTAAATTGTCTTCGAACGTATTTTGTACAAAGAAAACATTTTGATAGAAAATAATAATAAATTGTCCTTATCGTAATATTTTCGGACACGTTTTGTACAAGGAATCTATGTTTTGAAATGTTGCATGCAAAATAAACAAAATTAACATTCACCCAATAAATAATTTCTCATTTCAAATGATTAAACATTACGCAATTTAAATAAACCTATTACACTTAGTTGAGAATTTATTCGAAAGCCCAAAAAGGTGCTGCCATTTTTCAACGATTTCTGAAACTTAGAAAGTTTTCTATAACTTTCCATTATAGGAATATCAGGAAAACAGAGGTGCAGACCCATATAATTTAATTAACATTATACTGATAGCTCCAAATAGGATGCTACAGGTAGTGATCTAGAGCTTGCACTCCGACCACAAAAAATACTTTCCTATGATAGAATCTTTCAGGCAAACTTCAAGACGATAAGCATGGCGAAACACAAACTGTAGCGTACATTGGGGGGGGGGGAGGTGGTGTTACGACCTGGGGCAGCAAAACGGTCCTTGGTTTGTATAGGAATGTGCAGGGGCCCCATATCTTTAGGTTTTTAAAATGCAAAAGCTGATGACCTTTTTTAGTTTTTTTAGTAAATAAAAATTTTTGCGGTGAAAAATTGTCAATGACTTTTATTGCAAAGTCTACTGGGATACTCGGAAAGAGTGAAATTACGTCAAATTATATTAATTTTTCGCCATCATATGTATCATATGATGCAATAAAAGTCATTGACAGTAAATAGGACATTATAAAAAATCATACCAAAATGACTAGAAAACTATTTATGGATATTGTTAGGTTCTGTATAAAAGAACAAAGGCAAAATATATGACCAACTTAAAGGCATGCCGATGGGACCACCGGCATCACCAGTAATTGCTGATATTATTATGGAAGAACTACTTGTCAAATCCATGGAGGAACTCGAGGAAAAACCTAGACTTTTGACCAAGCATGTAGACGACCTATTTGCGATAATTAAAACAAGTTCAATAGAATTGACATTAGAGAAATTAAACTCGACCCATAATAATATACATAAGGTTCACAAAAGATGAATAAATCAACGAAACACTGGTAAATTTGGACACAAGAATCATAAGGACAGGAAACATAATCAAAATTCACTGGTATCAGAAGCCTAAAGCGTCAGGACGATTAATAAATTTCTACTCCAGACATCCAAAGGGAATTATAATTAGCACCGCTAACAACTTTATACGACGAGTTTTGAACATTTCGGACAAAATATTTCATTGTCAAAACTAGGGTTGTAACGGAGGTCATCTATGCGGAGTTCAGAAATTGATCTCCGCGGATGCGGAGTTTTAACGGAAGCGGAGGTGGAAAAACAATTTGAAAGTATTTAAATACAAGATTTTATAAAAATGTTAGTATTAAATAAATATTAGGAGGCAACCTAGATTTCCAGCCGAAGGAGCTATTTTTATGAATTGATTATTCCACCACCAGTAAAAGATATGATTATAATTCTTTTCAGGATCAATAAATACACTCTTGCAATACACGATTAAATTTTTTTTTTAATTCATTTAAAATTATATGAATGCAAAATATTGCCATCTGCGTAGTCATACATAAACAATTGGTGTCAACGGAGCCAATGAAACACAAAAACCAAAAAAATTTAATTCAGCATGACAGTGGCTATCGCCTGAACCAAAATTATTATATTTTTTGCAAAAATGGCGACTGAGCAAAAAGTGTTCGAAAAATAAGAAGTCTGTTTAAAAAAAAATAGAAAAAATTAATATTTTGACTTAGTTTTCGTTCATGCGATACCCATACATGTGACGAAAATGTGGAAAAAATCTGAACAAACGAAATTCATACTAGGTTGTACCCATAACCATTTTTTATGAAACTAACTAAAAAAAATAACTAGCTATGGTGGAGCTAATCTTATTTTAGCCACTTACCAGCAAAAAAAATAAAATGTGAATTAACTTAAAACACCGAATTTTCCACTTTGTAAGCTCTAAGCTTGACTTTATGACTTCCGTTATACCTCCGATTTACCCGCATTAAAATTTGCGGAGGCGGAGGTGCGATATCAAGCGGAAGTTCTGCACTTGCGGATGCGGAGCTCCGTTACAAAACAATATTGTGTTAAAACAACTTTCCAAAAAAGACTATAGAAAACTTGATAAAAAAAACATTACACACAGATGACAAGAGTAAACGAAGAATCAACTAAAGTCTACAAGTCAATGACCTATGTTCCTGGGTTTTCAGAAATGTTTTCTAGAGCTGGTATTATGGACAAAGACAAATATCTTATAACGGCCAAGTCAAGCAATACACTTCAACGACTATATAGTAATACTAAAAGTAAAACAGATAAATATGACAAGTCAAATGTTATTTACAAAATAACATGTTAAGGAGACGGGTCCCACTTATACAACAAAACATATGTGGGGACAATTTAAAACAAATTACGGACTAGAATTTCATCGCACAAATCGGAACAAAAGTCAAGGAATAAACCAATGGAGCGATTTCGGCCCACTGTACTAGACATGCACACTCTGCCGAATTCGACAACGTAGAAATATTACAACTAGTGACAAACGTTACACATTAGAAATGCCTCCATATAATTAACACACCACGCTTGCAACGATTAAATTTAAAAACAGACACAGAGAAAATTGCTCAAAGCTACAGATATTTGATAGCAAAACAAAACAAATAAGATCAGTGGGACGATAGATCACCATCAAAACAGCTGTAATTTGTTTACAAAAACTTCTTATTTGTGCAATATTTATGTTTTTGTTTTGTCAACCGTTTTGTTAGTATAAAGTAATTATTTATTTTTCAAGTAATTATTTATTTAAACCTGACATACGTAAGTTATTACTTGTGTTGTTTTTTGTTGATACATATATATTATTCTAATTGTTGTAAAAATATTTTTCGAAGAGAATCCCTGAAGATGACTACCAATGGTAGTCGAAATATTGGAAATAAAATTTTACATGATTAACATCTAAAAGTTTTCTTCTTCTTTTATATTGAATTTAACATGGCATGATTCATTATTATGTGTGTCAGTGGTGGGCACTACGTGGCAAGGACCACACTAAACAGCCACCAAGCCAAGCCAACAAGGTGCACCCACCCCATCAAGCTGGACACATAACACGCCGAATGTGTTGAAACAATAAAAAAATTATGTCTATATGAAAAAATCGATTTAGTGACACGCCTAGCTCCTAAGGAAAGGCTGGATAAAGCTGAAACTTTTTTCTTTAAAATGGGTAGCAATTTCCATTAATATTGTAGTATTGATTAGCACAATTTTTACAAATTGTGCGATATTTTTTATATTTTTAAAGTTATTACAGAAAAACCATAAACGACGGCCATAAATAAAAATAATAACGTTTTGACACAGGTGTAATAGTTTTTGAATTCGAACAAAATCGGCCCAAAGACACTATTTTATATGGGCATTTCTCTGATGTCGAACGCGACGCAATTACACTTTTAAAGTGGAATAAAAGTCAAAGTAAAACAATTTTAATTTCTTCTGTTACTTTAAGGAATAGCCCTTTGGTAGCACTTTATTTAATGGTAAAGTTTATGCCAGACGTAGTACTGGTTCCAAGGTAGAGGTAATAAAAAAGCAGCTCGAACGTGACGAAAAACGCAGAAGTCAGCGAAACCTGACAACATTTTTTTAACGCGACTTATTTTATAATGTTATGGAATAATATCAGTTTCTATTAGATTTCGTTTGATTGAAAAATCTAATTTATTTTTTTTTCTTACAATGCATAATATCATTCCAACGTAACATTTCGAACGTTACGTATTTTTCCATTATGGTTCACTTGTGCAATTTTTCAAAACGACTTTAATATTTATATAAACAATAATATTTAAGATATATACAGTACTTAAATAAAATAACAAATTTAATATATATATTTATCGATTTGATTGGTGAGATCAATTTTAACAAAGAAAATAGGAAACAGTAGATATTTTTCTTAAAAGAATATTGAAACTTTTCTTTTTGCTGTTAAAATGTTTTTTCCTCTAAAGGGCGTGACACCGCCCCCACTAAAAACAAATTTTTCTTCTCGGGAATCCCATACCAAATTTCAACAAAAATTGGTGTAGTGACTCAGTCTGCATTTTTCCAATTAGAGGCGGCGCCATGCCCACTTAAAGGACTTAGAGTCTCTAGTAATTTTTTTTATGGTACATACAATCTTTCTCCTAACGAAATTTCATTAAAATCAGTTAATTAGGTATTTTTCTGTTAACAGCGTGGCACCGCCTACTATTCGAAAGAAAATTATGTTGTGCACTGCCGTTTTTCCCAACTTTGTAAACAAAAAAAAAGTGTGTGATTTTGTTGTGTTATTGCAGATAATAAGTGGTTTAACCGTTTTGCAGCTGTTTATTTAGCACACTTATGTTTACGAACGTGACCAACTTCAAACATCTCCAAAAATTTAAAGTTTTATTTTTTTGCACTCTTTGTTATATTTTTTAATTATAAACATGAAACTCTGTTTGAACAAAAGTTTTGACACACTTGCTGCTGTTATCAATCACGAAATGAGAACAAATGATGCTTTTTCTATGTTATTTTGTAACATTAGAACATGAGCCGAAGCAAATTAAAAATTTGCAATAAATAGAGATTGGTTTGATGTTTTGCATTTTTTTTAGCTAATTGTTGTTGGAAGAGATTTTGCGGAACGACTATCATCATGCATCACCTCTCTTACAGACTTAAATATTTAAGACAAAATACTATTCAATATTACAAAAATTCAATATTACTGTTTACCAACTGCCTATTTACACATAGATATCTATACGAAGGCGCGGTTTTATGGTAGCCATTTCCTTCAAAAAAAAATTCGAAAACACCCGTTCTCATATGAAAGCTCTTGAGCATACGAACACTTTGACATCTTAATTATAATTGTCGTAAAACTTTTTTAAATCACTAGCACTTTGGTATTTTGTTTTTGCATTTATGGCCACGATCTCACAATAAGCGATGGAGCATACATATGTTGACAAACGATGGCTTGAAATAAGCCAACACCTTTCCAAATTCGCTCTATTCTACCTTCAAACCACTGTACTATAGGGCATCATGAACAAATTAGTTTATTAGTCTCCCGATATTAATTTCGGGAGACTAAGCTCCAGATCCTTATTGATTGTGCTCTTGTGTGGTGTCATCATGGACTTATTAGTTGAAATCTTCTTAATTTCCTTGAATTCCTCTATATTATTAGAATTAAATTAATTATGTATTGGGTATGTATCTGCCGATAGTAATTTTATTGTAACTTACTGAAAAATAATGCTTATGTAAAGTGGTTGTGAATTGGAAGCTTATAATTAGAAGATGCAAACTTTGTACGTATATTGTAGGTTATCCAAATCATTTCAAAATTATTGCAATTCTGTTTTTATCGAATTGTTAGAAGTTACTTCCAAAAATCCGGTAAAGAATTTTACCAACTTTCATTTAATTTTGTCAATTTTCAGACAAATTGCTTTACAGGCAAGGACGAGAATTTCTTTATTCTTTTTAAAAAAAAAAAAAATAAATATGAGCGACAGCGCTAAATGAAAACGCAATTCACTTTCTCTGCTTGATTTTGCACACATCACGAAGTCATTGAAATTCAATCCAAACTGCTTAACTAGAAAAATATTTTAACAAATAATATAAAAGTTTGAAGGACTTTTTCAATAAGGACAAAATCACCAAACTAAATGGAAAGAAACAAAAACAATAGCGATGGCAGCGTAAAATATGTCAACATGACGCGCAACTGACACTGACACAGATGGACACAAAACGAACATAACACACTGACACACGGCACGGAACAAGAGGACAAAATAGGACAATTTTAGAAGTAAAAGGACAGAATAAGAATGGACAGCAAAGAAAACACTAGCGCGCTCGAGGAAGGAAACGTCAGGACATGCTTAGAAATGTTGAAAACTAAAAGTTTTTTCTTTTTTCTCTCTTTTTGTGCTATGTGATTTTTTTTTTTTTAATAAAAGAAGCGTTGAAATTATATTGAGAAAAACTTTATTTCTTTGTTTCAAACAGTAGAGCGTATTTCTCGCTAGTGTTTGTGTTCGTCCATGTGGGTGTGTACATGTTGATGTGTTGGAGAAAGTCTACATAGTTTTAACTGTAATAAGAAAACTTTCTTACGTTGGCTCATCACTCACTCAGTCAAGTCAGATCTGGACAAACATCCGTATGCCACGAGTTGAATTGTCAGTCCTCTGCATTCTATGACGCAGAACGCGGGCTGGATTCACAAATTTCCTGCATTTTTAATATGAAAATTCCAAATAAATATATATGTACAGTGGTTGTATATTACGCAATCATGAAATGTTTTTGATATATAGGTTAAAAATAGTTTTAAATAAAACTTTATTCGACCCCTCTTACTTTCTTCAAACTTTATTTTGAAAGTTTGTTTTGAGTATTAGAGTACAATAATTGAACTTTGCTTGGATTTTGTGAATTAGCAATCATTCGTTAGGCTTGCTTGCGAAGAAACTCCATTTCTTTCTCTTTATCTTTAATGCTTCAAAATTTAAGATCTAATGCAATAAATTAGGTCATGGATGTCATAAATTTCACCGCACATACCTATATTGAACTCTATATGTGTATATATTAGAGCGGTTCAAAAAAAAAAACTTTTTGATTTTTTCACGATGTGTCAGCGGATTACAATAGCCTTATATGTCTGGACAAGCCCCATTACTAGGATTAAGGTTAATATTGGAAACTGGATTAGCGCCCTCTGTTTTAAGTAAACAAACCATTTTCAAAAATCTTGATTTAAAAAATGCTGCAAGTTGTAGAGGTTATAAAATTTTTCAACAAAGTGGGTATGGTTTTCGAGAAACAATCGATCGGGGAATTCAAATCCGTGATTGGTTTTTCTTCTTCTTCTTCCTTTCTTACAAAAAAATTGACAATTGACCGGACAAAAGGAAAAAAGTACCGATTTTCCACTTTCTAGCTCCAATACCTCAAATATTATGTTACCAGCCGATCCCATGGTACATCATTTTTAATGAACTGATATTCCCTTAAATGAATGCCGAAACCGCATATCATTATCTTATTTTAAAACAAAGATATACGCATTTTTCTAAATTAAAAGACCTGATTTTTTTCGAATCGGATTCGACAAATTTGCATATTAAGGTGATTCTAATTTTTTTTTATTTAAAACAGTAACCATCTATAAGGGAATTCAAATTGGTGATTAGTTTTTCTTCTTCTTCTTGATTTCTTACAAAAAAATTCAAAATTGACCGCAAATAACAGTACATTAAAAATGATGTAACACGGGATCGGCAGCAAAATAATATGGGGTGATTTTGCAACTTTAAAGTACAATATCGGAATTTTTTCATTTTTTTCCTGTCAATTTTCAATTTTTTTTTAAGAAAAAAATAAGAAGAAGAAAAACTAATCATGGATTCGAATTCCCCGATTGATAATTACTGTTTGAAATAAAAAAAAAATTAGAATCACCTTAATATGCAAATTTGTCGACCACGATTCGAAAAAAATCAGGTCTGTTAATTTAGAAAAATGTAGATATCTTTGTTTTAAAATAAGATAATGATATGCGGTTTCGGCATTCATTTAAGGGAATATCAGTTCATTAAAACTGATGTACCATAGGATCGGCGGTAACATAATATTTGAGGTATTGGAGCTAGAAAGTGGAAAATCGGTACTTTTTTCCTTTTGTCCGGTCAATTGTCAATTTTTTTGTAAGAAAGGAAGAAGAAGAAGAAAAACCAATCACGGATTTGAATTCCCCGATCGATTGTTTCTCGAAAACCATACCCACTTTGTTGAAAAATTTTATAACCTCTACAACTTGCAGCATTTTTTAAATCAAGATTTTTGAAAATGGGTTGTTTACTTAAAACAGAGGGCGCTAATCCAGTTTTCAATATTAACCTTAATCCTAGTAATGGGGCTTGTCCAGACATATAAGGCTATTGTAATCCGCTGACATATCGTGAAAAAATTAAAAAGTTTTTTTTTTGAACCGCTCTAGTATATATACTAGTAGTATTCATCTTAACGCGCAAGTTTCCCATTTGTGTAATTAGCTAATTTTGCGCGATGTGTTTCATGAACGTCCCTTCGTTCAATTTGTGGCAGTTGATGAACATGTCAGATTGTAATTGTCAAAATATAAAAATTCAAATTCTGAGAGAAAGCGAAAAAAAATAAATTAATTAAATGATTTGATTGTATGTATTTATTATGTATTATACATATATACATTTCCTTAGTGGGTATGCTGAGAAAGTCGATAAAACTAAGGACAAATATTTAAAAAATATCAAATCTACCTTAGAATGTTTTTCCTTCTACTATTTATAAAATTATGCTTTTAACATGATTATTAAGTAAGCCCCCTTTTTTGATTCCCGCATAAATGAGCGAAATTATTTACTGCGGAAATGTCCTCACAGGAATATGCCCCCAATTCTTCTGCCTATTGAGTAAAAGAAAACAATTTCCTAAAAGTTAAAAATACAACCTAAATGCCTCTGTTAATGAGAAACAGATTGTTGAGAAGCGATGCAATATGGGCACTGCTCTGTTTTTGACACAATGCCAAACTTATTAACAAACTGATTAAATCTGCTATTTTGAAAAAATAAACGTTCAGGTGGGAGATCAGGTGGGAGAGGGTTCAATGGGAAGAAGGCACCAAAGGAAAAATTGAGAATAATGAAATGACTGATGAATTAGCAAGTCGCGGTACCTCTCTTGACGGAACCTAAGCCTCATAAAGAAACTTTTTTTTCTTACTATAGTTTTGTATACATGTACGAGTATATTGAAAATAATAGTCTAAATGGTTTACTCTTACGGATTTTTTTCATTCGTCCGTAAGAATATTTCATGGATTTAATTTTGTAGGATGGTGAAAATTAAAGGAAATGATGTACAGGTGCTGAAAAATTTTCTTAAATCTTTTTACTATGTATATAAATCATTTAATCGCAATTGACCAAACAACCAATTTTAGGATTAAATTTTTGTTTTTGGGAAAGACAAGATACTTTCAAATTTAATTACAATAGTAAGTTCAGTACCACTCTAATTTGTTGAACTTAAGCTTAGTCTGTATCTAAAGAATACTTAACAACATTAAAAATTTTTGGAAGCTAGCATATGTTGTTTTCAATTTTTTTTTTGCACTTTGGAAAAACGTTGAAACATTTATTGAATAGCCTAGAGAATATTCAAAAAGAACATGGCAGGTTCATCTCTCAGCAGCAGTAGACATTCTGGCCGTTCTCCAACGAGATGTTTAACAGAAAACATCGAAGCAGTTTCTGAGGGTGTTGCTAGGAGTCCTGAAACATCGATTTGGATCAAGAACTTAACCTCTCGAGAAGCTTTCTACAGCGTATTCTCTCGAAGATTTGCATCTACATAGATGCCTATGTTAGCAATTGACTCAAGAACTGAAGCCCACTGCAAGGGACATCGAAGAGAGTTCGTTGAATACATTATGAAACAAAACAAGTGGATGCAGATTTTTCGTCAAAATATTCGCAATGGGGATCAGATTATTTTATTAATGCTTTTTTTTTAAGGGTTTAAGCTAATTGCTTACTGCAAAATGGAATACCTTCTCGAAGCAATATCCTTAGTTTTAAGACTTATGATCACCTAACATAATTCGAGTGTATATGATGCTATTACCACTGTGCGTCATTGCGATGAACCGACCAATTGCTTGGACTTTTTTTAGCAATTGATTGAAGTTTATTTTAGCTATGTTTGCTTGTATTTGTTAAACGTATGTATGTGTATGCATGTGCCACGTTCTCCAAAATGAACACGCGCTCTCCCAGTAAAGTTTTTGAATATCTTTAAGTCTTCCACATTTATGGCGATGAGTTTACAACTCCTTTAAAAGAGTTTTACGCTACCAAGTTTCAGCGCAATTATAAAGCGAACCTCTTAATATACTTCAAGAAGATCAACAACAACAAAGATTAACATGATTGATTTGGATCATCCATCTGATAATTTGGCGACTCTTCTATAAGATTATATCATTCCGCATTAAAGTCGATGAGTTTATAACCATTTTTGAACAGAATTTTTTAATTTCATATATTTTAAAGCATACTGACTCGGTATAATTTTGTTTGTTGTTTGCTTTGTTAATACACAACACAAAATCTGGGTATAGGCTTAAATGGGAAGAAGAACGTTAATGTTGTCCGGAAGGTATTTTTTAACTCATGTTATGTTAAGTGTAATTGTGCAATCAATTTCAATTAAAATAACGACACCTAAAACAATCATCTATGTATGTATATGTGAAAAAAGTCCTGAGTACTCCGATGACGTAATAAATATTTTTTATTTCAACTTTAAGAACAATCGCTTAAAATTGTTCCTCATATTACACAAATCCCTTTGGTGGTACCTAAGCCCCGGAAATTTTGTGCCTAGCAAAATATGACTTGACGTCAGATAATAATCTTGCTGCGATCAAAATCATCGCTTCCGTGATTGATTGACATGTGATCTTTCCATGATTAATAATGTTTACTGGGTGATGTGTGTGCGTATATAAGATTATATCGCTGCAGGTCCAAGACTCCTGCAATTTCCTGATGAAAGAAGTTTTCGTTTCTTTCTACCACTCATCTTTTTATGTTTCTTAGCCGCTTTTTTATTATTTTCCATTCAATTTTGTGTTAATTGCTTTCGTTCATTTCGCCGTATTGAAAAAGTATTAACGTCCTTTTAGTTCTTTTACATCTTTGCTGCCATCTTCATTTTTGTATTTAGTTTTGTTTTAACTTCTCATCCTTTTACTTTTGTTTGACCGGAAGCTTCTCGGTTAACTCGCTTGGCGCCAGCACTAAACTTATGATAAACTTCCGTATTGCTGCGTAGCTGGTCTAGTGTAAAACGCATAACCCCACCGCACGTCACATCACTCCCACTACAGAGGAAAGAAAAGAAAAAGTGTTAACTCATTGACAGTGAAAAGAAGACATTAATTGTTTTTCTTTTGGTTTTATTTCTTCCGTTTTCTTAATCTTTTTCATTTTTGTTTGCGACAGGAAATCAGTTGCAAGCGATGAGGTAGTCATTGCTCGTGTACATTTTTTTAAATTTTTTTATTGACTTCTGTTTCTTCAGTTTGTTAGTAAATGAATCGTTTCGTATTAACTGATATTTTTAATAATTGAAACTTTTTATTGTTTAGTATTGTGACATTCTTCACCAAAGGAAAATATTATTTCGCGACCTATGAAATGGTAACTTTGGCGATGATTTGACTTAACTTGGTGTTGGTATTGTATCTAAGCGTTCATAAGTCGGTTAGATTTCGAATTTTTTTTGTTTTAAATGCTTGTAAGTTTTTTTTTAAAATACGGTTATAACTTTTATAAATAGCCTTCGCATTGACACTAATTTTTACTTAAGGTAACTGGCACTATTAACAAATGTAAAGATGTTTGTTTTCACTCAAAATGTATGTAAGAGATGATAATCTTTTCGGGGAACATGAAACTCAGTTGATGCGGTTTTTTCGATTAATAATTGTTTTGAAATTTCGAAGCAGAAGTGACATTCGTGATAAAACAAATATATAAATTTCATAATTCGAAATGGTAGATATATCTTAATCTTATAAAAATAAAAAACTGATGAGTGCTTCTCTTATGGCTCAGTAAGTACAGAGGCAACAGAAAAGGATGGGATTGAACGATCAGATTGGAGGAGCAGGATTGAAGTATATTCCGAAGAACTAGGGCACGGAAGTGCATGCCACATTTAGTTATATTCCTTGAAACCCGTTTTTTTGGTCATGATCCCAATAAAAAAATAAAAATAAAATCATGTGTGCAGGTAGATGTGAAACCTTTAGAAAACTAAACTGCGAGGGGATCAAGAATAGCTACACCAATAAATGATACATAAAGTACTCAATGAGCAGCTTCCAGATCGGTTAACCAAAAGCTGAGATATAAGCGTGGTAAGATTTTCTATTTCTTAAATTTTTTCAACTATAGTTGATCAGTGGAAACTACCAAAGGCTACCCTCATAGCGAGGGAAAAAAATCTACTACTCCCTCTATCTCAGTGTATTTGTTATTGTTTCCCAACTAAGCGCTGTTGCTATTAAAATAGTTAATTACAATGAGAGAGAGAGAGAGAGAGCAGTAGATATTTTTAACCCTCGGTATGACAAGGCTTTGGTAGTTGATCAGTGCAAGTACGGCTAAAAACAGTAGTGCTGCTTTTTGCGTTTGAGTTTACACACATGCATATATACTTAGTTTCAAACCACACCCTTGCTAAAGAAGATTTTCATAATTTTTGTATTGAACTTTTTAGTCATTTATACAACCAACATGAGAAAGATAACAAGTGGATCAATTTAACCTGGTAATTGGTGACATATGTTTCGGCTATTACCACGTATAAACATATTTATATGCATATACATAGCCTCATCAGACCAGTTTTGGTTAAGTTGTACTGAGAATCGAACACCCGACCGTGTGCATTTTTGAACGGCCGTCGCAATTCAAAAATGCACACGGTCGGGTGTTCGATTCTCAGTACAACTTAACCAAAACTGGTCTGATGAGGCTATGTATATGCATATAAATATGTTTATACGTGGTAATAGCCGAAACATATGTCACCAATTACCAGGTTAAATTGATCCACTTGTTATCTTTCTCATGTTGGTTGTATAAATGACTAAAAAGTTCAATACAAAAATTATTAATATAATAATTATTAGTCTCAAAACAAACCAAAAAATTCTTAATATATGGAGAACCCGCCAATTTTTCAATAATAATAAAAAAGTAGCTGGAAAATTTTCCAGAACTTTGAAATTATATGAAAATAAAATTATAAAAAATCATAGCACATGTATAAGCCAAATAAGCTTAAAAAGAGCTATGTCAACTGAACATAACTCAGAAAGATAACAAGAAAAATGGAACAATACGTGCGAAATCCAAACACGCACTTTGTATACATCAAGGTCACATACCCAATAGCTCAAGTGTTAGAGCGGCCGTCGCAATTCAAAAATGCACACGGTCGGGTGTTCGATTCTCAGTACAACTTAACCAAAACTGGTCTGATGAGGCTATGTATATGCATATAAATATGTTTATACGTGGTAATAGCCGAAACATATGTCACCAATTACCAGGTTAAATTGATCCACTTGTTATCTTTCTCATGTTGGTTGTATAAATGACTAAAAAGTTCAATACAAAAATTATTAATATAATAATTATTAGTCTCAGAACAAACCAAAGAAGATTTTCTTCAAAAGAACTTAAGCGATGTTGACACATTTTGTTGTCTTATGCATCGGATCATACAAACAATAGGAACACCAACACAAAGGGCAGGGCAGATTACGATAAGCTTGAGAACACTAGATTTGTGAAAAGTGGAAGGGGGAGTACAAAAGAATGTACTCTATCTCTTCTAAGTTACGATTTCGAATAATTTTGGCCCTAAGCCATTATAATAGTACATAATCCGGAAAATGTGTTTGGAAAGATTTTACTGAAGAAGAGAATATGTTTTTATTATTGGCAATAGGAAGTCATAAATTAATCCCTGAAAGACTTGAAGCTTTATGGCAAAATAATTAATATCCTTTGTCTACAAAACGTTTTCTAAACATATCAATATATATTTATTTTGGTGAGGAGGACACCAATCTGCTAAACTTAAATTTGAAACAGAGTTTTAGGTCATATAGAGGTTAAAATAAGGTTACGATTGCAGTAAAATTCGGTGACGTCACAGACGATATTCTTAATCGAAAAATTTGAGATGTTGTCATATTTTCTTTTAAAAAATAAAACTTGCGGCTGTCTTTAAGTCAAACTATCATATATATCTCGATGTTTCTTCAAAGGTTCCATGTACCAATTCAGTATATAAAAAAGCGAATTGTAACCTTTCGTCGATTTTATAGTGTGGATTTTACAACCGGTACAACGGTAAGCTATTGTAACAGATTTTGAATGCTGGGCGAAACATGGTGCGGAAAGTCGTTATACTATTCAAATGGCAATGCAACGATGTGTTCTGCGTTATATTATTAAGCAAGTATAATTGCCTACCCAACTCATGAGGTTCAGTTCAGACAGACTGTTAGGTGATATAACATTACCTTGGCTATAATTCTCGAAACTGCATAACAAAGAAGTACCTAATGTAGGTTATTTCGTCCTATCTAAATATAAGCTCAGATTTTCTCCTCTCTGTGAAATTCAGAAATAGACGAAATTTCACCTTACGTTGAAGTACATTTCCACTAACTAAGAAATAGTATTTAATGTGACGAACTTGACGATAATTTTGATGATGATATGAGTCTTATGATGGTGCCACATGGCACAGCTGTCAACTTAGCATAAATGAGTTCAAGTGTAAAGTGAATGACAGCAGCTGTCAGAATAAAACATACACAGGCACACATCAACTTATAGTCAGTCGCTTACCAAAAATGAGTACAAGTTGCCTAAAGGCATGCTGAAGGAAACCCTGACAGCAGAAGAAATAGGAAACACACAACTTAAGTCAAGCGAATTTTAGCTGAAAATGAAGATAAAATATGAAGTCTACTCGAAAAAGGACACCAACCGCTTTTGTGTCCGGATAAACTTGACAATCAAGTGTCTTGAGAGCTGAATGCTTTGACTGCTCCATGGATGGCTTTTCATTCTATTGCATTATGGCACAAGTGTCCAAATATATGAGTGAAGGAATGAATGAATGAAAATATTTATATTGATGTTGGTTTATGAATGTAGTTGTTATATTTTTTGTTTGCTTTTTATGGTTGGATGTATGTGACTGTTATCATAAGAATGTAACGTAACCGCAAAGTCGATTTAGCTAGTCAGATGCAAAAGACACGGAGGACTAGTGGTGCCTCCTCCAGATTGTAAAACACTCCAATTTTGTTGACGTAGCTTACGAAGTTGATTTTAGGATGGTAATCCATCGGGTAAGCCGAAGAAGCAAAAAAAAATTTTTTTTCAAGATCCAAAGAGAAAAGTAAAAAAATTCGTTAAATTTCTTGTTTAACATTAACCTAAGGCTACTTAGTGATTTACGAGTACTTACATAAGTGTAGGGACCCAGACATAACACATCCAACACTTACACTTGACAAAAATACACCTTATTCTTTAAATACAAATTTTGTATTCAATTAATTTTATTTTTGTATCAAAAACTGAAAAGAATAAATTATTATTAAGTTTTCAAAATTCAAAAATAAAGAAGACTCAATTTTTAATAAAACTAAAATTGCTTAAGTTTTAATTATTTAAATTATTAAATACGAACTCCACATAAGCGTTCGCTCAATTGAATCATAATTTTTTAAAAAAAGGTTGGCGGTTTTTTTTTTAAGCTGGAGATGACAAAAAGTTTAATAAATGATAAATGATTAAAGTTGAACTTAAAATCGAGGCAGTCGCATGTAATAAAAGTTCATCCAGAAAAATTAACGGAATTCCTAACTATAAAACTTACGTTTTCAAAAATAGTTTCTTGTTAGGACAGTCAAAAACTTTTTAAAAATACGTATGCAATGCTCTATACCATGAGCGTAGCGGCGGTGGGGAAAGATGGGGCACTTGCCCTACTCTGGCTTGCTCATTATATCATGAAGTGTAGTCAAATATACAAAAATTAAGATACATACTATAACAACTTCAAAATAATTTCGACTGTGATGATGTGTTGTAATCATAATGAAGGCGACTTGGTCGGACTCAAAATTGAATCTGATAGCCAAATTTAAAAAGAGCACATGAAAAACAGTGCAAAAAATACCACCATACTCACAAAATGAAATAGACGGCCTAAGTGGCGATGTCATAAGAGACGACATCACCACTGCTCCTATAATGCTCTGGCGGACGAAAGCAGTGACATATCAGGCAATGAGCAACTGTCCATTTGTTTTAAACTTTTTGACTAAGAAAAGATGACAGTTTGTAAAAAGTATACAAAGGTGCTGTTTTTTAACTGTGGAAGTTACAAACTGAACTGTGGTAAATGAAAAGACACAATAAAATTCTTCCGATTATCGATCCTTCGTCGAAAATGCATACCAAATATACAAATGTTCAACGAACCCAATGGTCTCAAATATATAAAAGTAATGCTGTATTCAAGGGGCACTATGTGCAAATCGATACTGCACTTGAATCAATATTTAAAGACGGTAATATAACAACGAGAAAAGTTGCTTTTCAACTGCATTGCACCGCCACTTATTCGGAATTTGTTGTTAGTGTTTGACTCATAGGCAAATATTCGGTATATATGCAGCCGATAATAAATACTTTGCAGTCAAAAAATATAGACTTACTTCAATGTGCGAATCATGTACAAAGAATCGCAGACATCTTAAAAGAACACAATGGAAATACCGATCTTTAAAACCAAAATCTTATTTCCGAGGCCGAAGAAATCACCGAGAAGCAAATTTCCGGATGCCGCGTGTCACAAATCTGCAAAAACATCGTACCAATCCTCCAGCGTAGACTTTTAGCGAATTTTGGAAGAGATATCTAATCATTCCGTAGATTCACTAATAATGTCTATGGATCAGAGTTTTTCTGACAACTTTCTCAAGTTGCATCCTCACGTAATGCTTGATATTACATATGAAGATTTTTTAAAGTAAATTGAAAGCTTTTGTGAGTTCTACAATGAAAATACTTTCTTCGGTGAAGCGGAATTTTGATATGACCATTAGAAACAAAAAATATGACAAACGCTGAACTGAAGGAAATAGAATTAGCTTCACTGGTTAACCCTTAGCGGCAGGGTCGTGAACGACCCCACAGAAATTTTAAATCATTTTTCGAACTAATAAATACTCAAGTTTAGCCTCATGTAGCATCAACACTCGTTCACAGTTATGAAGCCAGGAATTGAAAATTGGATTTTTTATAAAACAGCCACCACACATCTCATTACCAAAGCCCCGCACAAAGTGCACCATCGAAATATCCTTAAGCACCTTGCGCTGGGTAAAGATTTAATTATGGTCAATAATGACAGGAAATCGCGGCTTCTGTATGATGAGTGTGCATAAGGAAAGATTCAGGAATATATGGTAGAACAGAAATTTTTACAACGTTTAACCAGAACCCTGGTAGGGTAGTCTTGAATGTAATTTTAATGTTTTCAAGCCCTCAAATACGTATATAGCCATTTATAGTACTTTAGATATTTTGAATGGTCGAATTTTCGTCCCACCCAGAAGAAAACCCTGGCTACGCCCATGTTCCATCCCTTGTGGAAATTCTTACATGGAAATTTTTTAAGAACAAAATTTATGAAAGGTGCCTGAAATCTTCGACCTGAAATTTACATGATAACATTTTAGGTGATATTAAATATAAGGAAAAATCCACCTTTGGAAAACTTCTGGTTTAAATATTTAGAAGTCGGATAAGGTATCTCATGAATCTTTTTCATAACATGTATGGACAAAATCATAATTTTTGCTCAAAATAAGGAAATTATAGCCAAGTTTTCAGAATTAAAGCAATGGTTGCTATCAATATTTAGATAATTTATTGTCCATTAAAAGCGTAGGTAGACACATTACACGGTGCTACAGTGAACATGAACTTTTCAAAAGTCCTAGTGCAGGTTGTAGGTCTGGTCGAGTACAACACGAAACCGTGCTTAAAAACTTTTTAACACCTCTAAATTTTCAATTTATGGTTAAAAAACCGATTTTGGTGACTTTTCGCACTAAACAATTTCTAACTCAGCCATTTTTCAACTGTTTTCAAATTTTAAAACGGATTTGGAAAGTGAAATGTCAGTTCTTTTAAAATATATGCATTTTTTGTTAGTGTTATAAAAGTATCAAGTTAAAGCGTTTAACATTTTCTTTAACCGCTCTTACGTTGGAAGTGACTGGTATGAACCCGAATATGTTTGTTCTATATGCTCTTTAACACTGAAGCAATAGAAATCTTGTAAGTGCAATAACCAGCGTTTGTTATTTGTAACTCCTATGGTTTGGCATCGGCAAATATATCATAAGCCGGAGGATTGCTACTTCTGCCAAACAAACACCGTTGGTCATCACTACAAAACCCGCAATTGCATTACAATATGCTCATGTTTTAACAGTATCGAAACCAGTCCCAAGAGAAAGTCTAAATAAGCCGACTTGTGCAGCAATTAATTTCCTAGCGATAGAAATGATATACCATATATTTCAACTGGATCACAACCGAAAGAACGCCACTTAGTGTCAAATCTTGATTATCATGACCTCGTTTGTCATCAAGACAAACAGAGATCTTAGCGTCCCGGCTGAAGCAGTGGAATATTGTGGAAAGGGACTTCAAAGTTACATTCGTACGTATTTACTCGCATTTTATTCTTTGATAATAATTTACAGAGGTTTTTGTTGTTACACAAATTCGGAAGCTTATGACTGACACAGACTTTTTAAAAAAATTGAACCAAGTTGAAAAAAGAGCATGGCTGAGTTTCATTTCTTTGTGTGAGAACTTTTTGGGCAACAAGAAAAGTCATAATTATGTTGAGGTGGTAAACGAACTTCTGAAGGCTTATGGAGAAATGGGAAATAGCATGTCCATCAAAAATCGTTTTCTGCATTTTCATTTGGGATTCTTCCCAAAAAATTTGGGTCAACTCAGCGATGAAAAGGGTGAACGATTCCACCAAGAAGTATCGGAAACCGAAAAGCGCTTTGAAAGAAAGAGTCCAGTCAAAATGCTGTCTAAGTAAAGCTGATCACTCAAACGAGACACTGACAGCTCGTCTTATACACGTAGAAGATCAAGAAAACGTTTTAACGAGAGTAAAGATTGCATTAAGAAACTGAAATCGATCACATAAGGCAAATATCTGCATCAAGTACTTAGAACAAGAATTTTATTTCGAACTTGAGATCGAATTTCCTTCTCTAGAGATAGCTCTATAACTTCAACAATTTGCTATCGATTTTAATATAGAAACACTTTTTACATCCGAAATCGATGAATCTTTCAGAAAACAAAATTTTCAAAGTTTTTGTTTTTACAAATCGTGGCCAAAAAAAAGCGTTGAAGTTGCAAATATTAGAAAAAAAGAAACAAATTTTTTCTTGTTCACAAAAAAATCACTTAATACTTTTGTTATACTGAAGAACTAGAGCATATATTTTGACATTTGACTCTCCAAATCCGTTTTGAAATTTGAAATCGGTGCTATTCGCTGAGTGTTGGTTAAAGTTTAAAAAAAAGCTAAGGTTTCAGAATCTTGGTTTCTTAGAATAGCTTGTTTGGTCGGATACTAATTTGTGGTAGACCAAAATTGTTGCTTAGATAACTGTACATAAAATAACACTTGTATTATTTACCAAAGATTAACGATTTTCATGACATTTTTTTTTTTGGTTTAATTAGTTCCATTATCTTGTTACATTTGATTGTACTATAAAAGACTAAGTCTTATTGTGCTATGAATTGAAATAAATTGAAATTGAAAATTCGAGGCCACATTTAAAAAAAAAACACGGATTTTCGTGAACTTCGTGTCTCACAGTACTAGAAGCCAGTTTTAAGAAATCGGTTTTTTTGAAATGTCAGCCTGAATATCACTTAATAAAGATACAATCAAATATTAAACACCAATTTTAAGTAAATTTATTTTAACTTTAATTCTTGTCTTATAATATACTTGTCTGATTGTCGATTGAAAGATAGGTGGACCATCTGAATCCTAAATTTGGTGTTAAGTTCTCGACGCATATTTAGATCGAAATATAATTTCTTACAAATATGTTCTAAGTTTTTATAAATAAGTTTCATACAAAAATATAAATTGGGACATTGGTTGTATTTGAATAAACGAATGCATGAATTGAATTATCTGTCATTCCAACGTTCAACTAAATTCTGTTCACTTTATTGTGCCAACCCATTAAATTATCGACTGATTAACTTTCATTTGCCCAACTTTTGTAGAGGTTCAATCAATAGAGTATGGGCGTTAACTTCATAAGCCAACCGTTTGACTTGAATGTTGATCAACCTTTTCGTTGTACAATTAAAACATACGGGGTAGAGTTTCTACTCGAGAAAATTCGGTTACCTCCAAGCACATGAATTGCTTGCTTTATTGTTTACTTGGCATAGACATACTCGTAATTAGGGTTACCATATGGCCGGACTTCGCTTGTGTTTCATATTTTTTCTTATAAATGCACACACGGATAATCTGCTAACGGAATTGTATTAAAAAAAACGGCCTTCCTTCCACTTATCTGTATTATGCCTGCCACCCCCCCGAAAAATTTAGAACGTTCGAACTCAGTTACTTCATGGAAACGTCGATGAAGTAGATAAGCATTTACTAATACCAGTACCAATACCAATACCTACCTCTTGGATATGCTATTAGTGAAAGTGTGAATAAAGGTACTCAGAAAAATTATGTGATTTTGAAAATTTTTGCAAAAAAGATACTACTACGTTTGGTGCAGAGTGGCAAAATATCATCCATTCTCTTCAGCCTCGGGAATAGAAAAAAGTCGCAGGGGTCACGTCCGGCGAGTACGGTGGCTGAGACAACATAGCGCTGTTGTTGTTTGCCAAAACATTACGAACGAGGAGAAATGCAAGTTTTTTGCTCCATCTTTTTTCTTTTTCGCAAGTTACAAATCGCCAAGCACACCAAAACACGTAAAACCAGAGATAGATCAAAATACTTGCATCAGTGATGGCATTTTTGGTACATTTCTTCTTTTTTCAGTACATTCGAGTATTAGAAAATCGTTGTTGTCGGTACATTCATAACATTTTTTTGTGTGAACTCGGTGTATTAGGCGCATTTTCAGTACATTTTCGGCACATTTTCAGCGAATTTTATTAATTTATTTCTCATGTTCATGTCAAAAAAGTACATTTGGCATATAAAAACATTTCATATGCATACATTTCAAGTCTCCGTTCAGTACCATCATTTGGCATTGAATAATATTTTTAGCGATAAGAACTTTTTACACGTTAATTATGAAACCAAACTATACTGCCATATTAAGCGAAAAGGGCGTATCACAAAAAAATAAAAATATTCGAGATTCTTATAGCATCGGATAGCTTAAGAAATTACGGATCTATTGAACTACTCTTAATTCAAACATATTCAATTCAAAAATCTAATAAAAAATTGTTCTATATCTCAATTTTACAGGTATTTTAACAAATTAACATAAACAAAACATCAATTATCTCGAAACTTATTTTTTTGAGATACGCCCTTTTCGCTTAGTACGACAGTGTAGGTCCATGCAAAAATTCAGCTTGCCCAAAAATTATTCGCAGATAATTCCAAGTTGGCTTGTCCTTTTGAATAGTGTGTTTAATAAATGACATCTTCTTGATTCTATAGCCTCAGTTTTAATTTTCAACAAAATTAAAGCAACTTGCACCCAAAGAAAAAGATTTAGTTAACCATCCATATATTTTTGTTTTTACAAAGATCTTTGGAGAATCAATTCAGATAAATACATATATTTATAATTATCGTGTGTCATTGATATTTCGACTCTCAAAAAAAAATTTTGTACAAACTTTCAATGAGTCAATCATATACGGCCATACTGTCAACCAAGGCGTTTGGACACTTTTTTGGGGAATTGTGAGACACAACATTCTTAGTAATGTAAGGCACAATTAACAGCGAAACAAACTGCTTCTTATTCAGAAGACGAAGATGTTAACTTCTCCATACTTTATAAATAAGAAATTGAGCCGGAACAATTCCATTCGCTGCGATTCATGCGATCAAGCAGTTCATTTGAAATGCATCAGTACTGGAACCTATTTTACATGCTCAAATTACGAATCTAAATAATTTCAATCTCTTTCTTCTTATTTTGCTTAAACTAACTCTTATTTATTTTCGGACGATTAAATAGTCATGTAACAACGATATTTTTCGATTTCAATTTAATCTAGGTGGAGACTCATAATTCCCCAACATTTATGAAAATCTCTATAACGTAACTTTTGGCCAATATATACTCAAAGTTATTTCAGCAGATAAAAATTCTTACGAAACTGTTTAATCTTAAGGTTAAGGATTTCCACCTAGTAACCCATACCACTTTAAAATTTGCAAAAATTTTGATTTTTGTGAAAGCTATCAAGCTACGAAAAGTGTGTCTCACAATATTCCAATTATATTTTTTTTTATGAAAATTTGAAATATTTTTTTAAGGCAGAGGGCGGCAGGCACATTGTTTTTTCACCCTGGTCGACAAATGTTCAGGGTTACTATACATATATTTTTTAAAATTTGGACTTATGGTCATCCATGACCGGATTGATTTTTAATATTTTTTGTCTGGTAACTCTACTCGTAGTTAACTCTTCGTGTCCTCATTGATGATGAAACATACGAGTTATTTTCCAACGATGTCATTATGTCATTCTGCAGTGTTTTTGACATTCAAGGATGCCTGAAGTGTTAAGGGTGTAACATGAACACGCACTTACAAACACACACACACACATACACTCAGCCATTGACAGTTGCAGACAAAGCCATATGAAATGAAAGGTAGACAGACATACTGACTTACATGAAATCATATAGACAGAAAGCATTGAGCTGAACATAAACTCACACAAGTCGTACAACATCATATGCAACGCAAAAGTGGTTTACCTTAAATTTACTCCAGCTTCCTTGGTTACATGTGACGAAATATTCCCTGCTGAGTTATTTGATGGAAACATCATGCACTTTGGAGTGAGAATAAGTTTTTGAAACTTATTAATTGTGTCTAACTTTGTATTTTGATCATACAAATATATGTATACAATGTACATATGTGAGTAAACATATTGAAATATACTGCTTTCATACATTTCTCATACGGAATTTATGCACATTTTTAATTTCCATAATAGAACATCCTAGCAAAATTTTCTGTCAATTTCAAATGCTGAAGAATCGTTATTCAAATTCAAATGCTTCTTCAAAAATTTAAGTTTTAAGTCAATATGTTTTCCTTCACTTTCAATTTGAAATTCTTTCAAACATACATATATACTTATAAGTATGTACATAATACATCAATGTGTTAATACAGGGAACTTGGTTGAAGTAAAGTTATCTGCTTGCTATGCAATAGTTACTTTAATGAGTGACAATTAAATGTAAAATTTCATATATTAATAAATTGTGTTGCCACTAATTTACCTTAAACAGAGCTTGTAACGCAGAGACGGTGGTAAGGTAAGTACATGTACATTAGATAGTATCGACCCCATACAAAAAAAAAAAAAGTTCGAATGTTCACCCCCAGTTTGAAATCTAATATTGAAAGATTTTTAAGGAAAAAAAATTTTTTTTCGGCCTCTAAACTTAAGTTAAAGACGATTTTATTGTTCTGATCAAATATTTGCACTAAAATTTTAGATTCGCTGTAACTTTTTCAATTTCAATAATTTGAGAAAACTTTTTGGATATGAATTTTATGATGTGGTACGGACTTCAATTTTAAGATGTGCCCTTGGCACGTTAGGGTGGTAGAAGCTGAGATAATGTATACAACTAGTCAAAAAAAAAAAAAACCTGAGACAAATGACTTCTATAAATAAAATGTAGTCCATGTTAAGACATTTACAACGATGTACCATACTTGTTGATCGGACGTCAAGTGGCGGAGATATAAGAAAAAACAAAATCGCATCGAATTTAGAGGCTGAAAAAAAAATTTTTTTTTCTGAAATATCTTTCAATATTAGCTTTTAAACTGGGGTTTGAAAGTTGTGATACTATCTAATGTACATATCGTTACCTTAATGTAGAAAGGCTCCCTCTAAATTTTTATTATTTTACACACGGTTCGCTTCAAGCAAGATCAAGACAAACCAAATCTCACAATGCACAATTGTTATATAGGGTCTAGAGATTCAATATACATAATCCGCAAAATCGTAGCTGCTCATTTATTCATTTTATGGCCATTTTAAGTTTAGAACTTTGGCTGACACGGTCAAGCAAGCAAGATCAAGATCGGTAAAAATTGTCAACCAAATCTGAATGTGCACAATTCTTATTTAGTGTAAAATTGTATCTGGTCAATTACTCGTTTTATGGCCATTTTAAGGTAAACACCTTTACCGATAATTTTAATAAAATTATGAAGCGAACCGTGTACAGTTTTTGATGCTTTTAAGATCAAGTGAAGTTTTAAAATATGCTGTGATTATTGTTTTTATGTATTTTGAGCTGCTGAACAGGATGAAGTCACTAATTTTTGCAAATATGCAAAGGTTTTTGTGTTATTCACCATTTTCATGGAAAAAGTCGATACAAGAAAAAACATTTTATTTTTGTTGGCCGAAAAACAATTGAAAAAAAGAATTATTTTATTATATTTTGTGAGTTTTAAAAGTATTTTTAACTTCAAAGCTGAGAAATAAAAAAATGTTTATATGCGTTATGTTATTCATCATTTTCCATGGAAAAGAATTGAAAATATTAAAAAAAAAATTCTTTTAGGCCTTAAAACTGGTGAAAATTTTAACTTTTTCATTTTCTTTTTGTGAGCTTTGTAACTAAAAATACTTTTAAAACCCCTAAAACGAGTAAATGAGCAGCTCCGATTTTGCGGATTATGTATCTGGAATCTCCGGACCCTATATAACAATTGTGCATTGTCAGATTTGGTTGAAAATTTAATGGATCTTAATCTTGTTTGAAGCGAACCGTGTACACACGGGTCCCCTCAAGCGTATTAACTTAAAATGTTACTAAAAGTAGAACAACGTGTAGTCTTTACTGCTAATTGCAAAGCAATTAATAATAATTTTCAACATTTACACAGGTCCCTCAAGCGGATTAGAAATTATTTTTAATGACAGCAAATTTGGACAGCACAGGCGTTTAAAAGATACTTTGTAGTACCCAAATCCACTATTCCGCAAATCGGGACAGATCGTTTTAAAAAAATGTTGGACTTATAGGCTATTGACTATGTCATATTAAAGAGGGGTAAAAGAAACTAATTCGTTAAAGGTATTTTATTGACTTATATGTTCAATTGTACCCTAAAAATGATATTGCCAAAAGTTCGATTAAATTAAGGCTTGGACTTTTGAGCATGGTGCAACTTTGTCCACTTTTTATTTTTTTAATTATAACTCAAAAACTATATATTTATAGTGTTTACACATTATCAGCATTTACCCCGTTTGTTTACATGTAGTGGGACCATTCTATTCCGCTTGGCAATGAACCGGCATCTTCCTTTTTTCGTCAGTAAAATTGTATGATAACTTCGATAGCGTAGGCAGAAGTAAAAGGAAATACGCACTTCGTAGAATTATGGCTCTGTTAGACATGTGATTTTTGGCAAATGCAAGACCAAGTTCATGAAAAAAGTTCTTACGACATTGTTTTCGCTGCTTTCTTGCCAAGCTGGATGTATTGCTGAATGGACGATGAAAGCAGTCAGCGCTGAAATGTCAGCGATGTTGAAAAAAATGCCTATCGGCCAACGGTTAGCTTTCCACTTGTAACTGAATCTCGAAAGCATTTTGTCGGCATTGTCAACACTGCATTTTGTTTTATTATAGTATGAAACTACCTTAGGCAATTTCTTTGGTGCTAGTCCGATATCAGGCGAATAATGCATGATGCTCTAAATAGTGGTGAATTGTGTTTCTTGCTTACATATAAAACAATTATGGTATTTTCGGAGAAGGCGAATGTAGATTGGAATATTGGCAGCATTTTTTCGATAAGAAGCTTACGCAGAATGCTTATTTTCCACAATGTGCCAACCATAAACAGATTCGTGTGTAGCAGCTTTTGATCCAAATGGAGCCTCTGAATTAAATAAAAAAACACTGACTCACTCTCCCTGATTTCGTTCCCGTGCAGCTCAATCTGTTTGGGCTCTGAGTGAGTACTGAGTATGAGATTCTTGTTATCGCGATAAATTACCTAGAACGCTAGTACGCAAGCGCAAAGACGGTCAGGGACTAGCAGATCAGCAAAAATTTCGCATATAATAATTTGCTGGAATATTTACAGTAGAATGAGTCAGAGGGTCCCGAAGTTTGAGGTGACCGAAGTTGTGCAGTTGTGTTTTTTAACGAAATGTTCCACTAATAAAGTAATAAATCGGTGCCGAGTGAGAGGATTTTCTAAAGTCGTAAATAAATATTGTATTCAACGTTAACGCTGATTCGCGGTTATCTTTTTACGTCGACAGAAAGTACGAAAACATACCTATACATCGAAAAATACGTGCAGGCCGGAAACAACCCGTGTGATGAAAATAGTTCCAAAGTCGAAAAAATCTTATGGACAACTATCAATAAACTCTGATGCTAAATATTTTCATTCTTAACATACCTACAGTCACAATAACGAAAACACAGACCCACACAGCTGATAGTTTTCGAAATATTTGAAATGAAAAAAAAGTTTGGTCGAAAACGACCCTAACATATTTTACGGTTAAAAACTGTGATAATATTCTGTGTACTGTATTTTTATTTATACTGATGACAATGGAAGAGCTAACAACAACGAAATTTGGAAAGTATTTATTTCATATATACATATGTTGATATTTGAAATTTGGTACAAGTATGTATAATGCATGTGTATACCTGGGTACCCTGGTTATTGAACAAGCGTATGTTAACTTTAACCATCAATTTTTATTACTTTTATTTATAAAAATTCAAAATAAAATCCATGGGTCGATGAAAAATTTAGCAAATAACGACGATCTGATTGGAATTAAAAATTTTTTCACGGGAACATAAGAAAAATCATACGGAAAGTACGAAAAGGGTACCCGGATACCCGGTTACTGACATAAGGGTTACGTTATGGACCATAATTTTGCATATTTTTGATTTATTTTTATGGCCGAGTCCTGGTTCTCTAAATATGAATTTTTCTGTATCGCCGCAAGCAAGGTAAAAGGCGCGCGTGCAAGCTTTGATATTTCATACATCGTGCATCGTTCATTTACTGTTATCCATTAACTTATTTGTTACTGCGTTGCAATAATTCTTTTCCATGATATTGTTACTATAGTTATTTTGTGATTAATTTTTGCGCGTGGAAACACAGAAAATTCATATTTAGAGAATCAAGATTCGTCCCAATTTGAAATAAATTGCAAAATGATTGCTAGGACTTAAGTTTTACTCTAAACAAATCAAAAAAATAAATGTACCCAAAGAAGAAAATTTTCGATTTAAGTTTTAAATTGCAAAATTATGGTTTATAACTTAAGAGAAGAAAATTTTGAATACAATAATAAGAAATTTGACGTTAAATGCTAACTTTTATGTCAGAACGGTTTTTCTACCTGACGCTTACATTTTGAAACACAAGCGTCCGAAAATATATTATATGTATTTTTAAGACTTGTGATTTTCAAAAAATCGTATTTTCGAAAATAATATCGGAAAATCTTTTTTTTTCCAAAACACGTATCGAATATTTTTAGACAAAGTACCGGAAAAAATCGTTTTTGAGAAATCTAAATTTGGAATGTTAAAACGTTCTACCTCGTTCCACCCATACAGTGGTAAAAAAAGTGTAAATACCCCACTTGAAATGCTAGTTTTGGAAAATCAGGAAGACCAATGTGAATAAAACTTGTGTCACATGATTAATTACAAACAGTGAATCGAATTTATTGAGCAATTATTGATATCACTTAAACAATTAGTAACAAAAATTAGTAAAATTCATTTTTAAAACACAAAAAAGTGTACATACTTTATTTTAAAAAACATTTCATTACAACCTATTTAACACATATAATATGAACAAAGTTAGTATCTTGTTGGGCCACAAGTCCGTTTTGAAATAAAACCAGTTTATTGCTCAGATGCGAGCTCGAAAATTGTATGAAAGGTACCTGACTAAATTTGATTGCTGCGTTATGGACGACGAAACTTACGTCAAAGCAGATTTTAAGCAGCTACCTGGGCACGAATATTATACGTCACCGAAGAAGGGGCATATGCCTAGTAAATTCAAGGAGAAAAAAATTTCGAAATGTCTGAAGCAATATATGGTTTTGCAGTTCATACATATGCAAGGCAAAACATATTAGAAAATGGATTTAAGTCATGTCCTGCTACACTACTATTTTCATGAACACAACTGTATGTACATGAAGCTTCTTTGTTACGCAAGGCACAATCAATTCAAAAGTTTATATAGACGAGTGCCTCGAAAAACGTGTTCCATCATTTATTCGTGCACATGAGAGTATAGTGATGTTCTGGCCCGACTCAGCAACCTCTCATTACTCTAAAGCTACGATGGAATAGTATAAAAGTAAAAAGATCAATTTTGTACCAAAAATAAAAAATTCGCCCAACTGCTCAGAGCTTCGCCCAATCGAGAGATATTGGGCTCTAATGAAAAGAGATCTTCGAAAGAGTGGTAGAACTGCAAAAAATTTACTAGACTTAAGTGGAAAAGATCGTACCATACTGTCTATAGAACAACAGGACAAAATATAATATAGGGTCTTATAGGCTGAGAGCCGGCTGTAGAAAAGTCGAGTGTATAAGATTACAGGATGAGATGTATGCCAAATGATAGAGCTCAATGAGCCTAAATAGAATATCTAGGGTTGCCTTGCCAAAGCCTGTCCCGATGGCCGAAAATGCCCGAATTTTAGCCAATTTTGTTGTTCTAATTAAAACTGTAGTACATAACAGCTTGAAATGTATGCCAAATGATAGAACTCGAAGAGGCCTAAATATAGTACCTGGGATTGTATTGTTAAATCCTGTCCCAAACATGGGTTTTCACCGGTTTTTTTGGGTCAATTTTCATTAATGAAGATAGCAGCTTAAAATTCGTGCCAAATGATAGATATCGAAGAGCCTAAATAGAATATATAGGGTTTATTTGTTGAATCATGTCCTAAACATTATTTGACACCCGTTTTTGGGGTCAACTTTTCTTAAATGAGTGGCAACTCATGTTTGGGACAGGATTCTACAAGGCAACCCTATATATTCTATTAAGGCTCTTCGATATCTATCATTTGGCACAAATTTCAAGCTGTTATCTTCATTAATGAAAATTGACCTAAAAAACCGGTGAAAACCCATGTTTGGGACAGGATTCAACAATGCAATTCCAAGTATTATAATTAGGCCTCTTCGAGTTCTATCATTTGGCATTCATTTCGAGCTGTTATGTACTACAGTTTTAATTCGAACAATAAAATTGGCTAAAATTCGGGCGTTTTCGGCCATCGGGACAGGCTTTGGCAAGGCAACCCTAGATATTCTATTTAGGCTCGTCAAGCTCTATCATTTGGCATGCATCCCATCCTGTAATCTTATACACTCGACTTTTCTACAGCCGGCTCTTGGACTATTAAGAAAAAAAGTAAGAATTTATTATAAAAAAAAATAAATATGTATGTATATACAGTCTGTCAAGTAATTGCCATGCAGAGCGAGTACGATTCTTTAATAAAAAATGTAACTTGGGAGTTGACAAATTTACCAGAAGAGCTCAGCCCAGTAGGATGTAAATGGGTTTTCACAACGATATATTATCCAGATGGGACTATTGATAAACGAAAAGCTAAACTAGTAGCCAAGGGGTATTCTCAACAATACGGAGTTGATTATATGGATACATGTGCACCAGTTGTGCGTCAAAACTCATTAAGATTGCTATATGCACTTGCAGTTGAATATGATTTAAAGTTAAGACAACTCGATGTCTCAACGGCGTTTTTAAACGGTGACATTACTGAGGAGATATATATGGAGCAACCGGATGGTTTCGGCATAAATACAAGCTCGCAAAAGGTTTGCAAGCTGAAGAAGGCAATTTACGGTTTGAAGCAAGCTGGAAGACAGTGGTTTAAGAAAATTGATTTTGTTTTAAAATGTTTCAAATTAGAACAATCAAAATACGATCAATGTATTTATTTTGCAAACAAAAATACCAACATATTTATGGTAGCTTTATATGTTGATGACATAGTAGTTGCATACAATAATTCCGAAATGATGAATCAATTTTTAAAAAGGTTACAAGATAATTTTGAAATTCGAGACATGAATGAACAAAAACACTGTATTGGTCTCAAAATAGAACGAAAGAAAAATCAACTTTCAATTTCACAACCAGGATATACAATTAATTTGGTGGAAAAGTATGGGGTAGAGAATTCTAAAATAACTAAACTACCAATGCAAGCTAAAATAGTATTAGAAAAAGACCCAAAAATCGCTGGGGAAGCCGAAAAGATAGAAAAAGTTAAGTTTCAAAAACTTATAGGTTCTTTACTACATCTTGCAATATACAGTCGATCCGATATTGCTTGTAGTATGAATATGCTGTCTCAATTTGCACAAGATCCTCGAAGACAACATTGGAACGCAGCTATTAAAATTTTAAAATATCTCAATTCAACAAGATATGCAGTATTGACATTTCGGAAAACAGGTTTACCTTTGACAGGATTTGTAGATGCCAATTGGGCTCAAGATATTAATGATCGCAAGTCACAATCAGGTTTATATTACATTTTGGCAGGAGCTGCTATAACATGGGAGTCTCGAAAACAAAAAGTTATCGCAACTTCAAGTGCAGAAGCTGAATTAGTGTTTCACCGAGGCTACGAGGCAGCCTCGTTTTTGACTACGAGAACGAGGCGAGACCGAGGCGAGAACGAGGCGAGATGGAAAAATAAATTTTCCTCGCTTGACCGAGGCGAGGCGAGATCACACGGCACCTCGCCTCGTCCTAGCCTCGTTTTGGAAACCAAGAGCGAGGCGCGTTTTGACCAAATCTGAACTCGTAAGACCCATATGCAGATTCAAAATATGAATGTAATTTTTATATTAAAATCTATATTTAACTAATATTTTAGTATTTAATTTTTATTTAAGTTTTACTTTTAACCCGCATGTGCTTCTTACGAGTTCAGATTTGGTCCAAGCGCTAATGCACAGAAATCCTTGGATTGCATCAGATTTTATGCGACTTCGCCTCGATTGATCGATTAGGGAAGCATGTAAGGCTATGTATGGCTATAAGCAAAACTGCATGATTGACAGCACTGCATTGAAATTGATTTATTCTAACAGATTTTCTAAGAACCGGTAAGGTGAAGCAAAACGCACAGGGTAATGCTAGTATATAAATAAAGTTCAGTACATGTATGTTCGTTGCTAATGGACTCCTAAACCGTTCAACCGACCGACGAAAGATTTGACATACATATATGTTTATTAAGATTTGGGATGCTCCGTAACATAGGTTACGATAAATGGGTGATGCCACCCCCACATAACAGAAAACAGAATTCATCATATATTATCAACTACTTGATGCAGATTAATAAAACTTGGTATATTAATAAAAGGTAGAGGCATAACTAAGATTCAATTAATAAAATGAGCGGTTCCATACCTTCAATATAAGAAACAAATTAACTTTATCGTATCTCAATATCTATTTGACGTAAATAAATAAGATTTGGTACATATCTTTCTTATAGTTTGTAAAACGTTCATAGCTTAGTTTGGTTTGGAAAAATAGGCAATGCCTCTCCTTCCCATATAAGAAAAGAATTAAATTCATCACATCTCATCCAATTTACCAAAAATAAAAACAGATATTTTATTTTATTTCTTGAGGCTTGATGAGCCTGGATACATGTATAATTTTTTATTTATTTTAATAAAAACCTCGCTTTTTTACCGAGGTGCCTCGGCCGAGGCGAGGCGAGACTTAAATTTATAAAACGAGGCGAGACCGAGATCAACTAGAACCTCGCCTCGCCTCGGCCTCGGTGAAACACTAAGCTGAATATGTTGCCTTAACAGATGCTGCTAAAGAAGCTATGTACTTGCGATATCTTCTATAAGAACTAGGTTTTCTGTCAAAGGATCCTATTATAGAATATGGAGATTCACAAAGTGCTCAACAAATGGCTAAATTTGGTGGTCATCACTCACGAACAAAACATATTGGTTACAAATATCATTTTATTAGAGATGTAGTTCAAAGAAATATTGTAGAGCTGAAATACCTTCCTACTAACGAAATGCCTGCAGATTGTTTAACAAAACCTGTGCAAAAGGTCAAACATTATTTTTGCTGTAAACACTTTGGTTTAGATTTTCAAATTGGCTCATCTTGAGGAGGCGTGTTGAATTATCAAGCTGAACTTGTTTGAAAAATACTGTACTAATAACGTTTATATTTCATTGTATAGTATTTGTTTCATTTGTTATTTGAATATCAAATATTTTCTCATTCAACAAAATATTCTGAATCAATTGCAACATAGCCATATTTCAATAGTAGTTTTGTCAAGTCTAAGTTTTCGTCGATAAGCCAGCTACGATTCAACACTTAGAAGCCAAAATTACTAGCGTCATTCGTGATATACCGGTAGAAATGCAGGCAAGAGTGATCGAAAAGTGGACGTTCAGAATTGAATACCTACGGCATAGTAGCGAAAAACATTTGAATGAAACTATCTTCAAAACAGTAAATGTTAGAGATCATTCTTTGGGGTCATAATGGAGATTCCGACTTCCAATTCTAATTTAAGTGTTTTATTTAAAATTAAAAAAAAAGTTCTAAATGTTTCACCTATGTATATAGATTCGTGATGGTATTTTCGGTACATTTGTACTTTTTTCAGTACATTTGCGTCGTGAAAATTCGTCATCAGTACATTCGACAAGTTTTTAGTTCATTCGGTACATTTGGTGCATTTTGAGTACATTTGGGTCGTTTTCTAAAAAATATTGCTTTCACATACTTACTTTAATAAATTTAGCTGGAATATGCGTATAAGCTTGCCGTAATGGTTTCTGACCTCTTTTTTTAGTCATAAAGCTTAAATTTTGTTTGAATTTTTGGAATTTTAAGCAACTTTTTAATGTTTATGAAAAAAAAGAACATTTGGCATCTAAAATTTACATTTGAAGTCTTGATTCAGTATATTTTCACTAAACCAAAATGCCATCACTAATATAGGCTAAAAATAGCGGTAAAAATTTTTTCGTGCAACAGGAAACTGGAAAATAACTTTAACAAAATTTATGTAAGAAAAGAGTGTTATTTCTTCATTGTGTGGCATTGACAATTTCAAATTATAGTGCATTAAGTTAAATGCAATGAAAACAACAAAGGATTTGAGCTGTTGTTAAAAAAAATATAAATAAGAAAAAAAAACAAATTTTCTTCATTTTGACCAAATTCCGAAAAATGAAAGTTTTGCAGCACTGGTAGCAACCCTAGGAGTAATTTTTTTAAATGTTGATATACTCGAATATGAATAAACTTTCGAAAATCGAGTGTTCCCGAAGAATTCTAGAACATGTCATTTATTTAAACAAGTCTAATGTACACAGTACATATTATATATTATTATACAGTATAATTCGCTTAGCAGCCTCCAGTTAAATTCCAGCAAGTATTGCTTATTATTTTAATAAAAAAAACAATTCATCTATATGGAAATTTAAGTTAAAAGTAATAAAGCATGTGATGACGAAAGGCCGCAGTGCCTAGTTTTCGTCCATAACTTTAGCAGCAGCAGCAGAGCTAAGTTTTGTCATATTCTTTTATATTATTCTTTAAAGTAAAAAGACCATAAAGACATATTTATTAAGTTAGAATTTGTTAATTAATAAGTATTTAATTAGAATAATTAGTTCATAATCAATGCACCAGCGATGTCAAGTACCAGCAAAGAATGAATCAGCTGTTACAGCCACGCGGTGGAAAATTAATCGCAGCTACGGTGTATAAAAAGGCGTGCACAACTAAAAATCGGGACAGTTGTGAAGAGCCACCGGCGAAAGCAGACCTTGGACAACAAGCAGCAGCAGTGGTTGCAGTGGAAGCAGTTGTAGCAGTGACAGAAGTACCAGCAGCGTGAACCCCAGGTACATTTTTCGCAAATTGTAGCTTTGACCGTAGTGAGTAGAGTAGGGGGTAGTGACTGAGTAGGCAGTATAGCGACAGTTGAGTCTGAGGCTTGCAAATGTATGCGCTTCTGTATCAGTACATTCGTAGCCTGGGAACCAACACACATGTGGCTGGCTAGAGCTTGGGGTTCCACGGTGCTTTCGCTCTCCCGTATTCGTTAGCCACGGTGGAACTGAAGGACCGGCCGTGTGTAGAAGGGGCATAGTAAGAACGTACATGCCGTCGTGAGCGTCGGATCTTGGTTTGCGGGTGTGTGCGCTCCCGTATCCGCACACTCGTGATCTGGAAGCCGACACGCATACGGCCAGCTGAAACTGGTGGTAGGGAGAACGTAAAAGCCGTCGTGAGCGTCGGATTTAGGTATTTCGAGTGTATGCGCTCCCGTATCCATACATTCGTGACCTAAAGGCCGACATACATACGGCCGGTTAGAACTCAAGGTTCCACGGTGCTTTCGCTCTCCCGTATTCGTTAGCCACGGTGGAACTGAGAGCTAAGCAGCGGGTAAAGAGAACGTAAAAGCCGTCGTGTGCGTCGGATTTTTGGCTTGCGGGTGTATGCGCTCCCGTATCCGTACATTCGTGACCAGAAACCCGACACGCATAAAGCAAGCCAGACTCTGGGTTTTCCTCATGGTGTTTGGGCCCCCCGTTAGGCTATGAGTAAGCTAGGATTAGTAGAGATTAGAATTGGGCACCGCATAGGCTGAAGAATCAGTCACGCTCCTCTCATGAACATCATTACGACGACAAAGCTAAGAAATACGACTACAAAGCTAAGAAATACGACGACCAGGCGAAGAAATACGACGGCAGAGCGACGAAGTACAACAACCGAGACACGCTGACGTGGTAACAGTATAAGTTCATTGTTAATTTTATTTTTATATATATATATTTATGTATCGCTGAATTAAAATAAATATTTAAATCGAATTATCTGTGCGATCCCCTCAATTTATTAAAGAGCCACTCCTTGCAAAATAAAAATTTTTTGTGACCGAACCTCTGGACTCTGGCGAGTCAAGACCCCCCAGCCGTAGGTTCGTTACAAGCACTAAAACATATACATCAATTACATGTATTCTTGTGTCCTGAGGCTCCTACGGGAAACTTGAAGTGTTGTATTTTTTTATCAAAGGCTGTTAAGTGTAACTTTTAGTATGAAAAATTAATTCAACTAACCAATAATTAAGTGCTGTTAAAGCAACTCCCGTTAAGCGGGAGGCATCTAAAAAAAATATTTTCTCACATATATTACGTAAAAAAATTCATTCACATTAAAAGGCGCTTGAATATTAAAAAATTCTATAAAACCTTATTTCATAGATAACACATGCCTATGAAGGTCAAAACAAGAAACCAGGTAAACCATTTTCGACGTAGCTTTGGAGATTTTTGAAAAACACTTTTGCTGTGGGATCTTTGATGATTAATAACTTCCCCATCGAAATAATTCCCCATAACCTCATGAAATTGATTACTTTAAGCTTACACGAATCGTTTCGTAGAAATGGATCACAAGTAAATGAATACAAAAAGAAATCATGTGCCACATGAATCCCAAGTGGCAAGAAATATGAGTTCCAGTTTGCTTCCTTGAGCCGGTTAACTTCGCTTAATGTTTTTCTTCTATTACTTCTTTTTATTAATTTTGTATTAGCTTACATATATTTTGCCGAAATCCATTAGCAAAATTGAATATCTTGTAATATGAAAAAATTGAGTGAAGAAACGACAGCTAGCAAAAGCTACAACTAAGTAATTTTGAAGTTGTAATAACTTGATTGTTACTGCTGATTCATCAGTTGCATATAACACTTGGCCGTAGGGCTTCATGAGTAAAGGGATTGCGCAAAAGATAAATATGTCATCTTAATTGTGATTTTTTCATTAAAAATAAAAATAAATCCATTGGTAAATAAATTGAGCTCAATAACAAGTATTGCCTTGCAACAAATATGTGCCATATTTTTTGGACGCAGCTATGACGCAGATAAAAAATTCTTTAGAAAAAATGTTTTTAAATTACGAAAAACCAGAATAGGAAAAAGGAGCACTAAGTTTTACACTCAATTGTTCTGAGTAATTGTTCGGAAAGTAATTGGTTTCTTTTTAGTGAAAATTAAAGACGTTTTTCTTATAGTGCATAAATATTTTAATGAATTATATATTCTGAATTTTGGTTCCATAACTTTTGGAACCTTTCTGGCAATAGCATGACTCCACGCTCGTAAAACTTTAATTTTATAATGACAAGAAACTGATTCAAGTAATTTTTGACGTCCTCATTTCAACTAGAACTTTTTCTATCTAAATATGTTATAGGTACTAGAACAAGTAATAATCCGAAGCTGCTAGAGCTGGAGCATACCGTGGGTGTGATAGTACATCCTATTCAAGCTGTCAAGGCTTTTGCCGAGTTACCAAACTTGCATGAGGTCTTGCATTATAACACTATACCTTTTCTATTGATCAGTTCTGGTCATTTCTGTTTGAATCATTCAATTTGTCCAGTTGATGACAGAACAGTTCAGAATTGATCGTGTTCTACGTCAAATTTCCTATCGAAAACGTATTTTTTTATGGGCAAACTATTATTACTATAAGAAATAAATTAATTTATGTAGTGCGACACGTCTTCTTTGTGCGCGTATTCTATACTAGTTTACAAATTTGGGGTTTATCTCGAGATATGGTTTCTCATAGACTTTTTTCTATGTATTTTAGGGCGTAGATTCCAAAAATTTTCGATTTTAAGTTGTGAATTGCAAAATTTTTGCTTATAACTTAAAAGAAGAAAATTTTCAATACAATAATATGAAAGTAGATGTCAAATGCTAACTTTTATGCCTTAACGGTTTTCTACATGACGCGTATATTTTGAAATACAAGTGTCCGAAAATCCATGTATGTGATTTTGAAAAACCCGTATTTTCGAAAATAATCCCGGAAAAGCTTTTTCCAAAAACACGTATCGAATATTTTTTGACAAGGTATCGAAAAAAAATTGTTTTTGAGAAATCTAAATTTTCAATTTAAAAACGAGGTAGAATGACCTACATAGATACCTTACGGTTTCTATAATTTTCAAAGACCCATATTTTGTAAACTTGTGTTGCCATTCTAATAATGTTTTGTTTCTGTGTCGAGGTCATGTACAGGTACAACATATTCAAATATATCTGAAATTGGAAACATGACCCCATTTCCCCTGTCCGCTTCACGTGAAATACCCGACCTGTTATACAGTAAGACATGGTGGTGGCAGTATGCTTCTGTGGGGGGTGCATGGCAGCAAATGGGGTTGGAAGTATGCATAGGGCTACCAGATGGCGTGCCTACAAAAGTAGCACATATCAAAAAATTTCAATTAAGTAATGAAAACCAAAATTCCAATTTTGCATTGCAATGAAAAGCAATTTAATTCCATACCAATATTTTTGATGAGCAAAAAAACAAAAAAAAAAAAAAAAAAGGTCAGGTCCTCACTTTGTACGAGAAAACCCCAGCAAATTAAAGGAATATTTCAAATAACTTTTATTTTTCAATGCAAACATCAAAAGTAGCAAAACCATCCAAAATTAGCACATTTCGAGTGAAAAGTAGCAAAGTAGCACAGCCTTGCAAAAGTAACACTTTTGCTACTTTAGTATGCCATCTGGTAGCCCTAAGTATGCAATTTATTAATGGCAAAATGGACCACTTGCACTACATCCCAAACTGGAGCTAAACGTGACTGTCTTATACATGTAAAATTGTCAAATTTGTCAAAAAAAAAAATTAAAAACCAAAAAACCGGTTTTCAGCCATTTATTCAAAAAATGTTGAGGTTAAGGTGAAAATGATCAGGACAAAAGTTGTAGATCTTCTTATTTCCTAAAACTTTTGCATTGAAATTTTTTGGATAGGATGCACAGCTTAGCCAGAAATTATGTGAAACTGTGTTCGACCTCTAAAAATGCACCCCATTCAACCCCGGATTGCTAATGTCAGTTCGATTTATTTTGTCCTCTTTTACAAGAGCTTGTTCGACAATATTCCGCTGTCGGATTGCTGTAACGAACTATTTTGCTGTTCAAACCCTATTTCTGCTGGACTATTATGCAGAAAAGTAAACAAAATTTAAAGCATACAGAGTTACAAATATATTAATAAAAATTATGTCAAGGGCGATCCATTTTTTTTTCTCAACGGAATATTGTACCTTAATGTTTGTTACATTTGTATATTTTTTTTTGGTTTTCAATCGGACAGGGAAGGCTGTTTTTTATTAACTTTTAATAAATAAACGTACTCCAAACACTGAAAAAAACATCACTTAAAATTGAAAACAATTTCACTTGTACTCTAATTCTATACAAATTGAACACAGTTAAATTTATAAAAATCGTAAAACTCGTTCAAAAGTTATGAGTTTTTGAAAAAATTTGGTACCCGAATTTCAATTGCCTATAACAACAACAAAAAAAATAATAAAAATAAAATAATATCACAGTTCGATTTCTAGCATATACCACTATCTAAATAACAAAGCTTCGTGAAAAAATTAGCATTTGGGGTTGAGAAGTGGCCCGTTTGAGAAATTCTTACCCACATGGCAAAAATTTAATTTTAATACATCAAGAATGATAGAATACCAGATTACGCCTTTCGAGTTGAAAAATGGAAAAATGGTTGCAATTTTCTACTTTTGCACCAAGTACATAAGGGTTGCCGAGTAATTTTTTCCTCAACTACATTTAAGCTTATATGAAAATATAGTATTTATTTTGAGTTCAACTTTCAGTTGACTTCGTCTCTTTGTCAGTGTCGGTAGTGTTTTTAAGTGTATTGTGATTTTGTTATTATTATTTTCTAATAATTTTTGCTCAATTAATAATTAATAAATTTTGTGTTTAATTTAGTGTCGTTTCTGAAAAATTGCATGATTATATTAATAATTTTGCTTTAATTTTGTGTTTTGTTTATTTTTCGTTACACACAAACATACATTCATGTTAATATTAACTTACTTTCTGCAAGCAAAATAAATCAGTGTAAGCAGTGCAACATTTTTGTTTTTGATTCGCTTTTGTGCTTTGTTCGTATACAAAGCTAGACTTTAAACTCTGTTGTGTTTGTTGTTGCTGCTTAGCGGGTGAATTTTTTGCTTGATTTTTAACCCTTTTTGCACTGCTCTAAAAATATTTTAAATTGCTTTCTTTTTTTTTAAAATTTCAAGATGGATTATTTTTCCTCTGAAAATTTGTTAGCTTGCTCTCTAAGAGATCAGTGCAAAAGCCAAAATATATTGAATTCTATGTTTTCCTGTTCAGGTCCCTGTGAACAGGTGTTTCATGCCTCTTGTGTAAACTTAGCAAAATCTGTTACTGATTTATTATGCTCTGTCCATTCGGGCCTGCAATGGTACTGTCCATCTTGCAGACCCCTTTCCCCGTCGGTCTTTTACGAAAAAATTAAGCATTTTGGGGAAAATCTTAACAATCTGAATAATAATTTCAGAGATATTCTTAACTATTATCCCCAAATTGAAAAAAGCCTTAATGAGGCTATTTCACCGGATGTTAGTTTGCAAAATAAAACTATTACCGAGGCTACTATGGTTTTTGCTTCCACTCCTTCGATCTCCACTTTACCTAAACAAGCTATTTCCTTAAAAAAGAAAAGAAAGTCTAATAAGAAATTAAATAAGAAATTAAATAAAAATCTGGGTAATGTGGGGAGGGTGGGCGGTGCGGCCGTCAGTCGTGACAAAACTCCCGTAGATTGCTCTCTAAATACCTCTTCACCCACTCCCAATTTTCCCGCTATAATCTCTAGTAGCAATCTTTCATCTCCTTCCTCCACTATAAATAATCCTCTGTCAATTTCGGCTAATCCGCGGGTGGATGTTGCGATTGATAGCTCTGTGCCTCCGGTTTCCCTGCAGGCATTACCAAGGTTAAAATCGATTTTTATTTCACGACTGCATTCCAATACTACCTCTGACAGCGTTAAAAATTTTATCAGACAACATCAAATTATTCCTGCCGACGCCTTCGTTTCTTGCAGGAAACTCGGTAATAAACCAACTCATGCGTCTTTTAAAATAACAGTGGCATCTTCTCATGTTTCTGCCATTCTTAAATCTAAAGCATGGGTGGATAATATCTATATTTCAGAATTTAAATCGAAAAAAAATGATAAAACTGCACGTTCCAATTCAAAAAACTGAAACGGCTATCCCTTTACTATCAAAATGTAAGGGGTTTGCGTTCCAAGACGCAAGATATCTTTTTATCAACTCAGAATTTCTCTGAGGATATTATCGTGTTTACCGAAACTTGGTTAAACAACAGTTTTCTCAATATGGAACTTTTTGATAATAGTTTCCATGTTTTTAGAAGAGACAGACACTTGGAAGATCTTTCTTCTGTTGGTGGAGGCGTCTTAATAGCTATAAAAAATCATTTAACCAGTTCATTAGTTGAAATTGCCTGTGCATCTAATATTGAACTGTTATGTGTTAAGGTCACACATTGTAACTCTAATTTATACATTCTTAACACTTATGTTCCTCCAAATAGTAGCGCAGATGTCTACGAATGTCTTTCGATGGCCGTAGAATATATTATTAATGAACTAGACACTAATGACGACATTTTGTTGTTAGGTGACTTTAATCTGCCTGACCTAAAATGGACTCCTTCGGACGATGGTACATATTTTTATGCATCTTGTCCAAAAACTCGACAACAACAAATTTTTGTTGACGAAATACTTTCAAATTTACAACAAGTAAGTTGTATAACTAATTGCCATGGACGACAACTTGACTTAGTCTTGGCTACAAATAGTAGCAATGTTATTGTAAGAAATGCTATCCATGCTCTGTCTACGGTAGATTCCTATCATCCACCTTTGAGTATTGTGTACCAATCTGACAATGAAAATTTGACTAATGCATGTTCATCCATTAATATTTACGAATTCAATTTTAAGAAAGCTGACTTTTTAAAATTGAATGAAAACTTAAGAAATAAATTAGACGACTTACTCATTTTTTTTAATAACAATACATTTAATGATTGCATTAAATTTTTCTATGGTGAACTTTTTTCTGCCATAGCATTGTCGGTTCCATATACAAAAAAGTACGTCAATAATTCCTCGTACCCCTGGTATACAAAGGATTTGAAAAAAGTTCGCAATGGCCGTAATAGGGCATGGAATAAATACATTTGTAGCCAGGACCGTAATGACCTTGTTGCTTATCAGCGACTGTTTCTTGAATTTAAAGATATGTCAGCTTTGGTTTATTCTGAATATTTGAATAAAATAAGGCTGAATATTCTTCATGACCCCAAAAATTTTTGGGGTTTTATTAATTCTAAAAAAAAATCTGACGGGTTTCCATCTGAGTTTAAAACAGTTGATGGGCTCACTAGCGACCCACAAGTTATAGCCGGGTTGTTTGCTAATTTGTTTAATGAATCGTTTTCTACGGATTTATTTAGCCCTGAAATCAACTATTTTGAATATATGGATAACGACCCTTTAGTTTCGGTTAATGAGATATCTTTCTCTCCTGACCTCATAGAGAAATATATTTCATCTGTTGATGATGACTTCAACTCCGGGCCGGATGGTATTCCTGCGACAGTTTTAGTAAACTGCAGCTCTGTGCTGAGTCAACCCCTCAGTATTTTATTTAATAGATCAATTCAAGAAAGCTATTTTCCTAAGTTTTGGAAAAATGCATACATTAGCCCCATTTTCAAGAAAGGGTGTAAAAATGATGTTTCAAACTACAGGCCCGTGGCTAAGTTATCATCAATACCGAAAATTTTTGAACATATTATATACGATCAGGTTAAGGTGTGCTGTGGTGAAGTCATAACAACTCGTCAGCATGGTTTTGTTAATGGCAGATCTACAGTTTCTAACCTCCTTGATTTCACTTCTTTTGCATTAAGCTCTTTAGACTCTGGTGGGCAAGTTGACTGCATCTACACTGACTTCAGTAAAGCATTTGACAAATTACCACATAATTTGATTTTGTTTAAGTTAAAGAAGCTTGGATTTCCCTTAAGTTTTGTCAGCTGGATTGAATCTTATTTATCTGATCGCTCGTATCAAATAAAATTTAGGAGAGTGTTTTCCTCCCCATTTAGCGCGACATCAGGTGTTCCACAAGGAAGCCACCTGGGGCCGCTCCTGTTCATTTTAGCAATTAATGACGTTACACATGTTATTAAAAACTCCCATCTGTTAGTATATGCAGATGACATGAAAATTTACAGGAACGTAAAGGGGGTTGGTGACACTATTCCACTTCAGTCTGACTTGAAATCCTTTGAAGTTTGGTGTTCTAAGAATAACTTACATCTTAATCCTGATAAATGCCAAGCTATGATTTTTACCAGGAAGAAAACTATTGTGGAATTTGATTATAAATTAAAAGATAAAAATATTTGTCGTGTCGATGTAGTCAAAGACCTAGGTATACATTTTGATACTAAGTTGACTTTTAATGAGCATATTAATCAAATTTGTAAAAAATCCTCATCTCTGCTTGGTTTTATTAAGAGGTGGGCAAAAGAATTTAATAGCCCTTTAGTAACGGTGACTTTATATAATACAATAGTGCGCCCTCACTTAGAGTACGCTAGCCAAGTATGGTCACCATTTTATAATGTTCATATAAATAGAATTGAAAGAATTCAAAAAAATTTTATTCGTTTTGCTCTCAATGGCTTAAATTGGGTTGACCCTTTAAGCCTTCCTCCTTATGAGGATCGTTTAAAGCTATTACATATGCAGTCTTTGAGCTCGCGTAGAAATATTGCGGATATACTTTATCTGCATCAACTTGTAACTGGGTCTCTTGCTGCACCAGAGCTTCTTAACTATATACATTTTAATAGTAATCGGAGGAGTACTCGTAACTCTTATCAGTTATTTTATCAACCGGTTAGTAGAACTAATTATATGGCTACAGCTCCTTTTAATCGCATGACAACTCTTATTAATAATTGCGAAGTTTATAACATTAGCTTGTCAAAAGGTCAACTCAAGCTTAGACTGAAAACTAACTGTAGCTAAATTTGTAGCTTAATGGTGGTGTGAATTTTTTTTGTTTGTGTTGTCCGAGCCCCACAGCATGCTGGGTAAATTTTTTCTAACATTTATGCCTTGGACCACGTAAATTTATACATATAATTATTTTAATATCTATATGTCTATTTTTACATGGTGTGAGTGGGTATGTTGAGAAAGTGCGATAAAGCTAAAAAAAAATTATAAAATAAATAACAAATTAATGTGCATGATAATTTTTTCTATTCCATTTTTTATTGAATAAGCTTTTTACTTGGTATAAAGCTTCAATGCTAAATAGCTAAGAAGGCTATAATAGCTGTAGTAGCTAAACTCTATTATTAATATTTAGTTTGATTTATATTTTTATTATATTTAACTAGCTTACCATTATTTATTCACAAAAGTTGTAAAAATACCTAGTTCTTGTTCTAAGTAATGAAAAACACATTCTAAGTCAGGTAATTGTTTAGTTTTCTTTTTCTTTTATAAACTTTTTCATCTAAGTCCCTATTAGGAAGTCTTATCGTAAAATACATTGCAGTTTACATTATTTGCCTGTTCTAAAAGTTTTTCTAAATTTTTTTGTTACTTGTATTCCGTCCTCATTAAACTCTAAAAATATTTTATCTAGTTGTCTCATATGAGTCATTAGTTCGTTACTTGGCTTTGATAGGCCACATTCAGTGAGACGGTTAACCCATGTGAAGCTAATCTCAGTTTCTTGTTGTTCTGATATGTTGGGAAGTTCTTCATGCAGTTTATGGCATATATAACCAGCAAGACTTTCTAGGCCATCGTAAGCTAAGGTTTCAAGCTCATTATCTTCATTATTGTTATCGCCCTCAGCAGAATGGCTTCTGTTGTTTTTGTTATTGGTTTGAAAATTATTCCTAAAAAAATAAATTATGTAATACTCAAACGTTAGTTACAACATTTATTTCAAATTACCAGTTAGAGGGCCTTCTTAGTTTAACTTATTTTCTAATGTCAAAATATAGAAGTATCAAAAGAGTAGTATAATATCATATAATAGTTAATAGTATTTTTTTTTTTTTTTGGAACATTAGTAGCAAAAAAGTAACTTGAGTATAGATTTTTTATACCACGGCATTTCTAACCGTCCACCAGATGACGCTCAAAAATGGCAGCAAAAATAACGGAGATACGCTAGGCGTAATCTTCTATTCTATCATTCTTGCTAATACATTGTAAAGGCTCTAAATATTAAATGTTTTTTTTTTATACCCGCACTTTATCACACTTGCGTTGATATTTTTTTAATGATATTTTTTTTGTGATGTTTTTTAATTTCTAATCTGACAAAGAATACAAAACTCTACCTCCTTAACATCCCAGCAGGCAAATGAGCAAGGCCTTACTCGGAGAAGACCTGCTAGCACTGCTGCGATTATATAAGGACTTCTCTAAACTAGATTTTCATGCAAATAAAATTACAATCACAGAAGGCATAATATGCCTTGATACAACAGACGTGCTATCAGGCCTGATATTAGAAGGCAAAGAAGAAGGACTCCATTTACTTTAGCGCTTTTCTGTTTCTTTTTTATTTCATGTATTGCAATGTTTTATGATTCGGCATAGCTTTTTTGTCATATTCATTGTACATATACGACATGAAAAGTATACACATGGTTAGAAATTAAGAGAGGTGTGCGGGATAGTCTTCTGTTGTTTTATGTTATGTTAAGGAGGTAGAGTTTTGTGTATTCTTTGTCAAATTGTAAAGTCATTAAAAAAATATCAACGCAAGTGAGATGGAGCGGATAAAAAAAAAAACAATTATTTAGAGCCTTTAAATATTTATTAAAACTAAATTTTTGTCAAGTACTTCTGAGAGTCCTTCTACGGTAAGCGGTCTTAGAAAGCCTGCTTAGGAAGGCCTGTTTTCTGCGGCCATTTCATATAAAAAAGAAAGTACGTTTGAAAGGAGGGTGGAAGGCCTTATACTTACCAAGGAAGGCCTTCTAGAAGCACTGTTAGCTCCTGCCCTTGCCTACTGGGATAACATGAAACAACAGAAGACTAGCCTGGCAATATGCACACCTCTCTTAATTTCTAACCATAAACCGGCTTTTCATGTCGTATATGTACAATGCATATGACAAAAAAGTAATGCCGAATCATAAAAAATTGCAATACATGGAATAAAAAAAGAAACAGAAAAGCTTTAAAGTAAATGGGGCCCTTCTTCTTTGCCTTCTAATATCAGGCCTGATAGCACGTCTGTTGTGGGGAGGCATATTATGCCTTTTGTGATTGCATTTTTATTTGCATGAAAATCTAGTTTTGAGAAGTTCTTATATAATGCAGTGCTAGCAGTCCCTTTCCGAGGCAGGCCTTGCTCATTTGCCTGCTAGGTACATACTATACACATATACTAACACCTGCATATAGCTGTTCGGACATGTACATAAGTATTAAATATGTGTGGATTTGGCCAGACCTTTGCGCTCCACTCACTGCCTCATACATCACCGCTCATCGGAGGGCTTAGGCCGCGGTTACACTGGATGCGGAAATTTGTTCGTACGAATTCTTAATAATTTGTTCGTGCGAATATATTTGAACAGAGTGGTTACATTAGACGCGACTTCGTTCATACTTTCAGTTGAAGTGCAATCCATCAGCTGTTTTTCTCCTTGTTTTCGTGCGACTGTTCTGATGAAAAACAAAATTTTTTGTTCGCATCAAAGCAGTCGTACAGATTCGTACGAATACGCACGAAGCATGCGTAGCCACTGTAACCGCATTCATATACACACATGCATTTGTTCAATTTTTGCAATTCTTACGAATACGTACGAATTCGTACGAACAAAAATCCGCATCCAGTGTAACCGCGGCCTTAGGCCGCGGTTACACTGGATGCGGGAATTTGTTCGTACGAATTCTTAATAATTTGTTCGTGCGATTATATTTGAACAGAGTGGTTACATTAGACGCGACTTCGTTCATACTTTCAGTTGAAGTGCAATCCATCAGCTGTTTTTCTCCTTGTTTTCGTGCGACTGTTCTGATGAAAAACAAAATTTTTTGTTCGCATCAAAGCAGTCGTACAGATTCGTACGAATACGCACGAAGCATGCGTAGCCACTGTAACCGCATTCATATACACACATGCATTTGTTCAATTTTTGCAATTCTTACGAATACGTACGAATTCGTACGAACAAAAATCCGCATCCAGTGTAACCGCGGCCTTAGAATGTATACATATGTTGGGCGCGTAAGTACTTCCTTTATATTTTTTGTGAGTTTGAAAATCGCTTTAATTTTATATAATGTCTAGCAACGGCTTCGCAGCCTTAGTAAATCTTCATAAAGGATATGGTAAGTGGATTACCTCTGGCTTTGCAAGAACCAGTGTAGGATATACTGTCGTATTCTTAAAAAGTGTGATTTTCGAAACCGTAGCAAAGTTGCTCTTAAGAACGCTTTTTTTATTATTTAAGAATCGTGAATGATCTTATCATATACCTAAAAAATTAAAAAGCACACATTTTAAAGTATCTAGAGGAAAAATTTTTTATAGTGAATGGGATTTTATTTAATTATAATTTAAAAAAAAAAATCTTTTTTATAACAATTTTATTCACATGATAGTTTTTAACTCCCAGAAGAGTTGCAAACAATTTCGCAACTTACAGCTTGTTGTGCGAGTGCATTGAAATGGATGAGATAATTTGATGGCAACAATTGTTGACGTACAAAATGCACTCGATGAATGCTGCTTACTGCATTGCGCAACATTTATAAATAAATACAATTTTTAACAAATAAATAATGTAGAAAAGTTTTCCATAACTTTCCCCGTTTGTCACTCGGGCATGAAATAAAGTTAAACAATAGAACAAAGACAACAACAACAACCAACTGGTATTTAGAAACTCAACGATTGAGTAAACTTAGCAAATAAAAAATACAGAAAAAAAGCATTTCGCACAGTGTTGCCATAGCGTTAAATAGAATTTCCCTCTAGAAGTTCCCTCTTGTAGGAAGTTTTCATGTAAACTCGACTTTTAGCAATCTACGACCCTTCAAAATCTAATTAAGATTAAAATAATTTTTTTAATAGCCTTTTGAACGGTCGTAGTTATTTTTTCGAAAATTTGAAAATTTGATCTTTTTAAAATCAAAAATGAACTTATCTTTTTTTTGAAGATGGATACTTTTGATTTTTTGTTTGATATTTTAGAAAAAGTTGAAATTTTTTCAGTTTTAATACGTTTAGTTTCCGAAGTCGTTTTTTTACTTTTCGAGATACTACACATTGAACAGCTTATAATTTTTCTCTGAGGATAACTCCTAAGTCAGGCTTCAGCAACCCAGTTCGGTTTTGAATGCTGCCCAACCAAATATGTACTTACATACTAAGCAAATTCTTGATCTCATAGCGTTGTTTATTTTCTAAAAAACTTGACATATTGCATCTACCTAACCTTTATTCTAAAAGTGTTGTATATTGGGTATTCAGTTAATTTGATTTATTTGTGCAATTTAAAATACCGAAAAAGGATAAATTTATTTCTTAGTTCCATCAAAGCTTCCACAGCGACACATAATGAGAAAAAAAAAAAATAAAACGCCAATATTTTGTCCAGGGATTTTCCTACTATTTGTGTAAAATTTTGTTTCATTACCATAATTCTTTCAATGTTGCATTTTTGCTAGGAGGTGCCGCGTTCTCTTGTCGTAATTCTCTAATTGTTTGTCCACAGCTTCTCCTAGCTATCCTTAGTATTAGAAAAATGCAGCAAGAAGGTTTTTTTAACGAAATTTGTATAGAAGACCACTTTTTTTATCAAAGCAAATACTAATAGGTTATACATAAAATGATGATATTTGGTATGTTGTTATGACTAGTTAGGGTAGTGTAAGCATAAGCGTTCATTTGTTTTTCAATCCATCACTATATGGTTTGCAGCTTTAGAAACAAGCTGAACCAAGCTTTTAAAAAATCTTAATACACAATACGATTTTATTTCAGTGCACCTAGTCGTTTTCCTGTGTGGTTTCAGCTCGAATATCTGAAATGCTTACTTCCAAAAAAGTTTCAAACATCAGCCAAGTTGTACTCTGTTTTTCACCACTATTTTTCAGTCGAGTAGAATTGGAATTGCCTCGCGAATACAAATTCTTCCTCCATGCATTGTGGGGATGCGATACTACCTTTCTCCATTTCTGGAAAATATATTTCAGCAGCTTCAGATCAACTACAGCTATGCAATACAGATAATGAAGCATATCAGCTCAACAAGGCTTAAGAAAGAAAAATGTTTTTATATTTTCTAAGCCATCAGCTAAGAAATAATTCGTTTAAAATTACATAAAATTGGATTAATAGTTAACAACCACCGTTTCATCCCAGTAGGTCAGATTAAATAAACTGCAGAGTCGTAGGATTTGAAAAACATCATGTCAAATCTTTTCGCAAGCCTTCAAGAAAAGTCTGGGAACTCCTTACTAAAGCAATTCAATTAACCGTTAAGTTCTTGAGGCCTAAGAGCCTAAGCTGCGGGAAATAAGTTTCATTACTACAGAAGTGTACCATCATTACAAACCAGCGCATATTAAGGATAAATACAAAGAACTGAGCTAAAGGATAACACAATATATAAATTAGGACAGTAGCAAAACATTTACCAAAAATAAACGCAATTGAAAGCCTAATAATTTTTAATAATGCTGGCAACCTTGAAAATGAGATGAATTACACATTTCGATATGAGTTCTGTGCGTCAAAACTTAATTGCGCACTTGCTCAACGCGCGTTGTTTGCCATGCAATTTGTTGCATGTTGCAGTTGTGCTGTATGAGTAGTTTGCTGTAAATAAACAAGAGTGTTACATTGTATCAGCTTAATAAATAATGTTCTGAGCTTAAGAGGACAAGGGGTATAAAGTGCAATTGGAGCGGAGATTTAGCGCTAACTTTGACGTAAAACTCGCCAAATTCACATCACAAAATTAGAAAACTTTTGCATTTCACGCAGCGTGCACACTGCAAGAAAAGAAACATTTTAAATAACAGCAGCATGATAAAAGCTCATAAATGAATGTTAGGATATTGCCATTTTCAATGCATAGTACATAATAAAGTTGTTAAGTTTTTTTGCTTCTATTTGTATATCATTTTTTTATATGATTGTTTTATTTTCAAAGAAAATAGGGTAAAGTGTACAAAGGAGATGAACAAAGGAGGAGCTAGTTGTACATATGACTGGTCCAAAATACAAAAGTTGAAAAATTTTAAGGTGAGCCAAGCTTTGCAATAACTTTGGGACTTAAAACTTACAAAAAGTTTTTTAGAGAAAAAAAAAAAAAAAAATGTGTAATACATATAATATAATATATGCATATAATATATACATAAATGTATATAGAAATAAATCTTATTACAAAAATTGCTAAGTCTCGTATGTTAAGAAATTAATTCACAAAATCTTAAAGACGTATCACGCTCATTTGCCTTATCGGTCCAAATTTTTGTGTATTGCTGTCTTGAGATTAAAATATGACTATTCCGAGCTTAAAAGCATTAATTCATATAATTTTTTGCAGGTGTAAAAGTACAGAACATAAATGTAATTAACACATTACAATTCGCATAAATAATAATAACTATAATAATTCATAAGCATATAATATAATTCATCTGATTATTATATTTTCAAAGCACCCATGCAGTGTCTTTATGTGAAATCAAACATAATTTAATCTATGGTATCTATTTTGTAGGAGTTATTTTTTTTTATTTTTTATTAAATTTAGGTCTGAAAAAATTCGCTCTGCAGATGCACTTCTGTGTGGCAAAATAAGCAGTTTTTTTGAAAAGCAGTAACTGACATTAGAACTCATGAAAACTTTGTTTAGTTGACAATTCAGCTGGTGCTGATACAGAGTTCCCAATAAATAAAAAATTAATTAAAAAAATTATATGAATAATATGGAAATGGAAAAAGTGTAGCAACATTGATACATTTGATGAGAGTGGGTAGCAAAGTCGCAAATGTGTTGTTTTTTGCTTTAGTGTAGCAAATTTGCTACGATAGTAGCAAAGTGGCAGCGCTGATTGTAACATCATTCAGAAATTAACAGAAAAACCGAAGAGAGCAAACGAATTGAGGACAGCTTCTCTCGTTTCGTTTGATCAGTGTATTTTTATTTCCACACTCATGTTGTTCTTGCATGATTCCTGGAATTGGCTCTTGGATTATTGTAAGCATTTTTTTTTTGCTATCGAAATCGAATTTATGGTGTGGTATTTTCTGTTGTTTTAATTGTTTTTTCTTATTGCTTTTCTTGTAAGTAGCTCCTGATTCCAAAATTTTGTCCATTTATGCTCTAGACCAGGAATGTCCAAATTGCGGCCATTTTTACTTTTTTGTGCGGCCATTGAATAAATTATGTTTAAATGCATTACCTTACACTTCATTTTGAAAATATAAAATCGTTTTTCGATATCCGAAAGTCAATGTTATATCGCTATCCCCTACAAACAAATGTCACTGCAAAATGACTGCAAGCATTTTCAGATAATTAAAACCATTTCCTTAATATTTACTTATTTAAAACCAATTATCCAAACATGAGAAATATTTTTTAAAAATAGTAATTTTGTTTAGTACAACCTATAATTGTGAACCTATTTTTTCTCTGGATTAAAATATAATAAAAATATTTATAGGAGCAGATTGACTGACGACAATTTATAAAATGAGCTAAGAATCTGCAATATGTGAATGTGAGTTAAAGTAATTATATTAAATAAAAGGAATCAACTTGATCAAAAAAATTAAAGTAAAAATTGTGTTTTTTTTTTGCTGCCAGTATTTTTCTTTTTCGCCAAGTTTTGGCCATTCATTCTATGATCTATGATTAATTCATTCTCTACTCTAAAGCCTCTTGTAAAGGACTTCTGACTTTAAAATATGAGCAAAAGTTATAGTAATGAAAAATACTTTCAAAATGAGTCACTTAAAATTGGTAACAAAACAGGCTATAAATTTGCTTTATGATTTTTTTTTATTTGAGTTATTGCTTAAGAAAATTCTAGTCGTTGTACGAGTATCTTCAACTTTTTACGCTAAATCTAACCCTAGTTGGGTTACCGTTAGGTTTTACTAAGTAATAGAACTACATGTAATCGCACAAGCAGTGGTAAAATTAAATCTTATATGCGAACTTTTACTATCATGTTTAAACACATCAGTTATTATGGCAAAACCAAACATATGAATTTCCCTTGGAATAAGAGCTTCACCAAAAATGGGTGAGATCGTAGAAGATTTATTTTTACTTTGAAATTTATTTTTGTGTGCTTTACCCTAGTGGAATAAATCATTTAGCTGAGATACTTTAAAGTGATTTTTATTTTTTATTTTTATGCGCCATGTAGCTCATTCTATTCATCATTCTGATATGGCCCTCAACAGCGCAGCATCCGCACCTTCTCCGTCATCATTTCATCTTTATCGTATTAAAACTCACTCATGCGTTAACATTGAAATAAGCGCAGTGATGCCAAAAGGGCAGAAATTGCAAAATCACAACGGAAACGGAAGTTTTGTCTAACAATAAGTTTGTGTTCTGTTCCGTCTCCACTTGATGGTTCTATACCGTTCCTCTGCATTGCAATTAGAGCTTTAACAAATACAGAGAAAAGCAACTACACGAACAACTGTAACATTTACAATAGCAATTTTAAGAAAAAATAATATAAAATAAAAAATATTGTATTTGATATTTTTTGCTACTTAAAGAAAACTTTATTGCTTTGCTTCTGTGCCCCTACATTTATGTATTTGCTTTGTGTTTTATGTAATATTTTATTGTTTTATAAATAATTTATGTATTTCCAAGGAGAAGAAGTAGCAGCAATAACAACAATTCAGTCTTATTCAAAAGAAAGCAGCATTAAAAAAATTAGCTTGTTGAAAAAACTTTAATATTCTGTCTTTGTTATAAAAATATTGCATGTTTAATGGTTTCCGATTTGTTTTTTTGTCAGAATTTAATAGAACTACAAAAAAGACGGTAGTTTTAAAAATTCTGCTAAAATCAAAAAAAAAATAAAATAATAATTTATGGTCCATACCTATTATATTAGAAAGCGATGCAAGCCATTAAATATATACCATATAAGTTAAATAAATATAAAATAAAGTCAAAACGTAAAAATAATAATAATTGGGTCGTTCCATCTATAATTTGCCTAGCTTTACCCTGACGTGCTTTAAATTGGCTGAGTGATTAAGCCATTATCTAATAGATAGAAAAAAATTATATTAATTTCGTTTCGAGATAATTGATATTTTGTAAATGTCGTTTTATTCTTACTTTCTCTACGAATTTTTTAACTTATTTATGGCAACTTAAATATCACTTTAAGGTTATTTATTTATGACTTACTCAAAATATCGAAATTCCCTGCGTTTATACGCTTTTCATGAGATACGTCTTTTTCGCTTAGTATTTATAGCTTTAAAAATGTAGATACGTCTTTTTACCTTAATCTTGCCATATAAACTTTCATACAAAAGATATAATATTTTCTATCTTATAAAATACAGATAATATTAAATAAAAACTAAAATCGAATTATATTTTTAGAAACTATACTATATATACTAAAATAAAGATTTAAATAATTAAGCATACATGATTGTTACTTATGAAATCTCAAGCCTTAAAAGAAGGGAGCTTTCTCCAAACGAACATGGTTTTTTCGTTCTTTTCGAAACGAACTTCAAATACGAATTCGAAACGAATTCGTTTTTTGTCCATAAAACGAATTCGTTTCGAACTCGTTTTTTGTTCATAAATCGGATCAGTTTCGAACTCGTTTTTTGTTCATAAAAAAATTTTATGTTTCGAGCGACTTCAAATTGCTTAGAAGGTTAAAAAAACTTATAAAATTTTTTACTCCCGGAAAAATTTTCAAAGAAAAATTTTGTGTCTTAATCGAATAAGAAATGTTTAAAAAGTCGAAAAAAACAAAAATTTTTTTGAATATTTTTCTTTGAAAATTTTCCGGGACTTAGAAAAATTTTACAAAATTTGAGTAAAAAATTTTATAAGTTTTTTTAACCTTCTAAGCAATTTGAGGTCGCTCGAAACATAAAATTTTTTTATGAACAAAAAACGAGTTCGAAACCGATCCGATTTATGAACAAAAAACGAGTTCGAAACAAATTCGTTTTATGAACAAAAAACGAATTCGTTTCGAATTCGTATTTGAAGTCCGTTACGAATTCGATACGAATTCGTTTTTTGTAAATAAAGCGTATCAAATGAGAGAAGATATCATTAGCCTTTGACATATATTTTAATATATGACAGGTAGCCTAGTAGGTAGCGCGCATGACTATGAATCGCTGGGACATGGGTTCGAGCCTGACTTTGGAAATTTGTAAATCGTAAGTAAAATTTAATTTGATAATAAAATAAAATTACATATATGTATGCAATAAAGTCTTACAATTTGCATACATTAAAAAATTTTGTTTTTAAATAAAATTAATTTTTTATGAACAAAAAAAAACTCGTTCTATAAACAAAAAACGAATTCGTATTATGAACAAAAAAACGATTTCGTTTCGAATTTATATTATGAACAAAAAACGAATTCGAAACGAACTCGTTTTTTGTTCATAATAAGCGGAAAATTCTTCCGTTTTTTCGAGAGGAATTTCATACGAAAACGTATTCGAAACGAAATCCGTTTCGGATCAATAGTACGAAGAAACGAGTTCGTTTCGAATTCGAAACGAATTCGTTTTGCACACTGGGTAATTCCCGTTTTTTTTTTTAGTTTTTTTATTCGTATACGAATATAATAATATTTTTCCTTCGTATTTTTGAGATACGTCTTTTTCGCTTAGTAATTTGTGGTAAAATTGAGATAGAAGAAATTTTCTTAGTACGTTTTGTATATGATAAAACTAAGATACCGACATTTGGAGTATATCATTAGACGCGTAATTACTTAAGCTATCCGATGCCATAATAATCTCGGATATTTTTTTTTTTTGAGATACGTTTTTTTCGCTTAATACGGCAGAAGAGTTTTGATAAAAAAATTAATTTCTTAACTCTGTTCAGCGCCGCTCGTAAATAACACAAAAAATTCATTGATGAATATAAACAAACAAACACAATTCAAATTCGCTTTCATATTATTTTTAGATTGTTGTGTACTAGTAGATAACAAAAAAACCGCAAGTCTGGAAAAATTAACGCCTAAGCGTTATATATATGTTCACCTGTCCGTCGTTTTACACGGTAGATACGTTCCTGACAAATCCGTGTAATTCGAAAAAATAATTTTTGTATGGAAAAACCGTGTAAAACGAAAATGACTATAAAAAAGCTTTTTTAGACATTTATTGAACACAAAATATGACTAATACATACACTTAATAAAATATAAAAATATCATTCAAGTCATAGAAAACATAAAAATAGTTAAATTTAGTTGTAAAGTGAAAAAAAAAACATAAAAAATCTATTTCATAGAAAAAAAAATATGGTACTACATATAAATAAAAAAAAATTTGTATAAGTTTATGACAGTGGATCATTTGTACATCTGATGTGTTGCCAGATCTATAATTAAGTAGGAATAAAGACGCGTGAAGTCAAAATTAGTCATTTTCTACATAATTTTTTTTTTTAATTTTGATTTTAAAAACCGTGTAAGATCCAAAAAGTACAAAACGATTAGCGTGTATAGCGAGGGATAAGTGTATATGCTGAAAGAAAAAAAAAATTACGTTTCAAGAAAACATCGATTTCTTAAATACTCCAAAATCGATTTCAGTTTTTTTAAGCTCAAAATGTTCAGAACATATAGGACTACCATCCATTAAAATTTCATCCATGTTTTGATTTGACAAGGATTTTAGTAAAGATTTAAAAAACATAAAAATAATATTTGGATATTCCATTGATACTTTTCTTAATTTTTCAATGTTTTTTTAAATTTTTATAATATTTTCAAAGTTTCGAAATCTTCAGCTTTTTTCAATTTTTAAAAGTTCTTAAATTTTTTTAAGTTTTCTTTTTTTTGAAAATTACAAAAATTTAAGAAATATTAAAAATTTTAAAAATGGAAAAATTTTAAAAATTGGCATAATTGAAAAAATTTAAGTTTCTCAAAATGTTCAGAAGATATAGGAGTACCTTCCCTGAAAATTTTATTCATCTTTTTTCACCCTATTTGATTTGACAAGCATTTTAGTAGAGATTTATAAAGCTTAAAAATAAAATTTGGATATTCCATTGAAACTTTTGTTAGTTTTTTGAGAATTTCTTGAAATTTTTTTAATATTTTCATAGTTTTGAAATCTTCAGTTTTTTTTTTTCAATTTTTAATTTTTTTAAGTTTTTTATTTTTTTGGAAATTTCAAAAATTTATGAAATATTAAAAATTTTAAAGATGGAAAAATTTCAAAAATTGGTATAAATTGAAAAACTTAACTTTTGTTTTTGATCCACCCTAAATTTTTTTTTTTTGCTCCAATTGATAAGAAAAGGTTGAAAATGACTTTTGGACATATCTTAGGAAGGCTTCGGACCTTGGAAAGTACCGAAATGGTCGAAAACGGTCCGGAGCCACCCTAAGTGATGACCAACATCCATTTTGACCTCATTCTATCAATTGGTGCAAAAAAAATTTGAAAATGGACCAAACTCAGGCACTTTTTTGACCAAAATCCATTTTCGACCTCTGTCCATCGATTGGCGCACAACAAAATTTTCAAAAATGGACCAAAATCGTGAATTTTGCGTCTCGGGACCACCTCTGGTGTTAATCAAAATCCATTTTTGACTTCTGTCCATCGATTGGTGCACAAAAACGATTTTCAAAAACGGACCAAAATCAGGCATTTTGGGTCTAGGTATTATTTCTGGTGATGGCCAAAATCCATTTTCGACCTCTTTCCAACAATTGGTTCAAAAAAAATACTCGAAAATGGAGCAAAATCAGCCATTTTTGGAACTCGGAACCACTTTTTGTGATGGCTTGAGTCCATTTTCGACCTCTTTCCTTCAATTTGTTGAATAAAAATTTCGAAAATATAGTCAAATCGGACACCATTGTCAACCGACGGCTACCTCTGGTGATGTCATAAAAACCACCTTCGCATCGATTGGTGCAAAAAGATCCACAAAAATGGGAATCTCTTGAACACTTTTTTTCAAAATAACGTAAAAAAATATTTTTTTCAAATTAATAGTTATTGACAATGGAAAAACAATTTCTTATGCATAATAATTATGACTCAACTTAAAAAAGAATCCATTGAAAAATAATAATTATCAACAATTAGTATAATATTTCTTATCCATGATAACCAATTTTTTTGACAAAAACTTATAATAGTTATGCCCCTGGTTTTTAAGGATATTTTCATTTAAGTTTGTATAATTTGAAGAAACTTAATGTTTCCTTTATTTTTCTGTATCTTAAATAAAGTCCTTAACATATCGTTTTAAATTATACTTGTTATTTTTGTTACAATTCAGTACATTCGTTCAAGAAAGACGCTAGTGAAACATATCGATCAGCGCTTGATGGAACCCACAGTGTAAAGGAAGATCCAGAAAATCGTTGCGCCGAATGATTGAGACCCAAGCCCTAAGCCAAATCTTCCCTCAGAAATATTAGACATTTCGTTATTTTTTTTTTCAATTCAAGGACGTCGATAGAATACAGAAGAAAAACCCTACAAACATAGATTTAAGAGAAAATCACAAAAAATTGATTTAGAATCGTTTTCTTCTATATTTTGCGAGTGACACCAATACAGGCCCGTTTTACTAAAAAAATAACAATAAATAACTTTCTAAAATAACTGTACTTTGCGATCTTTCAGTGCATTGAATCTTTTCAAAACCATGTCTAGATCTATAGACTCAAGTCATTTGTGCTCGAAAGCCAGAAACGATAAATTATTGAATGTATCAGTCGACATGCCTATCCTTTGTGACCGCATTATTCGTGTTAATGCCGAAAATGATGATTCGCATACTTCCGTTCCAGACGGGAAAGTTTCGATTGCTGCATAAAGATTGTACATTCCTTGACCCAACTTATACAACTCTGTCAGCACCACCACACAGTGGTACCAAATCGTTTTTTTTTTGGTTAAAAAATCGCTAGAGAGTGCAATTCTTGTCGAAAATTCACAATTTTTTTTTTTAAATGAAAGCTAACAAAAATTCCAATAAATCGTTGAATTTTGAAAGAAAGTTACCATTTGTTTTTTATATTGAAGTTAAGTTGCAAAAAGAAAATTTTTTTTTTTGGAACCGGCCTAAACTTTTTAAAATATTTTTTGGTTCAAAAATTGCTAGAAAAGGAAAATTTTGTCTAAATTTAACAATCTCTTTTTTAATGAGAGCTAACTTAATTGCTAACTAATCAGCGGATTCTGAAATTTGCATCAAAATGTTCGGTGTTTTATTATTTCAAATATTGTTGGGTTCAAAAAATGGTTGGGGGTGAAAATCTTGTTGGAAATGAACAATTTATTTATAATAAAAGCTAACTAAAATGCTAACAAATCGTCGGTGCTCGAATTTCGAAAAAAATATTGCGTGTTTAATTTTTTTAAGTTAGCCCTTTCGGAACTTCTTTTTTCCATTTGACTTTAAAAATCAGTATTTTCCGTTTTCTTATTCTTAAGGCCAATTTAAACAATAATTGAAACTAATTTATAAAATTTTATTTTAGAAAATGGTTTTTGGGAGCCATGTCATATGGCATAAAATGTGCTGAATGGTAATGAAAGTACCAAAATGCAAATTTAATTTTTTTTTACACTTACTAACCCAACATTAAGCTTCAAAATGGCATTCACCAAGTTATTAAATAAAGCTATTTGTTTAGTAAAAAAATTAAAGTATGAAGTGGTATTTTTTTGCAAAATACGGCAAAGGATATTGATATTGATATAGAGCAAACTCTAGTTAATCATACACCTTACTGCTTCCACCAATCAATCCAATTTTTTTTTAATTTGTACACTAAGCTTTCGAAAAAAAATAGAAAATAAAAAAAAATTATTTTGAAGTTTTTTAGACTTCAAACTGACCTTAAAAAACGACTATGCCATATAGTATGGCATAGAATAACCGAAAGGGTTAAGTCCTAATAAATTTTTTTTTATAAAATATATTTTGGATTGTATCGATTACCTAGTGTTTCTTCAACAACAGACTTCTTCAGCATTTTTGACCAGCATCTATACCGTATTGAACGACTTGAGGCGTGAGCTGATTCTGTGGGCTATAATTTCTCCAACAGATCTGCCGTTTCAGAATAGTATTTATCGAAACTCTTTTGTGATCTTATTTTTTCAATCATCGTATAAGCAGCTCTAATGAGTGGCATAGAATCTTTGTTTCCAATTGCTCGGCCTTGCATCGTCATTATTAAATACTCCAATGCGCACCATAAGCAAAGTCACATTTTCCCTGATTCTAAGGCTGTTGGCTTTACTCTTCGCAAAATTAGAATACGTTCCAATTTCCGACAAAACCGGAAGTGAAGCTCTTTATTGTACATATATTTCTTTGCCGACTGCTGAATATTTGGTTGAGAAAAAGAAAAATTTTCAAATAAGACGTTATAGTAAAATTTGTTTGCCCCCCCCCCACGCAAAGTCGGGTTGGTACGGGCATGCACCAATATTCCTCTATAGGTACTTATTTAGTAAGTACAGTACTTTTTTTCAGCTTGCCGTACTTATTTTTTAAAGCGAACTTAATGTGTACTTATTTTTCAAAGCGTACTTAATTTGTACTTATTTCGACCGAAATCTGTTTCTCAAATTAATAATAAACATAAATATCATTTGCGCTGGCCCGATGATTGCGAAATAGTTGTAACTAGAATTCCTTTAATTAGTATTTACACACGAATGTTTCAAAAATTGATAAGTGGCATCACTAAGTTTGAGTTTGACAGCGCAGACTTGTAGTTTTTAAAAATGTCAAACCTACTTTTAACTTTTTGTAGGAATCGAAGCATTGACAGATTTCGTGTGAGAGAATCGTATGGGAAAAGAGAGTGACAAAAACAAAATTTGTAAACAATACATATTTGCTGAGAAAATCGTATGGGAAAGCATACGATGCATGCATGCTTTTTATGTGTTTCGCCTTATATGCTTCGTATTTCTATTCATTAAATGGTAATGGTGCCGCAACGCCGTAAGTGTATTTTTAATTCTAATCTTCAGAAAAAATATCTGCAAATGAAAAAAGGAAGAACAGAAAGTGATATACGGTGTAATTTGTGCTACGCGGAACTCAACATCGCAAACGCCGGAAAGAGTGAAATCGATAAGCATTTGGAATCCACGAAACATAAGAAAGCGTTTTCTGCCAAATCGAACAGCCGCACTGTTGCGAAAATTTTTACTTCGTCAGCCGACAGCACCCTTACGGCATGTGAAGGCGTTTGGTCAATTCATGTCATTAAAGCGAATAATAGCTTCATTTCATCGGAATGCGCTTCCAAAATATTCCGCAAAAGCTTCGAAATGCGTAATTCTAATTGAAGAATGGAAAGAGAAGAAATTGTTATCTGAAGAACGATGGGTTGTGATCTTTAAGCACATGGAAGCTTCACAGTGGAGCGCGTTTTTTCATCAGCAGAAAACTGAGTTCTCTCGGCTTGAAATGAACACTCTAAAATCGATTTTGCTTGTAAAAATAAATTTGCAGTATAAATGCGTCGATTTTTACCATTTTTTGAAATCGCAACAAATTTCATTGACAAATTTCGTGTCAAGAAAAATATAATTTCAAATAGCAACAGCGCACCGTGGTTGCTGTCGGTGAAACTGCTGACGCTAAGGCTGCCTCATCCAACAAAATGTCGATTGGTACATAGTACACAGAGCGAACATTAATTATCCTTTAAATTTCTGAACATGTTTTCAACTTTTAATTTGTACTTATTGTTGACCAATACAATTCAATAAAGAAATTTCGATATAGAAACAATAGCTCGGAATCATGGTGTAATTATATGGTGGGTGCAATACAGGATCGTTCTCTTACCACTAAAGCACACCACGTTGACAGCTGGTCGTTGCATTTTTTCTTTTTTCCATTTGATTTTTCTCTTTACTGCACCCACTATATAATAACGCCATGGATTGATATTGTACTTATTTGTACTTATTTTCAACTATTGATTTTAGGCAAATGTACTTATTTTTTCAAACTCAAAGTTGGCATGCTTAGGTATAACAATGCCTTTTTGATGAGGTGTAAATATACCATGTCGTGAAAGAATCAATTTGGTTTGACTTAACTAATTGTTTTAGTTTGGTTTTTTTTTTTTTGAAGAAAGTTATTGGAAATAACATTAATATAACGGAGCTCTTTTTTGCCTTTCACAGAATATTTTTCAAATTTGGTCTTGTTTAATGCGAATATTTGAACAGTATTTAAGTTAACTTATTACGCTTTAGATATATGGGGCTAAATGTGCCAACACGTCGATTTTGGCCAACATCGTAAATTTCTTTTAAAGATCTAACATTTTTTTGAATATTTTTAACTATACAATAGAAAAGTTATACTCTACCCTTCCTCTTTGCCGAAGAAAGCCCCAGTTATAAATATGGACTTATCTTTGGCAAAAAAATAAATATGTAAAGGACTTATAAGAAGAGAAACAAAAATTTACAATTATGTACATAAGTAGTTATAAATAGTTATTTCGCAAAAACCGCGGATTTACGATTAGACCAGTTGGGCCTGGTTCCAGAGCAACAGATTTGACGAATTTTCATTAATAAACTTGTTGGCGCGCTCGATGAATTATGCATTTGTCTATCAGTCAAAAAATGAGAATACGTTTTTTGCTCATCAATTTGAAAGCGTTAAAAATGCTTATAAGACAAAATGGATATTTTCTCTCAAAGCTATTTCAAAGGAAATCGTTATCTCTGTTGTATTGGTACATAAATGCACACAGAATTAACAAAATTTTATTATTATTATTATTTTAAAAACTTCTGTAGAAATGAAAAATCTCTTAGCAAATTAGTAGTAAACTTAATATCCTTTTAGTATAGTGAATACAAATTCGTACAAGAATGAAATGTATACTTAATTGAATGTTAAAAAATTGTTTTTTTCTCGTGCTGCAGCGTGACAATACTATTTTGTTAATACATGCAATGCATTGTCAAATTTACCGCAAAAATCATGTTTAATTTGCATTATTTTGCATGATAGAACGATATTTGCCGCAAATGGCAGTGTTAACAACATACATACACAAGCAAATACTGTTACAAATAAGCATTCATGTATGTATAATACATATAGTATGTCGAAAATTTGCTAGTTTCGACAAATATTTTGCTAAATTTATTTAAGTAGCGAGATTGACTATTTAATTTTTTGGATTTTGTGTCCACTTGTTATTTTATTGAATTATTAAATATTTAATTTAAACCTTAAAACTACTTCGCACTCAAAAATAAATTAATTTAATTGTTTAGTCTCGTCAAACTAAAACTTATACAAATTTCTTCATTATAGTACTACCCAGTGGGGTAAATTCACACGAAATATTGCAATGTTTGGTAAAAACATTTTTTCTTTATATTATAATCTGTTTTAGTTACATCTGGAAACAATTTTATCATGTTATGGATATTAATTACAATTCTGTGGCAAAAAGCAGTAACCGCCTAAGTTGACGTAAGAAAGATTTAAGTTATGATTGTCTACCATTTTTACCAATCGGTTTTTACCACTGACCAATTTTACCACTACTCTTTTTATCACTGACCAATCTTACTACTACTTCTTTTTACCAATCCGTTTTTACCACTGACCAATTGTACCACTACTTCTTTTTACCACTGACCAATTTTACCACTACTTCTTTTTATGAATCCGTTTTTACCAATCCATTTTTACCAATCCATTTTTACCACTGACCAATTTTACAACTACATAATTCTTTTTACAACTGATTCTAAAATTTTTTACCACTACTTTTGAAAGTTGTATATTCTTCACAGCTAAAAATTTGAAACAAATGTCGTTCAATTTAATTTTCGGAACTGTCAAAATCTCCCTGAAATATTTTGAATATTTATTTGAAATTTTTTTAATTTTAATCAAAATGCAAGTCGAATTAATAGAGGGTACAAAAAACCCGTTTTTGAATATTGACGGAAACATATACAACAAAACTGAAAAAAAATTTGGCAAAATATATCGGAGGTGTAAGTGTTATCCAGAGTGCAGTGCGTGAGCTGTTACGCAAGGTCATCTCACTCATAGACTGGTGAATAATTATTTTTATTAAAAAGAAATTTGATATGTATGACTTCACACTGGGTTATAAATCTAGGCAGCTGAAGTTATCAAGGGACCTGAGCAATCACCCCACAATCATGCTCCAAATATGGAAGCTGTCCAAGCTCTCAAAATAAAAAATAATTTGAAGGGACGTGCCGATGCTCTTCCTGAAGCACCACCTGCCGAAATTCTGAGAACCGAGCTTCAGCAAGTTTCATCAGGTGTTCTGTAACAACTGCCAGAGAGACAGAATTTGTTTAAAGCGACTCTGCGCAGAAGACTCAAAAACATACCGACCAATCCAACTTGCTTTGAAGATTTAGGCGAACTTCCCGAAAATTTTAAACACACTATAGCCGGAGCACGTTTTCTAATTTATAACTCATTTAATGACGCTGACGTGGACGAGTCTATCATAAGAATTATGCTTTTTGCAACAAAAGAAAATTTGCGCAGAATGGCAAACAGTACAATATGGTACGCCGATGGAACCTTCAAGATTGTGACAAACATTTTTTCCAGCTTTTTGCTATTCTTGCCGGTTTTCTCCAAATTGTCAACGGAGCAGAAAATAAATTTGCTTTGCCTGTTGCTTACGCTTTGATGGAGAACAAAACACAAGAGACTTTTGAAAAGGTTTTTATTTACATTCAAACACATAAGCTGAAATAAGATTTCAAGCTAATGTTAAACTTAATGTTAAAAATTTTACGTAGGTGTTTGAGATTATGCGTAATAAAATACAGATACATGGTTACCAGTTATCTACCACAATTATCATGACCGACTTCGAATTGGCCATCATAAATGCAGCCCAAACAATGCACGGTGTGAATGTTAAGGCTTGTTTCTTTCATTTGAGGCAAGATGATTACCGAAAAATTCAAGAGATGGTCTGCAACGGGCGTACAACGATCTTGAAGATCGTTCAATAAAAATAGCAGCGCAGATGATGTGTGCTGCTGCACTTGTCTCGGTTGAAGATGTTGAAGAGGCCTTCGATATTGTTCTACAGGAATCGCCAAATATTTTTTCTGAGATCGCTAATTACTTCAATGACAACTTTATCAAAGGCCGGCCAACGAAAGGGAGGCGTATGGCAAGAGCACCCAAATACGCCCCATCTCTATGGAATATATACGATGCTGTTTTGCAAAATTCATCGCGAACAAACAACATGTCTGAAGGCTGAATAGCTTTGCTGTGGTCGTTGGTCGACATCATCCAAGCCTATATGCTTTCTTGGTAGAACTACTAAAGGAGCAAGGAGATACAGAAACAATGTTCAGGGAGCTTGACATTGGACGCAAATTAAAAAAGAGTTAAAGCAAAGCTAGAAACTCCACAGAAGTACGCATCGCAAATTTAGTTCAAGAATATAAAACCCAAAAAGAGGAGGGCCGAATATTTGAGAGCTGTTGGCCATAATATACAATTTTGAATAAATATTTATCTCTTGTGGAATTTTTACTTATCTGCGGTAAAAATGTAGTGGTAAAAAGTCCAATCCGTTTTTACCACTGTACCAAATATGCCACTAATTCTTTTTATTACTTATTAACAGAAACAATGTTCAGGTAGCTTAAAAGTTAGGATAAGTGAGAGGCCTTCGGCCGCGGCTCAGGATTTAAAACTACCAACAATCCGATATTGGGTTCGCGGCGGTCTTCGGCCGCGGTTCAGTCTACAGTGGTGTGCCATATTATTAGACCCATTGAGGAAAATTCCATATAACAACATTTATATTGCTATATGGCAATGTAATATGGCTATGTAAGTGGTATTCAATCATTTTATTATTAATTATGGAATCCATACGTATAAAATGAAACACATTTACTTGATCTAAAGCATTTAACTATATTAAAAAAAAAATAATGCATATAACTAAATGCTTTAGGTCAAGTAAATGTGTTTCATTTTATACGTTATAAAAAAAAATCGAAGCCATGGCCGAGGTAAGATGACAATTTCGATTTTTTTTTATTTTTTTTTTTTTGAAGCAGACTCTTCAAACTTGGTTTTTCTCGAAGTTTAGACTATCTTTAATTAATATTCAAGGAGGAACAATTAAAATTCAAAGGGAGACATAGTTAAAATTGGATTTTAGTTAAAAACAACATGAAATGTTACATACAAAGTTAAATAAAAAAAATAGCTATCTGAATTTCAATTGAACAACCTTTATTATGAGTTCAAGATAGCCTTAGCTTTAAGGAAAACTTTGGCTGAACGATGTACTCCAAAAAAACGAGGCCAGCTAAAAGGCCAAATTTGGCGAATTTGCACATATGTTATGATCTGGCGTCAGACGTAAGAATATTGTAATCAATCTTGGGCATGAGCACATGACATGCAGTGGCGTATCGTGCATATCTTTGGCGCCTGGGGCGAATAGTTGAGTTGCCGCCGCCTACATATGTACGACTGAAAAAAATATTTTTATTGAGCAAAAAAAAATGGTGCTCACTTTTGCTTCGCGAAAACGCTAGCAAAATGAGATATATTTATTTCACAAAATAATTACGAAATCATCACACATGCCCTTCAATATTTTGTAACTTACAAAAAAAAATAAAAGGTCCTCAGTCTTACTTCAACAAAAACCTTAGCAAAATAAGATACATATATACGAGGACCATTTTGCTACCCCCTAAGTGTTTGCGCATTTGGCGGCTGCCCCCTCGGCTCCCTTAGGTGCTCTACTGTTGAAATGTAAAGAATGGTCTCGTGACGTGCCAAAATTTCAAAAATATAAATATAACTAACTGTACCAGCGCACTCCCTACCTACATTTTATATAGTATATATCATACCTAAGTTTTATATAGTTTTATACACATAAGACCGGGTCAATTTGTATGAAGCAAAATAAAGTCAGCCAGACACCGACTCAAAAGTTAGAAGGCCCCTTAAAAACTAAATCTGCGTAATTTTTTTTTCGTTCCGTGAAAAACCAATGGAACACTTTTGATTATCCTGAAGATCCTTTTTGGCCTTTTTTATTTCATCAAGAATGGATACCTGAATTTGTTTTGGTTTTTTTTAGATTCGTTTGAGTTCATATATCTTTTAAACACGATAATATAAGTCTTTGACCGTATCAAATTTTAAATTCAGATTTTTGATTCAATGAAAATAATTGAAGCTGAAGTTCATTGTATAAATTCAGATCGCGAAACAAAATTTAACAAAGTTTGGGCAAATAGTAGTGAAGACGTAGAAAAACTTTCAATTGAGGGACCTAAACTACCGCAACAGCAAAAAATTACCTTCTAGCTACCTCGAAAATCATATTTTTGAAAATTGTAAAAATTACTATCGGAAAATGCATCTTAAAATTGTTGATAAAGTAATTGGATCATTAAACAATCATATCGATACTGATTCTTCTAAGTTTTTCAAATCTTTAGAAACGTTTGCGATTGGGCAAGGAGTTGATGTAAAAATATACTAAAATTTTATCAAGATGATATTGATGAAGACAGGTTAGTGAGTGACAAAAAATATGTTCCTCGAGTTGGCGAAAAAAAATACAAAACATTTAAAGCTATTGGATGTATTGATTAATTTACGTGACAATATGGAATGCTGCTTAGGACTCGTGCCCGAATTTGTATTGCTTATGACAATATGAATGAAATCGTTGCACTTTTTAATATTAAAATCAAGCAAATTAATGAGTTATTCGCGAAAATAAAACTTAAGCGGTTTTTCAAAACGAGACAATTCAACTTCGTAGAACCAATTTTCAAAAAAGCTGTTTTTCCTCAATGTCCGCATAAGTTGATATTCCAAATAACTTATACTGTAATCCAAGTAATTATAACATGAAATAAACGCTTATATCGACACTCGAGTTTTACCATATATCTTCTGCCGGCTCTGATCTCATGAGTTTCGATATAACTCTAGTATGTTACACAAACTGTGAATTTTTACATACAACGTGTAATTTACAAGATTGAGAATGTTTGTGAGTCCACACCAGTGTTGCCAGATTTTTTTTCTCCACACAACTTTAAGTTCCAAAAAAAAAACTGCAACTTTACAAATCAAGAATATTTTCAGTAATAGAAAAAATTTGGTGTGTGAATTTTGAGTATGACTCAGTATCTGTCGAAGCTAAGTATCGTGATAAATGTGTCTCCAATTTCTGCATTGTGCATTGTCATAATATAGTCACTTTCTCAGCGCTCTACTCCGGAAACGGTTAATTTTGCAGAAAAATGAACGTGACATTTTTTGTAGATAATTGTACGATAAATAATTTTTATTGTGACCTCTATTGACCTCCGAACAACAGGTCGCGAGATATTTGCGAAAAACTGATTTTCTTGACTTTTTGACCTTTATAACTTAAGGCACGATATCAATGTCGATTTTTCACATCTTCATTACAACGCCATAATAAAGGTGTATACAAAAATTTAGCTCACTAGGAATTTTTCCACAGATAAAACCTTAAATGACTGGACTAAAAGGGTGCTAAATTATTCATGTGTTCGAGTTTTTTTTTATTGAAACCCATTGCGAAATATTTCAGTGTACTTATACCATATGGCTGTTTCTAAATGTTAACTTTTTTTGTGTTACAAATTGCTTTGCATATTCACTCCATTGGGAGTATTCGAAACATATGTATGTATGTTGGTACTCGCGAAGCTGAAGCGAGTTCATCATGCAAGCATTTAAAAGGTTTTGCGATTCTGTAAATTTTTGTTTGAAATTTTATTTTGTAAGCTATTCATAAACTTAAAGTGCACTTAACTTCTACGGTGTTTTCATAAATAAAAGGAAGTTTTCATAAAAGAGAAATTTTTAGATATGCTAAATTATTAAAATCGTACAATAATAAAAATGGATAATGAAGTTTAATAAGGCCTTTGTAGCTACTTATACAAAAAACATAATTTTTATCTCATTCAATCAAATTGAAAACTTAGCAAAATTATAACTTTCAAAATTCATTATCAAAACTCATATATAAAAGTTTTAAGGAAGTTTTGCAACACTCTTACTCCAAAATAAAAAAATAAATATTGAATCATGGTTAAGAGCGAAAAAACGAAAGAAATGGATAAACAAAAATAATTATATACATATGTGCAAATCCATCAGATTTGGCCTTTTAGCTGGCCTCGTTTTTCTCTTTTTTTTTTTTTGAGTACATCTTTCAGCCATAGTTTCTCTTGAAGCTAAGGCTGTCTTGAATTAATATTCAAGGTTGTTCAATTAAAATTCAGGTAGCTATTTTTTTAATTTAACAACCTTGAATATTAATTCAAGACAACCTTAGCTGCAAGAAAAACTATGACTGAAATATGTACTCAAAAAAAAAAAAAAAAAAAAACGAGGCCAGCTAAAAGGCCAAATCTGATGGATTTGCACATATACATAACAATATTAAGAATGGCTGTTTTTTTGGAATGTTTTTTATAGGTGTTGGATTGCATGACAATGTATGTATGTATGTTATGATCAAATTACCAATTGGAATTTTGAATGTCTTTTTATTCCTTGAAATAACTCCGTTCGGCCTTTAAGTCTTTCTTTGATGGTAGTTAGATCATAATTCTAAGTTTATAAAAGGGATTCCTAATCGACATTACGATGAGAATGGAAATGTTCAATTACATATGTATATCATTTGCTTATGAATGGTATATAGTGCATATGTGTAGTATGTATTTTATAGCATTTTCGGGCAATTCTAATATCCGAAATGTTCTAATGTCTGGAAGTTTCTTTCTTTCTTTGGTTTCTAAAGGCAAAGTATTTTTTTTTATCGTTTATTAGACACATGTATTTAGTTATCATTTTCACTTTAATATGCTTTTGTTTTCACGTTTCAGTCAAGATTTCCCGAATATTTACATGTATATTAAACATTCATATGCGTATAAACAAATATACGTACATATGTTGGGTGCCACAAAAAAAATACGAGAATAGTTATTCCCCGTCCTTAGTTTTATTTTTTTTGAAGTTTACAAATCAAAAAGTGGAATCGCCAATGTGCAAAAAAAAAGAAAACTCTCTGAAATTCGAACCACAAGTTCCAATTTTAGAGTATTCAACGCCTGACTAAATCTGATTCTTATATATGGGAGATTCTAATTCCCAAGAGTTCTAATTTGTGAGTATCCACTGTATCGAGTATTTCTGTCAATTATACTCGTAGTACGCAAATATTTGAATTAATTTGAGATTGGTAAAAATTCAACTAAATAGATATACATATATATATAATATATATACATATTTATATGATAATGAAATCGAAACGTCCAGCAGGTATTGAGATTTGTATTTTTTCAAATTTAGTGTACTGTGAATTTTGGGCACTCTAACAGCTTATGCAATTAGTTCATATATAGTCAATAAATTTATTTTTCAAGTAAAAGTATTTACATACATTCTTATCTTACATTACACATTTCACAGGAGTTGAGTTACAATTTTCCTTATCTTCCTTATTATAAATACAAATCCTTATTATAAGCAAATAACAGTTCATTAAAAATGTTGATAACACGGGATCGGTGACAAAAAAATATTGGGTGATTTTGCAGCTTTAATGTGCCGCAAATGTTCTTTTTCAGGCACAAAACTCGATATGATCACAGAACGATGAAACAAAGACACTAGCTTACACCTGGTATAACATTCTCTAACTGATGACTGATTTTGGTAGTAAGTTTCCACAATTAATAAACGTTGTTCAGGAGTAAGTCTATTCATGATTGAGTCGTAGCGAATACTGAACACAAACGTCATATGGACAAGCAATTTGACACATGACATCTGTCAAAACAACCCAGTTGGAAAAGGGACCTCGTATTGGATCACCCTTTACATATAATATTTTCTTTATCAGGCTACAAATATTTGAATTAATTTTCTCATTGTTCTTGTTTCTGATGATATAATGAATGTGTTTTTATAAATGGTACATTTTTCATTGAAAGTGGTACATAGGGTCAACGAGAAATACCTAATATGGAATTCTATACCAAAACCAAAACCAAAACTTTTAAATTCATAGAAGGAAAAAAAATTTATTTAAATTAAACTTTGAATTATCAGAAGAAAGTAAGTCTTTGAGTGTAGCGTCCAATTGTTGTTCTGAGAATACTGTGTTTTAACTTACACCTTTTATATTGTTACGAAATTTCTGTCCCTTTGACGATAATTTCGATCTCTCACACTTTTCTGAGTTCGATCACTGGATTGTGTAACAATTAAAACACACAAACTTATTTAGTTATAAAATGGTTTATTTTATTAACGTTCAAATTCTAATATTAATTTAACACTGTATAGAAAACTGTTTTACTTTACTACGGATCACACTGTATTCACTTTATTACTTTTAATTCAAGTGTTCCACTTCACTGTTGAACTACAACTGTGTCCGAAAACTCAAATGACACCCTTTTATACTACAGGCATCACTTTCTCGAATAAACTACAAGCTGCCAGATGGCGTATATTCTACTATTATCTACAACCTACTAGTGCTACTTTGTAGCGTGCATTCTACTACTATCCACAATTCACCACAATGCATGGCACACTGACGTTGAGCTAGCTATTATGCTAGATGTTAGATGGCGTTGTACGTTGTACGTTGTACGACGGCGATAAATTCTCTCGGTTGTTGACTTTTTATTGTTTACTGCAGCGTCTGTTTGGTTTATTATTGTTAGCATTTTGCGCTAGATGGTGCTAATATCGTTTAGTTTCTTTTCGTTGGTATTTATTTCAAGAGTCTTCTAGCATAAACCAAATTTCGCTACACTGCCCTCCGCTTAAACTTGTTCGTCCCGAACAAGAGTCTCTCCGTCCCTAGTATAAGGTGCCAGCCTTTCGATGTGGACTACCTTTAATTTACTTTTGTTCCCGGGGTATTTTTGGATTCGATACACAACATCATTAATCCTTGTGACGATCCGGTAAGGTCCATCCCAGTGAGTCCGAAACTTAGGAGACAAGCCTCGTTTTCGTTGTGGGTTATGTAGCAGCACTAGTTGACCTTCTTTGAACCCTTCAGTATTTGCTCGCAGGTCATACCGAGCTTTCATCTTGTCGCTAGCCAATTGAGTACGTCTTCTAATAAGCTCGTGTATATCTGCTAATTCTTTTCTTTTCCGCGACATGTAATCGTCAGCATGGGTCGTTTCTGGGACAACGCTTACTCCGTACTTCAAATCTGCTGGAAGCCTTAAGTCCGTACCAAAAATGGCTTTTGCTGGCGTAACTGTAGTGGTATCGTGTATTGCCGACCGATAAGCCATCAGAAACATTGGTAGATGCTCATCCCAATCTTTTTGCCCTTTATCGACAACCTTTTTTAAATGTTCCTCTAGAGTACGGTTGAACCTTTCGACCATGCCATCGGACTGAGGATGCAAAGCTGTGGTGCGTGTCTTCTGTATTCCAAGCATGTCACAAACCTCCTTAAAAAGTGTCGACTCAAAATTTCGTCCTTGGTCGGAATGCAACTCAAGTGGAGCTCCATATCGGCAAATCCAATTTTTGATGAAAATGTCTGCCACTGTTTTTGCTTCTTGATTGGGAATGGGATATACTTCTGGCCACTTACTGAAGTAATCAATTACCACAAGGATGTATTTATTTCCTGCATTGCTGATTGGAAAAGGTCCCGCTATATCCATGGCTATCCTCTCAAAGGGAGCTCCAACGTTATACTGATGCATTTTTCCCCGAGTGCGTTGCCTTGGTCCTTTAGCAATTGCACATTGGTCACAACGGCGGATCCAGTCAGCAACTGATTCTTGGCATCCTACCCAATAAAACCGTTTCTTTATTTTTTCTGTGGTTTTCGTTATGCCCAGATGTCCACCACTCGATCCATTGTGATAATCCTCGATTATTTCCTTAAATTTGGCCTTTGGAATAACCAGCAGTTTTGAGCGAGTTTTACCATCCTCGCTTTCCCAGATTCGGTAGAGACAACCATCATGCAACTCCAAACTTTGCCATTGCGCCCAGTATGCTTTACAGATTTGGCTTTCATTTGAAATTTCTTGCCACGCCGGTTTCCTACCCAGCTCCTTAAACTTAATTATAATTGCCAAATCTGTATCATTGCGCTGATCTCGTTTTACCTCCTCTTTTGTCCACTTTTCTTCAGGCAAAACGTTCAAAAGGCGCACATCAATTGTTCCAGCTTTATTTTCTGTTCGCGAACAATGACCGCATTCAATTTTACATGGGCGACGAGAAAGTGCATCCGCATTTCCATGCTGGCTTCCTTTGCGATGCTCTATGGTGAAATCATAGCTCTGCAAGCGTTCTATCCACCGTGCGATTTGACCTTCAGGATCCTTGAATTGAAGTAGCCACCTTAATGCCGCATGGTCTGTCCTCAGGAGAAAGTGCTGTCCATATAAGTACTTATGGAAGTGTTTCACGCATTCCATTACTGCCAGTAACTCTCTCCGAGTTACGCAATAATTCCTCTCAGGTTTCGACAGAATTTTGCTGAAATATGCGACGACTTTTTCTTGGCCATTGATGATTTGGGACAAAACTCCTCCAATACCATGGCCACTCGCATCGGTGTCCAATACAAATTCTTTGCCGGGTATTGGGTACGCGAGTATTGGCGCTGTAGACAGTAATTCTTTCAGCTTTTGGAATGCAGTTTCCTGTGCCCCACTCCATTCGAATTTTCGATTTTTCTGTGTCAGCTCATGTAGACTGCCTGCAACATTTGCGAAACCAGGAACAAAGCGTCTGTAATAAGTGCATAGACCCAGAAAACTTCGCAACTCATGAAGATTAGATGGACGTGGCCAACTTTTCACAGCTTTTATTTTATCTTCATCTGTGTGTATTCCTTCTGACGTAACCTTGTGCCCCAGATATTTGACTTCACGCTGGAAAAGTGAGCACTTTTTCGCACTTAATTTTAGTCCAGCTGCCTCCAAGCGCACAAACACTTCCTCCAGATTTTTCAAGTGGTCATCAAAATCTTTACCCATGATGATTATGTCATCGAGATACACTAGACAAGTCTTCCAATGTAGTCCTTTGAGAGCTCGTTCCATTAACCGTTCAAACGTAGCTGGAGCGTTACAAAGACCAAACGGCATGACGTTGAACTGCCATAGACCATTCCCAATACTAAAGGCAGTTTTCTCTTTGTCTTTTTCATCTATTTCCACCTGCCAATATCCACTTTGTAAGTCCAGGGTGGAAAACCATGTTGCTCCAGATAACGTATCCAGTGTATCATCGATTCTGGGTAACGGGTAGCTGTCTTTTTTAGTGACGACATTCAATTTTCTGTAATCCACACAGAATCGCATACTTCCATCCTTTTTCTTCACAAGTACGACCGGTGAACTCCATGGGCTTTCTGATGGTGCAATGACATTTTCTCGCGCCATATCTTCTATAAGGCCCGTCACTTCTTCTCTCTTAGCGAGTGCTAGCCTCCTTGGAGGTTGACGAATCGGCTGAAAATCACCTGTATCAATGCGATGTTTGACAACTGATGTTCGGCCATTATTTTCTCCTTTGGACGCAAATATCCGCCAATGTTTTTGCAGAAACCTTTTTGCTTTGTTTTTGTTCTGAGCAGACAACTCCTTCGTCCATTCTTTCGTCAATACATCCAAGGCCGACGATTTTGTTAAAGTTGTACCTTGTGTGTTCTGCTGGTCATTTTCACAATTTATCACAGCTGTAACTTTCTCACATTCCTTTTTACGCAATTTAGAACGACGTCTAGAAGATTTCTCCCGACTTCGAGAACGTTCTCGGCGTGACTGCTCTCGTTCTCGCTCTTTCTCATGTTTGCGTTCCCTTTCTCTTCTTCTGCGCTCACGATCTTTATCTGGCCGTTCTGGATCCTCCTTTTCAACTTTATCTCTTTCAGCGCGCTCTCTAACCTCCTCTCGTTCACGTTCTCTTTCACGTTCCCTTTCACGCTCTCGTTCACGATCACCACAATCCCGATCACTGCGCTGGTCCCATCTTACCTCCTCTTCAGGCAAAACGTTCAAACGGCGCACATCAATTGTTCCAGCTTTATTTTCCGTTCGTGAACATTCAATTTTACATAGACGACGGAAAAATGCATCCGCATTTTCATGCTGGCTTTCTTTGCGATGTGGTAGTCGTTTCTCAGGCTCCCTCTCCGGAATCGAACCCTGATTCCACGTACGCGCCTGCTGCCCGCTCCCATTTTCGACATCGTCCACCCTATTTTCAATTCTTCTTTTTGGTGAATGTGATGCAGATCGTTTACGACGTGATTCGCAGTCACGTGCCATGTGTCCGTGCTTACCACAGTTGTAGCATTTTCCGCTGAAGCTACTGCTGGCGAACGATGAACTTTTCTTTTTAAAATCCACCTCCATCTGATTTTCAATTTTTCTTCTTGGTGAACGTGATGCAGATCGTGATTTGCAGTCACGTGCCATGTGTCCCTGCTTACCACAGTTGTAGCATTTTCTGCTGAAGCTACCGCTGGCGAACGATGAATTTTTCTTTTCAGCCTCCACCTCTATCCGACGAGTTTTCAGTGATGGGCGGCATGTCAACGCAATCATCTCTTCAGTGAGGGCAACCATTACTGTTTCGTTAAATGTTGTCTTCGGGCTCCGCATTGTTTCACGTTTTGTATCTAAGTCACGTATGCCGTCAATAAACGCCTCTATTTTGAATTTTCCAGCTACGACACTTAACTCGTCAGGATAGGAAAGGTGTGCCAATCGCTCAATATCCGCAGCATACTCCTGCAAGGACTCACCAGATTTCTGGATACGACTTTTTAACTCCAACCTGTGAATCTGCTTCATGTGGTCACTGCCATATTTTCGCTGCAAGGCATCCATCACCGCCTTGTAGTTTTTCTGCTCCGCCACTGGAACCGTTTGCAATACTTCTGCAGCTGCGCCTTTTAATGCCACAATTAGCGCTGCAGCTGCGCTTTCGTTATCCCAACGATTGTGACCAGATGTTGTTTCGAACTGGAGCTTGAAAACACTGAATGGCGTTGTTCCATCGAATGAGGGTGCCTTAAGCCTCTCTGCGCTGATTTCTCTTATAACTTGAGTGGCTGGTTCACTTATTTCCAACTGTTGAATCCTTTTATTAACGTCTTCAAAATTATTTTGAACTTTTTCAAGATTATTTTGAACTTCTTCCTTGAATGATTCAACGTCATCTCGTAACTCAGTCATTTTTGCATCGAGGCCATCTACCATTTTGGCAACCTCCGTTCGAACAACCTCGTGGATCTGCGTCGCGTTCTGATTTAACTTTTGGTCTATTTGCAGTGCATTTTGACTTAAGCTCTGATCAATTTCTTCACGAACCGTCTGGATCTGTAGCGCGTTCTGACTTAACTTCTGGTCCATTTGCAGTGCATTTTGACCAATTTCTTCTCGAATGGTCTGGATATTGCTATTCATCTGTAGTGTATTTTGGCTCATTGCCTGCGTCATCGCCATTAACATTTTCTCGAACTTTGACATATCTACAACTTCACCACTTGCCGCTGATCCAGAAGCTTCTTCCACTTTCGCTGCTGATTCTGATACATCACTATAAAATTCATGCTCTTCCAGGTTTACACCTTGAGCCTCAAGAGCTTGCCGTAAGCGTTTCTGTAACTCCACCTTTCCGCCAGTAGATTGCAGACTCAGCTGCTGCAACTCCTTCTTCAGTTGATCCACTTTTAGTTCGTCAAACTTAACCATTTTTATTTTTTTTTTTTTTTTTTTATTTAATTGATTGTTAATTCTTTTTACACAATCCCACTTCTGACACCAATTGTTACGAAATTTCTGTCCCTTTGACGATAATTTCGATCTCTCACACTTTTCTGAGTTCGATCACTGGATTGTGTAACAATTAAAACACACAAACTTATTTAGTTATAAAATGGTTTATTTTATTAACGTTCAAATTCTAATATTAATTTAACACTGTATAGAAAACTGTTTTACTTTACTACGGATCACACTGTATTCACTTTATTACTTTTAATTCAAGTGTTCCACTTCACTGTTGAACTACAACTGTGTCCGAAAACTCAAATGACACCCTTTTATACTACAGGCATCACTTTCTCGAATAAACTACAAGCTGCCAGATGGCGTATATTCTACTATTATCTACAACCTACTAGTGCTACTTTGTAGCGTGCATTCTACTACTATCCACAATTCACCACAATGCATGGCACACTGACGTTGAGCTAGCTATTATGCTAGATGTTAGATGGCGTTGTACGTTGTACGTTGTACGACGGCGATAAATTCTCTCGGTTGTTGACTTTTTATTGTTTACTGCAGCGTCTGTTTGGTTTATTATTGTTAGCATTTTGCGCTAGATGGTGCTAATATCGTTTAGTTTCTTTTCGTTGGTATTTATTTCAAGAGTCTTCTAGCATAAACCAAATTTCGCTACAATATATATAAGGACGATCTTTCTCTGGTTAGCACGATAGTGTATCTGTAATAGTATTTTGTTTTCCTCATATGTTCATTTCCACAGAAATTATCAATTTAACCGGCAACGTTGAAAAATCAGTAAGCACGATATTGTATCTGTAAAAGTGTTTTTTTTTTTGTTTTTCTATACGTTTTTGTTTTGTAATTTTCAATTTTTCGAAATAAAAGCAATAACAACAATACGAAAAAATACGAGCTAGTGCCGTGGCTCGACGCTTGCAACGAAAAATGTCTCAACACATTTGACTTCATACTTGTATATCGAAATGAAATGTACGTACATAATTGTTGTTGCGATCGCTCCCCTTGCATTTCGTTTTTCTTGACTTTTTTTCAATTCTTGGATTTAGATTTTGCAAACAACGCATTTGCTCACTTAATCAGGTGATTAGCGATTTCCTGCCATCTCTTTAATTTTTTTTTAGATTTTTTCGAGGCGGCGCACATCATTAAAACTCAATTTTTCATAAAAAAATTGCTAATTACAACAAAAATGCAAAATTTTTCCAACTTTTTTTTAATACATAAGTTCAACTTATTATCTACAGAAATTAAAAAAACTCGTCACGATCAGTCAAGCAGTTCAAAACTTATGGGCGCATATTCATAGTCATATTTAGCATCAGCTTAAGTTAGAACTTTATTTTAGCAATAACTAAGTCATTCATAGTCGATTTAGCATCGGCTTTTCTGCTTAGTTATAACTAAAAAAATAGTTTCAGCTGAAGTTGATATTAAGTCGATATCAAAAAGAAAATATGGAGAAAATTCATTCATTTCATATCAGAAAATTCAATTTTGATAATTTTGAGGATTATAAGTTGTTTTTATTTGGCGTGTTAAAAAAAATATACATGCATATATGATTTTAGAAGAAAAAAAAAGCATTTTTACTGACGGAATCGACCCCACGCACTGTTTGTTATTTTAATAAATTAAAAATTTAAAAGTCAAAATTTGACAAGCTTACCACAAAAGCTTTTGTGTGGGGAATTCAAAAGCTTTAACTGAAAGACTTTCGTGCTAGAATACCTAGTCTTACAAAATATTTTCGTATGACTTTTAGCTGTCTTTGCCAGAATAGCGCTGTAAATTGATATCAAAACGTAAAAAAAAATTTAAAAAGAAAATATGGAGCAAATTCAACGCGATTTTGATATTTTTGAAGATTTTGATATTTTGGACAATATTTTCTTATCGAGGAAGACTAAGTCTTACCAAGAACGCATTGACCCATTTCAAATGGACGATGGCGATTTCTACGCTCGATACAGGTTCGATAAGGACACAGTCAAATTCATTATTGAAATTTTAGATATTTTATTAATGAAGCGCAAAACAATAGAGGACTGCCTGTTTCTAAGGATTTGCAAGTGCTATTCACCCTACGTTTTTTGGGGCGTAATGTCCACCAAAACTGACGGTTCTTTTGTAACCTCCCGCCTCCATGTTGCGATTAATATTGTCCACTCATTTAAGAAAAGTTGACCCCAAAAACGGGTGTCAAATAATATTTAGGACATGATTCGACAAGGCAACCCTATATATTCTATTTAGGCTCTTCGATATCTATCATTTGGCACGAATTTTAAGCTGCTATCTTCATTAATGAAAATTGACCCAAAAAACCGGTGAAAACCCATGTTTGGGACAGGATTTAACAATACAATCCCAGGTACTATATTTAGGCCTCTTCGAGTTCTATCATTTGGCATACATTTCAAGCTGTTATGAACTACAGTTTTAATTAGAACAACAAAATTGGCTAAAATTCGGGCATTTTCGGCCATCGGGACAGGCTTTGGCAAGGCAACCCTAGATATTCTATTTAGGCTGTAATCTGTAATCTTATACACTCGACTTTTCTACAGCCGGCTCTCAGCCTATTAGCAGAAGTGAGCTTTGTAATAAAAAAAAATAAAATTTTTAAATCTCATCTCATAATAATAAAATAAAATGAAAAATCTATGTGAGAGTTTCATCTCTGGCTCAGTAAGTACAGTATGAGCTATTTTTAAGCACCGAAAAATTAAAATTTTCCAATGTTCAGGTTATCGTATGAATTGCAGGCAGAGTATTAAGAACATTTAATTGCCAATATGGACTCGGATGAGGACAATGTGAAGACAGAGGTAACGGAAGGTGATATGATTGAAGAGGATATATCAGCCTTAAGGTATGATGGGGAAGCCTCTGATCCAGAAGCCTCTGATTCCAAACAACTCATTCACGAGAGCGACTCAAAAAAGTGGCTGGAAAAGTGACGATACTGAAGGTTTTGTCCCGGATATAGATGATCGTGGTCATTCGAAAGTAAAAGGTTTTTTCAATATGTGCTACCACGAAGAAGCCAAACAAAAAAGCGCGACTAGAAAAATTTGTATCCAGTGCAAGAAGCCTGTTTAATGTTCTACACAAAATTTAAGGCAACAATTCAAAATAACTGTAAAATCACAAAATATTTTTGAAGTGACCAATTTTTTAATAAGCTTTTATTTAAAAATGCCTTCTAATTATTTATTTAGATTATAGTAACATAAAATATGCACATAAACTAACAAAATCTCTGAAATAAAAAATATTAACATATGTTAATAGTACCCGTTTATGAAGTAAAAACGTCAGTTTTTCAAAAAATAGCGGAAAAATTCAAAATTTACAACGGTTTTTAAGTTTTCGGAAATAGGTCGAAAATTTGGTCACTGAGTCGAAGTTTCAGGAAAATCGGATCACGAATAAATGAATTGCAGCAAGTTATAAATTACGATATTAACATATTGTAGCGAAAATTGGTTTATGCTAGAAAATTCTTGAAATAAAACTAACAAAGAAAGTAAACGATACTAGCACCATCTAGCGGCAAATAATAAACCGAACAGACGCTGCAGTACACTATAAAAGTCAATAACCGAGAGACATCTAGATTGTGAATTCAACGTCGTACAACACCATCTAGATTGTGAACTCAACGTCGAATACACGCCACTTAGAAGCACTGGTAAATTATGGATAATGGTAGAATACACGCCATTATTCGAGAAAGTGATGCCTGTAGTATAAAAGGGTGTCATTTGAGTTTTCGGACACAGTTGTATTTAAACAGTGAAGCTTGAACATTTGAATTTAAGCAATAAAGTGAATACAGTGTGATCCGTAGTAAAGTAAAACAGTTTTCTATACAGTGTTAAATTAATGTTAGAATTTGAATGTTAAATAGATAAACAATTGTACCGTGTAAAAACTAACTATTGTGATTTAAATAAACCATTTTATAACTAAATAAGTTTGTGTGTTACACAATCCAGTGATCAAATTCAGAAAAGTGTAAGAGATCAAAATTATTGTCAAAGAGACGGAAATTTCGTAACAATATGTTAATAGTGCCCGTGTGAAGGTTAAAAAAAATTTTCTGTACACTAATTTCTACCACTTGCAGCTACTGATTTATATAAAAAACTTTGAAAAACATTTCAGACATGTCGGTTTCACGTATTCTGACCCATATATTAGTTTTTCCTAGGTCAAACTAGTTCATTCAAACCATGTTAGGGTGTACTAGCGACTCAGGTCTTACATCCTTCAACATGTCCAGCACCAGCTTCGCGGCGGCCTTCGTCCGCTGTTTACTGTTGTTCACCGTGTTAGAGATAGTATAGTGAACCGCGGCTGAAGGTCACCACGAAGCCGACATTGGACATGTTGGAGGATGTAAACCCTGAACCGCGGCAGAAGGCCGTCCACTTGCCATAACAAACAAAAATTTCAAGAAAATCGGGAGTGAGCGCGTTCTATAATATCCTTAGTTCGCCATAAGCTAAACTGTTTCATCTGTACTCACTTCGGATGAATTAGTTCGGCCTAGGAAAAACATGTTTATTCTAAAAACTAGTTTGGCCGGTAACATATGGGGCATTCCATGCCAAATCACCGAGGTTTTGGCCTGACCCTCTTCGATTTCGCTAATTTTTTGATATGTTTTAGTGCGTATTAAAAGCAACAAGCACACCAATTTCCAGTCATGTATTCAAAACCGTTATTGAGTAAACGGTTTTTTAAATTTTAAGGCAAAACATTTTAATTAACGATAGACTAGTTATAAATATTGATATCAATTAAAAGTAGGGTATCATTGCTTTTGTATTTGAATGTAGTTTCTGAAAAAAATAAAAAAAAAATTTCGAAAAAATAATCAGTTAGTTATTAACGTTTAAAGATTAAAATCGACATTTTCGAAAAGTGCGACACCTTTGATTTTTCTTAAAAATTTTCTCAAAATTCTACTCTATATTTCGCAACTTTTAAGCCATAATTGAACATGTGCCGAGAATTTTTTCTATTTTTTTTCGAATTTTAAAAGTTTTGTCTTTTTTTTTTTAATTCAATTATTCTATAAATTCAGTTATACGAAATTTTTTCAAAAGACTAAAATTTTCAACGCAAAACATGTTAGAAAAGAGATTTAAAAGTCATGGCCTGCTACTTACATTACTATTTGCATACATGCAAAAGAGGAAAGTACATGTACTTTCCCTCTTTTTCTGATCACATGCGAAATTTTAATGAAGAAAACGACATTTTATTGCTTACGAGTTGAGGAAGAGAATGAGAAACTTTAAAGTTCTGAAAACTGTCACCAGATGGCAGTATCAGCAGTTGGAATAGTCTTAACTACTTCAAATAAAAACTCGCGGGCTCGAAATTCATTGTAGCCATATAGTGCAGTGGACTTTTTTGCTTAAAATTTGATGAACTTTCAGAAGAATAGAGTTTCCGGACCACTTAAAAATTTAATCCGCCCTAATGTACATAGCATCATTCCAAACAGAATCTTCAGGAATTTTTGTTCAGAATGCTTTTAGTTGGCGAGTTGCGAGTTAAATGATGCTGGTACTGTCGTATATAACGCTGGCCTATAAAAAGTCATTATGCTACCTGGAATCGATCTATTTTTACCCATAAGATAGTGGTTTTCAATGAAAGCTTTGTGCTTACTTGAGTGTTGTCTCTATACGCTGGCATGAAGCATTATTTGAGCGATAGTAAATATTTTATAAAAGTTTCTGTGACTTAAGCAAAAACGGGTATCTAAATGCTTAAACCTATAAATGTTTAGAGAAATATTATCTCCTGAAAATTGTATAAGTAAATACAGGGATTTTTGATATTTTGCCTAAATCATAAATAAATAACCTTAAAATCATGTTTTAATTGACATAACTAAGCTAAAAAATACAAAGATTTAGTAAAAAAAACCTGATATTTACAAAACATTAACTTTCCCCAAACTCACTTCCACTGAGATACCGCTTTTGTTATTTTAAGGGCAATATTGATCTTATAAGATTTTTGTTTTTGTAATAAGGGCCTATAGTTGAGGGCTTTTCATTCCATTTTTGGGTGAAGCAATGCAGGTCAAACACAACCACTAAAAAGCTGATGTATAATAAAAAAAAACGTTAGAACGAGATATAAGTTTTGCATGTAAAGGGAAACTGACAAAATTAGTAAAATAAAATACATAAAAAAATTTCCACAAAATTTATCATTGATTCGTTAAAAACTATAAAATATTACTTAAAATATTTCCATATTAAACTATTGAAATCAAAAATTGTGTTGAATATTATTGGAATTTTATTGACGCTATCAATCAAGACTTAATTAATTCATTTTATTTAATCAAGTACTTTTTATAAAAGCTTGGCTTACGCCAAATTTGTTGAAACATAACAAAAGGGATATATTTTCAAATTGATAATTTATAATTTTAATCCCTTTAAAATGTGAAATTGGAATCCTTTTAAATAGCCTTTGTTAATTACTATTATAATGAGTTGCGTATAAATGCAATTAACAGAAAGAAAAAAATAAAGTTGAAAAGTTCAAATCCTATTAACACAAAACCAAAATATGAATTTAAATTGTTAAAATTATGCTTATTTGGATTTTGATTTAGAGCGTTATAATTAAAAACACGTTCCGCATGCTAATTGTACGCGCTGTACAGCAACAAATCGCAGGAAATGTGAATCCAATTCATTTTGAAAGTGGCAACCAATAAACATATTTACACGCAAATGCGCCAACAATTGTTTTCAAATAATTAAAATAACAATAATAGAAATAAATAATTTAATTTATTGCATTTAAAATGCCGCATGAACTGAAAATAATTAATTAAATAAATTCATAATATTGTGAATATGCAAGAAAGTTAAGTGTGACGTGGAACTTATCTCCCACAACCATGACATTGGACAGTGCATATGGGAGCAGAATCGCAATTTACTGATATAAATTCTAAAAATTAATATATATCGATGAAATTTTACAGAAACCCTCATTTGAGATTTAAAATATCTGTAACAAAAAAAGGTGCAATTTTTTACCAGAAACGCCCATCTTTAAGCGACTTACTTAGTTAAAACTCTTTTACTATCAAAAATATTCCACTGATTTGACAAAACTTTAGGAGAGTTCTTATTTATACGCTCTAATTAACTGTCCTACAAATGGGCGGAATAAGAATCCACAAACGCCCACTTCACATACAGCTGAAATAGTTAAAGTGCTTTCTACAGGAAAATTAGTTGCAAAATTTTGCAGAAGGTTCTAATTCAATGTGAATAAAAATGGTAAAATTTGCCTACAATTCACGTCCATCTTTTGTACAACTTCATTACAAAATTTTGCAAAAATTCTTGACGAAATTTTAATATTAATAATACTCATGTAAGTATATATCAGTATCACCATGTTCAATATCACCATCTATGCAGGGCCGGGCTAAGGTTATGTGCCGCCCGTACGCCAATAAAATTTTGTCGCCCCCAAAATTAAAAAAAAATTATAAGATGTGAAAAAATCGAATTTTTTAATAAAAACAACAATTTTTTTGATTAACATAAAGATAGTTTTGGTGACCAAAAAAAAAACAAAAAAATGCCCCTCGTTTTTCAAAATTTTGTCGCCCCCGTTTCCTTGCCGCCCATACGCCATGGCGTCGGTGGCGTATGCGGTAATACGACCCTGCATCTGTGGTTGTTTTGTATATGTCCTTTTTTTTGTACATAATTTGTTGTAGTAATTTTGGGTTGTTTCGAGAAATACATGAATATTTCGGGTTACTTTTGAGGTTAATAGAGTTTAGTCTGACGTTCAACTTTACTTATTGCAGAAACCAGCGTTATTGAGTTGGGTTAAATATTTCCATCTAGCGATTCACAATCGAACTATAGCCATACTTCCAATGCTTAATTCTGTCGCTCATACAGTAATTCTTAACATAAATATCTGAACTGCGTGTGCAAATGTGACACATTTTCATTGGCACTGTACAAATTCAATTTCATTGGCATTGTACAAATTGTAATCGGTCAACTTGCCCATGAACGCTTCGACATATGTATATAATTCCATTTGAGTATTTCATTCAATGTTGCTCACGCAAAAATTTTCAGCGACTTAAACGGTGCTGACCATTGATGGAAGTAGGAGAGTTCGGGCAAAAGCATTTGCTTTTTCATCATCATTTCCATGGAATTCTCTTATCGGTAATCCACTTTCAGTATGGGCTCTAACTTTTTTTCTGACTTTCCACAAGGATCTTTATCCATTAGCATTGCGGGCGAGTTTCGAGACATATGTATTTAAGCTGCTCCATATCTTCTTTAACCCTTTGACGACCAAGCGACACATATGTCCCAAATACAAAAATATTCTTCATAAAAAAGGTTAACACGAAATCATTTTAATTATGTTACAAAGGCAAGCAGAAATGTCTACTTCCGAATATTTTTAACTTAAGTTCCACATAAAAGTGAATTATAATGGTTTATTTTTAGTTTGAAATAATATATGAATTAATCATATATAGAACATAAGAAAATAATTTTCAAATAAATTGGACTAACTGCAGGCACATAGGGCCAAATATGTCCCATAAAATTTCTCGAAATCTAAAATCATACTTTATAATTTTCGCATATTTTTGGCATAGTAACAGCCCAATAGAACATTCTCATGCTTTGAATCCATTGGATCACATTTCAAAGGCTTGTGGACGTGAAAGGGTTAACACAAATATCAGCTTGTGTGTAGCTATTTTTAGGTTCGCTTTAGAAGCTGGGGAACTATGGACCTGTCACTGGCACCTCAACCTATGCTTTTTTGCAACGAGGATTTCGATTTCACTGTTAGTGAGGAAACGTGTTTTGTATTTTTCACAGCCTGATCAGGTGTTGAGTGCTCTGCAGTATTGAATAAAAAACAGCAATAGCATTCTATGTACATATATACGATCGTTGTATTTTCTCGAGTAGGTTGAGTGGATGTGTGAGCTTAAGTCTTTTTTATACTTCACACAAATTTATGAAGCCGAAAATTTTTGGTTCTCAACCTTTAAAAGCAATTTTAGTCAGTTTGGATTTTCTTTTCCTGTCCACTGCACGAGAAGTATAAGTAAAATTTGTTTCATATTGAATTTTGTACAACTTTTTGACAACGAAAAGTATCTTACCATTATTACACCACTGATTGGTAAACCAATTTATAATAAATAGTAAGGCATCTGATTCAATCAAATAAAATATGTATATTACTTACGTTCATGATCATTAGTTGCATGGCCATTGGCAAATCTGTTTAGACCAATACGTAAATACCTAACAATAGTTTTTTTTTGTTGTTAATTTTTATTATGTTTAATTAGCAGGACATTCTAACATTTCCATTTTATTTAAACTTTTGTTGTTATATTTCAGTATCAATTTTATTTGTATATGTAATGTCCGAATTAAAAACTTTAATATTCCACAAATTTAATTCAATTAATTGCTGTAAAAGCAAATTACAAAAGAAAGAATAAAAAAATGTTTACTGTCGCTGCCAATTTTAATTCGAAGCTTTGTGATTTGAACCAAATGCTGGGTCACGTTTTATTGCAATTTTAACTGTAAAATTCATAAAATTTTAGTATTTTTTAGCGAAAAATAATATTGCAAAACATAGAATGCAGAAAAATGTTGCGGACACAGTGGAGGAAAACGTGTAAATTGTTTAAATAATTCATGAATTCGCAGGGAGAGTAGAAAAAATATAAAAAGACTAAAAAAACTCAAATATGTTGTTGCAAACTTTTCGGATACCCTACACTTCCTTTGAAGGTATATTTATTGGAATAAAAGAGTTAACAAAAACAACTTATATTTTATGAATTTATTTGTGGAAATGACTTTTGTTATCTCTTTTTGTTTTCTTTATCTGTATGTCACTTTCTTCTAAAATGCAAGAGTAGGTTTTTGCAGTATAACCATGTGATATTCTATAGAACTTATACAACGAAATATTTCGAACTCTATCATATAAACGGTGTTGAAATTTGAGGTATCTTTTTAAATTTCAAACAAAAGACATAAATTTTGTGAAATCTTTATTTATTTTTATAGGAAATTAAAGAACATGGCTTGCGGTTAGTAATAAAAAAGACTGTTGTTGAAGTGACCTCCTCTAGCTCGGCAGGCTGTCAATCTTTTACCAAAATTTTGAATAATTTTTTCGCATAATGATGTTTCAATTAGTGATATCTGCTCGGTCTTTGAGGTGTTGAGCTTGCTGAGGACTTTCCGCATTAACTTTATTCTTGAAAAAACCTCCATGGTATTAAATCGGATGATATTGGTGGCCAATCCACGTCTGTTCTTCGAGAAATTACTCGATTAAGTACTTAACTTTTCTTTCAAAAGATCGACTAATTGCGTTGCTGTGTAAAAATTTGTGCCAAATGCTGAATAACTTTCAACATATTTAAAATTAGTTTTAATAATGAAAACACATTGCTCATTCGTATAGCGATCCATTTTAATTATTCGGAATACTATTTCTAAACACCTAAAAAAACATTGATGTTACCTAGTATCTACCTGTAAAAAATGGCAGTAAATTTAAAAAGATACCTCACATTTGAACACCCTATAGAATCGATATGTCAATACTTCTCAGTAAAAGTTATAAAAAAGTATCAAAAAGTCAATATATATTGAAAAGCAATGAACTGTCTCGAAAAATTCAATACATATTAAATAATATTGAAATTCGTTAAAGTATTTGATAGATTCATAAATGTTCATAAAAGTTGAAAAGAAACGAAAATGTTGATATAAATATCAAAACTTTTAACAAAAATTATGGACTAAAATGGCTTGGGACAATTTTTTTTTTAAACAACATGTTTGGTAATTATCATGAAGTAAATTTCAGTAAATAATAAATATTTTTTCTACCTTAACATTACGTGGCAATTATTGCTTTTTGTAAAAACGTGCCTCAGAGAGTTTGAAGTGTTGTATGGGACTTTGTGTAGAAACTTGTGAATGATATTACGTTGATAGTTATTAATAAGATTTAATTTCAAAATCCTAATAAATAGCTTATTAAAATTTCTAACATTTTTTTCACTTGCTTAATTATAGCATAATATGCTAGACACATCAAATAAGATTTGGGTGTGCTGTACATTTATCACAGTTTAAATGTTTGGCACTTTAAGTTTGTAGAAATATATGACCATAACCTTCATTGATATATCGGCCAAATATTACTTGTGACAAAAAAATACGTGATTTTATTGCGGACTCAAGAGTCAATGCACGCAAAACATTTCATTTTTACTGGGTGTTAAATATCTTTAAATTTACCTGCTTCGATTATCTCTATTCAAATCAAATCTTGCCGCATGAAGATTTTTCGGACATGAAATTGATGTGCTTTTATTTCCTCTACAACATTCGTGTTAACATATTTTTTTCTGCATGTGGCTTACTTTCTGAGTTATTGAGAGAAATATTTTCGCGGGCCCCTCACAACCATGCCCACAACGATTATTTCGATTGAACAGGCCAACAAAATAAAAGTTTTGGTCTGAAAACATAATTCACTGATTCTTCGAAAAAATAAATAAAAAATTTTTTGAGCCTAATCCCCCCATTCCCCCATTATTCCCAATTTTTCCACCAAAATTTTTAAAAAATTAAATTTTGTATATGACTACTACAGGGAAGAATTCAAACTCAGCGAAGAATTTTGAAAGGTGTATTTAAGTAGAAACAAACATTTTCTTTTTAAATGTTTTGGTGAAAATTATTTATTTCAAAAGAAAAATCAAGCTTAGTTAATTATAAAATTTGGTACACTGACTGACTACATCGAATCGATTCACGAACATCCTTACCGCCCATATTAGTTAAGCTTTTGAAACTAAATTTGAAAAAAAAAACAAGAAATGATTCCAACAAGCACCAAATAAGAAGTATTACTTCTCTGACAAGAGGGCCTAGCACCTTCCATACAAGCCAAAACTTTAAAGCTCCATACTGAGGCAGTTTTCAAAGGTAGAACTGAGGTAGAATCAAATTTTAAGCAAATAAAGATAATAAATTGGTGCAGCACCAGGTTATAATGTTTTTATTTTGGTTAAAGGGTGTGTCACCTCCCACACAAGACAAAACTTTAAAACGCTATAGTGAGAGAATTATTTATGGTAACACATTGTATTCATTAAATGGTTTGGAAAAGCATCAATTAAATATATCAATTCGATAAGAAAGCGTGACACCTCCTTTACAAGCAAATATTTCAAATCATTTGACTGACAGAAATATTTCAGCTTTGACAACCAATAAGACAAATAGTGGCCGGATTGTTGCTGCTCCCATACAAGAAAAAATATAAAATTTTGTTAGATCTGCTAAATTAATTTTTAATAAAAATTGTAAGACTTACTCGCTTTTTTAATGTTAATTCGGTACTTAACAGCCGTAACACGCCTTAGGTTAAGTTTGCTATTATTTACTAATATGATACATTAAAAAGGTCAATCAATCCTTGTGTATAAAAACATCAAAATTGAGTCTGCAATTTCAGCTTACCCAATCTGAAACTTTTCACCAAAATGTGCGCCCCTAATTTTGTTACATTATTTACTATGGGAATTTTTTTTTTTTTGAATCTTAAGAACGTGGTCCAAAATGAAATAATTTATTTTCAGTCTCTAACAGCAGCCTCTGACGGACAAATCGATAATAAAATTTTGAAGACTCCTCAGATATGTTAAGTTGTTCTAGACAGGATAGGATAGGGGTTGGTTTCGTTTCTGTATAAATTTTTTTCAACCCATACTTTTCTTTTTCCCATTGCAAAATTTTATGCGGAATACAGTTGGTACAAATAAAAAATACATGTTGAGAGACAGATAAGTCATTCAGAACAGACTCGTCAATTCCAGAACTGTTGGTAATTATACAATTTATCGTAGTTATGCCGCGCTTAGTATCCTGATGAACCCTTTTTCCAAATAACATCTGGGCTGCTGGGCTAAAAAAATATTATGATTATTGTATAAGGTGCACCATGTTCGACTAACACCGACTAAAATTTTGTTTGCTTAATTTTTTTTTTATTTTTTAATGATACTGTTTTGTTATTGTTTTATATATAGTTATTTTGTTGTTTTTTAACATTTAAAATGCATATCCTTTAGGTCGTTATTCGTGTTCGAAAACGTTTAAAAGGCATCCGATTGCGGTCGGAATTTGCAGTCATACAAAGTTCATACACACATATAAATACACAGTTACAATTGTTTGTTGCCATGTTTTTTTTTTTTTGTACGAAGAAACTCGGTGTGAAAAATATTTTGTTCATTTTTTTTTTCTTGTTGTTATTCTGTTTTATGTCCCTTAATGGTGCTTTGCAGGACATTTTTATAGTTGTCGAATTTTTAACTTCATTGCTACAGAAGAGGCTGGCTCTTGTCATTGTAGCTGTTAATACTTTTTTCTGTTTCTATTGTTATTTTGGCAAAAATTATGTGAAAATTCAAACTTGAATTGTTTCGATTTTCTTGCGATGGGTTTGTTTTTGAATTGGCAAAAGCGTGTGGAATAAAATTGCAGGCCCCTTTTCAGAGTACTTTTTCATATGAACTCACAATTAGATTGTCTTATTTTGACACCATTTAGTTTCTGAAGTTATAAGAATAACTCTATCTACTAAGTTACAAATGTAACAAATGTATGCTGCCCTCAGGAGCGAAAAGGACATATCTCAAAAAAAAAGTGTTTCGGGATAATTGATGTTTTGTTTGTATCAATTTGTTGAAATAGCTGTAAAATCGAGATGGAAAAAGTTCTCTTAGGAGATTTTTTATACGTTTGAACTAAGATACCGGCAATTGGAGTAGTTCATTAGTCGTGTAATTGCTTAAGCTATTGATGCCATAAGAATCACGGATATGAATTTTTTTGAGACACGCCCTTTTAGCTTCTGAGGGCAGTATAGTAAACTCATAGAAGAACGTTGTTCAATATCAAGCTCAATATAACAACAAATTAATGTTGTTTGTTTCGACATTATCGTTTTTAAGCAATTTCTTCATAAAAAATATCGAACATTTTTTAATCGATATTACTATGATACTTTCAAGTTTCGAAAATAAATCACTATTTTCAACGATTTATGTACTGATCAATTTTCTTAAATTTTTTTTACAAAAAACTGATATTTATTTAACAAATTATTACTATAGTCTGAAAGTGCGCAGACGATGGGATCTATTCTTATGTTGAATGTTCATATTTTTAATTTTCTATGTTGAAAAATATCTAGATTCATTTTGAATAGTTAATAAATAATTTTCTTAAAAAATAAAATATTAATAAATAAAACATAGGAATATTGTGTCTATCTTATTCAAAATGCCGCATCTGGATTCTTTTTTTTTAATTTATCTTGCTATAACATTTAACTATGCTATAACATTTATAGTGCTTAATGAATTTACTAATTTTAAACCAATGAAATGCGATTGTTTTTACATTTTTTTCATCCTTTCAGTAGCTACTTATAAAATAATTCAATTTCTTTTCCACGTTACAATATGTAAGAGGGCTTTGGGCCTGTTTATTGTATATATAATCATAACCATCAATAAAGAAAAAAAAAAAAATAATGTGGAATTAGTGATGGGGTTTTCGGTACATTTGTGCTTTTTTCAGTACATTTGCAATCGTTGTCAGTACATTTGACAAGTTTTAAGTACACTCTAAGAAAAAAAGCCGGGAATTTACTACAATTATTGCTGGCAACAGATTACCTACATTTATTGTAGTAAAACCTCACAGCACAAAAATTTGAATATTTCACGCTATAAGTGCGTGAATCCTCTCACGAGCTATTTCCTCTCTCCACTCTATCTCACTCTCTTCTGAGTAAATATGCAGCTAATGCAGCGTTTTTCCCCACTTTATCTGCGTGAATTTTGCGTAGCTAGGGGTTTTAACGCTGTTTGAGCGTTATATTTTTATTATTATTGCTGTGAAATTTTATTGAATGTTGCATTTTAACGCGTTTGCAGCGTGAAATTTTTACTATAATAGTGAAATTTTTAAAATGTATGCGTTTACTTTTCCTCCTTTAGAACTATGCATCAAAATAATAAAAATAGAATTTTTAAAATGTTTTTGTTTTGAAATTTGACTAATATACCTACCGTGTAATACGTGGATGCATCGTGGATATCCTTATAAGTAAAAATGCATTGATTTTCTATTTATAACATATGTGCATTTATTTATGAAAAAACAAAGTTTCCAGTTACTTAAATAATAACCAATATATGTATATAAAAAATGTGTGAAAAAGAACATTTTTATAATGGAACTATTAAAGCCATAAGAAGGCAGATAATTTGATAAATGATTCTCTATTTGTAAACCTTAGAAAACAGCTCTTAAATGGTCATAGGATGTTATTGTAAAAATTTAAATGGCGGCACATATGAGCTATTATACTTATTGAATCACTTTTGAACGAATAATTTTTTCTGGAGCAATTAACAATATTATTGCCACGCTTATTTTTGACATTTTTTTGTGAAAACGAAACCAATGCACTTCATAGCTATTATAATTTAAGAAAACTTTTTCACAATTTTCTACTAAGCATTTTAAATTTGCATTCGATTTTTTGCGGTGCAAATACTCGTATATATGCTTATGATATAAAACTACTGAACTTTTTTTTATTTCACAAATACTGCACTTAAACATTTTTAGAATAAAATATTATTTATATACTTAAAATTATATTATTTGTGCTGCCACTGCTATTCCTTGTTTCAATGCTCAGAACAAACTGACGAAAGAGCAAAGAGTTTTTAAAATGTAGCTCATGATCACGCTGCAATAGCCTAAAATATCACTACTGCAGCGTTTTGCAGGAAAACACGCTGAAATAGCGAGAAAAAAACAGCTTTTATTATAAAAACGCAACATTTTTGGCAAAATTGAAAAAATACGCTACGCAGCGAGATTTTAAGGGTTGTTTTTTCAAAATCGCCAATAAATGCGTGAAATTTTACAACATTTATTGCAGTAATTTCTCAACCACTTCTTAGAGTGTACATTCGGTACATTTGTTGCATTTACAGAACATTTTGCTCATTTTCAGAACATTTTTGGTACATTTGGACTATTTCTAAAAAATACAATTTGGGTGTAGTAAATTTAGCTGAAATATGCACGTGCAAACCTCCAGAAATGGTTTAGTAACTTTTAATTTCTTAGTAAAAGTTCAAATTTTGTTAGATTTTTTGAACAGCTAAAAAGTAAATTTGAAGTCTCGATTCAGTACATTTTCACAAAACCCAAATGTCATCACTGCTCATCATTTGTGTGTATTTATAACACGATTTTTTCAACAAAAAAAAAATTAATTTTTACTCAAATCAAAGTACTTTTTGTAAAGACTGATCCCGATCCCTTTTCGAGGGATCGAAATTTCGAAATTTCATAGCTTAACGTTGTGCCCAAAAAGTATTTTAGTAGTTAAAAACGGTTTTCCTTACGGATTTTCTGTTAAAAAAAAATTAAATGATGTAATTTGTGTTTTATTGTAGTATTAAATTAAATGTTCGTCTTGCAAAGAATTTTGTCGCACTGTGCTTATATTTTGCTATGATTCTTAACTGGTCAATGAAAAAAGTAAAACATATGATAGTATGCTTGTAAATTCTTAAACCTCTGCCAAAAAAAATTACTGATGGATTGGCTTTTGGTTGATCCGAGTAAAGTTTCTGGCTACTTTGCACCTGGGAATTGCAAGAACGATCTCTGAGCCCGCGGCTCCATTTGGAGAGTTATTTCCGCATCCGCTGTGAAACATTTTTTAAGTAATTGCGCACTTTACTTATTTTATTGACTTTTTTGTACATTTTTTGTAACAATTTCTCAAAAATATGGGAAATAGAATCAATAAACTTTAGATAATTTTTGTTTTAGCTTTATAAAAAAAATTGAAGTAACCAGATTATACATTATTTTTTTTTTTATTTAAAAAATTGTTTCTCAAAATATCATGGACAAAACGTATCTTTTCTTTTTGTTTCGATTTTTTTATAAAATTTTTGTCAAACGAACAAAGAAAAAATCATTTTGTATATTAGTGCTACATGAGAATATACAGATGTATCCAATTTTTTTATCACGACCGTATGTAAATCCAAAAATATTCAAATAATAATTCTTAAATAAAAAAAACGTGTGTGCTTTAGACCATTGAGTAGCTCATTGAGGGTTTTGAAAGCTGTAGTAGTAGTAGCTCTGCGCTAATGAATTTTTGCTCCAATCGATTATTAAACTTCGAAAATGGCTTTCGGATATCACTTAGAGTGGCTCTGGAATTTGAAAAGGACCAAAATGATCGAAAACGGTCCTTTCCAGGGTCCGCAGCCACCTTAAATGATGTCCAAAATCAATTTTCGACCTTTCCCGATTAATTATAGAAAAAAAATCGGCGGGTTGCACTCCGGGAGTGCCGACTGAAGTGAAACCAAATCGTTTAATGGCAAGTTAGTGTGTTAGTTGGCATGTGTGCGTTTTCTTTTTATATGGCAATGCAATGGAAGACAAAAACGGAATATGTATTCAAATTTTACTCTCGCTCTCATTCTCAATTTGTCAACGCAACAACGCGGAATTTGAAAGAAACAAACATGTTAGCATAACAATCGTTGAATGAGAATGGAATGTGTCAGTTAGTGTATCTGCTTTGCTTTTTGTCTTCCACTTGGAATATTTATTTAAAAGAAACAAAAGAACATTCAAATCGCAATCATGACGGGGAATCCCGATGACGGTTGGTGTCGCGAGTTTATACTTTTTCCTCAGCCGCACAACGTGCCATAAGAAGTTTTCACTTCAAAAATTTCTGGAAGAAGTATATTCGGCTCAGTAGCATCAACTGTGAATAATTAAATTTGAGCTAAGTATTCCTAATGTTTGAGAACAAAAATTTATTCTGATTGCAGTAAGAAACATCATTGCGAATTATGTAAGTATAAGAAAAAATCAGATAAAGAAAGTACCTGGACCTGTGACTAAATAGCTTAAACATAATTTTTCTTAAACTTAACTTAAAAATCTGCTTCTTCCTACAGACACTATGACACCACATTTATCAAAATCGGTTTATTCGATGCCGAGTTATGGCTGTTAGAATATTCAAACTGCTTAAAACGCCATCTAGTGACAGTTTATCAAAATACAAATGACTTCAAAAAAACTTTCTTGTTCTTAAAAAAACTATTACAGCTCATTTGTCTAAATCGGTTTAGTAATAGCCGAGATATAACGTTTTAAAGTTTTTCAAAAAAGCAAATTTGCTTGCTGCTGGTTCATGGTGGTCTGGTATTTCAGATTTTTCTCTGCTTTGGGCTGCTGGCTCTGCTTTCGGCTGCGCTTGCAGAGAAAAATTTGCTGACTGAGCAACAGCTAACCAGAAGTCAACATATGTATGCTACAAATTTAAAAATTTTTTCAAAAAATTGCATAATTTCATGGGCCTATTTTTTCAAAAAAACGTTGCCTACTTTTAGGCGCTTTTGATAATATACCCCAAAAAGTATGCAACACTTTCCGACAAATTTCAAAAATAGCGCTTAAAAGTAGGCAACATTATCTGAAATTTTTAAAATAGTTGCCTACTTTTAGGCGCTATTTTGAAATTGGTCAAAAAGTGTTGCATACTTTTAGGGGCAAATTATTAATAGCGCCTAAAATGAAGCAAAATTTTTTAAATTTTTTGAAATCGAGTTCGTTTCCCAAGTCTTCAAATTTCTGAAATCGAGTTCGTTTCCCAAGTCTTCAAAATTCTAAAATCGAGCTCGTTTCCCAAGTATACAAAATTCCAAAATCGAGTTCGTTTCCCAAGTCTTCAAAATTCCAAAATCGAGTTCGTTTCCCAAGTCTTCAAAGAACATTAAAATTTTACTATCGCATCCATGACGGGGAATCCCGATGACGGTCGGTGTCGCGAGTTTATACTTTTTTCCTCAGCCGCACAACGTGCCATAAGAAGTTTTCACTTCAAAAAAGTTTCCTAAAATAGTCTGTCCAGGGTCCGAAGCCACCCTAAATGATGTCCAAAGTCCCCATTAATTACAGAAAAAAATGCATGCGTAAACACCCAATTTTTATAAAACTTAAAAGTATGTCACACTTAATGTTGAAATTCGTTCGTTTCCGTAACATTTTTATTCGCTCATTTCCTTAACGCATTCACCAGCTTACCACCATGTCAACGCGCGTATAGAAGTATATACATTAGGCTGGGTCAAATTGTTTGGGTGGAAAAAACATGACCAAGCGTCTAGCGGAAACGTAATCTACGGTAACTTCTAAGAAAATTTGACCAAGAAACCATGGGTCTTAAATCAATACCGAGCCCCCGATTTTTAACAAGAAGATTTTAATATGAAATTTTTATAAAAAATAAATAACTTCTTTAGAAAACACTGCTTTATCATCTAAAAAAACAACATACATATGTCATTGGTATTGCAAGCTTTTTGAATCTGTTATTATTATGAAAACATTTTTATAACCAGGCCGAATTTCGGAAAGGTTTTGTGAAAAATGGTCATAAATGCTAAAAATCTTACAAGTTGTCATCAATTCATCTGCAAAAAATTAAAATGTTCCTTATAATATTTATTACAGGGACGTGAACCGGTTCTGAACCGGAATACCACTTTTTTTACTAATTGACTGAACCATTAACGAACCGAAATTTTCCACAAATGTTTGATCCGAACCGAAAACCGAACCACTTTTTATAATGGTTTGAGGATTCATTCTGACCAATTTTCAATAACCAAATTTTCCTCCCTTTTTTAATTTTTTCTTTTGTTAAAAATGGAAATTGATGAAATTTTCAAAAAAGTAGGGAAGCATGAAACAGAGTTCATATATAAATCATTAATAGATAAAATCAAATCTTTTGATAATACAAGGCGGCTTTCAAATAAGTAATGTTGATGTTTTGAACTTTTGGAATAACTACACCGACAAAGAATTATCTGAATTAGCTCAAATGTTTTTTGATGTTCCAGCTTTCGGTAGAGAGGGCATTTTCCACCCTAAAATTTATTCTCGGAGACCTGCGGCGAAATACTGACGAGGACTTGTTAGAAGAAATTTTCTCATCAATCTCAACTGATTATTGTAAAGCAAATTTTTTAGCAAAAACAATTTTTTAATACGTAGTTATAGCGTAAGACATAAATTAAGTTTATATTTCTATGTTCTTTTGGATTGGTACTGAATAAAAATAATACAAATGTGTATAGTCTTTTTTTAATTCCCGAACCGTTGAGCCGAACCAAAAACCCGATTCAAATAAAAAAAACCGTTTTGACGAACCAATCCAAAAGTGCAAAAACGAACCGACCATATTTTTCACCTGGTTCACGTCCTTGATATATTAAGCAATTTTGTTAGTTTTTTCGTAAAACTTTTCTTATTAATTACACCAATATTTAATTTCTTCCAAATTTCAATTAGTTTATCCGCTACTTGCGAAGTGAAAAATGAATACGAGGACATCTTGCTTTCATTTCTGGAACGCTCACTAAAAAAAAAAAATAGTATCTTAAAATATCGCAACCACTTGGCAAATTGAGTTCGCTCAAAACACTTGGTAAGCCAATAGTTTTGATACGGCATATGTCCATCTCCGAGAAATGCTTTTAAAAGTTACAATGGCGAAAAAATGTTAACACCGCAATACATAATAATTTCCAACTGCACAATTTAATCACAACATCAATTTGAAAGCAAAAGCAATGATATGTTTTTTTTTTTAAATGTCGTATATAAAAATGTTCTCGGCAAAAATCGGGGGCTCGATATTGATTTTAGATCCATGGTATTTTTGACAAATTTTCTTAGAATTTTCCGTAGATTACGTTTTTGCTAGACGCTTTGTGGCGAAAAAATTTGACCCACCCTAATATACATACTTTAAAAAGATTTAGATTGAAAAACAGAAACACGTGTGCTTAAAACTCGATAGAAATCAGTGCAAATACTTTAAACTAGTGATGATAAAGTGGATACCAAGTAAGATGTTAGAAAAGTTTATTTAAACTTCTTTGTTCGGTATATTGAGATTAAGAAAAATCAATGGCTATAAGGCTTACTGTCTTTCTCAACATGGCTATGTGTTTTGAAAAATTTAAGCTTCATGCTTCAAGCGAAGTACAAAAATGTTTTCTTCAAATATTTTTCACTCTACTGAATTCTATAAACTCCATTGGAGGAATCCTAAAAGTTTCAACCATATTTTATAAAATTTTTTCGAATAGAAGCGTAACAGAAGATATCAGGTCTTTTTATGCAATTGCGGTCCAACAAAGTGTGCCAAAATCCACAGATATTGATCACCATTGACTGTTTCACCAGCTCTGAAGAAGACAGTCACTTTCTCATCCTGCAATGGTGTTTCGTTATGATTATCGGTGCCCTAAACCGAAAATTTTGCTTCTTGACAGCGCCAGATAGTGTAAAATGGGACTCTTCGGTCATCATAATTCTCTCAAAAAAATCCGGCTAACTTCAGAAATTCAAATAACGATATTCGCGTAGCCCAAGCAATGCGACTTGGTTTTCCAATTATGAGTCAACTGCACTTTGTATGGGAACATGTGAAGATATTACTTCAAAATGTTATTCGATATTTGTATTGACCAGATTGAAATGGAGAACCCACTATACAAAAAACATTTCAAGACAAAAGTTTAGTTTGCATAGTTGATAATGGGCTTAAATTGACAAAAAAACGCAATTTTATCGGTCATTCATATAAAGTATGAAAATCGACTCCTTAGGGTTATGCCATTTCTTTCAGCCTTTTTCAGCCAATCGAACCGTACTACACGTAACGCAGCAATATGTCGTCAACCTTTTCGTCAACCCTGTAGTCAACCCTTTCGTTTTTCCTCCCTTGCCAACAAACAAGAAGAATTTTCGGAAAAAATTTCTGTTTGTGAACGGGGAATTAGTTTTGAATTTTTTTGCTTGTTATATGGTGCTGCATACAGCAATGAGTTTGAGTATGAAAAAAGGTACCATACCGGAAAGTTTTTTCAATTTATTTTACAAAATTTTCACAATGCGATTTGTGCAGAACTGAGCTAAAAATTGTTAATAGTTGCACAAAACGCATTTTGGAATCTTTTAAAAATAATTGAAATTGAAAAAATTTCCCAGTATGGTATATTTACCTGCGAAAAATTTCAAAACTAACAAATCTTCAAATCCAATTAAATCAACTTTTGGCATTTAAAGCGTTTGTCGGTTCACCCAGCTGTAAATGCACTTTTTCGCTCTCAATTTAACAGTAAGTTTTAAAGCCTATTGTTGCTAATTTTTCATTGCAAAATGAATTCAAATTTTAAAGTCGGTTTCGCTTTTGCCTTAAATCTTTTCATGTCGATGGCTGATTTGAGTGGATTTAAATTTTACTTGATTTTATTGATGAGTTCGCGTATGAAAACTAAATGCACAACTGTGGGAAATTCTTTCAATATAAATAATTTTAACAAAATTTTCGCACTTTGATTTTTGTAGAATTATGGTAAAATCAGTGATGACATTTAGGTTTTATGGAAATGTACTGAATGGAGAGTAAAAATGTACTTTTAAGATGCGGAATGTACGTATTTCAAAATGAACATGAGCACTATGCGCGATAAAATGCACCGGAAATGTACTGAAAGTGTACTGAAAATGGGTCAAATATACCGAATGTACTGACGACGACTTTTCACGACGCAAATGTACTGAAAAAAGTACAAGTGTACCGAAAATGCCAATTAAACACTTCCTGATTTCATATTCATATTCAGGAGAAAATCGGGAATTTTTTTGGTTATCTATAATATCGAAAGATATTGCGTTGTGAATTTTGAAAGTTTAACGTTTACGTCTGATAAATCTTAACGCAAAATAATTTTCTTATATCTTTTAAAGCTGGAAAGATCAGCTATCTTAATAAAAGTTTTTTTTTTCACGGCATTACATGAAAACTTAATATCTTAAACTTAATTGTTTAAAGTTCATTTATAGGGTCAATGCCTTTCGATACAAAACTAAAAATATTTACTATTCCAAATAAATCAATTATTCCGTGCACCTCAGAAATTACTGGTTTAATTATTTGGTTCAAAAATCGCTAGAGAGCACAAATCTTGTCGGAAATGATTAACTTTTTTCTTAATAGAAGCTACCTTAAATGTCAATAAATATTTGGATATCAAATTTTTCGAATCGAAAGTGTGTGACCATATTTGAAATGGCAAAATCGAGGATCGCTGTCAGTTGCACAATATTCGCGTGCCAGTAACACACAAAAGTTATGAAATATTGGTGCCGTCCATGTTAATCGAATCTGTAAGAGAGCAGATGCATTTACATATAATAATACTTTAATCTGATTCAAAATTAAATAAAGACTGTTTATGGTTGATCTTATTATATAAAAGAAAACACCACCTTACCTTTCACAGAGTTTTGTACACGGAGGGAATTAATTTCTAAAATAGAAGTAGAATTTACGTTGAATCAAGAAATCGTAGTACGATTCTCGTCCAAACAGATTATTATTTAATTCAAACATTTGCTTTTCTTGATTCAAGAATCACTTAAAACAAATAAAATTACGAAATACTTCTTAAATCAAAGCATAATTATTAGAACTTCTGAGAATCAATCAGAATTTTTTTCTAGAATCCAGAAACAATAACTAGACCTTTACAAAATGAATAAGAAATTTTTTCTGGCGTCTAGAAAAAGTTACTAGAACTTTCAAAAATAAATAACTCTTTTCTGGAGTCGAGAAATCATTACTAGGGGTTCCAATTTAGAACAAGAAATTATTTCTTGAATTGAGAAATTTTCAAAATAAGAACAACCACTTCTTTCTTGAATCAGAAAAATAATGCTCGATAGCAGAAAATACAGCTCAATCCCAGAAAAAAATTAATAAATCATAGAAAATTGGTTAACATCAACCGAAATGTTTTTTTTTTCTGGTATCGTGAAAAGGTTATTTGGTTGTACGAGTAATTTATATATATTATGTATGTAAGTATGTATATGTTTTGTATATGATAAGCATATATATATGTATTAAATACATTGCATAGGTATATACAGATATGTATTATAATTACACAAATATGGATTTTACACACAGCTTGACATACAATATTCAAGGAGCAAAGTACCTGAAATAAAAATAATTTTAAGTACCAAAAATAAAGATTAATGTTTGTAAATAATTTTTTATTTTCATGGATAGATCACAAATTATCAAAATGAATCACAATGTGCTGCAGTTTCATCAAAAAATACACTATCAAAATCATTATCGAGTATCAATTGAAATTGTGGTGTTCCTGTATTGTTCAGAATCTTACAGGTATAAACACATTTTGGATGTGCGTAAATCCGCGTTGCTACATATCCAACTGGATAAATTTAACTTTGACAATGGAAATTATGATTTACGGAAACTATCTATCCTGACGTATGCAAAATAAGAGTGCCGCCTAAATTAATTGGGTAAATTGGCTTTGCCAGCTGCATCAAGGGAGAATTTTTCACGTGGACGAGTGGTTCTCATTTGTTTTTTATGTTTTGTGATGGATGTAGATTATGCTGATGTAGTTGTAGTTATTCCTGGCTGTACACGCTTCTTAGGCCCACGTTTTTTTGGCACATGTTGCTGTACATTCTCAATTTCTGTTGCCATTGTTATTGACGCCTGTTCTTTATCTTGTTGCTGCTGTTCTTGAATTGCCTCCAATCCCTCATGACGCATAAGTCTCCTGATCAAAAAACGGCGTTCCTCACGTGCAATAGTCAATTCAGCCTGTACTTGTTATACATCATCGCAGAGTGCTGGATTTTCCTGTACAAAATTAAATCGCTTTTAGAAAATAGTTTACATCTCCCTACAATTTTTTTCCTTTCTTACAAAAACTACATTCTTGATTCTCCTTTTTATTTTTTATACTTTGATTTGTATTTCAGGTTCTTCACTCTTGTATATTGACTACTTTGATACAGCATCGATTGCGGCTTTGAAATCTTATAAATTAATTACTTTCTATTAAGCGGCAAAAACTAAAATATAAGCATAGTGTTGTTTTAAATAAATGACAGTACGATGTATAATAATGAAAAATATTATTTTCATTCATTTCAAAATGACATAATAATATACATATGATAGTTTCGTATTTGTACAGTAGGTGACATAGGTTTTGTTTTACAAGAAAAAAATATTTGAATCAAGAAAGTTTTAAGTTTGTTTAGATCAAAACATAGTTCAACTAAAATTTGATTGAATCGAATCTCGTTGCTTTGAATAAATTTTGTAAAAATTGTAGAAAACGCAAGAAACTTTTACTTGTTTCAAGAACCTCACTACTGATTCAAACTCAAGCAGATAATACTTGTTATCAAATAAAAAGTTCTTAATATTAGAAAATTCGAATATTTCGAGTACAAAAAGTATCCAACAATATACTTCTTAATATAAGAAATTATAGCTTGTGTAGCTGGAAAGTGTAATTTATGTGTATCAAGAAAGCGTTTCTGAATCTGAGTAAAAATTAATCAATACGAATAAAACAAGATTAAATTAAAAACAATTTGTTTGTTTTTGGATTTTCTTAGTTTGAGAAACGAAATGGATTGATTTAGAAAATATCATTCTCTCCGTGTAAACATTTTCATGAAAGTGAATAAGTATTCGGCATAAGTAAGCATACCAACTTTGAGTTTGAAAAAATAAGTACATTTGCCTAAAATCTATAGTTGAAAATAAGTACAATTAAGTACAATATCAATCCATGGTGTTATTATATGGTGGGTGCAGTAAAGAGAAAAATCAAATGGAACAAAGAAAAAATGCAACGACCAGCTGTCAACGCGGTGTGCTTCAGTGGTAAGAGAACGATCCTGTATTGCACCCACCATATAAGTACACCATGATTCCGAGCAATTTTTTTTATACCGAAATTTCTTTATTCAGCCTTAGCGTCAGCAGTTTCACCGACAGCAGCCACGGTGCGCTGTTGCTCTTTGAAATTGTATTTTTCTTGACACGAAATTTGTCGCAATAGCTGCGGTTGCGATTTCAAAAGATGGTGAAAATCGACGCATTTACAATGCAAATTTATTTTTACAAGCAAAATCGATTTTAGAGTGTTCACTTCAAGCCGAGAGAGCTCGGTTTTCCAGATGTTTTTTGCTGATGAAAAAACGCGCTCCACTGGTGCATTCGTTCCAGGTAGGCACAGAATGAATTCGACCAGACGAGAAAATTCAAAATAAGGCACTTGTGAAGCTTCCATGTGCTTAAAGATCTCAACCCAGCGCTCTTCAGATAACAATTTCTTCTCTTTCCATTCTTCAATTAGAATTACGCATTTCGAAGCTTGTGCGGAATATTTTGGAAGCGTGGTCCATGATATGACCAAACGCCTTCACATGTCGAAAGGGTGGTGTCGGCTGACGAAGTAAAAAAGTTCGCAACAGTGCGGCTGTTCGATTTGGCAGACAACGCTTTCTTGTGTTTCGTGGATTCCAAATGCTTATCGATTTCACTCCTTCCGTCGTTTGCGATGTTGCGTTCCTCTTTGCACAAATTACACCGTATATCACTTTCTGTTCTTCCTTTTTTCATTTGCGGATATTTTTTCTGAAGATCCGAAGCATGCATGCATCGTATGCTTTTCAACACACATAGAATGCATCTACTAAAATTTGTCACTCTCTTTTCCCATACGATTTTCTCAGAAAATATGTATTGTTTACAAATTTTATTTTAGTCACTCTCTTTTCCCATCCGATTCTCTCACACAAAACCTGTCAATTCTTCGATGCCTACAAAAAGTTGAAAGTAGGTTTGACATTTTTAAAAACTACAAATCTGCGCTGTCAACCTCAAATTTAGTGATGCCACATATCAATTTTTGAAACATTCGTGTGTAAATACTAATTACAACTAATTCTAGTTACAACTATTTCGCAATCATCGGGCCAGCGCAAATGATATTTATATTTATTATTAACTTGAGAAACATATTTCTGCCGAAATAAGTACAAATTAAGTACGCTTTGAAAAACAAGTACAAATTAAGTACGCTTTAAAAAATAAGTACGGCAAGCTGAAAATAAGTACTGTACTTACTAAATAAGTACAGTTGGTATGCTTAGGCATAAGTATTCGACACACGCAAGTTTTCATAAAGTGACGAGCGTTAGAGAGCGTGTGGAGTTCTGATGAAAACATACATTGGATGCCGCCGTCTTTCTATGTTTGTCGTTTCTATTTCACTCTAAATATTTATGAAACTGTTGTTGAAGAATTGTTCTTTCGATAAATAAGTTTTATTATAACAAATTGTGGCGGATTTGGGAGACGTGTCCCTAAATTCAAACTCATTTTAGAGCACGAAAAAAGGGCTTTGAACAAAAACTGATTGCGGCATCGTAAAGATCAGATCAAAATCTATTGATTCGAAACAGTTGAACATAGCGTACTCGGCAAAAAGAAAAAGCGCAACGTGCTCAATGTGGCCCGCTATCAATGGACGCACTTATGTATGCCTTTGCACAATTTATAAAATATTGCTATTAGAAATTTCCGATTCAATTTCACATCGCTCTTTTGCTATTATATTACTTAAGAAATAAAAAAGTTACTTACACAAGTAATAAAAAGTAGTTTCTGCAGGACTTTTTCGAATCATGATTGTTTAGAATTAAGTTTGTTTTTTTTTTCAATATATTGGGGCCAACGTTTTCTACAGCAACAAACAAAAAAAAAAAGAATGTGTTAAATGTAAACAGAAAAGTTAAACAAAAACATCTTATTCTTAGGTATATAGTGTGGTGGAAAAACTAAGCTATATAAATTTATACATACATATATAACTCCGTAATGTTCTTTTTTAATCGGGTAATTTCCCAAGACTGATAGATCACTGATATTTTGAAAAATTTTACTGATCTTAACTCAAATGTTAATCAATTACTTTTTCAGCATGATTTTATAAAATACCATTTTTTCCAAAACTAAATTTCATTTGAAGCAGTTTTATTTCAATTCTAAGTACGAGTATTTATAGTAGAGTTTCAATGAAGTGTTGAAAAAATTTTGGGAAAATTAACCCTTTAAAATTCCACAAAAATAAAATATATATTGAAGCAGACCGTTTAAAAAATTTTTTTTTAAATATTTACGATATTCTGTTAAATGTTGTGTGTAAACAGATGAAAAAAATTAAAACAAAAACATTTACTTTACTCATGTGTGGAATTTTACACTCGTATACACACACATTCACATACACAATCGCATGGAAAGGACACTCGCTGGTATATCCTCGAAATTCTTTCAAACAATAAAACTATAAAAATATGGCATCGCAGCGACAAGCGACATGGAAAGCAAACGACAACAATTTTACGACTCATTGGACGGTCATCAGCTTCGATTTTATTACAACGTAAAGTTGTAAAAGACTAAAATGAAAAAAAAAAGATAATAATAAAAATTTACAAAGCAGAATTAGAAACTAAAATTTTCTTTTTAAGTATAAAATGTAAACGAAAACTTACTTCCCAAAGATGTTTTCCTTCTAAACTTTAAGTGTATATGTAGTCAAAGCAACAAAATTATCTCTACATAAGAGTTTTCTCTGAATCCTTTATACGAGTAGCAACATTTTATTGCATCATCATTTTATTTTTTTTTTTTTTTGAAATTCAACAAAATAAATAAAAGCTTGAATTTAGTGAGCCAGAAAAACTAAATATCATCGATTTTGTGGCTTCGGTTTTTTTAATTATTTCAAAAGCAAAATATATAAAGCTTGCCAGATATCCACCGATATTTTGAAACTGTTCCTAGGATTTGGGTTTCCGATAAGTCGAAGAAAACCGTTTTGTCAAGCTATTTTTTTTTTCAATAATTTTATTTTCAAAAGTGGGATCAAAAGTCAAGTTCACGAAACTGAAACGTTTGTGGAACTTTCCTCTGGTTAAGCGGTATGCGAACATATCTTAAGAAGCCGAATGGCGTTGTAAAAGCTATCTTCATTATATTCACCATGTCACAAAACTGTACGTACGGACAAAATCTTAATATATATTAAGAAACGGTATTTTTTTTGACGTCAAATGTTTATTTTAGATCATTTATATGATAAAAAGTAAAAACTTAAACGGTTTCAATCCCAATTATAAAAAGTTCAATATAAAAACATAAATATACTTTATAGCGTACGCACTCTTTTTCGCTTATTAAGAACAAAAGAAATCACAATTGCTCGAATAACAGTAGTTCACATTCATACCTGCAGGTTGCATTCAGCAATCATCTGTGATCAGCGTTGTACGTACACTTTTATTAACATTACTGCGGAGTCGTATTTTAGTTTTGTGTTGAATATTTGCTAATTTAAACATGATCACAATAAATTTTTATGTGTTTGTACATAAAATAAGTCAAATTAAGCTTTTGCTTGAAAAAATTAAGTAAAAATTCAACAAATCAATGAAAATAGGTATAAAATCGATCGTACGTAGACTTTTGTGACATGGTGTATGTATATTAAGTAGTTCCACAGGAATTTTATGGTATTCTTAAATAAAGTTTATTTTTCCAAAAATGAGCATACCTTGTAATACGTGCTGTGTGTGAGATAGTGATCTGGAACTGTGTGAATGTTTATAGATTTTCAATCCTAATACGGTCTCCACGACCCGTCTGCCTTTAAGGAGTCTTCGAATTTTGATACATTCATTTAAACTGGAATTCTTCTTTAGCTATTTGACATGTTTCAGGCTAAAGAAATGTGATTTAGCGATAACATATTAACTACGAAATCCATTTCAATCAGTGACGTTGCTGGTGACGTCAGTAGAAGCTTATTGATTTAGTTGCATGACGTATTGAAATTCATCAAAATGTTCCGCAAACTTTTCATTATTGCGTTGGAATCGAAAATTATGTGATTTGAAGCATCATTGCATGAATATCGATTCAAATGATCGGCAAAGTCCCAGATCGAGAAAAAGTCTAACATGGTCGAACTTATCAATGACCAGGGTCATCTTTAACCTATTGGAGGCCCTGAGCATATGAGGATAATGGGGCCCCTATGACTTTGACAAAACACTATTTTGTTAGAATAGACAAGGAAAGTAGATAAACAAGGTTCTATTGACAGTCACATTAAATGAATAGATGATGTAATATAATTCACAAAAGTAACTCTTAGCAATCACAGGTTAGTTCTTCAAAATCTTTATTGATTGAAAAGAAACCCTTCTAGATTTGAGATGGGCAAAATTATTAATCACTTCTTCAAAACCTATGGTTTTGAGTACATCACATTCTATGGACATCAGCGACAAACTGGTTAATCTGGTAAGGGTTAATCCTAATCCCTAGAAATGTGCCTCACAGACACAATCAGCATTTTAAATGTTGAGTGTGACTCCCAAACTTAAATATATTTTTCTTCAATATTTTATGTATTCCTATAATTGTATGTGAGAGTTATATTGTTTTTACAAATTTTAAATTAAATACATATTTTTAATTGTTTTTTTTTTTTTGTAACAAATCCTCAGGAATGTGCCTTAGAGGCACAAATCACGAGAGATTAACACACTATATTTTAGTTTCTAAACATATAACCATCGCATCGCACGTTCCAAAACTTGGCAGCTATTTCTATGTCAACTATACATCATGACGCAAATACTTTTGAGGATGAGAGTTAACAAATCTCAGATGTTAACTAATTTTAATTTATATAATAAAACGCAAAACCAATAGATGGCCTCTAGCTTTCTTTATGAACTTGATTGACGCTGCTAACATTGCTGCTTATTTTATATTTACAAAAACACACCTCATTGAAATGAGCATAAGCACAACAAAATATATTGGTTTTTACGCGAACTGGGAGAGTCTCTTGTGGAATCACACATACGAAAAAGGCGGTGTGCAAAATATGTTCGAAAGACAACATAGGTGTGTATTAAGACTGTGTTACCCCAAGAGGTCGATCCTCAGCCGTCTGACATTGGTGCCGGAAACGTAAACGCTGTCATATTTATCCAACAAAGACTGCCGAAATTCAGATGCAAATAAAATGTTCGCAATGAGCATTCACTTACAACAAAGGTTTGCCAAGAATGTGAAAATTAAAGTTTATTACAAACGTTTTTGCTTAACCAAAAAGCCTTTGATTCTTGTTTGCAAATTCTTAATAAAAATCAAAAAATATCAAGTGTATTTTAATTACGTATCGGATGTTAAATATGATAAAATAATTACGGTTTTCAGTATTTCACCTTTTATGCGCCTGAGAGGCACACTTCTGGGTTTTTGTTACTTTTTAAATTCTGGGTATTAGGATTAAAAATATTCTCAATACGATTTCTACATTTGGAAGTGTGTCTTCAATTTTGATTTCTTTCAGAAGTTGATACATTTACAATATACTATTAGTTCCCTCATTTTCACTGAGAACAATTTTGAAGTATTCTTTTAAATGCAGACATTCCATTTCTAACTCTATCTCATTAATATCTTCATAATAAAATACAGCAAATTCTTTGCAACTTTGTCTCAACTCTTCAGAATTCATAGTTTTCAAGCGAAATAATCATAGTTGTAATACAAAGAAACAATAAATCAAAACGTTTACTAATGTTATTTTACGAACGGATTGATCGCGGGGCCCTGGGCACTTGTCCAGTGTGCCCAGTGAGAAAGAGGGGTCTGTCAATGACATAATTGTTCGCCGATTAAAGTTTCAGAAAAGTCACATCGTGATGAGGGCGATAACTATGTGCTGACAATAACAATGTCTGCGCCAGTTTCAATTACAAAAATACGCTTCGACTTTCGATCCTGAATGAAAAGACGCCCACTTAAAGTTGTGCTGTCATTTGTTAAAACGTTGTCTCTAGCAGATGAGTCTTGAATGGCTACAGTTAAAAATATTGAAGAAGGTGCAGGAAGTGTGGCACTCACAGCCACACGTACGTTCTAACCAGGCCCGTGCGCAGGCATCATCCATGGGGGGGGGTTTTTACTCGAACATTTCTTATTAGATTATTTTCATAAAAAACGTCAAACAACGGTTTACTTTTAATATAGACATTTAATTATAATTAAATACATAAATACAGGTGTTTATTATCTTTCTGGAAATTGGCCAAAAAATTAAGAATATTTGATTTGTTTTCTTATTTTTAATATTTTTTTTTTAAATTTATTTTCGATTTTTCTTATTTCCATTAAAAAAATAAATGAGAAGAAAAAAAATTAAATTTGATTTTTGGTCTAAAAATTTTCAAAGTATTTTAAAAGCAAGTAATTACAATATTTTGCTTCAATACCTACACGGTTAGAAATTTTGGAATAAAATGACTACACCAGAATTGTATTAAAATTCAATACTGCCTAGACATCAAAATTCATTTTTAATACAAATTTGAATTTAAATTTAAAAACTCGTTTTTATTAAGATTTAAAAAAAAAATTTTACGATACGCTGCTTTTGTGCTGCGTTCTTAAAACTTTATATGAGAACTTAAGTTTTTTACCTGTCACCGATCAGAACTGAACCTAGGTCGTCGTCCTGCGTCATGCCATTGTTCATATACGCTCATCTTTACCAACTGAGCTACTGTCATTTCCATGAACGACTAAATCTCAATTACTGACTTTTCCGTCAAAATTAAATATTGAACTTTCATTTCATGTTGTTGTCAATTGATAATTTAAATATACTTTAAGCCAAACGAAATACGATACTACGTTGGCTGATGTCGTTAAACTGCTCATGCAACCATTGTACTGAAAGGGAACCAGGCTCGAATTTCAGTGCATACAACATTTTATTTTTTTTAATTTAATAAAGAAAGTATTAAAATATAATACAGTATGTTAAAAATCAAATGTAATACTTGCGATATTAAAATTTAATACAAACTGTCTTACAAAATTTTGTAATCTATTCAAAAGTATTAATTGTAATCAAAATTGTATTAAAAATCTTTGTAATACTTCGCTTGTATTAAAATATATTCCAAGATTTCTAACAGTGCATGATTAGCTTAAAAAAATTAAAAAATTTAATTTTGATAACTTTTGGCCCAAGCATACAAACATTTTTTTTCTCATTTATTTTTTTAATGGAAATTCATGTAGTGGCATTGACAATTTCAAAACAACAAAGGACTTGAGCTGTTACACAAGAAACACCAAAGCTCTACTCGCGGAGAGGCCACCGTTTTTCTCCTTATGTATAGGCTTAAAAAATAGCGGTCAATTCTTTTCGACACTTCCTTTTGTGTAAATAAGGAAAATAAGGAAAAAATTTAATTTTTTTGGCCAAATTCCGAAAAATAAAAATTTTGCAGCTCTGGTAGTAACCCTAAGACTATTTTTTCTATTATTTTTTTAAATGAGGATATACTCGAATGTGAACGAATTTTCGAAAATCGAGTGTTTTGAAGTATTCTAGAACATGCCATTTGTCTAGTATTAATGATATGATTCGATATTCAGTTATCATTACGTAAGTAGCTAATTCTGCGAGGTGCTTGAAAAAACTCGTCCAAAACTCTTTCCACTTTGATTTCGATATCGTGATGTATATTAAGCGAGGTTGAGCCATTCAGCCGATCATTGGACATAGTTGATCTGAGGTATGTCATTAGACGACGTAGCACTGAAAAGGAGCGTTCATTTGTTGCTGTTGTCACAGGCAAAGCTCTCAAAACACGAAGCATTTTTGATGTCTTGCCCCGCAAAGCGTTGACGCCAAAGTTTAACTTCATTTATGTCACGGGAACTATCATGCAAAATCGAATGATATGGTTCAAATAGATTTGTGCATGCATTTTCATTGAAGCTGATTTTATTGATGCCGGAGCTATGCTTAAACGCGCATTGAAAAAAAGATCGTGTCACTTAGCCTTAGCGACGCGCAGTGGTCCCAAATCGTGTTTTTTGGTTCAAAAATAGCTAGAGTGCGCAAATCTTGAGGAAATAAAAAACTCGTGCTCTAATAATTTATTGGCATTTCAGTTCTTTTATAAAAAAAAAAAAAAAAATTTGTTTTGTCTTTTTGATTTTTCTTTCAAATGCCAATAAAAATCTATGTGCGAAAACTCCCGATGGGGGGGGTTTGAACCCCCAAAACCACCCCCCCTTGCGCACGGGCCTGGTTCTAACTGACCGATGCGATATCCCATCGAATATGTGTGGCTGACAACATCGAATGATTGACTTTGGTACGGTAATGCACGAAACTGCATCAACTATTTACTACTGCTATTTACTCTAACATCATTTCAAGGTTTCTTTTACCGTGATGGAACAGACAACAGGTCGCGAGTGACTTCGGTATATTGTAGTTGTTTTACCAAATGGCTTGGTTTATTATCACTCAAATAAATTCCAGTGGTTAGCTGATTTAATCTGGCCATTGGCATAGCAGATAACTCGCTGCCAACAATCTGGTGAAGTATTCGTACCTGTCTCTAGCGACTTGCGTACTACGTTAAAGCCTTGCTCATGTAAACGTTTGGTCGTATACATAAATACGTATGAACATTAAGACGTTACTATACACAGAAAAAACAGAATTGGTAAAATCAAATAATTGCAATTCTATGAATAAAATTTCTAGAATTCACTTATTCATTTCTTTAAATTAAAGAAAAAATTTGCAAAATCAAAACACCTTATTTGTTAGATTTTCAAATTCAAATTATCTGATTTTACAACAAAATATTTTAGCTTAATCAGCTAAATGTTTCACAGTTAGTGCAAATAGAAAACTTCGTTACTGAATTAGTAAAATCAATTCAAACTTTGGAATTTTTAGCCAAATCTTGCTTTTCACTCTAATGAACTAAATAGCTCTTAAATAGTTTCTGTCTTTTCAATGATATATTCTTTTCATTTTAGGTGAATTATATAGAAATAATTCTTAGATATACCTAGAGTATTTTATGTTTGCACCAATGTTTTTTTGTAACTTATTTTTCCATTTGCTAAATGGTAAAAATAATTCTTTGATTTATCTAATTCATTCTATGTTTGAACTAAAGTTTTTTTTTAAATTTAATGAATTAACTGATCAATTTATCAATTGTTCAACACTGCAAAAAAAAAATTTGCTAAAGCCAGAAATATTTATTTAATTTAATAAATTTTAATTTTTATAATTCGTTGAATTTTCCAATTAAAGTTCGTTAATAAAACCAATGAATTAATTGAAGCAAAAAATGTTTTAGTTGAATCAAAGTTTGACAGAAAAAATTCCTTGAAAATACGAATTAAATATTTGCAATATTTACAAATGTTTTTTTGAAATCAACGAATTTATTTTAAGTTTCAACAAAAATTGTAGGATGAAAAACAACAAATCACGATTTGATATATCAGACAAACTGTTTCTATGACTGAAAATCATACAAAAATTCGTTGAAATCGGACATGAAATTGTTTGATATCATAGAATCTTTTTTTTCTGTGTACAGAGCACCACAGCTTCAAAATTGCAACTTCATCTTAAGACATTAAGAGGTTGCGATGGAAAATTTTCTATTATAATCGCAATAAAAATTAAAAATTTGATCTGACCAAGGCAAGTGAAGAATCCTTTAATTTTTTGTGGAAAACAAAAATAAAATTTGACACGGAGCTTACTAAACATATTTCTAACACTAAAATCAAAAATTTGATTTTTGTTGCTTTTTTAAATCAATTATTGCTAATTCCTAAATTTAATTTGATTGATAATATTATAGCGCAAAAAATTTATTAATCATAAGTATCTTAATCCTTGAAGCAACGTTCTATATTTTTCGAGATGTAGCGTTTTGTTTTTATTTTACCACTTTTTTTTCGAAAAATAATTTGTTTTATCAATCTGAAATTTACGAACAGATTGAAAAATTCGAATTTATTACTTTTCATTTAATATGCAATTTTTATCCGATTTTTCTCTATCAACCTTTTTTATCGGAAATATAAGTTTTGTTAAAATTTTAGTTACTGTCATATCCTGAAAACTATGCAACTGGCATAGAACTGGCTGTGCAACTGGCATAGAACTGGCAAATGTTAAGGCTTATCAAATTATCTTTTAAATGACTTAAGTACATAAATGATGTTTTGTCATCAAATGAAATTAATGTATCTAAACTTTGTATTAAATAAAAAAAAAAAATAAAGCTGATTTTTGAAACATGTTAGCAAAGTTATAGGTCCATGAAATTTTTAATAGTATAATTATGAACTGAAAAAATATTGACCATTTCTTATTGTACGTTAAAATAGTTAAGTTCTTATTGTACTAAAAACAAATTAATAAATAAATGAAACAATTTTTAGAAAGTTGTTCATCAAAAAATAATTCTATAAAAGCTACATATATAACTTTTTAAAGTAAATTTTAGAAAAATCGTAATATCAGAAATTTCTTGAAACTAAATTCTTAAAATAATCAACTTAAGTTAATGGCTATAAAACAAAAACAATTTAAGAGCTAATGAATCTACTAAAAAAATATCTCGAATGAATATTAATATGTAAAAGATTTAAGTCAGCTGAATATTTTGCTTGATTTATCGATTTTCTTAAAATCATACTCAATTTTTTGGCAAAAAAAATTTAATAAAGAAAAATTTGGGGGAACATCGCTTATGAAATAAATTGAAGAAGCCTTTCAAACGGTTTTTTGAAAAAATAATTGTTCAAAACTTAAGAAAAATCTTGTCCTCAAAAATATGAAACAGGATTCAATGTCATTTCTTAATTACACAGGCCTGCAAAATGAGGGTCATAACTTCCTCTCGAGAATTTGATAGCTGATTCTAGAGTATTGGTGCGCTGATTACGAATATGTACTCAGAATTGCTCTATCACGTAAGGTTTTTGAGATATTCTAACCTAAAAGTGCAAAAAACAGTGTTTTTTGACATATTTGAGGTTATGTAGCACCGTGATTTTTTTCTATTTTTCAAAAACTAAGTGTGGGATCTTAAAGTACAGCTTTTCTTTTTCCAAATGCGGTTGAGTTTTCTGAAATAACTTCTTTTTTTTCGCCGAGTTATCACAGTTTCAAATCTTTTCATATACAAATGTCCCTAAAGAGTTTTCAGGTATAGGGAAAATTTCAAAATGCGATAACTCGGCGAACAAAAAAGATATTTCAGAAAACTCAACGGTATTTAAAAGAAAAAGAATTGTTCTTTAAGATTCTACACAAACTTTTTGCAAAAAAAAAACACAGTACTACATAACCTTTCAAATATGTCAAAAAATATTGTTTTTGCACTTTTAGGTTTTAAACCTTACGTGATAGGAGGGAATTCGTTGCTCTTCAAATTAGTTTATCAATTTTTACCTGGCTAAGGTTTCAATTGTGAGTGTGTTCGATTAAAAAGATTGCAATAAAACTTCATTCCCACTTGTTAAGCCTTGTTCTAGGCTCGGAAGAACTGGCTTCAATTTTTCCATCACCCTTTTTATATAACATATTTACTTTTATATTTACATTTGTATCAAATTATAAGAATATATTTTCAAGACAACTATAATTCAAAGCAGAGCTGAGCTTGTGGGCTACAATTTATTAACGTTATTTGAATTAATTTCACAAAATTCTATCGATTTTATTTTTATTAATGACAAAAAATTTTCTTAGCCAGACTGAACTTTTAGCAGTACGCGTTACTAATGCGACATGTTGACAACCCGATGAGATAGGAAATGTCTGCATTATTTACAAGGGCGGCACCATTTCCTCGCCCCTCCAAATGCCTCCATCCGGCCCTGTCTAGTTCATAAATCCTCACTAAATATGCAAACGGAATATTGACTTAAATACTATCTGCGTCTTGTCACAACGAAGAAAAGTGTTGCTGCCGCTAATAAACTTTTCATGACTTACTCTTTGACCAAACCCCCAAAAAAATAACCGCGGAAAACTAAATTAAATGCAACTTCATTCCATATGGAATAAGTTCATACTAATTCTTTATATGCAACTGATATATGAATGTACATATAAAAATTTCATTCCTTGATGCCTTCCACCCTCGCTTCATTAATATTTGGGCAAATTGAATGCAAAAAACAAGGAAACTTCATAATTTTGCATTTGTGGAAATTTTGCCAATTTCCGAGGTGACAAAATCAGAAATTTACGACGCCGTCAATCTTTATCAGCGCTGCCATCTATTGAACAAACACACACAAAAGCATTTTTGAACTTAATTTTCTTCCTCGTCTGTTTTTTTTTTCTTTACTTTTTACACATTTTCAACGCTTTTCTTTGTTTTCCTTCCAAAATTTGTGCTTTCCTCTGTGTCATACGCGCGTGTGTATGTGTGATTTTTTATTTTGTAGACTTAAAACGATAAGAAAGTGAAAATTGTTTGCCAAAAATGTTCGCATTCCCTTGTAAATTTGCGCATTTGCTGTTTTATGCCATCTTCAGCAGTTTTATTTGTTGATTATCGGCTTCTGTTTCAGTTTCCAGCAGAGTTTAGAAATTTTTATGTTTAATGCCAACTTTCTTTTTTTTGTTTTTTTTTTGTGAAATTATCACTACGCTATTCATGCTGGGGACGACATCATTTAGGAATTCGACATTTTTTCATCCTTTATTTGTGTGGCAATGAACACAAATGTGACAGTAGGCGTAATTGATAAAATGTTTGCAAATTGTTGTCTTATGTGGGTCCGAATATTACAATGATTCTTGTAATGGCAAAGAGTTCGCATTGATATTTTCTATGTACATATATGACTGAGGAAATTAAACAAACAAAAAACTTCGAACCTAAACATGAAATAGCCGGGATGCAAACACCCATAACAATATAACAATCGTATGCTGGAATTGGTTATGAATTGGACATTGGGTTTGACGTTCGGGATTTTCGATCATTATTTTTTGTGAGCAACGTGAAACCCACCCTAGCCTTGCGAACTAACATTTTGAATGAATTATTTTTTTCTCACGTTCTCGATGTGCAAACATTATAAAATTAATTTTAAAAAAAGTTCACGCTCTGTACAAACTTTTTTTGTCAAAATTAATAATTTGGACTACAAGGAGGGTGACTAAAATAATTTTTTTATAATAATTTATTTTTTTTTTCCTGCAAAACCCAATTCAATTCAATTTTTATTATTAAAGTTATAATCAATTTCTTTATTCACAATTGTAATATTAAAAATATACCGAATATAAAACAATTATTCAATAAATATATTCTGTAGTTCCAACAGAACTAGAGCCGAATGCAGAATTGATTCTTTGTTAAAAAAAAAGACAAAGTAATATATACGTATAATAATTAGTGTTTCACCGAGGCCGAGGCGAGGCGAGGTTCTAGTTGATCTCGGTCTCGCCTCGTTTTATAAATTTAAGTCTCGCCTCGCCTCGGCCTCGGACGAGATCTTGCCATCACATGCCTCGCCTCGCCTCGCTTCGCCTCGTTCTCGGCCGAGGCACCTCGGTAAAAAAGCGAGGTTTTTATTAAAATAAATAAAAAATTATATATGTATCAGGGCTGATAGGCTGATCAAGCCTCAAGAAATAAAATAAAATATCTGTTTTTATTTTTGGTGAATTGGATGAGATATGATGAATTTAATTCTTTCCTTATATGGGAAGGAGACGCATTGCCTATTTTTCCAAGCCAAACTAAGCTATGAACCTTTTACAAACTATAAGCAAAATATGTACCAAATCTTATTTATCTACGTCAAATAGATATTGAGATATGATAAAGTTAATTTTTTTCTTATATTGAAAGCATGGTACCGCCCATTTTAGTAATTGAATCTTAGTTATGCCTCTACCTTTTATAAATATATCAAGTTTTATTAATCTGCATCAAGTTGTTGATAATATATGATGAATTCTGTTTTTCTCTTATGTGGGGGTGGCATCACCCATTTATCGTAAACTATATTACGGAGCATCCCAAATCATAAGAAACATATATGTATGTCAAATCTTTCGTCGGTCGGTTGAACGGTTTAGGAGTCCATTAGTAACGAACATACATATATTGATCTTTATTTATATACTAGCATTACCCTGTGCGTTTCGCTTCACTTTACCGGTTCTTAGAAAGACTATTAGAATAAATCAATTTCAATGCAGTGTTGTCAATCATGCAGTTTTGCTTATAGCCTTACATAGCCTTACGTGCTTCCCTAACTGATCAAACGAGGCGAAGTCACATAGAAGCTGATGCGATCCAAGCACTTCTGTGCATTAGCGCTTGGATCAAATCTGAACTCGTAAGAAGCACATTCGGATTAAAAATAAAACAAAGTAGTTTACTCAAAATAAAATACTAAAATATTAGTTAAATATAGATTTTATTATAAAAATTACATTCATATTTTGAATCTGCATATGATTCTTACGAGTTCAGATTTCGTCACAACGCGCCTCGCTCTTGGTTTCGAAAACGAGGCTAGGACGAGGCGAGGTGCCGTGTGATCTCGCCTCGCCTCGGTCAAGCGAGGAAAATTTATTTTTCCATCTCGCCTCGTTCTCGCCTCGGTCTCGCCTCGTTCTCGTAATAATAATAATAATGGAATGGTTAAAATGGATTTCAAGTATTTTTTTTTTGGTGATTTCAATGAGCAGAAAAATGAAATACAGAGCAGAAATACAAAAAATATGAACGGCTAACAGCAAGGGTTAACTTTGAATAGCGAGCTGAGAATTAATTTCGCTGTATTCTTTATTTAAAAACCACGATTTAACTTTAACTAGGAATAAATTAATGTTTCGATTGCATTTAGTATCGCCTGGTAATTAATTAAATAATCTGAGAGCAACAGAAGAGTAGAAATTTAAAAAATGTTGCAAGTTGTGAACGGGAACTTGGGCTAAGTTTTGATTGTTTGTAATTAGATTATCATTAGAATAACTTCTATTTACTTGATAGCCACATTTATTAAAAAAAGATTTTAAAACTTTATAACATTATAAATGTTTAAGGGGAAGAATTGTTAAGTTTGTAAACAAATGTAAACTGCTGTAAAAATACATTTGCCTAATGACAGCCAAGGTATAAGATTTGAGTGCACTAGTATGTTCAACCCAATTCAAATTCCAATCGACCATTAGACCAAGGTACTTAAAGGACTTGACGCGATCAATGGAAAAACATTCATCGGAACAAGTTTTTACAATCACATACGTAAATAACTGATTTGACGATGTACACACATCACTACCAATCAAAAACTTATCACAGAGGGCATGGTGAAAAGAGAAATTACTGATTTGAAAATCATTGCCCTCTACATTGAATAGCATTACTTTAGTTTTATTGATCAAAACCAATTTATGAGATTCAAACCAATGTCTCAAGATACTCAGATCAGTATTAATATCCGCTGCAAAAGCTACAACTTTGCTTGAAAATTTTTGCAAAAAAATTGAGTTTATAAAACCAAAGATAAAATAGGACCTAGTGCTGAGTCTTGTGGAACACCAATGCTTATTTCCTTGTAAGAACTAAAGTTGTTTGTTTGGGTAAGACTCTGTTTTCTGTTGGACAAATATGAGGTAAACCATTTATGGATAGAGACCCTTATTCCACATTTGTATAACTTCCCAAAAGAATTTTATGATCGACAATGTCAAAAGCTTTTGTTATGTCTATAAATAGGGCGCCGGATATTTTTTTATTATTTAAACTATTATAAACATTAGAGTAAAGTGTTAGAAGAGCCTGACCAATGTTAACAGCCAGAGTTGTACAGAGGGTGACACGAGTTTGGTGAAAGAAGAGAAATACCCCACGCCTTAAACACATTTTTAGTTGGATATTGAAAAGTGAGGACCTCTAATTTTTACTCATGCCATTCCATGCGCGGTACATTATTTTTTTGCGTAGTAGTAAGAGTTTGCAATGGTGGTCACACAAAATTTTTCTAAAAGAATACAAAAAATAATGTTCCGTTTGCCACTGGCCCCTCACTTTCACGTATGGGTCCTGTACACATTATTTTATAACTTATTTTGAAATTGAAAATGCTGCCGGAAACTGATTTTAGATTTACAATAATAAAATTAAAAAGCCAAATGACATAAGATAACGCAGCATAAATAATGTAAAAAATCATTCTAATAAATTGGCGTAATAAGGGGAGAGAAAGGCAAAACCCTCCTCCAGATAGGATATATGTATGCATAGTAAATTAAGTAAAAAATCTGTGTTTCGTATAAAACGTTTTCTAAGAAAAACTGCCCTATACTCAAAGCAATAGGTTTCACCGCGATCAGCTTAACGAGTAAATAGAAACTATGGTGGCTATTAGATATTAAAAAAATGTACTCATGGGGAAAACATATATCGGACAGTCTCTAAATAACTGCACAACCTTTTGACTTTTTTCTCCAATATTTTTGATATTTAGTGCTTATCCAAAGGTGAATTTTGAACAAATTTAAATTTCAAAAAAAATTTAAAAGATTTCGCAATTTAACTCAAAGGTTTTTTGAATTTTGGGGAATAGAATAAGAAACTTTAAATCTTTTTGGTTTAAATACATATATTTCAGTTTTATAAAAAAATTATTTATTTTAAATACATTCAGCTTTAATTTTTCTATTTATAAAATTATTTTTTTTTTTATTTATAGAAATGTTTCTCAAAATATTTTCGGCATAACATCTTATTGTATGAATTGCATGATAGTTTCTAAGGTTATGTTAGGAATTGCAATTTAAAAGCATTAATAAAAGAAAATCCTAAAAAAAATCAATAAAAAAAAATTCGAAGATAATTTGCGAAACATTTTTATAACTAAAAAAACTTTTTGTTTAAACTTATTTACTCAGCAGCTTTAATTTTTTTTTAAAGACTTGATGCATTTTCAAACAAAAATGATTAACAGCCAGATTATTTAAAAGACAAAGCAAAGCGGCGAGTCACATTTCATATTATATAAACTCACTCACGTCTGCGTCAAAATATGACGGAAGCACAAAAACAGACATTTCAGCTGCCAAATTGGTCAATTGCTTTTATGCTTGTGTCAACTTTTTTAAATTTCATAATATCATTAAATTTTTTAATGAGAATTTTATTTATAACAGAAAAAAAATGCTATTTTGCATGCACTTGGGTTTGAACCTGGGCATTCCATGCTCTTTAACAAGATCAGCCAAACTCATTGGCTTTCTAAAAGTAGGGGAGAAGTGGGGGTTGTGGGCATGGGTCGGTTGTGGGCACCCCTACGTATATTTTCACAAAACGAAGATTAAGTTTCGTTGGTAATGTCATTCGCAAGCAATTACCCTATGTATGATTCATGCCAAATATCAAAGTAAACGGACGCGTTTGCTTTTGGAAATGAACGAATTGGTTTTTTTTGGGCTTTGAAAAGGTGGTGAAACTTTTTTCAAACATTTTCCATAGTGTATCAATCAAAGTGGATCGATTGGAAAGGTAAGTGTAATGTATTTTTATTTAGTCGAAGTATTATGCTGAATGGAACAATATCATTTTTCATTACTTTTTAAAATGTCTGCTAAAGTTGGATGTGGGCACAAAAATTGGGTGGGTTGTGGGCACCCGTTTTTTTAGTCAAATATTTTATTCACCTACAATTTCTCGTAAAATTGTTCTAAAAATTTGTTTGGAATTTGTTTTTTTTTTGCTCCATTATCATAGCTGAAATGATATTTTGCTTTTGCAACACTTATAAAGTCTTATTCGTACGTTTGTTTGCCATTTTCACGCCACACTCTCTTTTCCACACACCTCTGGTAAATCAACGAACAAATCCACGAAATCACAAAAAATTCCACCAAAAAATATGAACGGTGAACGTAGCCTACTATGATTGATATTGTTTTTTAAACTTTAGTTCCATAGAATTTTGTTTTGCATTACGAATTATAAGAGGTTGTCAAATCCAATTACGATTTATAAGAGGTTAAACAGACTTTATTGCACAAAAAAAAAAAAAATACGAATTATCGAGGGGACCAAAATGTATGGAATTTTTACGAATTAAAGCGATTTTTTCAAGGGACCAACAGTTTGCTACGAATTATTGAGATTTTCGAATTAACGGGGTACGAATTATCGCGATTCCACTGTATATAAAGCGGTCAATTTCTTTCATGAACTCAGTAATCTTTCGTCGATCGTCAGATGCATTTCGTTTTCCATTCATCTTACGGTTTCGTTAGCTATGCCGTCCAAGAATAAATCTAAAAATTCGTCCGATATCAATTTTCAAAAGCTGCTCGATGCCATTAAACAATGTACAGTGGACAAACTGCCTACAAAAGTGACTGCTGCAACTTATGCGATTCCCCGAAGTACTTTACAACGCTATGTGAAGAAAGTGGAAGCGAATTTCGAGGACATCACAGCCGTCGACGATGGTGTTTTATTGGATTTTCTTCGTGAATGTAACATGCACGTGAGACTTTTGTCTCATCTGCTTGAAATTTTTGCCACGCCAATTGACCGCAGCCAACTCCATCAATTGTAACATCTGCGATCGAGCTTTTCATTTGAAATGTGCGTGCATGCGGGCAAGTTATTATACATGTCAAAATTGTATTTCCGACGATGAATAACGCCTATGCAGGCTTTGAGATTAATAAACTGTCATTTTGTTCATGTTAGTTGTGGTTTTTTTTCATATTTTTCCATTTGTAGCATTTTTTCCAAGGGTGCCCACAACCCCCCCTAAAAAAAATTTTAGCTGAAAATTACGATTTTACGAAAGTCCATGTAAAATTTTTTTGCATGACGGAATCGGGTATGTTTCTTTATAATTAGTTAGCTTAGGTCTCTAGCTTTACACAGATACACATATGTCCAAATAATATGCACTAGGTCGGTAATTATAAGCCGAAAACAAAACTATGCCCACAACTCCCACTTCTCCCCTACATATAATAATTTTTGTAACAGCTTCTTATTTGAATAATCATTTGGCCAAAGTTCCCAGGTTTGGGTGTTTTTTGTAATTTTAGGTAATTTTTTTTTTAATGGGCTGAACCTATTACAATTGTGTCAGTGATTAAAAATATTTTTATACCACGATATTTCTATCAAAGTGAAAAAATAAATTAATAATTTATGTAGTTGCAACTCGATAATTGAAGGAATAGCTACTTATAATCACATATGCTCACTGTAGCTACGACATTTTATAAAAATGTTTTCTTTCATCATACTTTTAGTACCAAAAACTCATATTTAAACTGAAAAAGCTTCTCAAGTCTGACTTCAGCAATGCAGTTACACAAGTTGTTATGGAATGAAATGGAGCAAATGTTTGATTGAAGAAGTTTCAAATGTAATAGAAACTGAAACAAAACTCAGTAATTCCAAAAATAACTCGAAAAAAACATTTTTTCAATGAAACACAACATGGTTATCGGCACATGAAACGTTCGAGCACTCAAAGACATTGGAAAGCTACAACAACTGGCAAGCGAATAAAAAAGATTCAATATACAGTGGATCACATCAAAAGTTGGGCAAGTGTTCGCAAAAAGTTAGAATACGATTTTAGGTATTACAAAAAAATTTTTTTCCAAAAAATGTTTGTGTCTTGCGTTTATTGGTTAATGCAGAAGAAAATGAAGTAGAATCTTGTCATAATATCGAAATTCCTTACAAATGTGCTCGCATTGAAGGTCGGGCAGCGAAATGATCGATTAAAGTAATGTTGAATTTACCGTTAGGTTTGAAAAACGATAATTGGTTTTGGTTTTCCATGTCTTTAGTTAACTTCTTGCTGTCATTAGATAAAAAAAGTTTTGAAATTGCAAATTTTGTAAAAAATGTAAGTCTATGGCTTACGGTATTATTAACCCTTTCGCGTCCGCTCCAAGGCCAGCTGCCAGAAACAATGTTTCTCTTAATTTCAAGACTTATTAAGTCTATATAAGGTGTTTTGGAAATTTTTAGCTTTCTAGACTAATCTGGTCACTAGATAATTAGAAGTTGCTTAAAAGCAAAAAAAAAAAAAATATAGAAGCGTAATAACGCAATAATTCTCAAATGTTTTAAATTGTATATTTAATTCCATCTTTTTTACTTGAAACTGCATACTTTGATTTTTGAAAAATATGTATTTTATAAGTATTTCTATTTAATTTTTTTATTTTGCACTGAAATTACTGCACATGAGACGTTCTTTTACTAACCGAACAGTTTCTGACCGCCACATCTTTAAGTCGTTCGAAATTTTTTTTACGTATTCTTTGCTTTTAACTTAAAATAACTAAAAACGAATTTATTTTTTTCAAAATTGAGATACGACAATCTCTTGGCGTTTAAATTAGCTTTCTTTTAAAAACAAAAATGAATGATTTTCGACAAAGTTTCTGGTCTCTAGGAATCTTTGAAACTATAAATATTTAATAAATTTTTTTTTTGGGTTTTTCCAAGAAACAATATTTTTATTTCAAAAGTTGATCTCCGAGCATTTGTTAGAATTTTGGTAAGCTTTAATTAAAAGAAAAAAATGTTAATTTCTGAAAAGATTTGCACTGCCTAGCCATTTTTGACCAACAAAAAAATTAAAAAAAAACATTTTTCCGGCTTTTAATTTAAAATAATAAAAAACGAAATCTTTTATTAGAAATTCAATCTCCGGCAATCTATTAGCATTTTAATAACCTTTTATTAAAAAAAAAACTGTTAATTTCCGACAAGATTTGCGATCTCTAGCAATTTTTGAACCAAAAAATGATATGGGACAACTGTGCAGCGGAGCGCAGTATTTTCAGAGGTGCGCGCAAGAGATCATTTAGTTGGGATAGTCCGTATTTACCTACCACTCTGAAAAAATAATTTTTTAAAGGAAATTTAACGAGGAATCTAGTGATATTTTTTTAATTTCATATCGAGTGACCATCGCATTATTAACTCATAAAAAATTTTAATTTTTCATCCAATGCCATAGAAAAAAACTTTGTAAAAAAGCTTATCTTTTTAGCTTTAAAATAATATAAGAAAATTATTTTTCCGTTAAAATTTACAGGAGATATGACAATTTTAACATGACCATAAAACTCGATAACAAATTAATTCCCGGCACACGTGTCCTCTAATATAACTCAAGGAATACGTAAAAAAAAATTCGAGCGACTTAAAGATGTGGAGGTCAGAAACTGTTCGGTTTATAAAAGAACGTCTCTCATGTGACTTTTTTGACTTCATCTTAAAAAATGCGTGGTAATTTTGTTGATCACAATATAACGGTTGCTTTTTTGAAGTTTTTTTATTCTGAGAATTGCAATCAATCAATAAGGTGTGTAATTTACAAAATTTATTGCGATTGTGTCACTTTAACAAGGCTTAGTATTGAAGTTGCTTACAAGCAACTCTGGACAAGAAAGGGTTAAAAGATATAAAAAAGACAAACATTTTCAAATAAACAGCATACGGTTGGAAAAATAACGTTTACATCGAGGGACGAAAAATGAACTTTCCGCGAAATTCATAAAAATCCATTCATATCGACTCAAAAACTTACTGTAATGGTAAAAGCTAGTTTTCAAAATGAGGTCCATGCTGTAGCAGTTCAAATATTTTTCCGGAAAAATAATTTAAATGGCCGGCTGGCACAGGATAAGCCATGCATCAAAAAGAACAGTTCGCTTGAATTTCACAAGAGAGCACATTTCAAAAGATTCTCATTCGGAGCACGGTAAACACAATTTTTTTAAGTCGAGATAAAAAACAGACAATTTTTTGGTACCACAAATGAAAACGGTGAACTACTAACACAGTTCTGCAGTGACGAAAATCTTATGATTGGAAGGACATATTTTTGGTTTAATAAAAAAAAAAAAAAACGGCGGGTTGCACTCCGGGAGTGCCGACAGAAGTGAAAACAAATCGTTTAGTGGCAAGTTAGTGTGTTAGTTGGTATGTTTGCGTTTTCTTTTTATATGGCAATGCAATGGAAGACAAAACCGGAATATGTATTCAAATTTTAATATCGCTCTCATTCTCAATTTGTCAACGCAACAACGCGGACTTTGAAAGAAACAAACATGTAAGCATAACAATCGTTGAATGAGAATGGAATGTGTCAGTTAGTGTGTCTGCCTTGCTTTTTGTCTTCCACTTGAAATATTTATTTAAAAGAAACAATAGAACATTAAAATTTTATTATCGCATTCATGACGGGGAATCCCGATGACGGTCGGTGTCGCGAGTTTATACTTTTTTCCTCAGCCGCACAACAGGCCATAAGAAGTTTTCACTTCAAAAATGGCTGGAAGAAGTATATTCTGCTCAGTAGCCTCAACTGTGAATAATTAAATTTGAGCTAAGTATTCCTTATGTTTGAAAACAAAAATTTATTCTGATTGCAGTAAGAAACATCATCGCGAATTATGTAAGTATAAGAAAAAGTTAGGTAAAGAAAGTACCTGAACCTGTGACTAAATAGCTTAGACATAATTTTTCTAAAACTTAACTTAAAAATCTGCTTCTTCCTACAGACACTATGACACCACTTTTATCACTATGACAGTTTATCAAAACACAATTAACTTCAAAAAAATCTGCTTGTTCTTAAAAAAACTATTAGACCTCATTTGTCTAAATCGGTTTAGTAATAGCCGAAATATAACGTTTTAAAGTTTTTCAAAAAACCAAATTTGCTTGCTGCTGGTTCATGGTGGCCTGGTATTTCAGATTTTTCTCTGCTTTGGGCTGCAGGCTCTGCTTTCGGCTGCGCTTGCAGAGAAAAATTTGCTGACTGAGCAACAGCTAACCGGAAGTCAACATATGTATGCTACAAACTTAAAAATTTTTTACAAAAAATTACATATTTTCATAGGCCAATTTTTTCAAATAACGTTGCCTACTTTTAGGCGCTATTAATAATTTACCCCTAAAAGTATGCAATACTTTCTAACAAATTTCAAAATAGCGCATAAAAGTAGGCAACATTATCTGAAATTTTTAAAATAGTTGCCTTCTTTTAGGCGCTATTTCGAAATTTGTCAGAAAGTGTTGCATACTTTTAGGGGCAAATTATAAATAGTGCCTGAAAGTAGGCAACGTTTTTGAAATTTTTTGAAATCGAGTTCGTTTTCCAAGTCTTCAAATTTCTAAAATCGAGTTCGTTTCCCAAGTCTTCAAAAATCCAAAATCAAGTTCGTTTCCCAAGTCTTCAAAATTCCAAAATCGAGTTCGTTTCCCAAGTCTTCAAAATTCCAAAATCGAGTTCGTTTCCCAAGTCTCCAAAGAACATTCAAATTTTACTATAGCATTCATGACGGGGAATCCCGATGACGGTCGGTGTCGCGAGATTATACTTTCTTAGTCAGCCGCACAACGTACCATAAGAAGTTTTCACTTCAAAAACACATGGGTTTCATCTGTTCAGCTAACAGAAAACCAGATAGACCATTTCTGCATAAAGAGACGATGGCAAAATAGCCTTCCTGGCATGAGAGTCTGGAGAAGCGCGGGTATCGGTTCAGATGACTACCTCATTGTAGCTTCTCTTTAGCTCAAAATATTTTACATTCAATGTAAATGTTAAAAGCTACCACGGAGTTCACCTCTGAGCTCATGTACCCAGCTCTTATTCAAATTTGGGTAAAAGAACTAATACCTGTAGACTGACTCATAGGAACTTAGTGAAAATCCCTAAAAATTGAGGACTTATCATTAGACTCAAATATCCACAGAGACTTGGAAATTCCACTTAGAATTAAAGAAATAAGAAAATACTGTAGCTAGTGCTAGATCGCATCCAAATGCTCTTGCAAAAGAGCTACTAAACGTCACTACCAGAAACGATTGAAAAAGAAATACAAACAAGATGTCGGAATCGTATTAGAACTACTAAGCAGCTGTATCCATAGCTAATTTCTGATACTCAACATTTTTTTTAATAATTATATAATATGAATTGCTAGGTTACAAATTAATTCAATACAATTAAAAATCCTTATAAATAAAATAAATAGCTTTGTAAATTATACAATATTTTAGCAATGGTAAAGAATATTTAGTACAGTTAGCCTTAAGATTTGAATTAATTATTGTTATTTTCTTGATAAGAAAGATGAAATAAAATTAAGATCAAAAATAAAATTATGATAAAAATATAGAGGCATCATGATACTGTCAGTTCCGTTCAAGGCCTTAACGGAAGTCCTCCTCAGCAGAGTAAACAGACAAATAGAACCACTTATCCGAAAACAACAAGCGGCTTTCATCCGAATAGATCATGTGGAACAGATAATGAGTGGCAGGCTTTGTTTCATCTAACTTTCATTGACTACAATACTGCTTTTGATAGTATCGACCAAAATTGCATCTTGGATGCATTAAGCAGACGAGGTGCTGCACCCGAGATTATTAACCCCATCAAGGTTCAATACGAAGGTTTGAAATGTAGAATCTTACATAACGGGAAACTTTCTGATCCTCTTGAGTCTGCCTCAGGTGTGCGCCAAGATTGTTTGCTGTCACCAATCCTGTTTCTGAAAGTACTTTACGATGTTCTTAGCAGAGTTCGGCATTCAGTGGCATTTGACCACAGCGAGTATCTGGAAGACTTTGTTTATGTCGATGTGATATGCCTTCTAGCCACCAAACAGTCAGAAGTGTACGAAAAACTCACTGCTGTCAGATCTTCTTCGGAAGGAGTAGGTCAGAAAATTAACTTAAATAAAACAAAATGCATGTCTATTCACCCAGCCGGTGCCAACGAAAACTTCGTGATTGGCGAATCCAGCACAAAAGAAGTGGATAATAACACCTGACGGTGGTACCACGAAAAATGTTCATGTTAATTTTAACAAAGCGAAAGGTAACTTTGCCCAAATTCGTAATGTCTGGCAATCTTCTTTCCTGTCAACCACATCGAAGCTCAAAACTTTTTGAGCCAGGTTTTTTGTACGGCTGTGTATCTTGGCTTACAAGCTGTGCACTGCTACAAAATAAGAAAGTATTCACCAACAATTGTCTTCGCCGTACCTTGAAAATTTGTTGGCCTAGGACAATCTCTAATGTCGATTTGCTCACGATCCGATTTCCATTCAAATACGACGGCGGAAATGAAAATGGATTGGACACACATTGCAAAAACCACCAACTGAAGTCTGTTGGCAAGCATTAGAGTGGAATCCTCAGAGTACTGGAAAAGATGGCTTGACTTAATCATAGTGATACGATTCCTAGAAGAGGAAATACGTCAACCGGGAAAATATTGGAGAGAAGAGTAGGAACTCGATACAAATCATGCACGTTGGAAGAGTCTTTTGGAAGCCATATGATCCGAGAGGAGATAAAGGATACAAGAAGCGAAATCATTTTTCTATATAAATTTGCAGCCCCTCAGGCTACTGATTTTTATCTAAGAAACGATACAGTATGGAGACAGTTCAATTTTTTGGTTTCATGGTTTGCTACAAATTATTGTCTCCATGGTATGAAGTTCCACACTTTGTGCATCACAGAAATATTGACATTTCTGGACTTACTTGACATTTGTGGCGGCTTTTAACATTTTTGCACAACATTTATTTATATAAATTCTGGAATTAAGTTTTTGTAGGTTCAATACCAATCATCGCCTCAACAAAGAAGATTTATGTATGTACTCTATTAACGAAATAAAGGACTCGATTAGAAAGTCAATACGTGTATCAAACATGCCCCCCATTTTAGAATTCTATATTTGTTTCCAAAATTTAAATTTTTAGTACAAATTGCCTTTTGATGGTGATTTTTGTCCTGAAAGAACATCTTCAAATAAATTTTTTTTTATTTAAAAAATAAACTATACGAGACTGTCTCCAACCATATTAACACAATAAATGTGAAAGATATTGCCGCGGAGATACTTCATTAATATCGCCAACCAAAAAACCAATTTTTATTAAGTGACTAAAATGGCGAGATTGTAGCCAACCATGAAAAGGCTGTTACAGTTTTGTAATTAGTCCTTAAAAATCTCAAATATGTATATTTTAACAATATATAGCCTTTGAAAATTTTATTTGGAATCCTCTTTAAATTTTGTCACTTAGACCATTCCACGGTTAAGGCATTTTCGCTATAAAAATTCATCTGAAGTGTCTCAAAATATGCAGTAAGGATATTTTAAATATGGTGGGTGGTTAGAATTCTTAAGAATAGATATGAGAAGATTGGTTCAGTTGTAAATTTACTTTAAGTTAATAAAAATTACTGCACGTAGAAAGAGAGTATTCTTTTTACAATCACTCATACATCGATTTTTAATTTAATGTGAAAACATTAATATCTTTATTTATTTGATTACTTAACTCTACTGCAGTGTTTCAAGATATTATTTATTTATTTATTTGATTACTTAACTCTTCCGCAGTGTTTCAAGATATTCCCTTTGTATGGTGTTTGTGGAACAATTCGCCTCAACCACAGAAATGAATAGATATTTGAAGTAAAAAGACAAAAGTTTCTTTAATTTCATTTACTTTAATTCTTTTTTATAAGATACAAAACAGAACAAATTATTCTTATTTGTACTATTAAAATACTATAAAATAAATTACTGTTTGAATATAAAGAATTTTTAAGCTTTTTATTATCAATTTGTCTCAAATATTTCTTAATGGTGCAGACGAACTGAAGGTAGTTTTAAACTGGCATGAATTCTCACATTGATGCTTGTAAAAGAAGACTGTGAACATACAATTTACATACTCTAGCCATTAGCTGCTATCCGAGATAAGCGTTCAGTTCTAGGAAATCTACTTATCCCTTGCTATTGTTATAAAACTCAAATTTTTTGAAGATATTCATTTCTAGTACAATGTTTTTTAGACTTATTGTTAGTTATATAAAAAAATAAAATGCGGATTTAATATTTATGTATATCCATGAATAAGGCAAGTTCTGAGAAGAAAGGTTCAGCAGATAATATTTGATTTCGGTGAATTGGATTTGTCTGAAGTGGCTGCTCCTGCCATTATATATTTAATCAAGCGAAATATTTCATGCTATAGCAGTACGAGTGACACACTGTGCATACCTTGTTCGATGCAAAGTCTTCATTACTTTCGTCGAAATTTTAATCATCTTCTGCATTTATTATTTGAAGCAATTCATGAATGCTAAACAATTTTCAAGAAGCCATTAGAAAATAAGTATAAATAAAAGGCAAGTCGTAAATATCATACTACCTATTTATTTCAATCTTAGTCTCTTTAAGATACTCATTGGCTTAACGTGTTAAAAATATCAGGGTCTATTATGAAAATTGCCGTTCAAAGAAAAGACACATTGCGCATTACGTGATTTTTTGTGTGTCTCAGTAATCGGACAACTGAGCATAGAATTTTGAATGTGATGCACAAGTTCCAGGAAACTAGGACAGTAGCAGATGTTAAAGCATTTTACAGAACGTTACAGTATTTTTTCAGTCCGTTCCACCGAAAACGCAAAAGAGCGTCGTCGATTCGCCATCAAAATTGCACGATTCGACACTTATGGACTTCTTTCTGTACGATTATCTCAAATTTAAGGTAATTTCTAATAGGCCAGAAATAATTTGAAAACGAATGGACGTGATATTAAGGCAATTTGGTAGAGTAAGGAAGCAATTGTGCCAGGATGTCGTCCTTAATTGGGATAAGCAAATTGATACGTGCCACCGAAGTCGGTCGATATCGTCTTCTGCACATAATTGCTATCGATCAGTATCTACTATCCAAAAATTCTTTCCGTTTCTTTTAATTAAACCCTTCATTTGAGCACTAAGAGTGCTATTAAATTTCAATCTGCACAGTTTGAGCGATCCGCCACGTCTCATCAGCTTTGTCGTTAAGCGGAACAGAAGTAAAACAGAACAGGAAGCTTGCTTTGAGTTCAATATGAACCGTTCAAAAAATATTTCAATTGATATAGTTATCACTCGGCATGTAATGTATCAGCAGTAGTGCGAAGAGTACCATTTGAATTATTGCAAACGAAATATTACAGAAATATTTCATGTATAATGGTTCTAGATTCAACATTCCTTGAATCTTTCAAATGAAATCCTTCTGACACATTCAAAACAAAATCTATCACACGTAATCATTCTGAAGTGTTTTCGAAAGATTCCATAATTGATGTTCACTGAATTTTTCTAATGATATCTTAATGATGTTTTATGTTTCGATTTCTGAAAAATAACTAAAACTTCGTATGATTTTATTAAAGGTTTACGAAACGATACACGACAACTTGGTAAAAGATGTTGAAAGAGAATATTGACTTTTGGGCGTAGCGTGGGTGTAGCAGTATAAAAATTGCTGCTTTGACCGGCCAATAAGAAGAATTGCTTAGAATTGACTAAAAGTCATCAGCACTGGACAAAAGAAAACTTCAGAAAAGTTTTTTGGAGTCACGACGAAACGGAGTTTTAGCGTTTGGGGTCAAAACTCCGGTTTTTACTCTTACTTACGACTCAATGCTGGAAAAAACCTGCTACCCGGACGGTAAAGCATGGTGGTGGCTACGTTATAGTCTGGAGATATTTTTATGCAAATGGAGTAGAAAATTTGATGTGCATCGAGGGTGCTACGAAAAAAAAACTACAAACTCATTTGATGACAACATGATTGGCCTGTCTGGTCGTGATTTAAAACAGGGGTCGACAAGGATTTTATTTCGAGAGTGCAACAACAAAAAACCAACAACAACAACAAATCGTTGGATACGGTACCATAAGGATTTATTATCATATAAAAGCAACAACGCGCATGCCGGTAGCGCACACGGCAGCGCACCAGTTCGCAAAATTACCAACAACAAAAAAAATTACCAACAACAAACAAAGCATAGCAAGAATTGTGCGCAGTCGCAAGCGCTACGTATTTACCAACAACGACATGCAAAGCAACAACACGCAAGTGTTGAATTTTTTTGGTGCCGTTGCGCTTGTCAACGATTCGGCGAATTACAACAATACGAAGTTGTTGTAGAAGAGTGCAAAGAGTTAGGCGCTGTCGACCCCTGATTTAAAAGAAGCAAACAAATTCATAAAGCAGCAAGACAACGAGCCCAAACACAATTTAAATTTAAGTAGAGAGTTCTAAGAAAAAGCACAAGGTAAAGGAGTTTTAGTGAACAGAAGCTGGTCGGCGCAGTCACCCGTTAACTCATTTGAAGTTTTATTGGAATAGTTCAAGATAAAGGAGTTTCTTTAAATAAAATGACGTGGAGCACATTCTTGGATTTCTGGAACATAGATTAAGCTCAAAAATTAGTTTTAAAAAAATGATTAGAATATAGGCGTACATTTCTTAACGAAAATACTGTTTATGCTCTTAAATAAGCAATAAGTAAATAACTTATAATATAGAAAAAAAGTTGTTTGCATCTCTCTATATTCATTTTAAGATTTCAATTCTTTCTCTTACTTATGTATTTAACCCTTTGACGCCCAAATTATTTCTAGTGGTGTAAAAAGTTTTAATGGGTGTTAGCTAGGTTGTTTGTAGGTAAAATAACTCAGCTGAAAAGTTTTGATCGGATAAGTTCATTCTGAGAGGCTGAAATGACTTTTTCATGTTATAAATGTTGCTCCAATATACAATTTATACTTACTGTTATCAATTCAGATAGTTTTTAGAGTTTTTTGGTAGCGCAAATACAAAATATAGCAATTTTTGAAACACTGTTTTCTAATAAAAATTACCAAGTTTCTTGATGCTGTTGAAAATAAACTTGTGTACGGCACAATTCGAGCACCAACTAAAAATTAACGTTACTTCTGAGAAGTAACGGAATAAAGAAATGAAATAAAAACAGATTTGCTTCAATATTCATTATAGAGATGACATGGAACAGGGTTAAACTAAGAAAACATATATGCAACATTGTTCACGAAAGGTTTAAAGTGACTCAGCTTGTTATGATGACTGCTTTCAGTAATTTCATCTTAAGAATTTTTATGAAAATCGTAAGTTTCGTTTTCAATTATTAAAAACTGCCACGCCCACTTCTCCAACTCCACCTATTCAAGATACTTATGATATGCATCTGTCTACCAAATTTCATTACAATATCGTGTATGGTTTGCGAAATATGACGTTATAAAAATAACCATATACCAATAACCCATACCCCTGATAGAGACTTTCAAGTCTTAAACCCTAGCCTATTCCTAATTTTGTTCACGTTCATGTGAACCCAATTTCCAAGTGTCATCAAAATCGCAGCAGCTGTTTTTAAAAAAATGTGTCAAAATATATATATATCGTGTACAATAATAAGTAGATACATAGGATTGATAATATAAATCGCGACAGACACGCCCAGCAGGTTGAAATTTTTCGAAAAAATACCGTTTTCAAAATGATATTCTGAGATATTCGAATGACAAACTATATTTCCTTAAGCAGTCAAATGTACTTATTTTGGTATTACAGCCAGAGGCGTCAATTGGGTGGGCTAGGGGGACATTGCCCCCCCCCCCCCAAAGATCTGATATAACCTTACATTACATCGATTAAATTCAAAATATCATCGATTCGATATGTTATTTAAGCTCTCGCCCCCCGCCCCCAAGTTTTTGGTGAATTGACTCCACTGATTGCAGCCATTATAAGAAATATTTTAAAAAAACTACATATATAGAGCTGCTGTGTAATTATAATATGTAAAAAAGAATCCAATATGCTTATTTTGAGACTTATTTTGACCCCTGGATTTTGCAATATATTTTTTCGAAACATTTGTACTTCCATATCTTTAAAACGAAATACATTTTGTTAGTGTTGGAAATGTAGTTTGTTTTGGTAAAAACTATATATATAATCTTAAGCAAAATGCTTTTGTTGTACGCTGTGAGTCCTACCCACCCTTATTTATAGCTTTAGCTTATTTACCAGGTGTATGCATAAGTTTTTTCCGGTTTAACTAAGAGATGGCGCCAGCGAAAAGTACGCAGCGTATTAAATTGGCACATACGTCATTTTGTTCGTCTGACATTTAACTACAAACACATATCAACATTTTTAATGAACTGTTATTTGCTTAAAAGAATGTTGTAAGCCACATATCATTTTCTTATATCGAACCCGAGATATCTGCATTTTTCTAAATTAACAGAACTGACATAATTTGAATTTTTGAAAATGATAGAAAAATCTATAGAATTAGGGCTACCAGATGCGATACTAAAGTAGCAAAAGTGCTACTTTTGCAATGGCTTTGCTACCTTGTTTTTGGTTTTGCTACTTTCCATGTTTGCAGTGATGACCTTTTTTTTTTTTTTTTTTGCTCATCAAAGTTATTTGAAATTATTGTTTTAATTTGCTGGGGTTTTTTGTTACGAAGTGAGGACCTTTTTTTTTTTTTTTTTTTTTGCTCATCAAGGTTTTCATTTACAAAATTCCAAATTGATATGTGCTACTTTTGTACTAAGGATGTGCTACTTTTGTACTAAGGCCATCTGGTAGCCCTATATAGAATAGTTCAAATTATGTCAGTTGTGTTACTTTAGAAAAATGCAGATATCTCAGGTTCGATATAAGAAAATGATATGCGGCTTACAACATTCTTTTAAGCAAATAACAGTTCATTAAAAATGTTGATAACACGGAATCGGCAACAAAAAAATATTGGGTGATTTTGCAACTTTAAATGTGCCGCAAATGTTCTTTTTCAGGCACAAAACTCGACATGATCACTGAACCATAAGACAAAGGCACTAGTTTTTTGGCGGACTCAACTTGTGTGTGTTTGTAGTTAAATGTCAGACGAACAAAATGACGTATGTGTCAATTAATACGCTGCGTACTTTTCGCTGGCGCCATCTCTTAGTTAAACCGGAAAAAAACTCATGCATACACCTGGTACATCTGTTGTTGTATAACTTAACGTGGAATTCCGACTCAACTGGTGAATATACGAGTACTTAAATTAAATTCAGTTTTCAAATAAATTATAAAATTTTAGATTTAATAATATATAATGAATAAATAATAAATTTTAAATAACGGTCTGTTAGATACTTCTAGAAAAAACTACTATGTAAGAATTGAAAAAAATTAAATTACCATTAAAAATATTATAAATGTTTTTCTTAGACTTAGAAAAGAAAGTAAATTCTTATGTCAGTGTATAAGAAAAAAAAATTCAATTATATTTTCGGTATTTCTGTTAATTTTATAAGTATAAAACTAGTAAAATTCATCATAGAAAATTGATGTACATACCTATGTATCATAAAATAAATAAATAGATAATTCATAAAAGTAATTGTACTTTATACATATATTTACTTTATTAAAGAACAATTTAATTCACCACTACAATTTAATTGGAAGGCGTTTGGGCTTCAAAAGGAAAATCTTACCTGAAATGCCCCAGATATATGCAGCAAGAAAGCATTTGTTATCTGTTTTTTTTTTTTTTTTTTTTTTTTTTTGTAAGGATAGTACCTAGTTAGTTCAAAAAGTTCAAATTGAAATAACAGCTGATGCTCGTTGAAAGTACGCTATCAACGTATCGTAGAAATAACAAAACAAACGAACTTCCCATGAATACAAATTAATAAAGAAAATTAAATTCGAAAATTTATTCATCATGTATGCAAACAGTGCCAAGTGTAAACACTGCAGGGAGCCGTACCTCATCTCTTATACCAGGCTCTGAAACGACTAAAGCCCGACAAACACACCTCTGTAGCTGATGATGCTTTCTGATGATTTCAGAAGATGAATTAAATAGAAAACGTAGAAAAAGATTGCAAATGAAAGCAGAAAATTAAATAATAAAAGCTATGAGAAAAATAAACGAAAAATGAAATTTATTTTATTAGCGTCCGCGGAGTGACATTTGCAAAAATGTTTGGAACGAGCGAGAGATATGGCAAGTCAGCAAGGAAGCTGAGCTAACTTGCAAGTTGTCTAGCAATATGCGTCGAATAAATACGCCCCTGGGATTTACGACCAATTAAAGTGGCAGATTGTGTAAATATGTGTATGCATGTAGATTTACTAAATACAGATGTGAGTGTATGCATGTGTAAATGTCAGCATTGGCAAATGTTCTTAGAAGAGAAGATGAAGGAATTTGGTTAAAGGCAGGCAGCGAGATAGAATGGACTTGATAGGGGCTATATGCGTTAATTGGTTATCTACGTGATTTCTTACCAAATTAATTTTGCAAATTACAACATTGCTAACATAGAAAAAGAAATATTAGTGTTGTGTTGTTGGGAATAACAATGGCGCTTGTCTAGCAGGAGGGATGCACTTAATGAGAGAGATTCATAAATTTGAGTTAATTAAATAAGCGAATATTATATGGCAGAACGGGCATGGGGACAATAAACGTAGAAAGCAAAATAGGGTTAACTATGTTGAGCGATGCAGAGATATATGGAGTATTGACAAATTAAAATTTTGAGCTTGCCATAAAAAATAGCTATGAACGAAATAAAGAACTACTCTAATTTTGTATTTTAATTTTTCGTAAATATGCAAATAGTTACGAAATATTGCTTACAATTCTAAGCATTAGGTATGTTTAGACCACATCAAAAATTAAAATATTGTCTTTAAAGCCAAAATGCTATTGATTTCTTAATTTTGTTACAAACTATTACTCACATTCTTATATATACATAAGGGTGAGTCGATAGAGCTCGTTTTTATTTATTTTGATTTCCAATAGAAACAAAAAGTGGATAATATTCAGCCTCAATTTTAAGGGTGGGGTACAAACCTTACATAAGAATCCGCCAAAAACTAACTGCCAAGAGTTCGAAAAACTGATTAGTGAGCTTTCTGCACCGCATTTAGTGCGGAAAATTGACTCCGTTAACCTAGAACAAGTGCCATAAAGTTTAAGTGCCATAATTTTAAGACAAAAAATCGTATTTCATTAGCACTATCATAATTTTTTTAGCAGCAGCGAAAAGTATCCACAACTGAAAAAATGCAATAAACTGGAAAAAAGCTTAAACTAAGCTTTTTTTTTAGCATAATGACCAGGTTCAGGTAAAGCGACAAAAGTTCGTAAAGTTGAATGTTTCTTAATAATGCAAAAATTACTTGCTCAAAGTGTTTTATGTTTGCATTGTTGCACATAATAAAGAATAAAACTTGCAACACCAAGCTATTGATAAAATATTTATGGCATTTTTAATAATTTTTAAAAGCATTTTTCATAAATGGTGTACAGAAATTGTGTCCATTTAAAATATGGCACGCTTGTATAGACGAATAATATAAATATCGCAAAAAAAACATCACCCTAATGTACATATGGATACACCCAACTCTCTTTTTACACGGTACTTTTTTACACGATTTTGAAATAACACGGTTCGAAAATAAGAGCAAATAAACTTATTTACACGAATTTTTTGTTCTAGCACGAATCTCAAAAAAGATTTTTTTTAAATTTTAATTCTAAGTTGTACAGCAAAATTATGTATACAGCAACAAACATACAATTGGGGGAATACCCGAATGTTATAATCAGTTTTTTTTTATTTCATTGCACTTCAACTTGAGCACAGCATTAGGTTTAGATCGTATGTAGTTTTAAATGTTGATGTTCAAATTAAAGTTTTTTTTTAATTCAATGGTAAAATTTAAAGTATAATTTGCATTCATGTTAATATTTTACTACTAATAAAGGTAATGTTTAAGTATTCGGTTTAGATAAGTTCTATAAATATGTAATATTATTTTACATCTTTGTTTTAGTACACATCCGATTAATAAAATGCATAAACAACAACAAAATATACCGAAGAGAAGAGCAATTTCGTTAGAAAATAAAATAAAAATCTTAGACTGTCTAAAGAGAGGCGAAGGTCCCACATCTGTTGGTAAAGCCGTTGGCTTAAGCTATAAGAACAACAAGAAACAAGTTAAGGTGTTCACTGTGTATTTTCAATAAATGTTAAAAAGACGTTGAAGAGGTTGAATAAGTCGAAAAAAATGTGAAATGTTAGAAAGGTTGCCAGAGGTTGAAAAGTGTTGAAAAAGTCATAAATATATGCAAAATGTTGAAAAAAGTTGAGAAAGGTTGAAAAACTCTAAAAAAGTTGAAAGAGCTTAAAAAAATTTGAAACAATTCAAAATTGATGAAGAAGTCTAAAAAATATAGAAACTTATGAAGAAAGTTGAAAGAGGTTGAAAAAGTTGAACAAATACATATAGGATATATTGAAAAAAGTTAAAGGGTTGAACAAGTCGAAAGAATTTGGAAAACGTTGAAAAAATCGAATAGAAATTAAAAAAGTTGAAATATGCCACGCCCTCTTCTCCAATTCCGCCCACTTTTTGTTCAATAAATTATATTTGTGATCGACAACCTCAAATTAAATTTTAGCACAATAGCACAATTTCAAAAAAAATACAAATTGTGTGATATCTTTTATAGTTTTCAAGTTATTAGAGAAAAACTGAAAATTCCATATAAAAACCTAATTTGTGCTGTTTTTTCGCTGTTTTCTGGGAGTTTTTCGATGCTACCATAATACCCAGTCAATGTATAGCAAAACAATTATCACCATCGTGTTCAGCAGACCCGAAAATATAAGAAAATAAGCCAACAGCCCGTATCTCAAGCAGAATTGTCTTTTGGGAAGAGTTATAATCACTCGCAAATAAAAAGAATGAATTTAATTCCTAAATCGGACACTTGTGATCTCTATATATCAATATTTTTTAATGAAATTTTTCATGGGCTTCATTTGTTTATACTGGGTGTTTTTTTTAGAGGTTTGTTTTTCGAATAGAGATAAAACTGGCATTTTATGGTCAAATCTGGCAACTCTAATGTCATTTATGTTCAGTTTGGTTTGCCATTTCATCATGAACAGGTAGACAAAAGAACAACGCTTGCAAATCGTGCAAATTTATTTCGAAAATAATGGTTCAGTTCGCGAAGTTTACCGCAAGCTCCGTCCATTTTATGGTCGACATAATCGTCCATCAGAGCAATTAATTCGGTTAACCATGGGTCGTTTTCGCAATACGTTTACTCTATGTGATAATACGCATCCGCAGAGACGCCGAACAGTGCACACCGAAGAAACAATTGCCGCTGTAGAGCAAAATGTTGAAGAGGACCCGAATGAATCGATTCGCCACCGTGCACAGCAATTGGAGCTTTGTCCATCAACTTTATGGAAGATTTTGCGCAAAGATCTTGGCTTGCGACCTTACAAGATCCAGCTTGTGCAAGAATTAAAGCCGCGAGACCATGCAATGCGTCGTGATTTTGGTGTATGGGCCGAAAATGAGATTGATCTCGATGCTGATTTTCATCGCAAAATTTTGTTCAGTGATGAGGCTCATTTTTGGTTGAATGGCTACGTCAACAAGCAAAATTGCCGCATTTGGAGTGAAGAGAATCCACATGAGACCCTTGAGACGCCATTACATCCACAAAAACTGACTGTTTGGTGTGCTCTATGGGCTGGTGGAGTCATTGGGCCATACTTCTTCCGAAATAATGCTGGAGAGTCAGTTACCGGCTATGGAGACCGGTATAGAGCCATGATAACCGACTATTTTGTTCCCGAATTGGATGGCATGAATGTGGATGAGTTGTGGTTCCAACAAGACAGCGCTACATGCCACACAGCGCACGTCACAATCAATTTATTGAAGGAAACATTCGATGAGCGCATAATTTCGCGGAATGGACCTGTCAATTGGCTACCAAGATCGTGTGATTTGACACCATTGGATTATTTTCTTTGGGGATATGTGAAGTCGCTCGTCTACGCCAACAAACCAGAAACGTTAGGGGACTTGGAAGCCAACATTCGTGGCGTTATTGCCGACATACGGCCCCATATGCTCGAAAAAGTGGTTCAAAATTGGACCTGTAGAATTGGCTTTATTCGAGCCAGCCGCGGCGGCCACATGCCCGAAATCATATTTAAACATTAATGGCATAAAATTATCCTTCCAATAAAGCCAAATTGATGGACATTAAAACGATTTTCTTGTGTATTATTTCAATTCGAAGCTCTATACCTCTAAAAAAAACACCCGTTATAACACTAACTACTTTTCATAAAAGCAACGTATAAATCGAAAACTCGATTGTTTTTTTGGTCACCCTAATGTAGACAAGTCAAAAAAAAAAAATTGAATTTTTATAGCTTTTTTTTAGCACCAAAAATTATTTTTTTTTTAAAAACACAAACATTTTTCTTAAGCTACATGAGATACTCTATTAAATAAGATAACGGGAACAAATTTATCTTCTTCGAATATTTAATGGGGACCGTATAAAAAAAAATGTAAAAATTGTTCATAAAATATTTGTTTAACATCATTTAAGACCACGAACGCACACATATAGATCCCAATAGTGTATGAAAGATGTATTAGCCATTTAATTTTACATCGAAATGTCCTGGATCGTTATCACCAAAAATCTTTTGTTTTAAAGTTCTGCCGTACTAAGCGAAAAAGATGTATCTCAAAAAAAAAAAATATCCGAGACTCTTATGGCATGGGATAGCTTAAGAAATTACGCGTTTAATGAAATACTCCAAATGTCGGCATCTTAGTTCAATCATATAAATAATCTACTAAGAAAATTTCCTCTATCTCAATTTTACAGGTATTTCAACAAATTGACATAAACAAAACATCAATTATCTCGAAATGAATTTTTCGTCTTTTTCGCTTAGTACGGCAGAGTTGTAGATCGATAAATAAAAAAACTCATTTTAAGCTCATTTTTCAGCCTTTGGGTCAAAAGCGATTGGCCTGTTTCCAATAGAAACACTACATTCTTTTGTAGATCTTCTCTTTTAACCCCATTCTATTAGAAAAGACGTGTTGAGCGAAACAAATCACACTTTTGCACATATGGGTGTTCTAATGCAGGGATGCGCACAAACATTTGTTCGCGACGCTTGCATTTATAGCACATGCAATTCACAATTTTCCTCGAGTTTCGATAGCGTTGGTCTGCAGGCTGCTGTTGTTGTTAGTCTGCTGGTGGAGAGCAAAACGAATACTCCAGTTGATAGGAAAATTGCAGGGTTATCCATGGTATTCTAGACCAGGCCACAATATTCAGGCGGCCGAGATCCAGAGATCCAGCAGAAATATTTGGCAAAACCTTTCATCATTTTTCTTATGGTGGAGCTCTCGATAAATGATGTAGGATACCAGGGTAGCAACATCCAACATGGTATAGAAGATAGCGAGAGACCATCTATCCAATTGTCTTTCTTTTGGTTGTGTAGTTACCTAGCATCCTATCCATAATTTTCACGCCGCCTTAGGTGCTGTTGTAGTGGGTAATGATATATATCTTGCCATTTATATGTTCTGTTGGAGCATGACACTGCATGCTGCTAAGCATGTGCACACATTTTTCACGATCAGCAACAACAACAGACAATCTTGCTGATAAGCTCGGCGATCACAACCGACCTTAATCCCTGTAGAATGTAGAGCTTATTCGTCTCCAGCTTTAGACCCATCGGCAGAAGAGAGCTCTTCAATCGACAAGACATGGAGTAATTGACCGTTGTTACATTCCGGTTCGAATTTTCATACATTTTGACTAAATATTTGACAATGTTCTCGCCTATGCTCGTTTGGCGAGGTGGCCGCATTATAGCGCCACAAAAGTGTGGAAATGAGTGTTAATGAGCGCTCTAGTAAAAGTGAGAGCTGTTACAAAAATCTCATTTGATATCATCGATTTCATATCGCATCGAGTGTCGAAATTGAGACAATCAATCATTTTTAATTACTAAAAAATTATTGTTTTTTTATCCAAAAAATACTAAAACAAAATGTTCTTTAATTTAAAGGTTAAAGAGCTACTTATCTTCCTCGATCTCGAAAAGTTTTTCATTGTCCAGAGAGCCGGCTGTGGACTTAAGATTGATGAAAACGTAAACGAATACTATAGTCAAAAGTTCTATCACTAGTAAAATTAATTTTCACATTAACTTTAGATAACTAAAGTAAATAAATTAATAAGAATACTGATTTAATTACTTATCAGTAAAATTACTCATTACTTAAATTTAAATAATAATAATACTCACACTATGGCTACCGCAGTTTGAGGTACTATTTGATTCGTGCCAAAACTTTCCGATGCTCTGTAGCGGCCATATGACAAACTAAAGTTAAGGCATTTTGGCTAATGAAAATTACTAACATAACAAGTTAGAAAACGGGTATATCTCACATTTTGAAAATTTTGAGTTATATCACTTTTGCTTTCAGCGGCTCATATGTGTCGTTAAATAAAGATATGCTTGGTAAATAAAGTTTTGAAGTAGCGAACTAAAATTTATTTTATGAAGGGTTAATTCGTTCTAAATTAGATTTCCATAATCTTGCAGCAAAATGCTTCTTCAGTGATGTCATTCCTTAAATGATCACTTAATCAAGCTGCGTCATTTAGTTTGTAGATCACACTATTGAAAGTAAATTGCTTTTATTTCAACATATGTAGGTATAGGAAATGTGGGTCCAAAGAACCACAAAACTCCTCTGAGATATAATTTTTTTCAGCAAAAATGCATCAGCATTCATTCAAGGGCGTGTTGTGCAGAATGGTGATGAAAGAAATGTTTCTACTAAAAACCCCTTCGTCGGAAGTTCATTATTAATGGGATCCATTGTCTCCAAATTTAAATTTGAGTATAAAAGGACTTTTATAGATAAAAAGCATCACACCGTACCGCAGCCATTTGCAAAGGTAAATGTATTTCCATTATTCCGTAGTTTCTGCAAAAAAATTTAATATTTGTACAATTAGAAAATTTTCGGGAGCACAGTTTGATGATATGGTGTCAATCTTTATTCTGATATGACGTCAAGGAAATGCTAAGAGTATCAGTTTTATAGGTTGAAAGTTCATTTATTTTCTTTCAACGAATTGAATGAGATACAAATAGCTGGCAGACATTTGCCATCGACAAATGTAGATATACATACATAGCTTCCTTACGCTTAGGTTAAACATTGGCTTTTGCAAATGAATTTATTAATAACAGGTTTTTAATTTCCTTCTGGCAAATTCAAGCTAGTTAACCAAATGCAATCACATTATTCTTTAATTGGTACTGGGATATCACAAAACTAATTAATTTTGTTTTATCAAGATTCCAATAGAATTATGTTTAACTCAGTGAAAACTGGCCTGTTGAAGGCATAAAAGTGCTCTTCTAATTTAAGGTGCGCAGTGGTAGAACCACCGTTGTGTTATGAAGTAAAGCTTTCTTATGCAAGATTTCTATTCACATAAAAGCATCGACATTAAAGGTATTTGATTAGCACTTTAGCTTAATGATAAATTTTGTGAGAATTTCATGGAATTTTTCATGAGTAAAGGTTAAAAAAAACATTTCAGCAGTTACGATTTTCTTGAAAGTTTACGGGAAAAAAATCTAACTTAGTAATATAAAAACAGATTGTGTAACGTTTTCAATCTTATAACTGTAGTTTTGTAATAGTGAGCTAAAAAGTGTTGAAAAGAGTGCATTTCAAAGAAAATCGTTTCAGCAATCGTGTAAAGCGTAAAATTTGAAATGCGTTGTTTTTCGCAAATTTTTAGGGTCTCGAATCTGTGTTGCTTTGTTAATAATTTCAATCTCATCACGCTTTCACACTAGCATTAAAATCAGCTTGGTTTTTGTTTATCTGGAATTTGTTTCGCGATTTTACAAAGTGGCATCTTTGTGTTTGACATTTAGCAGCTTACGTAAAAACCTTATATTTTACTTGTAATGAAGTGAGAAATTAATAAAAAAAAGCAGAGATTTTAATTGTGCACGAAAAAATAAAAACATTAATAAAATACATGCAGAACAGCTGTTTAATGATAAATAGTACCCTACTTTAAACAAAAAAGAATGGTTTTAGTAGAAATAGATATTTAAATTTTGAATTTTTGTTTGTATGGAAAAAGAACTGTTTTGACTTAAAATTGAGCAGATTTTGATGCCATTGTGAATAATATTGTTATTAACGAGTAATTTGGACGTCCTTTCATGATGTTCGTTGTGTGAAATTTTCGGCTGTGAACTGATGCCGTTGATATGAAACGCACCATATTAAAAGACAATGTTAAGAAAATAGGTATAAAAATATGTTTTTCAATACACAGTAATCTCCCGGAATAAAGTCTGGATAATCAAAGAGATTTTAATAAGCCTAGAGCTGTTATTTGCCGTATTTGCATGCAGAGATTCAAAATTGAAGGCTATCAACGAACGGTTTCAAGATTTTTACCTGGTTTCATTAATTTCCGAAACATTCCATCTTGAGTTTCTGATTATTAAATATGCTCTTATTTACGAAATCTTATTATTATTACTTCTTAATCCTGTGGAAACCGCTTTTCGAACAGTAAAGAGATTGCGACCCAATGAAAATTTGCTCCAGGAATTTCAAATACCCAATTTTTTATTATTTAATATGCTCTTTTTTACGAAATCTTATTATTATTACTTTTTAATCCTGTGGAAACCGCTTTTCGAACACTAAAGAGATTGCGACCCAATGAAAATTTGCACCAGGAATTTCAAATACTCAATTTTTTCTTTCAGATTGCTCTGGCAAAGTGTGTTCAAGATAACTTACGGTCTCGTACTTTATGGTAAACCTAATTGAGGATACATTTAGCTAATTTGGTCAAAATTATTTCAAAAAATGCTATTATTGAAGAAAAAAACTAATTTAAAGAAAACTTTATATAAACTTTAAAACAAACCATGTTACCCTACCTTCCTCAGCGGAAAGCAATAGAGCACTTTAGTTATGAGTTAAAAATTTAATAGATTAAAAAATCGCTTTTTTTATAAATGCAATTTAATGCAAGCGTACACTTTGACACTCTTAGTGTTTGCACTTTGTTTACGTCTTCAATTTTTTGTTTGTTCGATACGCTACGGTTCACTATGGGTCAAACGAATGCCGGAATGAAGCAAAAAGGAACTAAAAAACTGTTTTCTAGCCTTTGTTCTCTAATTCCGAACCATGGTAATTCGTTTACGATGTTTTATGGACTTTGGGTCTGGATCTGCGCGTCATACGCAAATTGACCCTATTAATCTAGTACCAAGAACAAAAGCAACAACAAAAAATACGCAAACTTGTAACTTGACTCCATTCAATGTATCGTTTTTGTCTTGTTTTTGTAGTCGTTTCTTTTTCTTTTCCATTTTACTTTTATTGTTGTTGTTTTCAGTTTATGGTTTGTTGATTCGCACACAAGATAAAAAACCCAATTGTTTGTTGTACGAAATATTTTGGGTCAAAAACCTATGCGACACAATAACGACAAAAAAATGGCATCAAAAGCAACATTGACTGCAGAACGTATTCCACATAAATAAAAATTGTTGAATGTAAAACACCAGCACAAAAAACTGAAGCAAAATGGAACGAGTAAAATAAAATATGAAACAACACAAGAAAAAGAAGGTAACAAAAATGCTGAAATAAAAGAAGAAATAAAAATTGGAAAATCACTCATTGATGAACAACAAACTTGCGGTCAAGAACTGACTAACCGCCATGGCAATTCATTTCAGCATCCTGTGTGTACTTACAGTTGTGAGCAAATATCTCTGGGGTGAATATAAATACCTTGTGTCTTTGGAGATACAGGAGTAGTATCTTCAATTTTTTGATGAAACGCCAATTGCCGCTCCGTTATTTTACTTCACGCTGAAGTTTTGGCACATTAATACGAAGACTTCTTTTGTTCTTGCGTTTTGGACACCAAAGCTTGCGCCACCTACCAGAATCAGCCTTAGGGGTACGATCTGCTGCATGAAACAGAGTTAAAGTGTTCTTACTCAACCATTCTGGATTGGTAGATGCATCTGCCTCGGCAGCATTCACATTGAATTTGAAGGTGCAAAATTTATTGCTAATTGAATTAGAATTGAATTAGATTGAATTAGATTGTAATAAAAGCTTGAAAAAACCTCAATAAAATGCAAGCTCGGAAAAAATATTTTCTCGATGAAACACAACATATGTTCGAACGTTTTGATATATGGAGCGTTCAAACACTCAACGACGTGGGAAAGCTGCATCAATTGGCGGCAAAATGTCTTGGAAAGACTGGTCACCATCTGCGAGACTTTAGCTTTCACGTTAAGGTCAATAAAATTTCCAAGTTGTATATCTGTACTGAAAGAAAATGCATTATTTCTCAGCAATTATGGAACTTATTTATTTCATGGAACGAACAAAGATTTTATATATAAAGATATTTTTAATTAAATCACATATCAAAATCTAGATGTGCTAGAGTAATTCTGATTTGTATTAATACAAAATTAATTTTGAGTTTTTTTTTAACTAAGAACGTAATTAAAATTATTTAGTGCAAATTTGTTTTATGTGACAGGCTAAGCCAAACCCAATGTGTTTTGTAGATTTTATGATACTGAATTTAAATTAGGCCATTGAAATATTTTGACATGTCACCTAACATTAATAATAAAGTACCAGTTGACCTGTCACGCCAATCTTCAAAAATTTTATTTTCTGAAGCAAAAAGGGGTTGGTACTAAAATTCGTTATTCGCCACTTCAAAATAATTTATAAAGCATAAACCGATTTGTGAGTGATAAGTATCGGTTACTGTAAATAACTGTAAATTCGATTAAATAATTTTCAATTAATTTATAAATAAAGTTAAAAAAAAATTAAAAGTTATTTGAAATTAAAAAAATATTCCTTGAGTTCTTCCTCTTTGGGCCGCTATATTAGGTCTTCCGCATACTGGTACCAAAACTTTTTCATTAGACAAAATTTATTTTTCAGCATTGTACGATATTTGGCTTGTTAGAACTAGGTATTATCGCATTAATTTTTTTTTTTTTTAAATACGCCCAACCCAAATTTTTCGTCTTTTCTGAATTATAGTTGTAATGGAAGGCCACGCGGCGGTATGAAATTAGGAGTAGGCTTACTTTACACGAAGTAATATGTGGAAATAAGGCAATTACTGACACTTGAATCATATGCTATTGGAATTTTACTTTGTTGTGGAAACCACCCGTCACCGTATTTTTTGGCCTTCCACTGTCATATTTTTAAGATTAAGCTGCAGGACTTTTACTTTCGCGTGAGGTACTGTTGCGTTGTAGTTTCCTTAATATTTTCAATTTTCATGCAGGCTTCTTGCTCTTCCTTTCATCAATTTCTTTTCGATTGGTCGTTCATGTTTTCCACCGTTTTCTTAGTTTTATTTTTCATTGACTCCATTATTGCTCTGCACTGTACATGGATGAGTACTAATGGAGCAAGTGAAGAACTGAACTAACACTCTTATTACACTACATATGTACATACGTCTGTTAGTATAAACATATGTACATGATATGTGACTTTTCGAGAGGGTAACAAACAAAGTTTGATAAGATCAGGAACAACAATAATAAATTTTCCCAATCGTTCCTCATGTGCACTCTTTGTCCTTTGATTATGTTTGTGTAAATGCAAAATCGCGTGTTTAAATATATTTATTTCATGCATATGCTAATATTTATGAAATTTAAGAACATACCCGTTTCACTTTGGGACTTACATTAATAGCTGCATCTTTTTGTATAGGCGCCAAAGCCGAAATTGTTCAAATTAAAGAGAAGTATTTTTGATTTGGTTTCAAAATGATTCCACATTGAATTGAAGTGATTTCATATATTTTAATTGAATATTATTAAGTGATTCCATGTACACTAGTTAATAGGGAAAAGCGACGCAAATCGAAACGACGCAAATGGAAACGACTTAAAACGTTTTACTACATCCAATTTTAGTTCCAAACTAATAAATTTTCTTTAATTTTTATTTATTTTTTTTTCTTTTCTTAACTTATTTTATTGCTTTAACCACAACTATTCTTATTGAGAACTAAGTTCTTACTTCCTAACACTCAACTATGCTAAGTATATCTTACCTTACAGAATTAAATAGGAATTCCCCTTTTACACGCAAATTGAAAAATTTTTCATATGTGATTTTCCGTGAAGAAATCCAATCGTATGTAGCGACGCAAATTGGGGCTCTAGTGTAAATAAAATGTATGGGGTAATATTTGCCAAGCGTACCAGGTTGATATTTTTTATTCTCCGATCTTATTCAAATTTTGTTTGTTTTTAGATCTAGTAGAGATTAATGAAGTTCCGGAAGAATTTTTCTCACACTTTATTAATTTTCAAAATACAGAGTTGATAATTTGCTCTACAAGCAACAATTTTTGAAAGTTCAGTAAGTACTGAACTTGGATTTCATTTTTAAATTAGGAATTGTAAAATGTAATTCCAATAGATTTTTTCGTGGTCTTTAGCAAAAAAAAATTTGTTGTTTATATTAGAAAAATTTTGCAATTTAAAAATGTTTTTATATTTTTTGAAAAAACCTTTTTACTTAAAGTTTTTTTAATTAGGTTTGGTTCATTAGCTCTCAGAAAATTATCAGATTTTGATTTTTTTTTTATTAAAAATAGAGAAACTTATTTTTCTGACTATCGTATGAATAAAAACAAATTGAAACTTCCGACTACGCGATAAACAGCAATAGCCTTTAGGGCTATTAGGCTTACAAAAACTGAAATTAAATGCGAGAAGTGCATACTTAAGATGAATCCTATTCTCATTGAAATCAGGATCTTATCTGAACTTTAAAGCATTTCCATTCTAAAATAATTTGGTATAAACTATCACCCCATTAAATGCTAATTTATTTTTTAAGTAAGTAATACCGACTCTACACTTAACCATTGACGTAACTATATCACTACCCGCTTTTTCGCTATTCCTTCCCGGAAGTTAAAGAGAATTAATTGGAAAATATTACACGTCATCGGTGATCTTGAACTCGAGAGATGTTATTCTTCGGGTTTTTCTGAGCAAGTGTATATAGAGCTCGCTTGAACCTTTTTCATATATTATTTTTGAGCTTAAAAACCGCATACATCGCCTGCGACTCAGGGCTTACATCCCTAATATTTCCAACAATGGTTTCGCGGCGGCCTTGGACTAAGCCTATGCTATCTCCAACTTCGACTTTGATGCCCACAGTTATTGTACAGAAAAGTTAATGGACAATGGATAATTTGTGGGATGTCCGAGTGTCCTATATCTATACCTATATACACTTGCTCAAAGTAACCCCAAGAACAACATATTTCATTGTCAGGGTCATCGGTGATGTGCAACATAATCCGCAGATAGGTATCGAACACTATGTGAATGATTTCGTCGATATGTTGACATGTTGAACCTCAAAACTAACTTTTAGCCAGAGGCTGAAGGCTGAATTTATTTCGTACTGTGGCACGATAATTAGCAGCGATTGACAGAAGGCCTTTGGCCCGATTAATCTACTTGTTTTTCTGACAAATAAACAGACAGACACACAGACAGGCGGACTTCTACGCGTTACAAACGATATTACAAAAATATTAATATACTCTGTGTGCATTAAGCGATTTGGTCCAGAACATCAATAAAAAAAGTTTTGTTGAAAACTTCCAAAATTTTACTGAGAGAGATTAACTAGCTTTAAAGTTATGACTAAAGCTGCGATATTATGAAGAAGTGAGTAATCTTTGTTAACCCTAGAATTCTAAAGTGAAAATTTTAATTCTAATTCTTGCCTGGGGAACTACCTTTATAAAAAAACAATGATTTTCTTAAAAAAGTACAAAAGTTTCATTCAATTAAAGCGTGCTAAATGTAGTCAATAAATATTCAATTCACATATTTATTTTATAGAAAAATAAAGCTAATATTACAAATGATGTTTTTTCACATTTTGGTTAGGAAAAATAATTTTTAAAAATAAATGAAAAATACTATCCTTCACGAAATAAAAAAGTTTTTTGTATTTTCCCAAAGGTATGAGATGTTCGCATGTACTTTCGTTTGTTTGCTTAAAGGTATTTTTTGTTTCATTCACAGACAAAAACTTTAATTTATATAGCTCCTAAAATGTAGTTTGTACATCAAAATGAAGTTCAACTTTTTTTTTCTCCTTTTTTATCACATTGGTGAGGGGCTGTTCATATATATTACGTAACGCCCTTATGAAAGGGAGGGGGGTATCAAAACGGTAGATATAAAATTTATCCTGTTGATACTCAGGTGGTCCGATTATATCCTTTTTTCGCATAAAAGGAGTTCTTCATTTAATGACATTTCTTTTAGCCATATTTGTGTTTCGGAAGTAGGCTTCTTCAAAATTTCTAAAAATGGGGTAAAAAGGGTTTTAAACAGCCAAAATAAGCATAAGGTAATGGGAAAAGTAAAAAAAAATATATCATATCATATTTAAGTTCGGTTCCCAGGCAAGAGCACTATACGATGCTTTGAAACCTTCAAGTGATCGTGAAATATCGTAGAAGAATGAAATCGTTGCGCATCGCAGGCGAGCATTAGTATTCTTGGGTTAAGTAATTTATGTGACATTAATTAAATTCGAAAGCAATCTAAAAACAACATTAGGTGATGAGATAAAATGGTTACGGTTCGATTGAAGCACATGTTACTTTATTGAATAAATAAAAAAATGTTTTACAATATATAAAGGGAATAATATCACTGTGTGCAAAAATGCGACCTAAGGTAATTTCAGATTTCGGCCTAAACGTCAACGTTTCGAGATAACGATAAATTAACCGATAACTGACACGGTTAGAAGTGAAAATATATTCCTTCAAAAGTTATTGATGAAATAATCTCAAGCCACAGAGATGTTTAAGTATATACAGTGTTGTGCAAAACAATAGCAACAAAATCACTGCGCTGCTACAAAATCGTGTATCTCATTTAATATTGGGAGCACACATAAAATCATTTTAGAAATCAAACAACAACTTCATTCATTATATAAAAATAAAATTATATTCAAATTCGGTTTTATATATTTTAAAAAAATTTGAAATTAATGTGACTACATTCAATTGTCTGTGTGCAAAACAAAAGCAACAAAATATGAAGAATGTAAAAATAGAAGAGAATTTCTAAAAATTAGTGGTAAAAGTACCGTTATTGCTAAGAATATGTTGTTTGTGAGTCATAACAATTCAAGTTTAGTTTAGTTTTTACGCTCGCTGTGACATTGACTGTTCAGTTTATAATGTTCCGTCACAAATACTGTAATTCTCAAAATATTTCCGAATACGATCAAGAAAAATCGCTAATATCTATCGCAAAACAATTTAAAATTAACCGACCAATAATTTGTAGATTAATAAAAAAGTATAATAGCACAAAAGACCTAACAACGGTACATTCAGGAGGGCGGCCACGGAAGACATCGCAGCGTGATGACAGAAAAATGTGTGGCATATACAAACGAAATCCATTTACCACATCCAAAGAGGTTGTTCGGTCACTGAACTTAGATATCCATGATAGCACTGTGCGCAGAAGAGCCATTCAGAACAGTTTAAGAAGTTACAAACTTGCGAAGAAACCGTTGCATACGGCTAAGCATAAACAAAAAAGGTGAGTGTTATAATTCAAACATTTTGTGTATAAAATTGTGACAACGAGTTTTTTGCAAAATTTTGCAAAAGACCACTTAAATTGGACAGATCAAAAATGGAAACCCGTTTAAATTTCAACTCGTCAACTAGTCACATTAATTTCAAATTTTTTTAAAAAAATATAAAACCGAATTTGAATATAATTTTATTTTTATATAATGAATGATAGTCCAGTAGAAATAGGGTTTGAACAACAAAATAATTCGTTACAGCAATCTGTATTAAGGTGAATACAGTGAAAACAACAAAGGATTTGATCTGTTACACACGAAACACCAAAACTCTACTTGCGGAGAGCCCACATATTTTCAATTTTTCGGTCAATTTTTCCATAGCAGTATACCTTTTTTTAACCATTTATCTAAAGAAGACATAACAAAGAGTAAGTGAGCCAAAACAGAACTCCTTAGGAGGTGTAGTTTTAAGAGGAATCTCAGTTAAAAATTTCGGTTTTTTTAGTTTAAAAATTAAATTTAACAACAACCTCTGAATATTTCCGTCTTAAAAAATTACTGCCATTGCGTAACACTGAAAAGTATGTTTTGCCCAAGTTTCAGCTCCATAGAAACTTTTTTGTGAAAGAAAAAAATTAAAAACCAAAAAATCGGTTTTCAGCCATTTTTTGAAAAATTTTGAGGTAAAGGCGAAAATGATCAATACAAAAGTTGTAGATCTTCTTATTTCCTACATTTTTTGCATTGAACTTTTTTTGATATGATGCACAGTTAAGCCAGAAATCATGAAAAACTGTGTTCGACCTCTAAAAATTCACCCCATTCCACCCCGGATAGCTGCTGTTGGTTCGATTTTTTTGTCCGCTTTTACAAGAGCTTGTTCAACAATATTCCGCTGTCAGATTGCTGTAACGAATTATTTTTTTCTCATTTTTTCGACTAATTCTACTGGTCTATGAATATGTTGTTTGATTTCTAAAATGTTTTTTGTGTGCTCTCAATATTAAATGTGATACACGATTTTGTAGCAGCACAGTGATTTTGTTGCTATTGTTTTGCACAACACTGTATGTATAAGAAAGTGTAAAGAGTTTCATTTAATTACTGTTAAGATTAATTATTAATTAATTCAAAAATTTAAGATTGTACTTGTATCACTAATTTTCCTATACGTTTACGCTCTACATCCCACCAGGTATTTTTAATTTGATAATTGACTTATGTATGTACCACTACAAACAAACTTCTTTCGAAGCCTAGTCAAAGAACGTATGAGTAAAGTTTTCTCAAGTGGGAACAGTATAAACCAACTTATTAAACCCAAAATTTTTATTGCATAACTTTGAAGATTTATTGATCAATATTAAGGCCATAATTTTTTTTCAAAATTTGGATTTTTTAAAAATTTATGAACAAGTGAATTTCTATGTGCGTGTTTTTTTAAATTGCGATTTCTCAGTAAATATTGGGAAAAAGTTAATGAAATTTTCGTGATAGGACAATAAATGTTTTACAATTTATAAGAAATAAAGTTTTTATAAAAATATTATTTATTATTTAAAAAAAAAAATTCAGTTTTTAATAAACAAGCAGAAACAAAAATTTTCCACAGAATTGTTTTGTAAAGTCTACATAACCCTTTCCTGAAAACTTTTTTTCAATTCAAAAAAATAAAAAAACAATTCAAATATGCAATAAAAAGTTTAAGTTTAATAAGTGGGTTTTTACTTGAGAAAACTTTTTCTTATATGTTATTTAAAGAAGTTTAGAATTCGTTAAATTTTCTTATTCTCGGGTTAAATTGATAAATGTTGCACAAATATAAATGTATGTACATATGTCATGGTAAGCCTTAGAATACTTCAAAAAGAAAAATAAATATTTTTTGTTTTTTCTTAATAGCAACATGGAAACTTAATTTAAATTTAACTTTTAATCTATGTCTGGCCTAGTGATGGCATTTGGGTTTTCTGGAAATGTACTGAATCGAGACTTCAAATGTAATTTTTAGATGCCGAATGTACTGTATTATTACGACAAGCTTGTACGCCTGTTTCAAAAAAATGTAATTTTTAGAAAATGTCCAAATGAACTGAAAGTGTAACAAAAATGTACTGAAAATGCGCCGAATGAACTAAAAATGGGCCAAATGTACTGAAATCTCGGCGAATGTACTGACGGCGATTTTTCAAGACGCAAGTGTACCGAAAAAAATACAAATGTATCGAAAATGCCATCACCGAAGCAAATGACATTTCCAGATGGTATTATTTATATCGTAATTTCTCCGTATCATTTAAGTTCTTTGGCATAGTACAAGTTTTAGTTCTATTCAATTTAAGACCACAAAAATTTTATTGTAAGAGCTCCAAGTAAATACAAAGGATTTTTTATCATTCACTCTCAGTTCTTTTTGTTTTGTATTTTAATTTATTTAATTTAATTAATGCGCGTACACCATAATGAAATATGTACTTCATTGCTGCTTCTCCTACTTTATGTTCTAGTTGTTGCTGCTTGGCGTATTTTTTCTGCATTGTGTTCCTTTTTTCTATTTGTTATTCTTTTTTTCAGTAATTTTTCTTGCAGATTTTAATTGTGTGCAAGTTGCGGTTAATTAAAAACAAACAATGGACGCACAAAGTAGGTTACACACGGTTCTCACTCCCGTTGCTGTTGTCCTGTGTCCTACGATTGTTTAACGTTGCACTTTGTATTGTCAATTACCTCACATGTATGTATGTGCACCGTGAGAAAATATTTAACAAAATCATCTGTAACACTTAGTTATGAGAGATATAGTAGTGGTATTCACACCATCTTCGTTGCTATAATTCGTTAGTCGTTATTCGTTACTTTTTTATGTGAATTTTGTTATTGTAAAATTATCGAACTATCGGACTAACGAGTAACGAAATAATTACGTGGCATGCCTGATAGTTTTCTGTAAGTTTGTAGTCAAAAAAAAAAAAAATTTTTAAAAATTCTACTAGATTTTGTAACTGTAAGTGGCATTTTCATGTTTAAATTTAAAAATTCGATTTACTTTTCAGGTTAAAAACACCAACACAGTTGTTCCTGTCAGATTGACATAACAAAACAAAAATGATGCCTTAACAGTTTAAAGTTTCACCGAATTTCCAACTAACGATTTAACAAACTAACAAGGCCGATATGAATACTACTAGTATTTGATTTTACAATTTAACGAAATTCAATAAAAAAAATTGTGTTTGGACGTCTAGTATAACGATTAATATAAAATTAGAGGTCGTTCACTGTTCGTTGTATCGAAATATTTTTTAAATTTTTTTATTATCTTAATTGAAAACTAAGTTGGTATTTTACATCTGTAGATGTATTTATTTAAAATGAAATTCAATTCAGCTTATTAACAAAAAAGTTTTTATAAATTCTTGATACTAAGCTTTGTAGATCTTCGAGGTAGAATACTCCTATTACTGTTTGTTCACTTTGAAGAAACTCGTGATACATCAAACCCTTATTATCGTCGAAAGCGACCAGAATTGCTGTGGTTTTTAATTTTGCTTGTGCTAGTCAAAAACTGTTGCTCGGCTTAAGCCCTCATCGGCGTAAGCTTTTTGCAACGATTCGTACGGTTTTGTGACACTAAGCCTTGATTTATCTAAAATTTTATGATAATGAGTTGCTCCTTTTTGATTTGCCGACACAATTAATTTTCGGGCTGTCACTGAGCCACTTGAGAAGCTAGTGCAGCCACGTTGACCGAGTTGAAAAGAAAAATAACACCTTTTCAAGGATATATATAATGTCGTTAAATGACGATACGCGTTTAGGTGTTCAGGTGTTCAGCTCTCGAATAGCGCTTGAAAACAATAATATATCTAGTTATTCTAGAACGTATCGTCAAAGTTCAAACAGTTAAGAAATCATGCAATAGTGAGAACCTTAGCTAAGCTAATTGAAGCTATTAGGCCAACATATAATCATACCTCTATGGTGAAGAAGGCTAGCTAAATTAATAATATCGAATTGGAAAACATGACACAATTCATATAATTAGACTGGTGCCCACTTTCAATAAAAAATTTATATTTTCCAAAGTTATGTCGGGAATTGATTGAGGAATAATATTTAAAAATCTAAAAAAAAAATGTAATTCGAAGAAACATCTTTATGAATAAAAAAAACTTAATGTTACACAAATTTATTAAAAAGTTTATATTTATTTTTATCAAATCAAAGAATTTTAAGACTAAAATTTTTACATTCTTTTTTATCCTATTTCTCAGAGTTTTTGATATATTTCGTTTCAAAAAATAGTCAAAAAAGCAAAAAAAAAAAAACAGTGTTTGCAGTTATTTAAGTTTTAGTAACAGTACATGTATTGCCTTTAAAAAAAAATTTAATTTTGGTAATTTTTGGACCAGAAACAAAAATTTTTTATTCATTTGTTTTCTTAAGCGATGTTCATGTAGTGGCGTTGACAGAATCAAATTATAGTGTATTAAGGTGAATATAGTGAAGATAGCAAAGGAGTTGAGCTATTATGAACTATCATGAACTTTTTCCTTATATGTAGGATTAAAAAATAGCGGTAAAATTTTGTTCGATACTTTCTTATGTGGTGAACAGGAAAATGAAGAAAAAACTATTAAAAAATGTAGTTTAATGTAAGAAAAAATTGCAATTTTACTCAAATTTCGAAAACTGAAAATTTTGCAGCTATGGTAGCAAACTCTAGAAGTTTTTTTTTTTTTATTGATGATATTCTCGAAAAAGAGTTAATTATTATTTTAAGCGTTTCCAAAGATTTCTAAAACATCAGTTTATTTTGAACATTTCTAGTGAGCATGGTACTTTTGGATCAAACAAACTGTTTGAAGTGTTGCATCAAGAGAACGAGAATACCAATAGTGGCTTAAATCATTATAAAGCCTTTGGTTGTCATCAGATGACAATGTACAAAAAATTAACTAGATTGAACAAAGTTTGGTTCTAGTAATTGCTAAAATTTAAATTCTAAAAATACTCATTCCATAAGATAATAAGACATCTCATCATTCTCGAGTTATCTCAAGCATTAAAATTAAATTGTTGGGCGGTACCACGCTCCTAAAACGAAGTATTTGAAACCATTCCAAATATCCTTTAATTCGATAAAACGGTTTTCAAAATGAAAGCAATACACATTTACTTTCAGAATTCCCTATGTAAGCGTATAGATGTGTCAGTTATACGTAAAATGATATTTTTCATCATGAAATTAAAGTGTTCTGAGCCTTTGAAATACGAGGAATTTTAGTACGTATTCTGATTTCATTGACTTTTTTGTCGCAATAAACGGAACAAATTCTTTATTCAATAAATTTTATGTTTTCGCCTTTAAATGGCACCTAAATAAAGAAAATTATTTAGGCGTTATAAAGCTCTTCGCGATAATGTCCACCAAAAACGGATAAGTTTGTGGAAGGACCTTGCACCACGACAATACTTCTCCGACGTCCATCTTACGTACTTACCTGATTGATAAAATTTGATGAACAAATACTCACTTTTGTTTTATTTAAAAATTCTGGTAATTTTCTGCACAGCGATTCAATTTATGTTCAATTTATACCTGTGACAGGATACAGTCACAATATAGTTTATATTTAGTTAAATTGAAAAAGCGCCACTAGTTTTTTAAAGTGTGATTGTGTGGGTTGTTACTATTACTACTTAATGCTTTTGATTCTGTTTTGTTCTCTAATGAAATAAAAACACTGAATTCTGTTACAAGGTTATGCAAACACTTCGGCTTAAAAAAATTGATGTAGCAAGTGCAAGTGCTATCAGCATGTACGTAGATGTGATACAAATTATAATACAGTAGAGCCTCAACAATGCGAAGGAGTAATTGACTGGGGTCGCACGGATATTTAAATATTTAGATAATCGAAATGATGAAAACTATAATATCCTATGTGACGCATCTAATGACGAACATTAGGCAATCAAGTGCTAAAACAAAAAATTAAAAAAATGCGTAATAATTTTTATAAAGGCTAAGATAAAAAATTGTGTTCAATCAAAATTAAATTAAAACAAATTCAGCTATGATTACTGATCGCTGTCGTTGCGTTAGCGTATTTTTCGGATAATGGAAGTTCTACGACAACTACTCTGAATTAAGTAGTTATGCTAGGCGTTGGCATATCCTTGGCCAACGCCCTCTGATTATTTCAGTGGAGATGGAAGTTTGGTGAAGTGAAGTTCGTGATTCGCGACCGTGCGGAACCACTAAATATTTTATATTCGCCTCAAGCAGAATTAAAATCTTGATTGACATTGATTGACAGACATAAAGCTTAACTAATTGAACATTATTTAGATATCCTTAATTTGGTGTGTATCAAAATGTTTCTTGAATTGAACAATGATACCTCTTCTTTTCTTGACTTTTGCTGCTATGTCTTCTATTATTCTACATATACGACTATTAGTTAGAATGCTGTTAAATTGACGGAACGATGTATCATGATAACAGATGTGCAATATCGTCAGCTTAAGTCAGTTTTCTCAGATGGACCGAAAAGTCCCATACGATATAATGGGACTTATTTCACGAATTCAGATGTTAGCAAGATTCTGCTTATAATTTTGGTTGGACGTAAAGGGTTGGTAAAGCTTTCTAGTAATGCTGTAGAGCACGCTTAAGTTATTGTAAGATGCGGCTTTCTTTGCGTTTGCCGTGACCGTAGGCGGTCTCATTTGCACTGCTCTAGAATGGCTTAAGTTTATCGATCTTGAGATTCTACTACGTAAGTCAAAATAGTGAGGAGTGGGTCCGGAAAAATCTTACCAAACCTCACCTAGGGGAGGGGGGGTCAATAAAAATTTCACATCAACTTTTTAATGCAGAGACTATACATTATTCTAGCTGATTACATTTAAAAATTGTAAGGCAAGTCTCACAGAAGGGAGGGGGAGTCCCGTCAGAACTCACAAAATCTCACCAAGGGGAGGGGGGGGGGCTTCCGAATTTTCAAAAAAAAAAAAAACACCTAACGTAATTAATGGGCGGCTCTACTGCACTCCGAAAAAATATAAAATTATTTGTGTGTATTTCAGTCTCTGTTCATTGCCAAACAAATCAGTGTAAACTGAAATAACTAACTCAAATTATGAGGTTAAAAAGGCAAATAAATGAAGTATAAAATTCAGTAGTTAATTCATTTTACCAGACTTTTTTAAGCTGAAGAATGGTATTTGAAGTAGTACATACCTTACGATTTCTTAAATTTTCAAAGACCTATATTTTGTAAACCAGTGTTGCCATTCTAAAAATATTTTGTTTCTGTTCCGAGAACATATACAGGTACAACATATTCAAATATATCTGAAATTGGAAACATGAACCCTATTTCCCCTGTACGCTTCGCGTGAAATGCCCGATAAGCTGTTTGTTGCCCATTTTTGGTTTCCTTAATGTATTTTGCGCTGTAATTTTATTGTTTTTTTGTTTTTGCACTTGCAGAAGGAGGCTCGGTAAAAAAAATAATTATTAAATAAAGGAAATTATCAATGTGAAAAAGTAAGCCTATGCACTATATTAAACAGACAGTTATAGCAATTAAGAAATAAAATGCCACTTGACCTAAGTTTTGGAAGGGAAAACAACAACTGAGCCCAACGAATTTTTTGGGATATTTTCCTGTATATTTGAACTTAAAAAAAACTATTGTTTGTACACCATAAAAAAATTTATGTTATGCCGAGCTATAAGCAGATTCGTTGAACGCTTCGCCACTGAACTATCAAATTGACGGTAATGCTGCAGCTCGAAATTCTTGTTTGGAAAACGAAAATGATGAAGATTTTTAGTCTTCTTCTTTTCTTTCTTGATGATGTTAAGTGTCGTTGAAGTTTAAACATATTCATACCTAGCTATGCATTCCACCCAATTTTTATCTCCTGTCCTATAATAATACGTAGATTGTTTATATGGTCAATATACAATGTTTTCAGGCGAAAACCTGATTGTTGCTGTTGAATAAGATTTTTTTTTTTTTAAGATAAATACCTATAGTATATGCCAAGCAACACTTTCAACTACCCTTGCTAAGCTATGTATGTATGTCATAATATGATAATTAGCTTGATTATACCACATACATACATCATACTTTTACATTTGTTAAGTTTAGTTTGCCAACTTTTTGGTAAACAACCCTTCAACTTTTGTCATAACTCGTGCAAATCATTTGATTTTGGTGCAGAATTTCAGAATATTTGAAACAAAAAGGAGAAAACAATTAATGTAGTTCTAAGTTGAGTTATACTTCACCTTAAATGAAACATTCAACTAAACGAAAACAAAACTATTAAACACGGGCAGAAAGCTTCCGTAACAGATAAAACTTGTGTTATCAAATGACGAAACAAACATGAACGCATCATCTGACTGTTAAAAAAAAATCATCTTTAGTATCTGGGTACTTCCACAAAACAATCAAATAACAATTTATTTGTTTAAGGGTTGCGCAGTTAGAAATATCTAATCGAAGCAAATTTATTATCATTTAGAAAAAAACTTAGATTTCAAAATTTCGCTCATAATGAGTCGCTGATCCATTTCCACAAAAATTAGAATCGCGGTATTTCCTTTGAAGAATTATATGCCAACTTGTGCGAAAAATGAAATGCTTTGAGAACTTCATTCAACTTCTTACTTAAATATTATGGCATTAAATTGCATTGAATACTTAATATGGCTCATAATTAAAATTTTTAATATATTTTGCGGGGATATCTTCGACATAAGTTTTGTTGAACTAAACCAATTACTTCTGCTCATGTATATTAATATTTTGAAGTGACTAGATTTTACAACGTACTTACATATAATTACAGAGTTGTATACTGCACAAATTAAATCCTTATATTATGAAAATGCTTTTTCATATCAGAATATACATATATTTCATATGTATCTCACGGAACATCCAGCACAAATATTTTATTTCTAATTTATTCCACGTAGATATGAAAATTGACTTCAATGGTTTTTTTCGTTCATGGCTTTTTATTCGTTTTCGGTTAATAGCATAACAAGTCGAAGGGGATTAGGATAATTATACGGAAATACTTAAAACGAACAGCTATTTACACAACTTTCTACATCTATTGAATGTCATGTCTTTCTGAGATTACAAACCGAGTTGGCAAGTTAAACCAACCATGCAGCGAACGCAAAATGAGTGCAGCAACTCGACGGCGGTCATTGACTAAGTCCCTCAGAATCGTACACATGTAAGCTTATATCTCCGCAATCAAAATGCCAGAAGCAATTTTTAGATTATTTATCTGTGGTAGCACTTCGTTTTGATGGGACTCTCAGACTGATTTTAAACTGATGGAATATGCAACATTGCCAAAGTGGCTCTAGTTAAAATTTAATTTTATTTTTTGTCACTTTGTTATACTGGGTGTTTTTTTTTAGAGGTTTGTTTTTCTAATAGAGATAAAACTGGCATTTTATGGTCAAATCTGGCAACTCTAATGTCCTTTATGCTCAGTTTGGTTTGCCATTTCATCATGAACAGGTTGACAAAAGAACAACGCTTGCAAATCGTGCAAATTTATTTCGAAAATAATGGTTCAGTTCGCGAAGTTTACCGCAAGCTCCGTCCATTTTATGGTCGACATAATCGTCCATCAGAGCAATTAATTCGGTTAACCATGGGTCGTTTTCGCACTACGTTTACTCTATGTGATAATACGCATCCGCAGAGACGTCGAACAGTGCGCACCGAAGAAACAATTGCCGCTGTAGAGCAAAATGTTGAAGAGGACCCGAATGAATCGATACGCCACCGTGCACAGCAATTGGAGCTTTGTCCATCAACTTTATGGAAGATTTTGCGCAAAGATCTTGGCTTGCGACCTTACAAGATCCAGCTTGTGCAAGAATTAAAGCCGCGAGACCAGGCAATGCGTCGTGATTTTGGTGTATGGGCCGAAAATGAGATTGATCTCGATGCTGATTTTCATCGCAAAACTTTGTTCAGTGATGAGGCTCATTTTTGGTTGAATGACTACGTCAACAAGCAAAATTGCCGCATTTGGAGTGAAGAGAATCCACATGAGACCCTTGAGACGCCATTACATCCACAAAAACTGACTGTTTGGTGTGCTCTATGGGCTGGTGGAGTCATTGGGCCATACTTCTTCCGAAATAATGCTGGAGAGTCAGTTACCGTTAATGGAGACCGGTATAGAGCCATGATAACCGACTATTTTGTTCCCGAATTGGATGGCATGAATGTGGATGAGTTGTGGTTCCAACAAGACGGCGCTACATGCCACACAGCGCACGTCACAATCAATTTATTGAAGGAAACATTCGATGAGCGCATAATTTCGCGGAATGGACCTGTCAATTGGCCACCAAGATCGTGTGATTTGACACCATTGGATAATTTTCTTTGGGGATATGTGAAGTCGCTCGTCTACGCCAACAAACCAGAAACGTTAGGGGACTTGGAAGCCAACATTCGTGGCGTTATTCCGACATACGGCCCCATATGCTCGAAAAAGTGGTTCAAAATTGGACCTGTAGAATTGGCTTTATTCGAGCCAGCCGCGGCGGCCACATGCCCGAAATCATATTTAAACATTAATGGCATAAAATTATCCTTCCAATAAAGCCAAATTGATGGACATTAAAATGATTTTCTTGTGTCTTATTTCAATTCGAAGCTCTATACCTCTAAAAAAAACACCCTGTACTTATTAACAAACTTACTAGTCCTGTTCAAGAAATTTTTTTTTATATTTCAATACATTATTATGATTTTATATTACATTATTTTTATTTTGATTGTATATATATGACTTCAAATGTTGGCAAGTTAAGACATCATAAAACCGCCATCCAATTATGCCATTGGCAGCACATTTATCCCAATAAAAATAGCGAAACTCGATACTCTGCGACACACGCATCCGCTTAAGAAGGCACAGTTCGTGGAAGCAGCTTAGCTTAGATTAGCTTTAAGAGAACATCTGATAAGCAGTATTATTTGTCACATATAGCGACATGGTTTTGCAATAAAAAAAAAATATACAAAACAGTTCCCCAACCACATAATCACTTTAAGAAAGCTGTCAGGTATTTCGAAAAGTTCTCAAATAAACCATCAAGATCACTATAAGTGAGAAAGCCAATACTTAGAATCTACGGTTAATCAATTATGACATTTCAAGTCTTCTTCTTGTAAAAATTTTTCTTCCCCCATATCTTTCCGCTATCTATCAGATAGCGAAAATCCTATTATTGCCAGAAACTGAACTTAGCATTCTGTATTAGGGTAAGGAACCAATTTTTAAATTCTATAAGCATACAGAAAGGAAAAATTAATCATGATTATGAGCAAAACAACCATGGTGCATTCCGGCGATATGGAATTCATTACTTCAAATACGCTGTAGAAACTACCTTTAATTATTCACCAAACATTCATATATATACGACCCATCAACTACTGGCCAATGCTACATCCGAAAAAACTCCAAATACTAATTTGAAACGTCGAAAGGGATTCTTAGAAGAGTATTCACCGATTTCCCACCATTAACCGTGAAAACAGAACGAAGTCGCGTTAAAATAATTTTATTTAAAAATAGCCATGACCATATTTCAATAGGCAAGTGTTCGTGAATGTGTTCGTCTACATTCGAAATTTAATAAAAAATTAATTTCATTCGGTAAGCAGATGGCTGAAGGTCGGATGTATCGTCGGATCTTGCACTATCAAGAAAGGTGTCGAAAAACAAGATGCTTGAAGCTACTGCAGTTAGAAACACATTTTAAGTGACGAGGCAAAGAATTCCACTAACGAAAAACAAACGAGACGAATTTAAGTATTTGAAAGGTGAAATTATAAGATTTAAGCTTCTGGATGATTGACAAAATTGCAATTTTTCAAACAGAAAGAAGGAAGTTTTAGTGTGTATTATTTTGTGTAGAAATATAAGATTTCTTATATCCAGATATTCAACATACAGTAGTGAGACAGGAGCTAGCTAAGCAGTGGTTGATAATATGAGTTAGTGAGCCTAGGATCTAAAGCAGAGTTAATTTTATGAACTTAATGGGTATATTATCTTCTCCAGTTGAGTTAGATTTGATTTTAAAGATTTTTTTTGGCTCACCGCCACAAAATCGAAGTTATTCGAAATGTTTTCAGTTCTAAGCCGATCAGGAACAGTTCGAGCCACTTGTGAAGAGTTATTAGAAATATGGTCATTGAGAACATTGGGATCAATGTCACATTGTGAGCCACTATTTTTCCCTATACCCACTGATCTCAAGTTTGCCAGAGGAGTTTAGTAGGTAAATTTGGATTTATCTTTGACTGAAAAAACACCTCTTTTGCCATTCTTATAGCAGAAGAGGCACGATTTCTAACGATACAGTTCATAGTGAATTCACCAACAAAATTAATACAGTTCATAATCCCGTTAGTTGCTTAAAAAATTTGGCCTTATGAAACACATATTAAAGAACAGATATCTTATTTTAAAAGCAACCGAGACACTACATAAAATTAATTCTATAACGAATTTGATCAAAGCAAAAGATGCTGCACTTAAATACAATATTACAAATGACTACATTGCACCCTTTAAAGTTTAAACAGTAGGTTTCGTATAGGATCACATTTGTGAAGCATTTCCGGCAGTTAAAATAAAACTAAAAAAAAAAGAAATTTATACAGGACATATGTATGTATGTATGTTGTATGTATATTTCGGTGTTTTTTTTCAAACTTTTGGAGAGGGATTTCATTTATTTTTTCCCATATTATAGCTTGAGGAATAAAAATAATTGTCCCAACATTTGAGCTCTCCAGCTCAAACCTGTAAACGGCGCGGACAGGGTTAACGTCCAATTTCGTTGAAACTTAACGAAAAATCCGACTTACTAAAACATATAAAATGTCTGCCTTAGGTGCCAAGATATAGAGTTTTGAGATTTTTAGTTGAATGGGGGACGCCACCCACTGTTGTAAAACCACTCCCACATTTTTCGTGTGACTAAAAATGCGGAAAAAAAACACCCAAATGAGGATCGACTGCAAAAAATTCTCCCAAAATTTCCACTTTGTTTCCTAGTAAGTACAATTCATATGAAAAATGAAAAAGCAAAGCAACGAAAAACAGAAAATTTACTAAAACGCAAAAAAAAATCCGTTTTTCGTTGTTTTGCTTTTTCGTTTTTCATATGAATGAAAGTGAACAAACCATCCGATGAGAAAAATTTGAATTTTACAATTCAAATAAAATTCAAAAAAAAAAAAATCAATTCAAATTTTTCTTATCGGATGGTTTGTAGGAGTAAAATTGCCTAGGTGGCGACAATTAAGCATTCGTAACTTTTTATTTATGAAACGTACTAAAATTTTGTTTCAGTAAAAAGTTGTGTAGTTTTTACAGAACAATTCTGTGCAAAATTTGAAAAATTGGTTTAAATTCTATTTGTTTATTAAAAACTTAATTTTTTATAAATAATAAATAATATTTTTATAAAAACTTAAAAAAATAAGCTGACAAGGTTGAAACAAAAATTTAAATATTTTTTTTTGGAAAAAACATTCTCCTCACCTCAAATGCCTCTTAGCGCGCTTTAAACTCACATCATCTCTTTATTATATTAGTACAAGTCCAAAATAAAATTTAAGCGAAAAAAAGGTGAGGTTTTTGAGAAAACTAGCTTTGTTTTTTCTCATAAAAATCGCTTTAACTCTACCAATTATTAACCATTTTCAAATTTTTTTAAAGATTCTAACAGGGATTAAGAAATTCTATAAGAATCAAAAGACAAAAGTTAATTATTTTGATTTGAATGGAAATGCCGCTTTTTTGAAACAATTTTCAGCATAAAATGGGTATAACTTAAAGTGGCCATATCTTCATGAAAACATTTTTTTAATCAAATCGGGGAAATATGGGTCCCCTTATATCCCTCGAAAAACAACATATGTATATAATCGGCAACCAATTCCGTAACATGAAATAATCCGCGTGCATGGTTTGATATGGATTTGGTCTGTATCATTAAAAAGTTTCGAGGTAACTTAAACAAACTTAAGAATCATTATGAAAAACGTTTATCTTCATCTATGTTCATTGAAAAATTAAAAAGTATTTCCCACATAATAGCTTATAAAATTTCTTACTCAAAGCACGTCTGGTCAGACTTTTCAAGTTTTATTTGCGTATGTTTGTGAGAAAACAACTGGACTTGGCTGGTTTTGACATAGTAGTTATCAAATTTTGTTTGAAAGAAAGTGGACTTGGATGGTTTTGATACCAATGTACTGGACTTGACCGGTTTTGATTCCAATATGTTGGACTGGTTTCGAAAGCAAGTTCATGGACTTGGCCGGTTTTGAAATCTATGCATCAAAAATAAATTAAAAAGTGTAATATTTCTGTCAAAAATTTTTTTTTTTAATCTAAAACCATAGTAGAAAGATAAATCATGGTCTAGATTTCGATATATGAGAATATTTCAAAATTTGATTTTTTTGGACGGTTTTGCAACTGGGCGCCTCATATTAATTTACTGAGATAAGCTTTTCTAGGCATTGAGCAACAATTATTGGATGGCCTCTTTAAAATTTGTCAAAACATTTCGATATAATATTTCTACTTCAAATATCATAAAAATCATTTAATAAAAAGTTTAGAGATTGGGGAGGTGATGTTGGAGCTTAACATCTTTTTAATTCTTATTTCAATTTCAAAAACAAAATGTTTAATATCTTTAAAAATGCGTGTCGTTAAATGTGTATGCTTGAGAATTAGAAAATGTTTAGAATTTCCCTTCATAACATAAATTTTACATTTGTAATTCACGAAACGCCATTACTCCCTCTCTATTCAAATCGTTTGCCATCGCAAAACTTTTAATTAGAATTGAGCATCTCGATGGCGTATAATTCCGCAATTAGCCAGGCAATAAAACTTTTCCGGCCCTCTAATGCCATGCATAGGAATCCATTTAAGCCAATACTTACACGCTCGTACAGACAACACAAAATTTTCTTATTTGTGCTAACGATGGATACGAAATTCAGCTGAAACGTTGACAACGACAGTCTCAACAATAATATCAACAACAGCAGCAGTAACAACAACAACGATAATAACAACAACAATTTAGCAAGAACTTAGCATATTAATTCACCAGTAAATGACACCACAACGCCCACGTATTCAAAATCAAACGTAATAAATATGAAGAAATGACATAATTTTATCAGTGGGGTAATCCGACAGGGAACCAACATTTAAGTGGAATTATTCACGATTAACAGTTTTTGTCTATTGGCTTGGGCAATGAATTGAAGTAAATATGTACACGTGTTCTAAAACTATGGGAAGCAGCACTATTTAAATATTAAAATTTATTTGCCTGAATTGACATTTATTTTTCATATAAATGCAATATTAATAATAAGCGAAATTTACATCACATGACTTGATAACAAAACTACTAGCTTCATCACAAAGATAGTGCGCTTCTTGTAGGTTTTAACGGATCTTACTTATGTGACACATATTTAAGAATAAATGTGAATCAAATTTGCTTATGTCTTGCAATTTTATGAAAATAAAACTTTTTTTTTGTAAAGTAATATTATATTCGTTCCAGAACTTTTTGGACTAAGTACTGCAAAACTGTTTAACACGCGAGAGTAAGAAAATTGAGCTCTGGGAGAGAAAAAAAATTTTAAAAAGTATTGGAACGGAAAAAACCAATATTTTGGATTTAAGTTCGAACGTTGGTAAAGTTCTGGCACACTTGGAAAATTTTTAAGCGTTATTTTAATATATTAAGTTTTTTTCTTTATTTCAATATATAATGAAAAAATTACATTTTTGAAACAATAACTTGCAGTCATGTAACTATTTATTTTTTAAAGTTAATTTGCACCTATTCTTGACTGCAACGTGTAATAAATAAAACACTAAAAATTTTTAAAATTTCTTAAGTTTTTTATTTATAAAAATTGAATGCATTTCAGACCTTATGCGGCCCATCATATACACCATCAGCAATACACTATCAGTATAAAAAAGTTAAAAGAGACAGAAAGCATATAAGAAAGAATAAAATAACTTAGTCTAATATCACTCAAAACAAAATTGAAACATAAATAAAGACAGTGGTGAATACATGAACAATCGCAGTTACAATGTAATATTACATAAAACAATGAGAAATGAAACAGCTGATATGTAACAATGATCACTCAAAACAAAACAAAATAAAATGTAAATAAAGGCTATGGTGAAAATACATGTAAGCTATAACAGTCACAATGCAATACCAAAAACATAAAACAGCTGATGTGTAACAATTTCTTTTTTAAAGTAATTTGAAAAGTGGTGAAATGATATTTCCACTGTCGTTGTTCATTAGGTTATTGTTGTTCTTGTAAATAAAGATGCTTTCATATGCATCAAGTTGTCTATCATTTGAAACATGTTTTAAAATTTTGATTTGATCTATAGATGCGTCATAGTGGTTATTAATGAGAGCGTGGGCTGCTATTGAAGATTTTTCCGGTCTATTGTATTTTATATGGCTGTAATGTTCTGCAAAACGTACTTTAATATTACGTTTAGTTTGTCCAATGTATTTTTTGTTGCAATTGTGGCATTTATATTCATAAATCCCTGACATTTCTTCATATTTAGATTTATCTTTTGTTGACCCAAGTAAATTTTTAACTTTTTGTTGTTTGTTGGAGAAAACAATTTCAATGCCTTGGGATCTGAATTTTGAAGTTAGTTTGTTCGTTATGGACGGAATAAAAGTCATAGAAGCACGTTGGGTTTTATTCTGGTTATCTATGGCCTTTTCTTGTGCGAAAAGAGTAGTTAAATTTGACTTTTTAATTTTTAGCGAATGTCTTTTTATTAATTTGTCGATTATTGTATCATTGTATCCATTTATATCTGCAACATTTTTTAAATAATTGTATTCTTTTAAACCCGTGTACCATTGACTGGAATGCAGCTAATTTTTGTTGAAAAGGACAATGAGAATCGTTCGTAATAAATCTTTCAGTTGTTGTAGGTTTTCTGTGAATTGAAAAATCTATTTTATTGTTTACCTTAGTGATTAACAAATCCAAAAAGGGTAATTTATTATTAATTTGTTTTTCCATTGTGAAATTTATGGTTTCAAATTTTGAATTTAACACATCTTAAGTTTTTTGGATGTTTGTTGATTTAACAACGTTGAAAATGTCGTCCACATAGCGTATCCATATTCGTGGTAGCAAACCTTGTTTTTTCAAATTGATTTCGAATGCAGACATGAAAACTTCGGCAATGTAAGGAGTTAAAGGATTTCCCATACTTGTGCCAGATTCGATTTTATAATACTTGTCGCGAAATCGGAAAAAATTGTGTGACATGCAGACTTTTGCTGTTTTTATGAAAACTTGTTTCTTTTCCTCTAAAATATCAAATGCATTTAATTGCGATTCTAATGCATTTAAGGCGACTGGAACAGGAATGCTGGGAAATAACGCTTCTACATCAAACGATATCATTAATTCATCATCATCGATGTGTATATTTTTAATTTTTTCAACAAAATCAAATGAGTTTTTCACTGATAGGCTATCAAGTGGAAACCTTTTTAGTTCATTTACTAACCACTTAGCGGCTTTAACCGATGGTGAATTAACATTTGACACTATGTTTCTCATTTTATTGCCTGGTTTATGTACCTTCGGCAGAGCATACAGTTTTGGTACTTCTGGATTTGCTACATTTAATTTCCATAAAGGAACTTCAAAAGTTAGATGTATGGCCTTAATAAGTTCTTTAGACGTACGGACCATTTCTGGTAAGGGTGATCTTTTTAAAAATTTGTAATTGTTATCTATTATTGAACTTTGTACGGAAATGTCATAATTTGACTTATTCATAATTACTATTTTATTGTCTTTGTCTGCTTTCATATAATATACATCTTTTTGTTTAAAATCTTGTGTGTTATCTTAATGCGAAAAGGAATAAGACTCTACCATTTCTGTAAGAAATCAATGTTCTGAAGAAATAATTTATTTTATATTGCGCTTAATATAATTAACTTACGTAATCAAGAGTTTTAAAATACTTTTTAGGAAAATGCTCTGTTCGTTTTTGATAGCTCGGTTAGTTATATAGGAGGCTGAGAGTATCTTGGTGAATCCAACATTAATGTAAGACTTATTTGTGCAAAATTCATGACAAATTCGCTTTTTATAAGGGGTATTCAAATTTAAGGTATATTTTTAAATTTAAATTAAAAATATAAATTGTGCGAAATCTGTATTTATTTTAATAGAAAATTAAAGAACATTGATTCCGACTAATATCGTAAAATAATGTCGTTCAAGTGACCTCTTCTGCTAGCTCGGCAAGCTCTAGACCTTTTACAAAAAATCTGAATGACTTGTTCGCACAAATTTTAGCACCCTTTATAATTTGAAGTGATATCTATGTTCACGTAGAACATCGAATCTTGTGGTACACTTTTAGAGTATTTACTATAAAGAGAGGGGAATGAAACTTATATCATTAGAAAGGTACTATTCCATAGATGTGCAGAAAAACAAAATCAGGTGTATATGTTGCCGTTAAGGCAAGGAAAATAAAGTGAACTTATTTACATGATTCCCCCATACAAAACGCATTAACGCCTAACGCCTAATGAGAAAAAACGCCTTCACGGCTGAGCCGCCTCACCGATTCTGATGAAATTTGATGTAAATATAAGTTGAACCTCAAGTAAATATATTTGTTTAGAGTGGGTGGTGCCATGCCCCAAACAAGAAAAAACGTCTCAACTACTAAACTAATGGATCGATTCTGATTAAATTTAGTTTGGATAAAAATTGATCCCTAAGCAGCCCTAAAAACTGTAAGTTCTTTTGGTGGGCGTGGCACTGCTCCTAGCAAGAAAAAACGCCTCCACGGCTAAACTAATGGACCGATTGTGATGAAATTTATTTTGGACACAGATTGAACCCTAAAAAACATTTCGCAAAACTCTGACTTCTTTTAGTGGGCGTGGCACTACTCCTTACAGAAAAATCGTTTTCATTGCTAAACTAATAGACCGATTGAATCCTGGTGCCAGTGCCACGGTGCCTTTAATATGAAAGTATTTTTTCACAGCTAAACTAATGGACCGATTTTGATGAAAATTTATATGGAAATAGATTGAACCTAAGGAAGGGAAAAAATAAAAAATAGGAATAAACAACATGATAAAAAATAGCTCTCTTCAGTTTAGTTTTTTAGTACTGAAAAGTATTTTTTGTTACTTTTATGCGCGCTTCAAATGAGTACTATAACGAAATACTTTTGTAAAACGGTGCTGTAAGGGGCCGTCCATTAATTTCGCATACATATTATATATTAACAACTTTGAAAATTGATAAGGAATAAAGTAAAATAGTGATTAGACGGAATAAGCTCGATTCCAACCATCACGGATAATCGGAGTTTAACTGATTTATTTTGAGTTACAGTTGCGATGTAACTTTTTTTTGTTTAAAAATGCACGAAAAATATAGTTGTGTTGTGCCTTGAAGAAGAACGATATTGGGTCGGCCTGAACGGCAAAGAGATAAGGAGGGACAATTTTTGAGTCAAAATCAAATAGACCGCGTAATAGAAATTATGTAGGACTAATAGATTGAATTGATAATTCTGTCTCCTTTTGCACTTAAATGTGAATTAAATGTAATTCCAAAGGTGAGGTGAGGTGATTAGTAAAACTAAATAAGATCTTAGTCAATGAACAAAAACGTTTTATTATTAATAGGCCAGCAAAATTCTTGCAAGATTAAATTTTAATGCTAACGGTCGAATTTCGACCTCAAGCGATACTAGTACATATTACTATGTGCAATATAAGTAATACGTCTAGATCACATGTTCATACCTATTGCTGCCAACTATGAACTGGCTAAAAGCAGTACATTTATCAGTGAAATAAAAAAAAGGTCTCCACGATATGAAATACAAACAACTTTGGCGCTGCAAGAAGCAGTACCTACATTTATCTGTGAAATACCTAAAAAAATTAGATCTTAATGATATGGAATACAAACATGCTACTAATCGTATGTATATTATTTTATCTTAAATCAGACCAAAACAATTCAATCAAAGCATATTTAATGTGACATATTTAAGTGTTTTCTGAGTGCGGTTTGTGTTTTTTATAAGTTTCGCTGTATTCGCCATTTTACTCGTGATCGATTAGTTCTTAGAAAAGTTTTATAGGATATTAGCTGCACTAATTTTACGAAAAACGTTTTCCTCTAGAAAAATGTGATATGAACTTTCCTGCTTTCTTGCACGTTTTGCTCACACGATATTTGCAGAGAATTTTGAGGTATTACTTTAAATATCAAGACAAAACGTCTTTCAGAAATTCAGCTTGATGGAAATTTGTTAGTAAGTTGTATTGAGTTTTTCAGGGCTTAAAGAAATGTCGTTTCGTTAAATTAGAAAATTTTTTCGCTTTATTTGCAAAAGCTTTCGTTTAATTTAAAAACAGTTGAATGAGATATGGCACCTTTAAAACTAAAAGTAGCCTTAAGTAAATTCATTTCAAAATATTCTACCACTTAAAATCCATCTAGCTTGCAGCCCTGCATTAAGAAGCAGCTTTTTTCGTCATAGAGGTCTAGCGGCCACATTCAAAGACAATTTTGTATTTACGAACTTTTTTGTTACCTCACTGAAAGGAACTTCATCCTCATAGTACATAGTATATCTCTATAGAGCTTTTATCAAAATTTTCTTTGTATTAATCAGACCCTGCGGCATTATGTTATTTTTGCTTGTCACTTACGTACTACATACACATACATATGTATGTGGTTCAGTTGTTAAAGTTAAAGAATAAATGATGCAAAGTTACCATTTGTATGTCGCTCTATTGAAGACACAACTTCATTCTCAACGACCGACCACAAGTTTTTCATCACTCTTGTACTACCAAAATATCAAACTTTCAAACGGTTGACGTTTTGTGCAGGCAGGGGCGACGAAAGCAGGTGCGTGGCCCAGTTAGTGGCGGGAAATTACGCGTGCCATAGTAGAAACAGAGATTGCTGAAAAATTTATGCACAAAATTTTTCCTAAGCTTGTTGCAAATTTAAATATATTCCATGTTTTTTAAGCTTATCAAATTGAACAATTGAACACGGCAGGAACAAATAGGTCCCTAAATAGCAAAGGGGCGTCAAAATCAGAACTGTAAGCGGCCGCTTAGGTGACTAGTGGCACTCCTGTGAAAAAAAATAAAGTATATAAAAAAATTGTTTAAGAACCATTTTCACTTTTATTTATTTTGTAAATAACATTGGCGTGCAAAAAACTAATTCTACTAAAAAGTTTTTTAGTAAATAAAAAATGTACGCTATTTGTGTTGTGGTTTTCTATTGTATGAAATTCTGCAAAACTGAGTTAAAAATGACGTTGTAAAAATTTTTTCTACCAAAAAGAGTACAACTAAAACTACGAAAATAATACATAATAAAAATAAAAAACAAACCAAAAAATATGTAAGGATTAAGTTACAAGGACATTAATGAATTCAGCTTGTTCAGCAAAAGTGTAAAGCAAACATGCAAAGCTTTATTGAATAAAGTGTTTTTAACTTAAATTAGCCGGAGTTAGTTGACCTAATAACATTTTTTGGACCAGATACGAATAATGTATAGAAACTTTCGATAGAAAATATGTAAAATTGTTGCTTTCACTGCACTTCCCAGTTTGCGACTTTGTAATAAAATTTGTTGTCTAAAATAAAGTAAAAGGTAGATAGAATCATCTCTTCATTTTTTGCATGGTTTTTGGGAAAATATTTAGAGCTTTCTCATTTTACACAATTTTTTAAAGTTGTGGAACATATTCCAAAATTACTTTGTATCGCATTTTTACACGTTTTTGTTTTGCACGATTTTCTAAGGAACGTATCTACTAAAGGACTGCACAAGTCGGCTTGAAACTCAAAGGCTGCCACTCGGTTATTTTTCGGAGACTATTTAATCGTTGCTATTGTTGTTGTTGCACAGAACGATTAAGATCTTACTGTTGTTCGTATCAACGACATCAACAGCATGGATAGATTGCGCCATTCAATTGTAGAACGAAACAGCAGTTTACAGCAAATGAAGTTGTGTGACCGTAAAGTTCTTTTGCGACATTATTGAGCTACAAAATGTTATTATTATAATATTACGATTTAAACAATTTATAATTATTTAAAAACGGCTTTATTCTAAGGATCTGTTTGTATTTTTCGCTGTTGGCGCATTAGCAATAGCAACAGTGTACTCGCTGCATATGCATTGCCTTATGGGGCATTACATGTGAAGCGGGCAATGACAAAAAATTACATTTAGAAATTTGTTCATATTCGGCTTAGTTGTTGATTTTTCGGAAGCAGTATTTCGAACTTAACAAAGTTTCATTTAAATATTAAACATTATGGTGGCTATTGGAAATTTGCTACTCTTTTAAATTATGACATTAGATTGGAAATTTGATTTTTTTTTTCTTGTGGAAAACTGGAAGTGATCATTTCATCTCAGAATTCAAATAATTTCGAAATATTTTATTTCTTTTATTTTACTTCAAAATAAAACATAAAATATACCGGTAATATGCTAAACATTTTTAAACGCGATCTAAATTAGTTTAAGAGATACATATATGAATTGAAATGCATACGTGCTGTACTTTGTATGGGACGTGACACTTTCTTAAGTAATTTAATGTATATATCTCCTTAACTAATAACGATCACATTATGCAACATCTTTACACTTAAGGCTTTTTTTTTTAAATAAAATTTTTAAAATATATTATGTTGAAAAAACTAAAAACTTGATTTGAAATGTTTACTTCCGGTTTTTTATACATAGAAAAACTTAAAGTTTCAATTTGATTAAAAAATTAAAAAGAATATCCTTTTTACTATCTAAAGCAATATTGTGTATATTTTATTTTAAATTCCTTGATTTTAATAATAGCACTCAAAAATGTTGGTCCTTAACTTCCCCAACTCTGTAGAAGCCCATAACTCGGTAATTAAGCCTCAAACGAAACAAAAAATTGTGTGTACACATTCATGTCTGCTAGATGTATAACTTACAGGAATATAAGCAGATTTCACGACCTCACTTTATTTTCATTGTTCGCTTCGCTTGAAATGCCCCTTATCCATTTTTCGATGTTATTTTTTGTTATGAGTTGTTATTGATGCTGTCGTAGTTGATCAACAGAATATCGTGTTATGCCAAATCAAGCCACTACATCACGACAGCACACGACTTGTGCTGTGTTCGCCTTGTTATAGCACTGAAAGAGTTGGGTATGCATGGTTAGGTTAGGTTAAAGTGGTGGCTTAATAAAAAGACTTGAAGCCCTAAGTAGCACTAATTTTACTTTTTCAATACCACGTTATTTAACCCGGCAAATTGATGGAACCCAAGACAGTAAGCGTTATTAAGATGACAGAGCAGAGAGGCGATTTCAACATTGGCAAATTCTCTGTGGTCACTGATTAAAGGTTTTCAAAGACATTCCATTCAAGCAGCTGTGGCATGAACAATTTAATGAAATAACTAATTCCTTAGCATACTGGTCGGTTGCACAGTGTTCAGTGCAGGTCGCAGTGATTCTTGCGAAGTAAACCCCCTTCTAGACAGTACGTAAGTATATAATAAAATTGCCAAAATAATGTGGTTGTTTTACAGATTTTTACAAACTTTCAGTGACTTCTGGCTTCAGACGAGTGTAAACACGCTCCGCAGCGGTTACTTTAAAAAAGGAACCACGCTTTTCTAGCTCATCAGCCCTTCTTTGTCCCTCAATGTTCTTGCGACCTGCAACCCAACTAAGAGTAATGTCAAATTGGTGCCCTATCTGACTTGTTCTAGTGGCTTGGCTATCGGAAGGAATTGCTATCTTCCTTGAATTAAATGAGGTTACCCTATGCCTGTGGGCTTTGATATTGGCTATTTTGTAGCGCTCTCCCATTTCCAAATAGCTTAATAGATTTTGCACTTATGTATATTTTAATTCTGACTCAGTTCAAAGTGTTTAAGATTTAGGTAGTACCTACACAGAAAAAAAAGATTCTATGATATCAAACAATTTCGTGTCCGATTTCAACGAATTTTTTGTATGATTTTCAGTCATAGAAACAGTTTGTCTGATTATCAAATCGTGATTTGTTGTTTTTCATCCAACAATTTTTGTTGAAACTTAAAATAAATTCGTTGATTTCAAAAAAACATTTGTAAATATTGCAAATATTTAATTCGTATTTTCAAGGAATTTTTTCTGTCAATCTTTGATTCAACTAAAACAATTTTTGCTTCAATTAATTCATTGGTTTTATTAACGAACTTCAAGATTTAAAGATTTGGAAAATTCAACGAATTATAAAAATTAAAATTTGTTAAATCAAATAAATATTTCTGGCTTTAGCGAATTTTTTTTTTGCAGTATTGAACAATTGATAAATTGTTCAGTTAATTCATTAAATTTAAAAAAAAAACTTTGGTTCAAACATAGAATTAATTAGATATATCAAAGAATTATTTTTACCATTTAGCAAATGGAAGACTAAGTTACAAAAAAACATTGGTGCAATCATAAAATACTCTAGGTATATCTAAGAATTATTTCTATATAATTCACCTAAAATGAAAAGAATATATCATTGAAAAGACAGAAACTATTTAAGAACTATTTAGTTCATTAGAGTGAAAAGTAAGATTTGGTTAAAAATTCCAAAGTTTGAATTGATTTTTCTAATTCAGTAACGAAGTTTTCTATTTGCACTAACTGTGAAACATTTAGCTGATTAAGCCAAAATATTTTGTTGTAAAATCAGATAATTTGAATTTGAAAATCTAACAAATAAGGTGTTTTGATTTTGCAAATTTTTTCTTTATTTTAAAGAAATGAATAATTGAATTCTAGAAATTTTATTCATAGAATTGCAATTGTTTGATTTTACCAATTCTGTTTTTTCTGTGTACGTAAGGAGACATTGCCTTAAAGGCCCTTGCAAGATCTTACAAACATCCCTTGCCGAGAGAAATTTAATATGTTAAGTGTTTGTATTGTACTTTTTTAAATCCGGGTATACAATAGGTCTGAAGGTGTTTTCAAAAATATCAAAAAATCAAAGTATTTAACTTATAACTTGTACTTTCATTGGGTTTATCACTAAAACGGAGTTATGGTTTAGTTTTTTATTCTTTCCAATATGATGGGCCGATTTGAAAAAACTACTTTATCCTAAAGACTTGTTTGGTCGTAAAACATATATAGGGCATTTCACGCGAAGCGGACAGGGGAAATGGGGTTCATGTTTCCAATTTCAGAATGGCAACACTGGCTTACAATATGGGTCTTTGTAAATTTGAGAAATCGTAAATGTACTACAGTAGTCCCTCGAACTGCGTGGTTTCGGACTGCGCGGTTTCGCAGTTGTGCGATTTTGTTTTTACCACCGAAATTTCCCATTGCGTGGTAAAAGTTTCGCAGCAGCGCGAACGTATTTCTCCATTTCTCTTTTTATACTGTTTTCGAAACTCTTCATGTAAAGAACAGTGAAGACAGCAGTGAAAATGTAATAATGTAAAGTTTTTGTTTTGTCATACACACGTATGTATTTTTATAAATGGATTTTTAATTTTTATTTATTTTTGTTTATGTTTTACGTTTATTTATATATAATATAACTAGTCACTTAATAAAGACTTGATTTGAACTATGGACCTACTTAAAACTAAATTTTTTATAAGAAATTTAGGATTTGGACCGTATTCGCCAAATTTAATACAAAAGTGGGTTCACAGTGCGCGGTTTCGGCCTGCGCGCTGTTTTTTCAGAACGTAACTACCCCGCAGTGCGAGGGATTACTGTACTTCAAATACCATTATTCAGCTTAAACAAAGTCTGATAAAATGAATTAGCTACTGGATTTTACACTTCATTTATTGGCCTTTTTTAACCTCATAATTGGATTTTAAAAATAAAAAAAAAATACTCTGAAAAAAAACGACAAATATTTTCCTTTATCGTTTTTTACAATGTTCTCTAACAAAATTTTTTTTTAATTGCATTAAAAAAAGCTTTTAATATGCTTATACTTCGTGTCAAATTTGATAATAGTCCGCCCAGCCGTTTTGGACCTATATTCATTGCAATGCCGAAACCCGAGTCGAGTCAGTTGATATTCATAACATTTTCGACATTGAATTCATAAATGGTTTCATTTTCTTCTATCGCGTATGGTATTTTGAAATCAACGGGCTTAACGAGTCAGAAATACCAGGTTTGACCATTTTCGTGTACTTGTATACGAATCATTGAATTCATTGAATAATTTTAGAGTAAACTGTAAGCTTTGCACTGATTTTTTACTCAAAGGGTGTTTTTTAATAGCCTCGTAATTTCTCATAGGAATTAAATGCTAAATCTAGCTACGCTTGGATCATATGTATATACTGACTAGTAAGGTTTTGACTTATATCGCAACAACTAACTATTCGTTATTTACCTGTGCTTAGAAAACAATATCCAATATTATGGAATATTTTTTAAACCACTATGTAATTATGAGTATTATTGGCAAAAAAATATGGAAAGTTTTGAAAAACTTCGCTGGGTTTTACAAATCGAATTTTATCGACCCAGAAAGCTTTTTTGATGAGCATTTTTGAAGATTGACCATGGTGATAGCAACTTATTTACCATTGCAAAATTGTAGCTAAAGTATAAAAAACAAATTTTATCGACATATTCCACAATTCTACAAATTAAGGCCACATCTCGAGAGTTGAGTCATTGACTTATTTCTATGTATTTTGGACCCCCTTTTTATTTAAAATAAAAAAAATTTATCAAATTTTTAAGATTTTGGATGAAAAAAAAAAGCAAAACTATCATATGATGCGAGCATTTTAAATTTCTGGTGTAATAATTCCAGTATTGAAACTATAAAGCCGACTTACTTTTGAGTGAACAGAGCTGGCTTATTTTTGGATGGATTTGCTTTTGGTTGATCAGAGTAAAGTTTCTGACTGCTTTCCACCTGGGAATTGCCATAGTGATCTCTGAGCCAACCATTAGCAAGTTGACACACAGCCTCCCCGCGGCTCCATCTGGGTAGCTATCTCCGCATCCGCTGAGATAGTGAGCGAATGTGTGCAGCGTGTCCTCCCTGGAAGTAAACTGGGTTGTGCGCAGGGTTTGGTACCCGCCACGTAAAAAAAAACATTCCAATGGAGACTAAAAACGCCTCGGATACAGAACCCCTCAACGTTGACGACCACTGCAATCAAAAAAGATGTATGATTTAAGGATATGCACCTGGAATATCCGGACCCTCAATAGGGAAGGTGCCTCTATCGAATTGGCGGATGCCCTCGGAAAAATTAAGGCTGACATCACCGCCTTCCAGGAAATAAGATGGATAGGACAAGGTTGCTCTAACCAAGCAAGTTGCGATATCTACTACAGCTGCCATGCGGAGAGGCGCGAATCGGGATGCGGATTCGTAGTAAGCAAGAGACTTCGCCACCATATCTCCAGGTTCACACCTGTCAGCGAAAGGTTGGCTATGATCCGCGTCAAGGCTCGATTTTTTAACATCAGCTTGATTTGCGCGCACGCCCCTACGGAGGAAAAGGACGATGCTGTCAAAGATGCCTTCTATGCGAGACTCGAGGAAGTATACGACCGCTGCCCGGCCCACGACGTTAAAATTGTACTCGGGGATTTCAACGGAAAAGTCGGAAGAGAAGGTATATTTGGCCCCACCGTCAGTCAGTTTAGCCTTCACAAGACCACCTCAAACAACGGTCTACGGCTGATCGACTTCGCCGCAGCGCGAAACATGGTAGTAAGTAGCACCAGATTTCAACACCTCGATATCCACAAGGCCACCTGGCTGTCCCCTGATCAGAAAACACGCAACCAAATCGATCATGTTGTGATCGACGGAAGGCATGCTTCCAGCGTGCTAGATGTTCTTACGTTCCGGGGAGTCAATATTGACTCCGATCATTATCTTGTTGCAGCCAAGATACGCATGCGGCTGTGCAATGCAAAGGATGTACGCTCTGGTACGCAACGAAAGCTGAACGTCGCTAAGCTGCAATCATATCGGACGGCCGAAGCCTATTCCGCTCGCCTCTCAAAACTGCTCCTTCAACCTGACTCTCAACCTGATGATGCCGGTGGACTTTGGGCGCATATATTCCGCTCCATGCGCTCTGCCACTGAGGAAGAATGGTATGACCAGGAGTGTCGCGAAGCTACTGCAGTGAAAAACACCGCCTACAAAAGAACCCTGCAGTCAGCCGCAACGCGAGCCGTGCACGAAAACTACCGGGAAAAGAGAAAGGAAGAGAGGCGCCTTTTCAGACGCAAGAAACGAGAGCAGGAAAGGCACGAAAATGAGAAACTCGAAGTGTTACGGGGCAGGAATGATGCTCGAAAATTTTAACAACAAGTCAAGTGACTGACCCAAGGTTTCAAGCCCGGAGCATCTACCTGTAAAGATGAACATGGAAATCTGTTACGGATATGCAGGGTACACTGAGATTATGGAGGGAACAATTTTCCAAGCTGCTTGCTGGCGATGACTCCACCAATCCCGCCATTGGAGAAATTAACCCGATGCCACCAATCAACGACGATGGTGTGGACGTACCACCACCTAGACATGACGCGGTACGAGTTGTGATGCAACGACTTAAGAACAACAAAGCGGCTGGTATTTTAAGAAAAATATCTACTCCTTCCTCTTTTCTTTGTTAAAATTGATCTTATTTATTTATTTGATATATGTATATAAGCATTAAATTTGTTTTTTAATTACTGTACATATCTTAAATATTATTATTTATATAAATATTAAAGTCGTTTTGAAAAATTGCCAAGTGAACCAAAATGGAAAAATATGTCCCGTACGAATGTCCCGTTCGAATAGAATATTATGCCTTGTAAGAAAAAAAGTAAATAAGATTTTTCAATCAAACGAAATCTATTAAATTATTATATTATTCCATAATATTTTAAAAAACACTTCCGTTTTTTGTCCCGTTCGAATGGCTTTTTTATTGCCTGTATTTTGGAACCTGTACTACGTCTGGCATCAACTTTACCATTCAATATAGTGCTAACAAAGGGCTATTCCTTAAAGTAACAGAAAAAAATAAAAGTGTTTTACTTTGACTTTTATTCCACTTTAAAAGTGTACTTTCGTCCCGTTCAACATGAGAGAAATGCCCATATGCATTCGTAGGTTTTTTCGACAGATGCGGAAAGGTTGAAAATGAATTGTACACACAACTAAGCGTAGTCCTGTGCCCTTAAGAGTCTGATTTTGGCTCATTTCGTAGAATTAAAGTTGAAAAAGTACTTTGAATATCGCCAGGGACAATCTTTTGGTTAAACTTTGACCTTAAAAATATTGATTTTATGACCAAAAGTATCTACAGTGGAACTTCGATTATCCGTCGCCCGATCAACCGTCACTCCGATTAACCGTCACATTTTGTCAGGAAATTTTTTTTTTCGTTTTGTTTTGATTCTGTTTATGCACACAATGCGCGAAGCGATTCTGTCTGAAATTTTTCTTACGAAATTCGGAAATGAAAATTTCGCAGAAATTCATTAATCTAGTTCACTTTGTATGTGATTCAATTTCATAACATGATTGATTTTGTTCATTTGCGCTCTCTAATTGATGTTGGTTAGTTGCACTTTATTCGCCAAGTCAAGTGGATTACACATTGGCTTCACAATGGAGTCTCAATCATCTGAATCTGATAAACAAAAACGCCAGAGAACCGTTCTTACGATTGTAAAAAAAATGGAAATCATTAGAGAAATCAAAAAAGGTGCATCTGCTATTACAACTTTGAGCACTCAATTTGGTATTCCGCGAACCACAATCAATGACATAAAGAAAAATGCTGATAAGATCGAAAAGTATGTCTCTCAAATGGAATCATTGCATGGTCGCGCAAAACTACGTAAGACGATGAAAAAACCAGCCAACGAAGCTCTCGACACGGCATTGTATTTATGGTTTGTTCAGAAGCGAAGTGAAGGAATACCATTGTCGGGCCCAATTGCTGCTGGAAAAGCATTACAGTTCAACGCAAAATTGAGTGGAGACATTAAGACAACACATTGTTGTTTTATTCGATAATAAAATACGAAAATGACAAATCAACATTTTTTGTTACGTATCCTTTTTTCTTACGTTTTTTTATTACAGTACACATATTGTATATGTATATTCAATACCTTGTATTCTAGCGTCACCATACAGATTCAAAACAAAATTCTGCCATATATTCGATTATCCGTCTATTGGATTATTCGTCAGGCTGCTGGTCCCGTGCCTGACGGATAATCGAAGTTCCACTGTATATGGCTTCGTAATAATATTAAGTGCGCCTAATGCTACTGGATGTGTAATTCTTGCGGAGCAAACTCGTCTTAATAAAAAAGTTATATCCCTGCATAACTGACATCAGGTTATTTAGCTTAAAAACAATACTTAAGAACTAATTTAAGTGTTTTCTTCAAACGTGTAAGGCCTACTACCGATTGCCCATATATACTGCATGTAGAGTATTTAAAACTTTTAACTTCCTACAATTGCAAACACAACTTAATTTATAGCGCAGGCTTTTTTCTTCTTTTTTTACCAACTGTTAAATCGTTGGAGTCATCAGTGGAAATGAAGTGCAGCGATGCGTGGCGAAGCGCAGTGCAAGTAAAGGTTTCATCGCCAACTCCACTGAGGGGCATCCTACTTATTCACTATAGAGAGAACACATTTAATTATCGTACGAATATATGTTCTAGTTGTCATTACCTGGTCGCTTGGTCACTTGGCACTCGAGCTAAAAGTTTTAATTTTGGACTTATTTTATTCCTTTTTTGCATTTACAGATTTTATGCAGCATTCATGTAAGGAAGTTGTGCATATGTAATAGATGTTCAAAGTGTGTGTGTAACTGTTATACAGTGTTTCTTTAATACTGTTAAACCGCCTTTCAGACACGATTTAAATTTAAGGCTCTGTTATGCTATAAAATTGGTATGGTTAACATTAATCTAACATCTAAGATAAAAGTGTAGACTTTTTTCAGTGTACACATTCTTGTGTCGCTGCTAAAATCTGTTTCTTTAAATAATGAAAAACGTATTGTTTCAATATTAACGATTTGAAGCAAAAAAAAAAACATGTGGAAATATTAACAAAAACGGATCGAACTAGACAGCCACATCTGAAAAAAATAAAAATAAATTTCGTTAAAATAGGCGCATAAAGCAACAAAGTTATTGAAAAGCGGGTTAAATATAAAAAAATTAGGTTGACTTAAATAAATAATGGTCAAAATAAAAATGAAAATTATAAAAAATAGCTAAAGAATAAATAAATACTGTGTTAAATTAGAAACAAAATGGTCAAAAAATAAAAAAAAAATGTAATGAATGTAAGTATATATTTAAAATGTTAATAGATAACTTTTCTGCCAAATATGCAATATCATGAGAGACCGCTTAATTCTGTATCGCTTATACAAAGCCATAAAAATTTTAATTTTCGCCACCCGATCGTATATTTGCAATTACTCGTACAGTAAAATTTTTTCCTTAAAACGTTAAACATTAAACTTCATTTTGCCAACAGTTAAGCTTAGCAGCTTACGAAATCTTAGTACTTGAGCAGCAGTTTAGTTTTACTCTAGCTGGAAAATTTATTGCTTTATGTCAAATATAAATACTTTTAGAACAGAAGAGTTCCAGTTCTGTTTTCTTCTCATTTACCATGGATGCAAGAAATAAACCGACGTTAGAACTTTGCAGTGAATGTAAACATTTATCGGCTGAAATATATTTTAGAAAACAATTCATTGTATCTCACTTGATTTTCAATACATTGAGACTCAAAATTGTTTTTAACAATGTGCCATGTGAATAATAGCAATCAGCTATGTTTAAAAAACAATATAAAATAAATAGGCCTTAGTGTATCATACTAAGCAAGAAGTCAACAATACCTCGAAAACTAAGGTGGATAATACAAAAATTAATTTAACATTTCTTACTAAGTACTTATAAGATTCAGTGTATCTGATTATTTAGTGTTATAAATTGTATAAATAACATGTTTTTTTCTTTTGAAACAAGAACTTTGTTAATATCTTGAAACATGACATATGAGTTTATTTCACTTTTTCTAAAATATAATTAACGTTGCACTTTATTTATAAAAATGTTGAAGTCATTACAAAATAATATTCAATGTATGCTAAAAGGTAGCTTCTTTAAAAAGTGTAAACTGCCTTACCTAGATGAGGTTTATCGGGCAGCTTACAGCTTACGATAACAATACACAGAGATCTGATAGACCTTAAAATGATGCCCAAAACTGTTGCAAAACAAAACTTTTGTTACATTTTTTCCTGAGATGATCAAAACCATATGCAACTTTGAATGAACTTGGCAATGCATTGCTATCACGCCCAAATATGCTGACTTTCTATCACCGAGTTAGCAATAGCGTTTTCTTTGGAGTGCAGAATATTCGCAGATATGAATTTTTCCTCACTTGCGATTTTTTCAGCTAACATGCTGCTTACGCAGTGCCTCATAATAAGGCCTGTAAAAATGTAGATTATTCTTTTGTTAAGCTATAAAAGATCACCTCTATTCAGGTTTATTGTCAACCATAAGGGTTTTGAGGTCCCCCGTTCTGTGATCTAGTTCAGTATAGGATTCTTGTATTGGCGTAACTAGCTTCGCCACCATATTCTCTAGCGACATTTCTGATCCCCTCCAATTAAGCCCGTCAGATTATTCGTTGAACGTAAAGCCATAATGGACAGGCACTCAGCAGAGCCTGAATGCAGCTTAAATATTTTCTGCAATTCAATCCGCAGTTTTATTTGATTCAATGGGATCCTTGAAGTTGATGAAACTCCAGCCACCACACTATGCATCCATTAATTAGCATAAGTCGAACAACTGCTTTCAAATTCAGTTGATAATGTACGGTTACATGCTACATGTTACTTTCTCGACCATCCCCTTACAAGTATATAGAGCATTCATCGCATCCATCATCCTTTTCGTCGAATAAGAAAGCTTAGAGTCCAAGATGCCGCACAAGTACTTGGCTTTATTTGAAAATAGTGAGACTGGAGATTTAATATGACCGATTTTGCCATCAGAAAGTGCCAAATCCATGAGTACACTAATCATTGAAGCCTATTTTCTTATGATTTTTATCACCACAATTGTCAGAATATGCCACTATCTGTACACTTTTTCCTCTCATTAAAGTTCAAATTTAACTTACGGTAAAATTCCATAACAGGAGAGATCTGACTCCTATTTGAGGTGTGCTTCTGTTAATTATATTTTGGGCTCTACAACTCAATATGTTTTTAATCTATTAGCTTATTTTGTCGTTGGAAGCAATGTTTACCATTGCAGTGTTTATTGTTTTCACCTTCACATTATAATGTGAACATGTGCTTCTCTCCTTTTTTCACTCCGGAGGCTCAACCAACGCGCAGATCGACAAGATCGCTAGCATCTTTTCTGATCGTATTATCTGTTGTGTCTTTCATAATAACAGTTGAGAAAAATGTATAGTTGGAAGCCTAATGAAGTTCGTAATTCTAAATTGTGCGAAGCCATCAAATCCTTCATCTTCACCAAAAGCAGGAGTTTAGAGAAGTTTCTATTTGTCGTAACAAAGTGCTCGTGAGAAACCATAATTCACAATCATAGAGCAACACTGATTAAATATTTGATTTGATTATTTGGAATTTGATGCGTTCAAATGGTGTTTGATCTCCATATTTTATTGAGTTAATATAATACTACGCATAAACTTGTGGTAATTTAATAATCCCCTTAATTGCAGATTCGGGTAATATATAATCCAAATACGTTTGCTGGTATTCAGATTGTGAATAGTTATGCGCAGTATAAAGCTTTTCATATCGATATTTTAACTGCGTTTTCAGTGTGTTAGCAAAATAGTTAATGTTTCAGAAAAAAAGCCAAACTATTATTTGACAAGCATATGCATTATAGTTTATCAGAGATTTGCTAAAATGTTTCAGGACTAAGAGTTCTAATAAATGATAGTGAAACAGACCATAAGAGCTTCACGACTTCATGGTATTATACAAATTATAAAAAAGTTGAAGATTTTCAGATAGCTTCGAATAACTGAATTTAATTTTTTTGAAAAACCATGCTGAGATGACCTTCCTTAATGGGAGGAATGTAAAATTTTGTTTCTTTTTATTTTCTAAAAAAAATTTTTCTAATTATCCGTTTCAAAAGTCTTTTAATCTTATACCTAGACATCAGGTTTCTTTATTTTTTATAAAATAGCTTAAAATTACTTAAAATTTTCATATCTCTGTAGAAAGGACTCTAATTGTATGCAGTAACGTTAGTAAATTTGTTTCTATCCTGTCATTTCTCTTTACTGACCTAGTCAACAACGGATGCTGCTGCTGACATTTATGAGCAACTGCAACGTTATCTCAAATACATATCGGTGTCATGCACCAGTTAAGCTAAACAGCATCACTCTCTCATACTAAATGGCAAAGTTAGAAGGCAGCTTACATGAACGTCTCCCAGTCTAGATGTCATTCTCACAACTCAAAGCTGCACAGCGACAAAGCTACATTTCGCTCATATGTCGGACAATGAGCACTGTGTCTCAGCAATACCGGCGCATTCGATGAGAAACTCATGAAATCAAATCATGAGAGATAGTACGCTTCAAAACGTTAACACCACAATATTTTATCTCTTTCACGACTCTCACAGGAATCTATGGACGATTTTAAAAAAAGGTGGGTTCATCATTGTCACATCTGATTTTGCTCACAAGCACGAAGTGTTCATTTTTATGGCCACGAAATCTGTTGTTACTGCTGCTGCTGCTCACGGTTCTGCTCTTCCTTCTCGAAAACATACAAAAGAACAAGCGTTTCTGTTTTTCTTTACCGAAACCGTACGAAAACTTCATCACTGATAGTGCAATGAAATTATGTTCGGAGGCCGTATCCTGGATAAAATAGATTTCAGTCGTCAAAATCTCTTTGAACGTACGGATGTTGTATGTGCGCGTTGCGTGTACGTTAATTTGATAAAAATTTGACGAAATATTTTTTTACGTAAATCGTACGCGTTGGATACGTGAAGTAAGCGTGGTCTTAGTGTAAATAAAGAATAAAGAAAAATCATGTTTATTTTGATCAGTTAGTGTTGTTGTTGTCCCGGTATATCCACCTGGTTCTGCTGCGGCTTAATGCGTTAAAAAGGATTTTATTTAATTCAGTCAAAAGAACATAGCTTAATAAGGACACGTTGCAGTGAACATTAAAGAAAAATATTGTTCAATATCAGTATAAATTTTACACAACCTAACAAATTTAATAAAAGTCTATCAAGTAAGGGGGAACACCCTATATGATGTGAAATTGCCGCCAGTTTTAACTAACCTACACACGGTTGCCAAAGTTGGTACATTTGTGCCAAAACTGCTATATTTATTTTCATTTAGTACACTGGTACATTATATTCTGATTTGGTACATTTAGTCAATGAAAGTTATGGAACAAAAAGTTCCTAAAACTTCATAGAAAAATTACAAAGTCATTTCTATTAAGTTTAAAAAGCTTCTTCGCGTCGCAAACTCACATGTGTGCATTACCCCGGACAAAGTTTATATATGTCCAATTTTGTTGAAATTTTACAAAAAAACCGACTTATTTTTTTTTTTTTTTTTTTGTTATACTTCATTTCTTTTATTGTATCTTCTCTTAAGAGACTAACAATAAGTTTTAAGATCTTAAACTAGGTAACATTATTATACATTATTATTGTGAATAATGAATATATAATTTAATAATGAACTTGTCTCCAGAAACAAAATTTAGCAGGGACTTATACTTCTTGTGTAGTAGGTGCAGCTTGTGTATGGCACAGCGAGTGCACAAGATCGAATAGCTCATTGGAGCATAGGTGTGGATGCAGCTGACGATCGCTTCTCCCCATATTCTTTGCCACCCGAGACGACCGAGGTCCCGGTCTTGGCTTGGTAGCTGAGACGAACTAGGCCTCAATCTACCCGAATGGAGGTTTTGAGTACCACAAAAACGATTGTCTTCGTGGTCGCCGAGACGAACTTGGTCCCGGTCGACCACTTTGGGAGTGATTAGTGCCTCCAGGACGTTCTTTAGGTGGTAGCCGAGACGAACTAGGTCCCGGTTTAGCACCCAAAAAAGACCGAGAAGACACTGTTTCAACTCTCTTCCTGCTACTCTCTCCAATTCACCGGAAAGTGGCCGAGACGAACTAGGTCCCGGTCTTACACCCTCATCGGAAGGGGAGCTGGCGGCGATAAGTTGCCAAGTGTGCCTAAGACGAGCTAGGTCCCGGTACAAAGTCCTCATATCAGCAAATCCATCAGATTGGGCCTTTTAGCTGGCCTCGTTTTTTTTTTTTTTTTTTTTTGGAGTACATCTTCCAGCCATAGTTTTTCTTGAAGCTAAGGCTATCTTGAACTCATAATAAAGGTTGTTCAATTGAAATTCAGATAGCTATTTTTTTTATTTAACTTTATATGTAACATTTCATGTTGTTTTTAACTAAAATCCAATTTTAACTATGTCTCCCTTTGAATTTTAATTGTTCCTCCTTGAGTACTAATTAAAGATAGTCTAAACTTCAAGAAAAACCATGTTTGAAGAGTCTGCTCCAAAAAAAAAAAATAAAAAAAAAAATCGAAATTGTCATCTTACCTCGCCATGGCTTCGATTTTATTTATTTATTTTTTTTTTTTTTTTGAGGAGTCTCTTCAAACATGGTTTTTCTTGAAGTTAAGACTATCTTTAATTAATATTCAAGGAGGAACAATTAAAATTTTAAGGGAGACATAGTTAAAATTGGATTTTAGTTAAAAACAACATGAAATGTTACATATAAAGTTAAATAAAAAAAATATCTATCTGAAGTTCAATTGAACAACCTTTATTATGAGTTCAAGACAGTCTTAGCTTCAAAAAAAAACTATATCTGAAAGATGTACAGTCTTTAGACTACAGCGTAAAAACCCAATAAATTGACAATTTTTAAAAAACACGAAAAGTTTAATGTATTTCTTACTTTAAATGCAAATTAAAAAAATAGCTATCTGAATTTCAATTGAACAACCTTTATTATGAGTTCAAGATAGCCTTAGCTTCAAGAAAAACTATGGCTGAAAGATGTACTCCAAAAAAAAAAAAAAAAAAAAACGAGGCCAGCTAAAAGGCCCAATCTGATGGATATGCACATATGCTTCTTGATG